>CM073741.1:8877695-9522848 GCA_037127355.1 Schoenoplectus tabernaemontani | reverse complement strand
TGTATTTCTTCGTGTACAACGACACAACAGTACCAAATTAATTTCCATCATCCAGTTGCTCCAAGCCTGATCTGTTTGATTTTTTTTTAATAATTAAAAAAATAGTTTTAATAAGAAACGAACAAACACTTGACATTATTATTTATAGACTATAATTCAGATAAAAAATGATTGTTTATAAATAATTAAGTATAATTGAATTAAGAGGGGATTAATCTAGATTCTAGAATGTACGAGTAAAGATATACTGCTAATTAAACTTTATATGTAGACAGTATAGTGCCCCAAGAAATATATCATGTCATGATATAATTACAATTATCACAAAAACATTTCGTGTCAGCTAGTTCCTGAGGCTACAGTTAGCATCTAGTATCAAACCCTAGCAAATCAAAATCTTTAAAGAAAAATCGATTTAAATGTATTTTGTTCCTCCATTACATAGAGTGAAAGAGTAATGTTATGTATAATATTTCCTCATTCAGCTAGATTAATTGGGCTAATGGTGAAAATAATTAATTCGTACAATTCCGTGGTCAAGTGTTATAGTGACAATTAAAATGAATGTTAAACTAATTGAGAGAGTTATTTGGTGACATTTCACCATTCTGAATTTCTGATGGTGATTGAAGCAAATTTCTACTTGCCAAAACTCTTTTCTGAGCTAAAGAATCTAAGCCATTAAGATCCTATAAGCAATTTAATGAGGCCTATATATGACCCAATCAGCATAAACCAGCTTGGCATGTAATTAATTAATATTTTCAGAACTTTTGAAACTTCTACTACACTAACAATGATGTCTATTTAATTTTTAATAAAATAATACGAACTTCTCTCTTGTAGATTTATCAAGGTCACTCGCTGTATTTTTCCTTGAAGCGTCCCAAACCATCCCCCTTTTCTTTCCACAATTAAGCCCACTGCTTTAATTAATTAATATATCATATGTGAGACCTGAACCTGTTACTTGGTTCTATTACGTTATTCCTTCCTTTCTCTCTCTCTCTCTCTCTACCCACAGTACTCTAGGCTAGTTCTTCCATTTTATTCGTCAACTCCTCCTCTCTCTCTCAGCACACTCTTTAAAACAAGCAACAAAAAAAAAATGATCCTGCAATCTGCAGTCTCATGCTCATGTCTGTTGAAGGGATTAAACCCTAGCAAGAGACCGAACACTAGTCGCCGTAAGAGATATTATTCCAAAATTTGCGCCAACTTACATGACGAAGGCAATCAAGAAGATGCTTTGCAAAAGGGTTTAGTCGATTCAAACATAGCGATGTTGTACAGCCGAATCAGCCAGCTTAGGTCAAAGGATATCATAGAAATGATCGAGCCGATCGAAAAGGGTCACTGCGCAACCCTGTTCGAGTCGAATAATCTTGAAATTCTGGGTTTGGTGCAGTTCGAAGACTTGATCGAGAGGCCTCGGGTTGCGATTGGTGTTTCTGTGATTGCATCATTTTGTTTACCAGTTTCAGTAATTGTGATCATGTTGTACTTGATGGATATCGCAAAGGTGGTAGTCGATCGTGTGTATGATGTAAGTAGTAACGATAATCTCAACCAACTAAATGAGTAGTTATTTAGAATTGTTAAATTTTTTTACTAATTTGGCGGGGTATATTGGTTTTATGTTTGTACAGAAATGAAATTATTGTCGAAGCATATTTTACTGTGCTCGATCGTCTCAATTGCTTAAATATCCTCGATTTTAATTAAGTACGTACAAAGTTGGGTGATCCTATATGGAAGCAACATCTTTATTCTTTAATTCCAAACTTTTTCTCTTTGTTTTCTCTCGTTGATTTTAGGATTGATTTTATAAGTTTCATGACAAAAGGAATACCGCTAGCGAGTCGCTTAGTTTTTTTAGGTTGTTAGCTGAATTTATTATGTAATTTAAAAGTTTATTTCAGTCCACAAATTATTAAACTAAAGCACTGGAAAAAAAAAGATTCCCATGCACTGTTGCTAATTGATTTGATGATTGGAAATTACTGTTTTTCTTTTCTTTCCTTTTTATAGATACATATTAATTCAGTGCATATCGTTCGTTCACCAAATTTACCCGTTAATTGCTAGTTTAATTAGTACAAGTAAATTATGCAGTGTAAATTTAACTATTCTGTTGTACCCAAAGGAAATAAATTCTTTTAACTATTTTCTATAGGCTGGACAATTTTTTTAGAAAATAATTAATTGTGAGAAACAACGAATTCTTTTGTTCTTTCTGAAAAGAACTTTATGCTAAATAATGCTTGAGCGGAAATCTGTAAATTTTTAAGTCGTCTTTGTAACGTTCGGCCTTTGGGGCGGTTTTTGTTTGAAGAAGCAAAAATATGGTAATGCGCGCGGGCTTAAAGAATTAAAAAGAATAGCAATATCGTTTATTTTTCTGAAAATAAAATGAAATGAAAAAAATATCTTATAATTTATAAGGACTAGAAGAAAGTACATGATTGTTATGAAAAGACACAAAAGTTGATTTTTTTGTTAAGGTTAGGTAAATTATATTATGGTTTTATTTATTTATTTTTAATCACTATATTTTAATATTTATTTAAATTTCATCACTCTGTCATTTTTTTTCATTTAAACTTGACAAAAGAGTTTACTAAAAAAACAAACTCAACGAATATTTAGCTTGAAACCAAAAACAGCAATCATGGGATCGACTACCAAAATTTGGGAGAGCACGATCAGAATCTAAAAATCTATGAAAGTTCTTGTCTAGATTTCCTATACTACACCGATCTCTTTTCACCTAAATAAAGCAACCATATACAAAAGGTCTTCTAGACTTAATCGGAAAGCTAATACCGAAATTGCTTGTATAACTTATTCATCATGCGGCATTCCATAAGATAACGCACAACTAAGAGTGTTATCACTGGATGATTGTATTTCAACAGAAGCTTAGTTTCTCACCAAATAATTTAGCATTTCTATCTGTTAAATTATCTTGCAGGGATGTTTGATAATAGTAAAATAAATATATGAAGTAATTTGGGAAAAAATATTAAAAGGAAGAAGATGACTAATTTAACTTTAAAATACCTCCATTGATTAGTATTTTAAATCATTTTTACTTGCTATATGGGGGTGCCTCGATCAACGATAATTATCGGGATTTATTGGAAATAACAAAAATAATAGGAGAGGATTTTCATAAATTAATTTTTTTTGAGATAAAATAAGAGTTGAATCATCTTATATTAAATGTAAAAAAGATTCTCAAACCGGGTTTCATAATTTAAAATTTTCAAAATGAATATAAATGAAGCTGTTTGGGGTAATTTCTCTGGAGGACTTGTGTGTCATGGACTCATGAACCATCTACCGTAATGAAGAATAAATATGATATACCTGTTGAAAGAACAACTAGTATTGAATAGAATTAAATATAACGTTGTACTGCTCTGTTCTTTTGCAAATTACCCCATTCATTGTACTTCTTTCCTTTTCGATGCAAACTTGTACTTCTTTTTAGTGAAAAATTAACTGCAAAGTTGTACTTTTTTCTTTGAGAGAGAGAGTGTGTGCAAAGTTGTACTTTTTTCATTGAGAGAGAGAGTGCAAAGTTGTACTAGTTGTTTGGTAAGATGTATATTTTGTACTTAAAAGCTCAACGGATGAGGCTAGTGTTTTTGGATGATGGAAAAGTTAGTTTAAGAATAGTATTTTTTGGGTAGTGATATTAGTGATATTTTAAAAAATATAAAAATAGAGATAATAATTATTATTTTGAGATAATAAAATATTATTTAAATAGTAACTTAAGAATAACTATGGAGGAAATGAATAAAGTATTAATTAATTTATTTTTTCTTTTCAACTAACTCTAACTCTTTTACATGGTTTATTATACATACAATGCACATTTTATTTCACCCAAAATTCTTTTTATTATTTTGTTGGCTGGAACGACCCATTTTTTTTTAACCCTGAGGACACAGTGAACTCTAATGACCAACTTATATCTCAAAATACCTCCTCTATTGACCTATTTTTTTTATTTTACATATACATTTTGCTTATTTAAAAAAAAACGGCTCATGAGGGCCGCTGCTTCACTAAAGCATCTTCGATTGCGTGCTGGTACGATATAAAATCCCCGTATAAATTATAATTGCTAAATTGACAAGAAAGAAATGCCAGGTGGCATTGTTGTATATTGTTTTATTTTTTTGGAAAGAGTCTCACATTTTTTTAATTTTATTTTGTGTAAATTAATGAATCTTAGTGGTCATCCCAACATTGATCTGGCGGTTGATTTTTCCCCCCTTTTCCGGCGGCTGAATTTAATTGGAGAGCTGTTTGTACTCTTAAAAAATATATTTTGTACGTTTAAGAACCGGATATTTGATTTAGTGGCTTGATAATACGTGAAATTGTAGGTATGAAATCTGATACAGTATTTTTTTTATTAATATTAAAGTTGATGAAAATCAAATCCATTTTTATCATTAAAAAAAGAAAATTGTACTAGTTGTATTGTTTATTTTTTTTAAAGGAAAAAAAAACAACATGGAGCATTTACCTCTATATAGTGAAGAATTACAAATTCAAAGCAAACGCAGAATAATGGTGAAGGACTAAAGACAGTTCAAAGAAAAAAATTAGAGCAGACAACGGAACTTTCACTACTAATAACAAGTGTTACAGATGATAAATCCTTTTTCTATGTTATGCGTAGCCCAGGCCGTATTTAGAAAATAAAATGTTTGAGTATACGTTAATTGTATGTAAGAGCTATTTTTAACCTATATGCTCTGTATGCGTATGACAATGATAATTTTCTTCTAAGTCTTGACAAAGTCTCATATAGGAGAGAAATCATTAAGAGGATTCATTATAGTGAGTTAATGAGATTTTAAGAGTGAAATCATGATATTATTTTGTTAGATGTGTCTTGAGTCATGAGTAACAACTGTGAGATATGAGAAATTAATCATGATAATGATCATATTTGAAATGAGTGTTGAGTAATTTTCGAGCTAAGGATTGTTCATAATGAGAACTATTCGAGATGAATATTGATAAAGTGGGTCTTATAGGGTCTAATTATTTAACGTCTTATGACTAATTATTCAGCCTAATTAGTAAGTTAATTAGATTTTCGAAAATACAACACTATCACTTTTCATAAAAAAAAATATTTGAGTAGTTTCTATTACTTTTTCTTCTATTTTGCTTTTTTACTTTGCTACTTTAAATAATTTATCATATTCACCACTTACTACAATCTCATCTGGATCAATCAGGTTATCAGGTAATTCAGAGAGAATATACTCCCCCATATATTTGAACCACATGATCATTTCAATTAGGTGTGAAGATTAAATCCTTAATTAGTTCCGTCCCTTTTCTTAATTATAGGTAACTCCTCTCTTCCTATATTTTTGCAACCGTGTCTGTCTCGGCTTTAGCTGCCCTACTAATCTACCATGACAATAACATATCAATTGCATAGTTAAGGCACTCCATTAATTCTGATAGGAAATTCAGAACAATTATATGTGTACGGAGGCGCCGATCATATTCATATAAAGAAAACGCCAAAGCAGAACCATATTTAACTTTGATTAGGATATTTCTTAACACAACAATCAGATGCATATTAAAAAATTTATAGTATATTTAAGACACCAATTAGATTTATTCTTATGAGACTATTCTGATGGGTTCATTTGACAAATTAAGAAATAATCTTGGAAGATTGATAGAATAGTAACATTTTAGAAAAGTGGTAGAAGAGTGATATTCTTTATTATTCGGAAGAGCGAGAATATCATTTTGCAGTTGTTAATCAAAATAGTTAAAATATAAAAAATTATGATAGTAACAATGATGATGATAGTTATAATAATAATGATAGTAAAATAATAATAATATAATAATCATAATATAATAATAATAATAAAATAATAATAAAATAATAAGCATAATCATCATATAATAATCTAATAATAAAAAATATAATCATAATCATAATAATATAATAATAATAATGAAAATAATCATAATGATAATAATAATTATAATAATATAATAATAATAAATAATCATAATCATAATAATATAGTCATAATTATAATCTAATATAATAATACAATAATGAAAAATTATAATCATACTAAGATAATATTACTAACAATGATGATAATATAAAAATAAAAATATAATAATACTAATGGTGATGATAATAATATAATAATAAATAATCATAAGCATAATAATAATGTAATTATAATCATACTAATAATATAATCATAATTATAATAATAATAATATAATAATATAATATAAAATAATCAAACAATAATCGTTATTCCGATGAGAGCTAAACCGGTATACCACCTAAAGCTTGATATACCGGATTAGCACTCCTCCGCACAATTCTACTTAGTCTAAAATTCATTTGACAGATTAATTCGTTGAAATAATAATGTTATTCCTACTTTTTGTTATTCCATAAAGTGCTAAACGGGCCATACTAATTGCTCTAGGTGACAGACTGATAGGAAGTTCAGTACCGTACAGTGAGCAACTATCTCCTCCGTGTTATTTCTTTTAGATCAATGGAGAAATTAGGTATATAAAATACAACATATCTTCGGCATCACATCAAAATTTCAAACTTCAAGTTAAAAATGACTGATCTGAATCATTCTATATATTCTTCATATTAAACTCTTATAGAAAAAATAAATTTTACATTTTTTTTTCTATTTTTTGGGTAGGAAGAAAATTATTACTATTGGACGATCCAAAATCCTCAAATGAAGTAACATTCTCTTGACCTAAAAAATAGAATTTTTTTTTAAAAAAAATATAAAATTTGATTTTCTACAAGAATTTGATATCAAGAATAAATTGAGCGGTTCAGCTCAATCATTTTTAACTTGAAATTTGAGATTTTGACATGATGCATGAACATACATGTGCAACACATTGTATTTTAGACTCTCTCTCTTTCAAACTTCATATATGAGAATATTATTTTTGCACTTAGATTAAAAATTGATGTCCTTTTAATCTTGTGTTTTTTCCTTCAATTTTAGTAGTAATATTAACATATGTGTAAATAGTTTTTGTAAAAATTGCAATGAAGTCCAAAATCTTGTGTTTTACAGCTCGATTTAGTCTATGAATTTTTTATATACATTGTACCTTTTATGAGTGAAATATACACTATACAATGTTAAATATGGCAAAAATGTTATAATATATATGACTGAAGTAGATATAATTCGAATCATTTTTAATGTATTTACTAAGGGAAACATACATTAATTAAAGAATATAAACAATATATATCATATTTCAAAAAATAAAAATTTTATTCAAAAATTCCAGTTCTCATAAAAAAAAATTGAAAGAATACAACCTTTAAAATAATCACAAAATTGAATCTACCATGCTCATTATAACGTTTAGAAAAAAAAATTACATCATTCGAAAATATGCATTAAAAAAGGGTGGGATCTCTAGACAACTATTTTTTTTTTGACAATATCGACAATCAATTTCGTATAAACTCATTAAAAAACTTAAAAAAAAACTTTTCAAGTTTGGTGCAAATTGAGTGTCATTTGATATTCCATCAAAGACCATCAAATGACACTCAAATTATATCAAAATTGAAACACAATCAATCCATAAGTTTCATAATATGTTTGTAAATATTTTTTTATGAATTTATATAAAATTGATTGTTAAAATTATTAAAAAAATTAATTTTCAACAGATCCCCACCCATTAAAAATATACATATCTAGAACAAGTATTGTATAAAAATATATGACAGTTTGAAAATAAGTCGAAATATTTCAGGGGATTAGTAATTGCATTCCTCATCTGCACCTTATTTCTATATATAATATTAAATATAAATATCTAAAAATATATAAAGCCTCTAATTCAAGTTTTGTTTTCAAAAGCGTTTATATTTGTGTGCAAATGGGCAAGAATAATTTCTATATATTTTAATACAGAAATTATAGCATGAATATTGAAGCGGCCATAATCAGGTGTTTTTTATACGTGGGACGTGCATGTGATGTGCGATGTGTGACGTATGAATTATTTCAGGGTTTCTCATGACCGTTTGACATTCATAGTAAAAAGTAAGAACATCATTGTTATTTCGATGAATTAATTTATCAAATGAATTTTAGACTAAGTAGAAGAATGCGGAAAAGTCTAATCCGGTATACCAAGATATAGGTGGTATACCGGATTAGTTCTCGTCGGAAAAATAATTATTATTTGATTATATTGTATTATATTATTATGATTATGATTATAATTTATTATTATATTATTACTATGATTATTTATTTATTATTATTATAATAATAATTAGTATTATTATATTATAATTATTATTATTATTATATTATCATCACTATTAGTATTATTATATTATTATGATTAAGACTATGATTATTATTATTTATTATTATTATCATGATTATGATTATGATTATATATTTTTATTATATTATGATTATGGTTATATTTATATTATATTAATATGATTATGACTATGATTATTGTTATTTATTATTATTATTATTTTATTATTATCATCATTGTTAGTATCATAATTATTTATATTTTAACTATTCTGATTAACAACTATTAAACGATATCTTCGCTCTTCTAAATAGTCAAGAATATCACTCTTCTACCACTCTATCAAAATAACACTATGCTATCACTTTTTCAAAATGACTACTCTTCCAAATCTATTCCTTAATTTGACAAATGAAGTGTAGACTTGGATGAAGACACAGAAAATCCTCAAAAGCAACTTTTATCCCCAGCCCCCAATATACTATCTTATATTGCAACTTCCTTTGACGAAAACAATGACTTAATTGAACAAACATTGAGGACTCTAGTCCAATCTCATAATAAAAGATGGAGATCACTTGATAATGGTTATTTTGACAATAAGCTCTTAAATAAATATAATTTTTTTTATAAACGTGTTCTTCAATATATATATTGATGATCGTTCAAATTTCATACAATTTCATTATCATTTGATACTTCATCAAAGACCGTTAAATTAGAGCTGTTGTAAATTATATAAATTTTTGATAGTCTTTGATGGAGTATCAAACGATAATGAAATTGCATGAAATTTAAATCACCATCAATCTATAAGTAGAATAATATATCTATAAAAAAAATTATCTTTAAGATTTTTTTCGTATTTATTTAAAGATTCATTGTCAAGATCCCACCCTAATAAAAAATAATAAATTGACTCTGGAAATACTATGTTTGTTTTAATTATTTCTTCGAGGTGTAGAATCCAGACACATCTCATTATATATAGTATATAAATCTCTGTGGGGTTCAGGAACAGTTAAGATCGAACTGTTTTTTGCCAAACAGTAATAAATCTCAACCATCCATTCCTTACATATGAAGATCAAACTGTTTTTTGCCAATCATCTCATCCTTCAGTCCAGAGATCTGGTGAGTTTCAAAGATTTCCAATCATCTCTACGAATCTACCCCCTTGTGTGCTCTCTCCTCCCTCCTCTTTTCTATACCTTCTCCTTTCCAGCTAGACCCTGATGCTCTTTTCTTCTTCTCGTATTTTCCTTTTCACCTCATTCTTCTTTTGCCCTTTTGCAGGTATATTTTCCAATACATATTCGAATATGTTGCTAAATCAATCTCAAGTTCTCAACTTCAATTGTGCATTGAGCCCTAGGTAAGTCTCAGACCTCATTCTTTTATTGCTTTTTCTAAACCATAAATCCTATATACAGAACAAACACAATTGACGATGTTGCTTGTATTCCTCAAATGGCCCTTAGAAGAGGGAAGGAAAAGGCTCAGGGAGGCAATTATGTAACGAAGGTATACCATTGTATAGTCTTGAGCATTATGTTTATGTTATTCTTAATTTTTTATTTTTTCCAAAATTTATTTTAGATTATTTTTAGATTGATAGCTGTCAATATTATAGATTTTACAATTTTATTATTTTGTTAGTTTTTAACTTTTTATATTCAATATTTTTAGAAATTATTAATGCACATGAGCAGGAGGTATGGATTTGAATTATTGATCATGAATCTCAATCCCTAATGTGAGAGATGCACTGTGGTCTCAAAGAAAAAGGACAGAAATTAGGTGAAGTAATAACATAATGACTTCAATCAAGGTCCATTGACTATCTTTCAAACTTGAGGTAAGCCATAAGTTGTATCATGCTAATTATATGATCCACTTAGCACCTGTGCCTTCAGGAAGCAGACAAATTTTTTTTTTCTGATATTGTTAGTTGATGATCAAATCTTCATTCATTGTTTTTTAATGGACAAGGAAAAAGATATTTTTGTGGACAATTCTAGAACTTTTCTGGTTCATCCAAAGCGATTTCACAGTTATAACCAGATACCTGAATGATAGGTTGCTGTATGTCAAACATCATTACTTATTTTTACCATACATTGAGGGGTACAAAATTATTTCTCCTTTAAGACTTTTATTTCTCAAAATTATCTTTTTGTGGACCTTGAAAAAAATATATATATATGATTTGTAGGACTCATTGGAAGCTTCTGGTTATCAATATCTCTCATAACTGTGTTTATATCCTAAATCCCGTGAATCATGATGTAAGCCGGTTGCAAATCTAAAATGTGCTCAATACATAAGTTCTTTTACAACAATATATATAAATATATAAAACTTATACTAATATGATAATTTAAAATTTATTGCAGGTCATTTAGGCATTATTGGATGATATAAAAAAAGAAAAAAAGAACCGACTTAATTATGTCAGACTCACGGTATAAGATCTACACCTAATTGAAATTAAAAAAATATCAAAATCTTTGAGGTTTTTGTGTAACTTTATTAATAATTTGCTTGGTACTTTTGTTATTTTTTTAGAGTCCAACGCAACCTAACAGTAAAGAATGTGGTTATTATATTATGAGATTAATTCATGACATAATCACAATTCACCACGAGTCGGATGCTTTGCCTGAGGTTTTTAAACTTTATATAATGCGTACTTTTAATTTTAATTTTATTCAAATTACTAGTAATTTTGTATCTTTTGAACAGCTCACGACATTGGGTCCAGACGCATATCGACAAGAACTAATTGATGAGGTGAAAAAATTGGTGGTTGCATTTGTTATGGAAAATATTTGACTTGTTGTAATTTTGGTTTCTAAATGTAAATTTTTGGTTGTGATGATGTGAATATTATGTGATTATTATTTTTAGTTAGTACATGTGACATATATATGTTTTCTTCTGTTTATAAATTAGTGAATTTTATTGTGCTGACTGAATTAATATATATGGCTAGCAATGAAATGGGCTGGCCACAGAAAATAGAAATTCGCTTTTAAAAAATATATTCTTTGCTAACGATTTTCCACTAAAAATCATTACCAAAAAGAATTAAAAAAACTCTTTACTAACGGTTTTCAATAAATAACCGTTAGCAAAGCTCTCTTTACTAACGGTTTTCAAGGAGCAACCGTTAGCAAAACTTTTTCGACAAATTTTTACTAACGGTTATTTATTGAAAACTGTTAGCAATTCCCAGAGAAAAGTATAATATTTGCTAACAGTTTCTCTGACAGAGCAGTTATTAAAAGTCCGTAAAAAAGTGTCCAGTCGCTTATTAATTATTAACGGTTGCTTATATTTTTTCTAACCCATTATTAACGGTCGTAAAACCGTTAGTAATTTTTTTTTTAATAAAAATCTTTTGCGCCGTAGTGAAGCCTAATCTTTAATTATGACCACTTGTGTGAAAATATTTCTAGAGGCGTCCTTTGTCTTTGTCAAAGAGGACGGAAATAGGGAAAGATTTAGAAAAATATATTATAGAAATTTTGTGCGCAACAAGTCAATATTGTCCATTTCAGATGATCTCAGCAAGAGAATCCATCAATCTCATCTGCATTATATTAATATTGGAAAATTTTAAGATTTCATAAAATTGATATCTGCACTCAGCTAGTGACAAGTATCATATCATCCGCAAATTGTTTATATATTTATGCATTTCATTCGTCTATATATAGCCTTTGAAGGATTTGGTTCGAAATACAGATTGAAAGTTGTTTATAAACAATTAAAATAAGTAGTTTAGACTCTCATCTGTACTAAAAAAAGATCTATCTAATATATGTAATTAGTTGTTAAGATTGTCAAAATAAATAGTTGTTGAGGATCTCCATTTATTTTTAAATTTATAGATTAACTATGTCTCAATTTGAGTATTATTTAGTATCTCATCAAAGATTATTAAATTAATTTTATCCATTAAAATTATCATATAATTTTTATAATCTTTGATGATGAAATATCAATTGACACTCAAATTTGTATCAAATATGAAACACAATTGATCCATAAATGTAAGAATATGTTTGTAAAATTATTTTTTTCTTTGTAAGATTTTTTATGAATTTAGTCATTAAGATTGTGAAAATAAATAGTTATCAAGGAACCTCCACCCTATTATTTAATGTATGTGTATGAGTCAAAAACTTTTTATAATACAAATAAGACCAAATCGTTCAAATTTAAATATCCACAAAATTTTAGTAGTATTTTTTTAAAAAAAATAATAGTACTTTTTATAATATGATTTTTTTTTTTACTTTTTTGGTCAATTATGAACAGCAAGGAGACCGTTTTGAAGAAAGTACAATTGCCTCTGTATAGGTCAATTTGTTACATTCAATCAATATATTTAAGAGGTCTTATAATATCATGTTAAGTTGACAAATGGTTATAACAGACTTGGTTAACGGTCCAAAAATTACATCTATTTCAATCAAAGCCGATGCATGCATAAACTTTTGTAGTCAATTAACTAAAGATGTCGAGTCATTAATTTAATATTGGACATATGGGGTTATATATATGGATCAGTATATATTTTCAACTTTATGCCAACTAGGACTGTAAATTGGGTTTCATTTCGACAATATAATTCTTAAATAAATAATTAATAATATAAAATTTAAAAATATTTAATAAATTTTCATATTAAAGAAAATTTAAACACAATATTTTAAAATACTAAGTAATGATGATAATTATATAATAAATAATATAATTAAATACATAATAATTTATAAATGATCATTTAAATCATTTTAAGAATTAAGTTTCACCAACAGAACGCAATGCATGGTGGATGTGGCATTAGAGATATGACAGACACACCATAGCGCTGCTGGTCAAGTGGATGTGGCAGTGGGTAATAGAGCGTAATGCATGGTGGAAGGAAGCCACACCTGTCCTGGCCCCACACATCCTTCCACATTTTGGAAAACATAAAACAATTACAACACATCTTCTCAGCTGTGAGCAGATTCACAATGGGGAAAGAAGACACAGTCCAATTCTGGCACGATAACTGGTCCCTAGGAATGTTGAAATATGAATACCCCAAAACATATGCAATGGCGCTTCGTCCCCATGACTCAGTGGTAGCCCACTTGGTTGATGGCCAGTGGACAATACAACTGACAGGAATCGCTTTCGGCCAAGCATTGCAGGAACTGCAACAATTCTCCGGATCGGGCTGATGAAGCAGTTTGGAGTTACGCTTCATCCATGTCCTTTACCACAGCAGACGCCTACAAATTCTTACACGAGTCGCTCCACATCCAAGTACAACACGGCCAATTATGGAAGCTCAAGGCGCCACCCCGAGTTCAAATCTTCCTATGGTTGGCAACACGCAACAGGATTCTCACAATCGACAACCTTGTCAGAACAGGCTGGCAGCTGCCTAACATGTGCTACTTATGCAGAGCTCATCAAGAATCAGTACAACACATATTCCACCAATGCTCCTTCACAACGCAAGTGCGTGATTACATGACATCAACGTTGCCGAACCAGCCTCCACGGTACTATGTGACAGGTAGCACAATGGACAGCCTGTTGATGAACCAGGATTCTATGGAATGGAAAAGGGTAGATACCACAACAATATATGTCATCTGGCGGGAGAGATGCAGGCGTATCTTTGCTCAAAAGGCTCAAGACATAATCCAAACGGCAAGGGAGATCCATTCAGAACTAAAATCATGGTTCGATCGAAACAAGGACTTGGGCGCCACCCGAAGCAGTACCGGCAATCAAACGATGGTGTTACCGCCCGGTTAAGTCTGAGCTGTTCTGTTACGAACTCTGAAACTGCAATTGTCACGAATCAGAGCAATTTCTGCTATAGGTTCCGACAATCAAGCTGGTACCGGACTTAACCGATACCGTTCCAATTCGGATGCAAGCAATGATTCTGCATATTTACTTTACTCAGTCTTGTTAATCTTTTGTTAATTTTTGTGTGTAACTGTTGATCACAACCTTGTTGATTAACTTAATATATATAAAATTTGAGGGCTAGGCCCTCATCTTTTTCTCAAAAAAAAAAAAAAAAGTTTCACTTTAAGTATATTACACACATTATATTATATGAACTCTTGAATTCAAAACGATGAAAAAATTTAAACAAATTAATGATAGAGAAAAGTGATGATGTGACATACTTAAAAAAATTTGAAAGTTTAATTCCTTTATGTATTAACAATTACAAGCAATCATTACTATTTAAGTTATTTTAAACACTAATTAATGAGTCATATAATTTTAGAACTTGAAGATGTAATTTCATATTAATGTTTAGCCAATAAAAATTAACAAAGCTTAGGCAGTTAAAATTTAAAAGGTTGACTTGAATAATGTTTGTGGTTTGGATACCAGAATGCAAGACAATTATTGAAGACACACTTGTCGTCCCATAAATGCCTTTCAAAGAAGAGTAATGTGAAGGACCTTTGGGCTTTGAGAAGAAGAAAATTAAATGAGACTCTCTGAAATATGCAGTTAAATTGTGGATAACCTGACAATGACAGT
The DNA here is from genome assembly GCA_037127355.1 of Schoenoplectus tabernaemontani. Classification (NCBI taxonomy): domain Eukaryota; kingdom Viridiplantae; phylum Streptophyta; class Magnoliopsida; order Poales; family Cyperaceae; genus Schoenoplectus; species Schoenoplectus tabernaemontani. The sequence continues at coordinate 9,507,905 of CM073741.1, read as the reverse complement.
GATTTTACCGGTCCAAAGAAAATATTGTGAGTAATAATTTAACACCTCTTATAAAATGAACAACTTCAATACAAATTCAAATGCCAAATTATATCGATATAATAGAATTTCTCAAATTACAATAAAATAATCAGTACAGCATACCAAAATCTGAACTGTCATGGTGCTCATCAAAATCAGTATGATATTTGGATTTCGACGATTGAGTATGTAACTTAAGAGTTAATTCAATTAATTTTGAGTTAAGGTGAACAAAAACCCTAATTAACTGGAAAAAAACACTAGCTTTTACTCATTATTAACTGTTATCAATAATCATACTAACATCAATGGGGGTTGGGGGTACACTAGTCAAAAAACAATATGAAATTATTTGGTAGACATCGTCCAGTGAAAAAAAAAAAAGCCTTTAATGGGCCTGGTTGATTCTTGGAAGTAACTAACATCACAATTTACATCAGCCCAATTTACATGATCCTCTTGTAGAGAGAAATATGTTCTCCTTGTTTTTTAATTTATAAACCCTTTTTATATCAGAGATCGGATTCAAATAACATTTAATTTTTTTAAAGTGTCAATATTTTTTTTCAGCGTTCTCTAGATTTATATGTTCTCTTCCTTAAAGTACTATAATAGTATAATCCAACAGGAAAGTCTAAAGAAAACAACTTGAGAATTGCATGAAACATTATTCTAAGAAACCCACATTAATTTTGAACCAACAAGAGTTACATGACATGTTAAAATTGAAATGATACATTATTTTGGAACGCATCTGCACCGTTTCAAATTTCGTACCTGTTTTTCTGTTTTTGGTCAAATTAATTAATCGACCTGTCAATTCGTGAAATGCATGAAGCGTCTCTTTCTCTACATGCTCACTACAATTCCAAATCGCCGACCTTAATTCCTGTACATGTTATATCAAAATCAAATCCTCCCTTTCCACCAAATTTCAGATTTCCAGGCGGTGCATATATCTGTTCAAATTAAGAACTTCTATCAGTTCAGATTTAGGAGATTTATATCGGCTCATTTTCAGAGATTATACCAGTTCATCTTAAGACGGGTAGATATGTATAAAGGCAAAGCCTCAACTAGTGCTCAGGATTGATGTTCGAAAGTTAGTCTAAAGTAATAAGTTTTTCTTTTAGAAATTAAAAATATAGATAAAAGTTATATAAGTGTCTATGTTTAATTGAAAATTTGAGTATATTAGATCTAATTACTTGAGAATATGAAATCTATCTAGTTATTGTGCCCAAGCTTACAAAACATGCTCGATCCACCACTATTTTAAGGGGATTATATCTAATCATATTCAAGATTTAGTATCAGTTCATTCTAAATTGTTTATACGGATCATATTCATGGTTTATAGCCGTTAAAATTGAGGATTTAGACCTGATTAGGTTCAGAATTTATACTTATTCATTTTCAGAGTTCATCTCAGATTCAGATAAGTTCAACAATTAAGACGTCCAAGTAGTGCATAATCATGTCACTTATATATCATAAATGACCCTCACAAACACAAAATAATGCCTGAGCTTTCTTTCATTCAAATTCTGTAACCCTAAATAAAGGTAGTCTTACTTGTATAAAAAAAATGAAACGGTTCAGACAAACTAAAATAGATTTCTGCAAAAAAAATGAAAATGAAAACAGTACATGATGTATAATTTGTTAGGCACTAGTTAAAAACCTTCGTGTGAAATACAGAATATACTTGAGACGCGTAGCAAAATCTGAAAAATTACAACTTAAATTTTACCAAAAAGAGGATATTTCCTCCCGGTTTACAGAATTACGTATGTCCATATTAGTAGATCGAATAAGAGAACCTTCGACCAAAGAAAATGTTCTTACGAGATTAAAGCTAAATAATTGCAACACATAATTGTCAAAACTAAATAAATTAAACCCAATGGAGTGTGCAGCGGTGCAGCGTGCAGCCCCCACACGCAATGCTTCCTTAACCCTGTATTGTAAGTAAACGCGTGTGAGTTAAACCCCACAATGCATGTCTTCTTCTAACAGTTCTCTCTCGGCCTTGCTTTGTCGTTTCCTTCACGCTTTGGTCCACAAACTAACTTAGGAGAATTGTTACGCATCTCCCAACTCATGCCTCAACATCTCCTCTCTTGCTCATGAACCAACCAAACTAGCTTGTATTGGAGAAATGGTTTTGACTTTTGAGTACCTTTCTTAACTGTGGGTCAAAACTTTTAACATTAAAAATATAAAGAATATCCAGTATTTCTAGATTTTTTTTTGTTGTGATTATTTAATAATTGGTTAATTTGTATGAAGGGCCGAAACTTTGATTCCGCGTTGGAATGAAAAAGGCAATTAGAAAAGAAAATGGAAAAATATAACGGAGTTAAATTTCATCTCCCTTCCAATTGGAGGTAACCAATCTCGAGAAAGATTGGAAATGAAAATGTGAACATACTTGCTTTGCTTCCACCCTGTCATCTTTATTCATTTTTTTTTTAATTGTTGGCATACTTAAAACTACCTCTTTATTCACCTTTTTTTTGTGTAAACATAGGAACGCATCCTAATTCCTAAAGGATTTAGAGGACAGTGACAATTAATAAAACATGCAAGACATTTTCTTTGGACATAATTATAAATCTTTATATGATTTAAATGGACAGATTTTTCAAGCTTATTGTAATTAATTATTTTTTGTGCAAATCATCTTGAAAAAAATGTTTTTAATTATACCATGACAGATTTAAATGTTTTCTCATGTGGTGTCCACTGATGAAATTTATATGAACTTTTTGCGCAAAATAGCATCCTACATAAAAAAAAAGCTTTACAAGAAAGATCTACTATCAAATTTCAATATCTTCAAAAAACATTTGAAGTTATGAATAAGAACACTATCAGTTACAAAATATATATCACATACTATTTTTGTTCCCAAAAGTACCTTAAAAAACTCATTTAAAGTAGTTGAACAATAGTACAATACAGCATAATGCACTAAATAGAGATGGTGGTGGGTTATTATATATATAGAACTTTTCTTTCTTGATCCACCAATATCCTGATAACACAGCATTCATGGGCAGGTTTAACAAGAAAGAACTGGAATCAATCTCCCCAACCTTTCATCTAATTGTATGATAAGCATTTTCCTTAAAAAAAATCTCATAAAGTGTGAAAATTATCTCATTATTGACTCCAATAACAGATTTTAAATATGCAATTATCATTCTGTATGATGCTTGACATCTATATTAGAAAAGTAACAATGTATAGTATTCGAAGTTTATAAATTTTATATAAACTATATATGTACGTAATTTTCATGAACTTATTCTTCACACACTAAAGCCGACCAAGAATGACACCACGGAACTTTATTTAAAAAAGCACCGGACCTATCAAAAGCGATTATTCTACCTGGGACGCGCACCTGGAGGAGTGACACATCTTTGTCTAACAAAAATAGGAATAACACGTTTTACATATCCCTATAAATACCCAACAATAAGCCAAACTATCTCCACAAAACAAGGCAATAACTCATAAGCCATAACTACACTTCAAGAAATTGCCTCGTCTTAACGTGAAAAAATAGAAAGCAACATCTCATTTCAGGAAGATGCTTTCTTCTTCTTCTCATTGCCTTTCTTCCTTGCCGTTAAAGACCCAATATAGATCCAGGTTTCCTTGTGCATTTCCGCGTCAATCAGCAAAGAAGTCACAATCAGTCGTCATGGTCGGTAATAGAGGAACTGATGGATGGGACCTAGACTCGGACCGAGTGGATGAAGACATGATCGTGCTGAGAAAAAGAATCCGAGAGATCAGGATCACAGATGAGAGCATTTCAGAGCCGTCTGGTTGGACAGAATGGGAAAAAGAGTACTATTTGACGGCGTATTCATCGGATGTGTGTGAGGTGATTGGTTTATTGCAAAGGTTCTTGATGAATACCAGACCAAGCTTGGCATTTGGCACTATTTTGCTGGTTTTAATTAGTGTCCCGACCTCATTCGGGTTCTTATTGCATCGTCTTTTTGTCATGTCCGGATCAGTGTTGTCAGCATTGCATATTAATTGATTGGGTTGATATATTATTGAAGAACCTAAAATGAATTGGATGTCCATTACTGAGAAAATGAGGAAAAAAAATTTGAAGGATAGGAGTTACAGTTATTATGAAATGCGTTAGTTGACCGTTGGGTGAGCTGGACGAATTAAGAATAATAGCAGCAGCAACAAAGAACCAGTCAATATTTGAGAGAAATTGTAGATAAGGATTAGCTGGTTTTGAAGACTTGTATATGATTCATAGCCTGAAGACCTATAGTTACAACGACATTAGACCAGTTGGTGGAGGTTTTATCAGTACATGATAATATTTTAAGGTTCAAAAATGTAAGAAAGCTTTCCAGCACCAATGCGTGTCCCTGTTACTTTGTGCTTGAAATAATCTTGTAAACCAGAGATGTAATTAATCACAGTTGAAGAGCTTTTTTTAGTAAATTTTTTTATTTCTTTTCCTTCAATGCATTCTACATAATAAGATAAAAAAAGGGAGGCTAAAATAGAAGATTCACAACTCGCTTTCACATTAATAATTCCTACAGACCTATTAGAATGGAAAAGCTATACTAAAAATTACATCTCCAATAGGAAATCTAATAATTGAAGATTACAAATTCTACTAATGTGGTATCATGGCTAATAGTTCGGCCTAACTGCAGCAACTCACATAACGGTTACACTCAACTAGAATTGAAATCAGCGCCTTGGTTTTTGCAATTTAAAAATGTTTTCCTTGTAATATTTTAACTCCTTGATACTCTCTTTAATATCATCCATAGCCCTATGCCTTTAAATGTTTTCTATTTAACGAAATGTAAAAAAAATTATAAGAACTAGCTACAAAATTTATGTTTTAAAGTCAAGGGGGTAATAAATAAGAAAGTCTGCTTTACATATTGGGGTCAAAAAGTCTAAACTACATTGCCTTTAATAATTTCTCTAAGACATTCAAAAAGAGTACTAAAAACCACTACTTTCATGAGCAATGCGGCCGATTGATCCCATTTGGTTCCACTTTGATCGGCTATGATCAGTTTTCTATTGGAATGCCCAGATATAGTATTATTATTAAGAAACAAATTGATTTACCTGTAGGAAACCAACGGATGCATAAAGCCTTGACGCTACTCACATCAACTAGTACATGTGGGAAGATAAGGGCCAAATTTGGCATGTATTTCTGTTAGAACAAATTAAAACACACAACGAGTCATAAATAGCCATGATGAAAACAAACAAACAAAAGGTAACCTTTGTAAATGACCAACCTTTAGGAACAAATAATCAACATAATTAGAGTTCCCTGCTAATTGCGGTTTTTGTGAACCAATGTGCTTCTTCACAAAATCTATTACCTGTAATGGATAATTTATCAGTAAATTCACAACATTTTCAATTATTAATGGAACAGTTTCATATTCATGAGGACAAGCAATTTCATGGTTTGTTCAATGCAAAGTAAAAGAAAGCAAAGATGATCAATTGCGAAACATTAAGACAATTTTTATGGATTTTTCAACTTTTTATCTGGATTGTAAATATTTTTCAATATAAGGACTGGAGCATCGTTATGAGTTGTTGAAGTTAATTTCACAAAAACCTAAGAAAAAAAATCTGCATTAGTAAATTTTCCGAGGGACCAACTAAACAAGTCAGATTAGGTTTCTCTGTATTCCTTTCTCCTCTCTGAACTAAGTTTTTCTGGTCAAAAGCCCTTTCTTGTCAAGATCTGTGGGCAAAAGCCCTTTAGGTAAATACAATCTTGCTCTTTGTTTTGATATTCAAATTTTTAACATACTATGCTACTGCAGTAACTACAATTTTCAAATATAAAGGTCAAATTTTACTTAAGCCCCCTTCAATATGGGACAAAATGCATCAAGACCCCAGGAGCTTTAAGCTAATCATGCAAGTCACCTGCTTTTCTGCCTCACGCTCTGAGATAGTACTTCGTAATACTCTCTCCGTTAAACCTAAATAAAATGAAAATCACAAAACTCACAATGACGCTCCTCTATAACTTTAATTGTTGATAAAAAAATTACATAATTTGACTATCCATCTTACCACTAGCAGCATGGTGACTGATGCACCAATCTCCTATATTATCTAAACAGTCTTTTGGTTGACTAATAACCAAATCTGGGCCCTTCATATAAGAAAACACAGTTTGTCATAACTTGAAAATAATAAAAGAAAAGACCATACAAAGTTTTACAGCAATAATTTCAACTATGTATTAACTCACTTCAATAGTTCTTGTAAGTTTGCCATCTGTGATTACACAAGCAATCTCCAAGATCCTGTCTTTTGTAACATCCAAACCTACAAATTAACAAATACTGAAACATTTTAAAAATCAAGTATCTACAATATATGTTTCTCAATTTAAATTTGAAAATTTGAACACCCAAATGTAATTATAGTTCACATCAATTGTAAAATTATTTTATCAACATCCTTATAATGATCATTGCAATAAAAATTTAGAATTAGAAAAAAATAAGGTAACCTGTCATTTCCAAGTCAATCCACACAAGAGGCATCTTCAACTCATCTGACAATGAAGTAGCTTCTCCATTAGTATGTTTTTTGTCTGTAAATGATTCCTTCTGCTTTTCCTTGTCTGCAAAAGGAAACCTACTTAACCTAATATGTACTTGACTTCTTTTTCTTCTGTCTTTGAAAGAAAGACTTCAAAATGTCATTTTTTTGCAATTAGCGTCTACATTGTTCTAGAGATTATCCCAAACCGGTAAAAATAAGCCTACAAAAAAAAACAAAGTCGCTTTAAGCTTATTTCTGTTTATCTCAGTGTTGTTGTGGATCATGGCTAATGCATATAAACTGAACACCCGATACCCATGATTTGATGTTACTTCACTAGAGTTCGAAAGAAAATTGCTAATATTTCAAAGATGTGAAAACCATGCACAGCACACCTAGGTAAAGACATTGCTCTCTGTGTGAAAAATCACAATGGTGAAACCTAATGCAAGCCACTGGATGTAAAACATGCTCAAAAGACAGTATGTAAAACATGTGTTCATTCAGTAATTTTCTATGACACATGCATGTTATTTATAGTCATCTCATCAATCAGGTATAATAGTAAACATGAGACATGCTTATATTCGATTACAATGGAATATTGGATTTCATTTCCAAAGGCACTTTTCAGATGGATCTGACAATGCTATATACCATTGTTTACTGGTTCTAGATGTCTGCTTTCTGGAATCCTGACCAGAAAAATGAGGAATAGAATCCAGACGTGATGATCCTTCTTTTTCCTCCATGACAATTAGACATTAATAATCACCTCCTCACTGAGCCTGAATTAGAATAACAGACCTGGTTTTTGGGAAGCATTAGTTTCACTAGAAGAGGAGATTGCACTTAATTCCTCAGCACCATCAGAGGAATCCAGACCAAGAACCGAGAATATGTTTGAGAGCTTATTCATTTCCTCTCAATTGTCCTTTGAATAAAAAAGATAATAGGGAAAAAATTTAGAGAAAGTGAAGGACAGCATGGTTAAGTAAAACTGAATGTAGTGCACAAATTTAGACTGATACTTGTCAGATCGAATCCCAAATTGAAGTGTATTTGGCCTCAAATCGGTCTTTCAAACATGTAATTAATTCATTACTATAACTGAGGTTTATCAAACAGATATCACAATAAACAGCTGAAAAGCAAAATTACTCAAATCGGACGATTGTTCTCACAAAACAGTACATTTTGCGACTAATTGAGATGTGTTAGAGGTATAAAATTGTATAGGTTAGGTAGGAGATATTGTGTGATGTATGATGTGAGAGATGTTTAGTAAATAAAATTAGTTAGTTAGTTAATTGGTTAGTTAAATCATTAGTCTATAAATAAACACTTAATCATTATAATCAATAATCTCAAAATAATAAAGATCTTTACACTTTGTTATCATTCTCTCTTTTCCCCTCTCAATCTCTAATCCTATCAAAATGATAAGAAAAAGAAGAAAGTAATACAAACATTTGGTAATTACAGTGAAATGGGGGTTTACACTTTACACCAGCAAAGAATAGAAAAGAATAGCCAAACAGCGCCCTCTTTTCACACACCGTTGATCCGATAACGATCTAGAAAGACGCGAAGAATCACCGAAAGAACTAGATGAGGCCTTTCCAATTGGAGACGACAGTACGCGCTCGCGGGGCCAGCTCTCTGCAAGTGCTCCGCCTAAACCCACAAAGAGGAGAGGCAAATGGAGCCCTTACACGGGGAGAGGATCAAAAATTTTATTCAATTTATTTTGTATAGTATTTTATTTTTCTTTATATGCAGTGCATTGCTGTTCTAAATATAAAAAAAATCTATATGTGGTTTGCTCCAATGATCTTAATGAACATTAAAAAAAAAAATCACAAAAAATATTTGACAAGTTTAATTGACAATGATTATATTAAGAAGTAAAATTCTAGAGTGTTTTATATATTCGGAATGAAAAGTTCAGTTTTATTTGTCCGATCATATTATTACTCTACATTGGCTGATAATTTAGACGAAATCTAAGATAGATTTGCATTTCAAATAATATGAGTTTATTTTTAAATACATATTACTACATGTCAAGTCTTCGGATGTGCATGGCGAGTGAAATAAATTGAAGAGAAAACGACTGAACTTATTATATGCCAAATTGAAGGGATATCAATTGAAAAATTAAATAAAAAGATTTTTCAGTTTATCTCACACAACGGTTCAACCCTTGAAATTAAAATTCACAAAAAAAAAATAATATGCCTCATTCTTCTCTCTCATTTACCCCCATTTTTATCCATAATCGGAAGCACAAACTTAGTTTTCTGATTTTCTCTGTGCTTTATTTTTGCCATTATTTGTTCATCGGTTAGCAGACTTGGCCGTTGAATACTACATGGGCTAAAATATCGAGTTCTCGTGACAATTTTTCTAACAATCAGTTAAAATTTGTTTCCAAATGCAACTTACCTCTGGTTTAATGAATATAAACAGTAGGCTTTCTATCTTTAAATCAAGCCTACTAAATGATCATTTAAGTTCACAATAAAGTGACTAAAAGGGAACATGAGCAGAAATAATCGATAGAGGGTGTCCGGTTCAAATAAATATAATGTTTGAATAAAAACAAATTATCGTATGATCTTTATTTTTTAATGAATTGAAAAAATATTATAACGTCGGCTAACACCTACCTTAGCTCCGCCCTAAACATAGCATTTCGCGCCACCTTACATGATTTTTACATCCAGCCGCCTCAATAATTAACATGTCAAATCTCGGACAATGACCCGCTGCTTCTTTATCTATTTCCTTTTTTATAAAAAAAATCTAATAACGATGTGGATAGATGGAAACTTCCATCTTAATCTAAAAAAAAATCTAAAATCTAATGAGTAATGACCATGTGACTCACAACAAATAAATAGGCGAGTTATACTAATTCAAATTACGGATATTTAGTCCTCAGTTTATCTATTAATCACACGAGTCCTTGTCATATATATATATATATATATATATATATCGGACAGGGAGCCAGCTTCTTTGGTAAATTCTAACTCAATTTGTTAATCAAGCCAAGAAACAAATTCTAAATTTGCTATATTGCAGGTCCAAAGAGTGAAATTACTACTATTAAAATTATTTTGGAAAAATAAGTTCAGACAATGATTTAGACTTGCCTCTATTTGAATGCGTACCTGACATCAATCATGGCTTCCGAGATTGAGACAGGCTAAGCTCATGGCTCATTAATCGTTATTGTTTCGAGCCGAAAATGCTGACCCATAATCGGTTCATTTAGATAATGAGTCAAGCTAGCTTGTTAAATAATTAATATTTTTTTATAGATATATTTTATATCAAAATTTATGTAAAATAACTGGAACAAAAACAATATGTTTTTACACATATTTTATTTAATAATTCCATGCATAACAAATTATAAATTATATAATATATTAAAAATCCGAACTAGAATAGTATAAATAAGAAATATTAATATTTTAATTAGTCAAATGAGCTCAACGAACTGAGTCACACTAAATTCAAATTCACCTCATTAACTTTACCATCTTAACGTTTGACACGTTAGTGGCTAGTTCACTAATGAGCGAATAAATTTGAGTCAATCTCTAATAAATCACGAGTGATTCACCAACCACGAGTTTTTTCTTACGGCCTATCGGTTAACTATAATTTTGAAAGGAAAAAAAATACAATACATGCCTATCGGGGACTGGAAATTTTGGATGAATGAATTTAAATTATCTTATCTTTAAATATTTTTATTAAATTAGAGCTTCGGATGTGTTGCTCTGCAAGATAATTTCGTCATGTGGTGAAATATGAAGAGAAATAATCGACTCGACTGTTAAGTTTGCAAACATGTACACTTGTTATTATGCAGTATAATAAATTGAGAATTAATTTTCTGTTTTCTTGTTTTAATTATGCTTAGCGTGTCTAGAACCCTATCATTTTTCTTTAATGATTTCGACAACATTACAAAGACAATTGTTGTAAATCTCTACATATAATTCCAGTTATCTCACTCTATAATCATTTATTATTATTATTATTATTATTATTATTATTATTATTATTATCCTTCCCGAAATCATGCGAAAGTCCGCTTGCAGAGAGGCAATAGTTACCATTCAAAATTTTGTCACTATATATTATCGTCTTAAATTAATGATGAAAGTCAATTCAGGTGTGCTGCACTGTTGTCTACTATACTCCCCATTGAAACGAAGAGAGACCATTTATTAATTTATGGGGAAGGATCCTTCACAATAGTTATTTTGACAATTTTGATATAAATTTTAAATAAAATTTGAAAATATTAAAAATATTTTTTTATAGATATAACTTTCTACCGATGGATTGATATTTTTTAAATTTTTTATGTAATTTTATTATTTTTTATGGTTCATCAAAAACTATTAAATTAAAATCATTATAAATTACACAAAATTAATGATGCTTGATGGATTATCAAACAATAATGAAAATAGATGATATTTAGAACCTGTTCAATGTATGAGTAAAAGAAATATCTAAAAAAATTATTTAAATTATTTTCATATTTATTTAAAAATTCACTGCCATAATTAAAAAAAAAAAACTCATCGTTAGGGATCCCTCCTTTATTTATTGGGCCGGCTAGTGTATTAAAATCGAGACGGGTCGGGACTAATCCGGGCGGGTTAGGCGGATTTGGTTGGGAAGGGTTAGAACGGGTTGGATTTGAGAGAGTGCGGCCGCGACCCGTCCTAGGATCATGAGTCGAACGGGTTGATGGAGCGAGTCGGATTGGATATTTTGGACCGCCGATTTTTTTTTTCAAAATTCCAAAATAACTCAAATAAATTCTCAAAAATTCCGAAAATCATAAAATAATTATTGAAAAAATTTTAAATATATAACCATTAATATTTTAACCAACTTTTATTTTTTTTTGGCTTTTTTAAAACTCAAAAAATTAAGTAAAAATTTAATTGAAATGTTAAGAATTCAAATAAAGGGGTTTAGACCGAGTTAGGACACATCAGACGGGTCTGGTACGGGGTTTTCTGAGACTGGTTTTAGACGGGGTCTTTTAGAAAAAAAAATTGTCCACAACCCGTGGTAGACCCATGGGTTACCCCGGGCACGGGTTTTGCCTCGGATCAGGTCGGATTGGAGTGCGAATACAGGTTTGACGGGTCAGATTTGACCCATCAGGGTTTTTTTAATACACTAGGGGCAACTATTTAAAAGGCTTCTGCGTCCATAAAGCTTGGGCAATTTTTAACTGGAGATGAATAGTCTGACGTTAGTGAAATCTCATCCCTTCATATAGATTTTGATCATATACAACCGTTCGATTTTAATTGGGTTTATGCTCTTTTCTCTTCGTATCATCAGGATTGAGGGATGGTGTTTTGTGGGCATTCGGATTTTTTGTATGTTTGAGGGGTGAGCATCGAAGGATGTGATATTTTGGTTTTTTGCACGCCTCATCAAAGATCATAGAAATTTTTAGTCATAAGTTTCAGCATACTGCATGATCTTTTCTTTTCTGCAAAATCTATTATATGTAATTTGATGCAGCGGGTCCGACTTCCTGAACTCACAAGAAAATCAAAACCAGATGTACGAAAGACCCATCAAAGCCCATAGCTGCAACATCATCACTGCGTTGATGCATGTCTCCCGTAGACAAACATCTCACGTTTCTTATTTCGTATTTAATCATAGAATTTTTATTTATTCAGTTTTAGTTATCGAATTTTAATGTTTGTCTAAATTTAGTTAATTTATAATTTAAATTTTATAATGTTACGTAAATGTGCATATATTTATCAATTTTTAAGAAAGATTAATAAAAAAATTTTGATAATAAATTACTATTATATTATTATTCAAATTATATTTTTTATGCATTTTAGCATATTAATTTATGTGATTTATATTCATAATTTAACTTTATTTATTTGACCGATTTTTTTTATTTTATATGTTATTTGAAGACATTCATGTTATATATTTTTATGGCAATAAATATTTAATTTATATTTTTAATTATTATAAAATAATAGCTAATTTATTTATTAAATTAATTGATTTAGAATTACGCTGAAAATATATTTTCTAAATAACATAATTACTTCTAAGAAATAATATATTTTAAATTTTTATTTTTAAATAAAAGAAATAGAAATAATAACTTGTTATATTTTTCTCTAGAATGAGAATCACATGTAATTGTAATCCCAATCCATGTGGCGGCCCATTGATTTAGATCTAGTGTTTTGTCCGTTCTCCCTTTAATCCTCCCCTCCTTCCCTCGCCGTCTCTCTCTCTCTCTCTCTCTCTCTCCATTTTTAATTTTTATCTTTTGGATTAAGCTCAAACCAATTCTCAAATCTTCTTCATTATATCCTCTGTGTGTTTCCAGATTAACACCGCAAATCCCTTTCTAGGTTTCCTTCACGGCTCCAATTCACGAGCCATTCATTATACCAACCCCCTTTGAACAAATATTGTCACTGGTTACATTGTAAATCCTTCTCATTTCCCCATTTCAACTTTCAAATATCAATCTTTTATACAAACATATCAAGAGATCGCGCAACCTCATAAGAAAAAGAAGAAAAATGTTTCCTTCTTTACTATCCATGGATCAAGCAGTCGCAGATGAGAGAGGGGATTGGATGTCGGGAGTGGTTCCTCTATTGAAGCTCCTTTGCCTAACCGTTATCGGATCTATTCTTGCTCACCCGAAAACCCAAATCGTACCCAGAGCCACCTTCAAATTGTTAAGCAAATTGGTTTTTGCGCTCTTTCTCCCATGCCTCATCTTTGTTCGTCTCGGCGAGTCTGTCACTTTGGAGGTAACCATAATTAGTTCATTTTATATTTTCTGAGTCTGACAGGACATATAATAGAGATTTAAAAATATAGACTTTCGACAACCTAAATTTACCTCATTAAGCTTTGTGTGAGCTGAAGCGTGATGCAATGAACCCAAGTTGGCCAAAAATATAGACTTTTGACAACCAAAATATCGCATCAAGTGTTCTTGGAAATTAGATCCATTCCCGATTTCTCCAATTGATAAGTTACTTGAAGGACTTCTCTTTCTAGATACTTTTACAACTCGTCTTCTTCACTTGAAAAAGAAGCTTTTGTAAGCAATATAATTGACCAATGGGCATCCATTGACCATCCAAGTGAAAATTCATTTTGCAAAAACATGAATTATTTGAATTCTACACTGGTGGTTGTAACAAGTTATTTTAGCTAACATAAAATTGATTATCCATATTCTAGCTGTTGAAAGCACCAATTTAATTATAAGTGTAACCAACTAGTCCAGTGCTGTCCTCTAGCAATTCCTGCCACTGATTTGTGCCAACTAAGATGAGATATGTAATGTAAAATGAATAAAAAACATGTGCAATACTGATTCCTGACCTAAATGATTTTTTTTCTTTTACCATAACTTATAAAAACAAACTGGTTTGATCCATAGGATGTGCTTCTTTGGTGGTTTGTACCAGTAAACGTGCTCCTAAGCACCCTGATTGGCTGTGCTTTGGGCTACCTAGTGGCAATCATATGCCGCCACCGCAAAGATTTTTTAGGTTCACGGTCATAATGACTGGGTTTGGTAACACCGGCAACCTCCCCATCGCCATTGTGGGGTCTGTCTGTCACAGCTCTGATCAACCCTTTGGCCCAAACTGCAACCGCACTGGCATTGCATATGTCTCCTTTGCACAGTGGGTTGCTGTCATTTTGGTTTATACTCTGGTGTACCACATGATGGAACCACCGATGGAGTATTACGAGATTGTTCAAGAAGGTAAGTACCATAGAGAATTTATGGGGAGAATTTAACTGTATTTTTCAAGCAGTGCAGCTTATGCACAAATCATGTTGGTTATCATGAGCCTAGGATTTAGATGTTGTTTAGGACGTTGTATATATTATGCCAAGCTCATGGGCAATATATCCTTCTTCTTTCTTACCGCAAGTTGTCAGAGATTTTGCTTGTAAGCCCAAAAGATAGTGGTTGCCACGTGCTAATAATAGGAATGTTGGGTGTGTTTTTTTTTTTGTGGATGAGGAAAGAAAAACAGTTATTAACAGAGAATTTTTTTTTCCCTTTTTATTCTTATTTTCAATATTACTAATGGTATACTAATAGAGCACTCCTCATTGTTCAGGTGAAGAGATACAAGAAATAGAGGAGACACAAACTGTAAACAACTTGAGCCGGCCACTATTGCATGAGGCTGAGTGGCCAGGTATGGTTGACAAAGAAACTGAGCATGCAAAAACACCATTCATTGCTAGGGTTTTCATGAGCATCTCTGGTTCTTCCCAGAACACCTTCCCTGACCTCGATTTAAATGAGGACTCCGCTGCAGGCCCCAGCAGCCCAAAGTCCCTTCGATGCCTGGCAGAGCCCAAGGTTGTCAGAAGAATCCGGATTGTTGCCGAGAAAACCCCGATCCAGCACATTCTCCAGCCTCCAACTATTGCTTCTCTGCTAGCCCTTATCGTTGGGTTGGTACCAGCTCTCAAAGCATTTGTTTTTGGTACTGATGCACCATTGTCATTCTTCACTGATAGTTTGGAGATATTAGCTGGCGCTGTTGTACCGTCTGTAATGCTAATTCTTGGTGGAACTCTAGCAGAGGGGCCAAAGGATTCATCTCTTGGCCTACGTACCACAATTGGTATCACAGTGGCAAGACTTTTGGTGTTACCTTGTATTGGTATTGGTGTGGTGGCATTAGCAGATAAATTGGGGCTCTTGGTGCAAGGAGATTTGATGTACCGGTTTGTACTGCTGCTGCAATACAGCACACCTAGCGCTATTTTATTGGGTGCAATTGCAAGTCTTAGAGGGTATGCAGTTAAGGAAGCATCGGCTCTGCTGTTTTGGCAACATGTTTGTGCTGTGGTATCGCTTTCTTTTTATATTGTGGTATACTTCAAGCTTCTTAACTATGTCTGAGAGCAAGTATGATTTTGAATTTGTGAAAAGATAAAGAGTACGGATAATTAGTATCTTGGTTCAATTCTGCAATTTATATTTATTGTTGTCTTGGTCCATGAGAAGGTTTGCCTTGTAATTGTGACATATTTTGGAACCTTCCTGACTACTTTGTCAAATTTCTATTAATAGTTCATACATATGTATTAGTTGAATAATCTGTTTAATTGTTTTGTTAATAATCCCTATATTTTTTAGGGTTCTGGTTTCAATTTTATCGATGTCAGTTTCTGTTCCTTTTCCATTTTTCTACAAACTACTGTAGTAGGTTTCTCAGAAATAGGAATACTGAATGTAGAATTTCATGGTGAATTCTGTAGACAAAACTAAGCTCTAATTTGTAGTTTGTATGCTGTTGCAAGGATTAGAGGAGCGTCAAAAGGAGATAATGTTGTATTTTTTATTTTATGATGGGCAACCCATATGATCCTTGGATAACTAGGATGTGATACGTTTACAGAACTGCAACCATTGAATAAAAAATATCAAATTGTTCCCAAATCCCATATTGACAGGTAAAATAATAAATATAAAAAATGCTAAAAATTAAACATTTTATTTCAGCTTAACGTTAATGTATTTTACAAAGGTAATTTTAACTTGCAGAGATTGCTACAAATTGAATTTAAACTAGTTCATTTAAAAGTTGTCGAATCGAACTCAAGTCGAAACTGATAAAAAAAATCTAATCGAATGAACTGAATTAGACCTAAAATCAGAATTATAAAATTTTCTTACCCCCTAAAATCATATATATATATTTTTTGTCTCCATACTGAAGTAAGATCTGATTGACGCTGTAAGGAAGCAAAACTCCAAAACTATCTAGTACGCCTTGTGATTAATTCAAAACCGAAGACTGGTTATTTTGCCTCTTTTTTTTTTCCTTTTGTGAAGAACTAAAACAAAATTTATCATGCATGCATGGAACGATTTTCATACTCCAAGAAAACTCATAATTGGGTTTGTTTGGCAATGCATGGAATAGCAAAAAGTAACAATATAATTGCTATTTCGACAAATTAATTTACCAAATAAATTTTTGACTAAGTATAAGAGTGCTATTCCGGTATACCAAGTTATAGGTGGTATATCGGATTAGCTCTCGTCAGAATAGCGATTATTATTTAATTATGTTGTATTATATTATCATATTATTATATTATGATTATGATTATGATTATGATTTATTATTTTTATATTATTATATTATGATTATGATTATAATTTATTATTATTATATTACTATATTATATTATGATTATAATTTATTATTATATTAATATTATGATTAGTATTTTTATTGTTATTATATTATTTATTATTATTATATTATTATAATGATGATTATTATTATATATTATCATCACTATTAGTATTATAATATTATTTATTTTATTATTATTTATTATATTATGAATACAAATATGATTATTTTATTATTATATTATTATTATTATTATTATTATTATTTATTATTATGATTATTATTATGATTATGATTATAATTTTTATTTATTATTATATTATATTATGATTATGGTTATATTATTATGATTATGACTATGATTATTATTACTTATTATTATTATTATTATTATTATTTTATTTTATTATGTTGTATTATATTATTATATTATGATTATAGTTATTATTATATTATTATGATTATAATTATTATTATTATTATTATTATGATTATGATTATAATTTTTATTATTATATTATTATATTATAATTATGGCTATATTATTATATTATTATGATTACGATTATTATTATCATGATTATGATTATTATTATTATTTGATTATATTATATTGTATTATATTATATTATATTATATATATGATTATATTATTAAAATTATGAATATTTATTATTATTATTATATTTTTATAATTATAATTATTATTATTATTATATTAGTATATTATGATTATGTTTATATTTTTATTATATTATTATGATTATAACTATGATTATTATTATTTATTATGATTATGATTATTGATTATGATTATTATTTTATTTTATTATTATTATTATTATTATACTATTATTTTTATCATCATCATCATTGTTAATATCATAATTATTCATATTTTAACTATTCTGATTAATAAATGTTAAATAATATTTTCATTCTCCCAAATAATCAAAAATATTATTCTTCTATCACTCTTTCAAAAAGATATTATTCTATTACTATTTGAAAATTATCATTTTCTAAATTTATCCATTATGTATAGTATGTTGCTAGAAACATTTGGGAGATTATAACTTCTCTCTCTTCAATTCTTCCTACACAGTACATACAGATCCCAAGTACTGTATAAAAAGTTGGTTCATTTCCAATTTTCCATGCTCTAGAGAAATTGGAGAGAGACAATGATACGAGACAAAAGGAAAAAAATTCCAACTACATTTCCATTGATTGGATTTGGATAGATACACGAATGGAAAAATGCACCCAGATTTCCAGTGGTCAGGTAAAAGGATCCGTATAGGTTATCATAGAAAAAAACGTTATCATTGTTGCTATAGTTTTTAGGACTTTTGATGAAATTTAGGAGGTCCATTTCAGATTCGGAAGATATATTATTTTTATATAACTCACTCACTATAAATATATAAAAAAAGAAGAAGGGATCGGTTAACAATAAGTTATTTTGACAACTTTGATAATAGACTTCTAAATAAATATAAAAAAATTTTTAAAAATAGAAAAAAAAATTATAGATATATTTTTCTACCTATAGATTGATGATTATTCAAATTTCATATAATTTCATTATCGTTTGATAGTCTATCAAAGACCATCAAATTTTCATACTATTTGCAACGGTTTCAATTTAACGGTATTTGATGAACTATCAAACGATAATTAAATTATATGAAATTTAAATGATCATCAATCTAAAAGTAAAAAAATACATTTATAATTTTTTATTTTTAAGATTTTTTTATATTTATTTAGAAGTTCATTGTCAAGGTTTTCAAAATAACCCATTATCAATGGATCCCCTTCATAAAAAAATAGTTATCATCGCTGCCATAAAAAAACTATGACGGCTGATATGTTTCCATCAGATAAACAACATCATATGGCATGCTATGAACAATTTCCAACTAATTGAAAATGTCAAACATTTCAAAATCTGACCTTAAAAACTAAAATGGGCTCCTCTGTCTTCATGTCTGCAATCCACCACACCATGTTACTATCAGTATCTGCCACAGAGGATCTGCATTCCTTGCCAGGTTAATAAAATCAAGTTGCCTTCATTACTCAATGCTCACTAGAAACAGCACAGGTGACTGATCATGACAAGTGGCTGGTCATTTCAAACTATGGATAAGAATAAGATTAAAGCAATTTTACAGAATGCCCCCTGTTGAGGTAATTTCAGCAAAAGAACCCCCCTTAATTTATTTTTGCCAGAGTTCTCCCTGATCGTTTTTTGCCATTGCCTTTTCTACGTTTGAACATACATAGCGTCAGTTTTTCATTATTAATAATTAATATTATTAAAAATAAGAGTGAGAACCGTAAAATTTCAAATATACGAATGAGCAGCGCCACCGCTGTCGGTGCGCGGATTTAAATGCGCGTGCTGCGCGGACGAACGCGCGCGCATCGCTGTTGCGCGATGGACGAACGCGCCACGCCAACATGGTGCGTTTCATTATTTTTATGAAACGTGCTACTGTCAGTGACGCGTTTCGTTCAAACCCCGCGCAACGCCTCCATCTCACTTGCGCGTTTTGTATATATAAGAAGTAAACACGCCACTGACAGTGACGCGTTTCGTAAAAATATGGAAACACACCACTGACAGTGGCGCGTTTCGTAAAAATAATAAAACGCACAGTGAACACGCCACTGCCAGTGGCACGCTGCCATTCGTATATTTGAAATTTTACGTTTCTCACTCTTATTTTTAATAATATTAATTTAATAAAACTTATTATTACTAAAAACTGACATAGCGTTCTTGCTTCTGTAGTTTTTGTGTTGATTTCCTCAATTATTTCTGTATTTTTCGATGCGTTTTAAAGCAGCGCATTGATATCTTCATCCTTGTTGCTTTCTCATCCGTTCTCTCTTTTGGAAGCATACAATTCATATATTTCTAATTTAAAAATTCGCAACTATGTTTCCTAAAAGATCAAATTTATCAATAATCTCATCTCAGGATGGCGTATTGTACTATTTCCTTCTTTCTTGTGTAGCTTCTGTATTATTTGAAATAAATTGAGAAAGTCTAATTGGATCAGAATCACACTAATTTCTTCCTTTATATGTACCATACTAAAATATAAATGTGAAACTTATATAGAGCCGAGATAAACACGGAAAAACGCTGCAAATGGATTATAATGGACTATATATTAGAAATTCTACATTTAATTTAACCTACAAAACTTCTTGAAAATACCTTAAAACTTCTTTTTCCGTTTCAGAATTATTTCCATGATTATTAGAAATATTAGATTAAAATTGACATAATCTATAAACAGAGAAATACCCCAAAAATCATATTAGAAATAACGAAGGCAACATAATTTATAACTTTTCTATGTAATTCTAATTCTGAAAGCAATACATGAACCAGAGCATATCATGTGTTGAAACTACAAAACGAAGGGCTAGCTGTTTGGTTTGGGCTGAAAATTAATTAGTACTGTCGTTTAATTATTCTAGTATCAATGAAAGAGAGGCCTCTAATACTATTTTAGCCCAATGAACTCAGACATGAGACGGGTATTTTTTTTGAGAGCTACAACATGCAAACAATCAAGTTTACTAAATATGAAAAAAAAAAAAAACAAGACCCTCAATTAGCGCCGAAATTTTGGGACCATATTCCTTGGACATCGTGCCACATTAAAGTTCTGTAGTCGGACTCGGCCCAATGAGGTAGCAGCTTTATCGGACGAGTCCATAAAGTGTTTGTATCTTTAGACTATAAAATTTATAGTAGAGTAACTGTTTAAATTTATTATAGGTGTCACATTTGTACGTAGTGGGGATTAGTGGTTTGAGATCGTTCGTTTCTATGGTTCGGTTAATCGGCGACGGTTTATGATCTCGTACAGTTTATACGGGTCGGTCCTAAGCAGTTTAAATTTGAAAAAATTGAAACTATCACACCGTTGGCCCCCCGAAGGTCGGACCCCCATGGGACAGTCCACGGTCCGATCCGATCCAAAAATATTTTTTATGAATTGGAAAAAATAATAATTTATCATATTTTTTAATAATAATTTTTAACTAATTCGAATTATTATTTTTAATTGTTTAAAAATCTAATAGTACTAAAAAATTAAAAAAATTGCAAAAAAAAATTAAGAAAATTATAAAAAAATAATAAAAGTTGAAAAATAAATTTATTAATTTTTAAATAATAATTTTCATCGAATTAATTATGTATTTTTTAATAATTTAAAAATCAAATAATACAAAAAATATAAAAAATTGTAAAATAAAATTTGCATAATATTTTAAGTTACCTTCCTCCTTTAAAAAAAATCAACATTCTAATAAATCTCTACTTAAAATATAAATTTAACATTCTAAGAAAGTTCTTACAAAAAATAAATTTAACATTAAATATAATATTCTAAATCTATTAATCTAACAACATAAAACTAAAATGTAATATTCTAAGAAAAAATAAATTTCTACAAATAAAAAATATAAAATAAAAAATTACAAATAAAATCTAACATCATAACTAATTTCTACAAATAAAAATTATAACTAATTAAAATTAAAAACTAACCTTGAAGGAAAAATATTATCACAATGATGGAATTGAGAAATGACAAATATCAAATATTATCCTTCTAGTCTTCTTGATTAGTTAATTTTTTCAACGGACTAACAATAAATTAATAATTCTAAACTATTTTTTGTTTTTTGTAATAAGAAAAATAAATTTGAGATTAAATGAAAATTTGAGAATTTGATAGATCGAGAAGAGAGGGAGTGAGATTTTGATGTATTTTGAGATGTAAATGGAGTGGTATTTATAGATATTTTTGGGAGGTGAAATTTCAGATTTTTTGAATTTTATTTTACTTTTTTTCAAAATTTTCTGCAAAGGTAAAAAAATATTTTTTTTTTTTATTTTTGTACACTTGGGGGTATCTTGGGGGGGGGGGGGCTAGCACCTTTTATTTAAATAAAAGGTTTGGATGGGATGCAGCAGAGGGGCCGGGTGGGGTGGGGGAGTCCGAGAGTCCGGTCCACGGTCCATGGGTTGGCATGATCCATTTTCGGGTGTAACGAAACCGCCCACTGTTGGACCGGACCAAAGCAAGGCACGAGACGATCCACGGTCCGGTTCCGGTCCCAGTCCACGATCACGGTTCGGTTCGGGACGGGTTGGACCGGGTGGGTATTTTCAATACTCTACTGCGGACTATTCGAATTTAATTTTCATTTTTAAATTTACATAACTCATTTAAATCTGAGCATTGTAACCCATAGAATACATTACGGGATGTAAATTTGTGTGCAAATACATCCTATGCCATTGCCAAATCAATTCGTCTGTAATTTATATAATTTATAATAGTTTTAATTTAAAGATCTTTAATGAATTGCATATTTATTTAATTTTCAATAGTTTCAATTCGTCTGTAATTTATATTAATTTAAACACTATCAATTTATAATTAAAAAATATTTATAAACTTTTTTCATTCTTAATTTTTTTTTATATTTATTTAAAAATCTATTGTCAAGATTATCAAAATAACTCCATTTTTTTTTGCTCGAACTTCTGTAATAGCTCTTTGTGTTTGTGTTTGTGTTTGTGTTTGTGTTTGCTTTCTCTTATTTTTTACTTGGTTTTTGAATTTGTTTCGTTTGGTTCTTGAATTACACAAATTGAATTAGAATTATTGAAATGTTAAAGTCAACTTAAAGTCAAAAGGATAAAATCATGAACTCTTATTAATTTTCTTCAAATTTATTTAAAATTCTATTGTTTAGTTTGTCAAGATAAGCATTAACAAAGCGAGCCTCCTAATTTATTCCTCCTAAATATTTTTATTCTTTTAAATATAGTTTTTGTTGTTGTGATAAATAGATACATGTCCATTTTAATCTTTTTGAAACAAAAAAAATACCCACGAGGACATGACCCCCCATCTTTCGTTAAACGCGTTAGCTTTTTTTTTTTAAAAAAAAGTACCGACAGGAGAATTTTAGGTCATGTTTTAGATGGCTTTAATTTGAGTTGTCCTTTTTTGTGGATGTTGTTCAATTGACTTCCAGATGTTAGATTATTATTAACAAGTGATCTCATGTTTATATATATATATAGTCCACTGCTTGTGAACAGATATGCGATCAAAAGCGTAGTTGCACCTTACAAGAAACGAAAAGAAGCATTTGAGAAGTGTACGAGTAACATAGTGAAGATGATTATTATTTGACTACAACTTTATTAATTATAACATACGGATACATTGATATGGTATCAGTATCACCGGATATTAAATAAAGTAGAACATCTGAAGAAGTAAGTGTTGATATAAGGTACATGCGGCATAAGAAAATAAAATTGAATAAATAATACAGTAGGCTCATTTATTTAGTAGGTGTTCCGCGTTAAAATATTTTATTTTCTGCACTCTACTAGGAGTCGTGAAACTTGCAATGGGCGATACAAAATGGGACCCATAGGTTGTTTTTAATTATTTATTAAGAGATGCTTACTGTTTACTAAGTTTTTATAATTTCCAACGAGCGTATCCATTTTAGCATTCATATTTCCTTTCAAATAAACCGTGCCACTTAAAATTAAAATTTGTATGACCAAGATAATAAGATATGCAACATGCACCACTGCACAAGAGCGATACAAAAGTTTCTATTCTACAAGGAAGAACTTTTGAACTTATAGGAAGTCATTTTCAAATCTTTAAATTTTAGCCACAAGGAGAGAATCCCACGTTCCCAACTTGGGATTGTGTTCGGATTTAAGTTGGTTATTTTCTCCACCGCTCGTGTTGGTCAGAGAACTTTTCTTCTATATACATTATATTAAAAAAATCAAATAATTAAAAATATCATATATAGATCAACTGCGGTGCATACACATGATGGTCATTGAACTCAGAACCAGTGATGTAAAAAATAGTCATTCAGAGGGGAGTTTACACTGTTGAACGACTAAATAACCCATAAATCTGATTAAACGACCGTTTTTTTTCAATTAATTGTTCGTTTTTCCCGATCAGTCATTCTGAGTTTTCTATAAGTTTTTGATTCAGCCAGTTAAAAGCACGGTTCTAGAGTGTGGTAAATTTTAAATGTTGTTACAAAAAACAATTTCATGCAACTTTTATAAATTGACTTATTTTAAATAAGAGTTAAATGTAATTTATAGAAATTTATTAATTAATTTATAAGGAAATTAAAGTCAAAATAAGTTTGTTTGATAAATTTGATGAGTTAAACTAGTTTATTTTAACATATTATGAGTATTTATACATAATATTAATGAAAACACAAAATTATCTGTAAAAATCCGATTAATCGGCCGCATATCAATTAAACGCTTGACGGTACTCCTCCGTCCAAGGAGAGAATACCGTTATTTACAACACTGATGAGAACAAAATGGATAATGAAAGAAAGTCAATTTTGAAAATTTAGTTGAAAATAATGGTAGGAGACTAGACAGTAATGAAAAATGTTATGAAGATATTGTTGTTTATCGTCTTGGCTGGGATTTATTATTTGTATTAAATGAATTATTGTATAAGTTAATAACTTTGTTATTCGGTGCCTCTAGTTTATACAATACTACTACTATTTAATCTAAATATTGTTAATATTTATAATAGATTATTTAAGTTAAATAAATATTATATTGTATAAAATAAGAGGCAGATCAGCTCCCTAAAATAATATTTGTGGACCTCTTTAAACCTATTTAGAAAGAAACCTTTCTCTTTGTAGTTATAAAAGCTCCTATTTTGTTCGTTCAACTTAAATTGTACTAGAGTATAACTAAAAGTACGTAATAGAAGAGAACAATAGAATTTAGCAATTATCTTAATATTCTATTTAGCAATTATCTAAATAAAATGATAAAGAACATCATGACCCGTTTTGAATTCCGTTATACGGCCTCCCCTTTCTAACTTCCATTTTCATTTTACCGCTAATAATAAATATGGTTCAGTGTAACAGGTCTGAACATTCCAAATTCCAAGAACCACATTCCTTATTCATTTTCTTATGAGCATAGTCATCACACTTGCGAATAATTCGTATTTTATCCATAGTAATTTGTTTTATGAATAATTTACCAGTTTAATATATAATACGTTTTTTGGTTAAAAAATATTTTATTCGTAAAAAAATTATTTTATTCGTGAGTTATTCGGCAAAAAATATATTATATATTATTTTAAATAAAATTTTATAATTTTAATATATTTTTAATATTTTATCATTAAAATATATATTTCATTTATATTATATAAAACGAACTATTCTCGAATTATATCAGTATTATATCTGAACGTCAAATTTTTGATCTCGCCGAATATTTCCCGAATTACGAACTTATTAGTATGCTTATGGGGTCTAATTAGTGGCATGTCCATAGATAAAAATATAAGACTGAGCCACAGAGAATCATCAATTCTCTATTGCCTATTTATATCGTCTCCCTTCTCCCTCTCCCTCATTCCCTTTCCCCTTGCTGCTCCCAAACCACAGCCGCCAGGAACTCTCTTCCTCTCCAGTTGCCCTCAATTTTCCATCTCTCCATGAACACCACCGTCCACCTCCAAATGCCGCCATCCCACCTCCTCTCCCCTCCGCTTCCTTCCTCTTCCCCTTCTCCTGCACTAAACCAAGACTCCCAAAAGCTCCTCTGTGCTCAGCACGCCGCCTCTCTCGTCAAACCCAGTTCCGTTCTCGGCCTTGGCACTGGCTCCACCGCCTCGCTCTTTCTCCAACAACTGTCTCACCTCCTCTCCACCACCTCTCTCCATTCGATTGTAGGTGTGCCGACTTCTCTAAAGACGGAAGTTTTGGCGAAGGAACTCAATATCCCTCTCACTAATCTTGGATCTCACCCTTTCATTGATTTATCGGTTGATGGTGCCGACGAGGTTGATGAAGAGCTAAATCTTGTCAAGGGGCGTGGTGGGTCCCTCTTGAGAGAGAAAATGGTGGAGGGTGCCAGTAAGGAATTTGTTGTTATAGTTGATGAGTCAAAATTGGTGCCTAGACTCGGTACCACTGGGCCTATACCGGTGGAGGTGGTACGGTTTGGGTGGGAGTACACTATTATGAAAATAAAGGAGGTGTTTGAGGGTGAAATTGGGTTTGATGCAAAATTGAGAACTGTTTGGGATGAAAAAGAAGGAAAAGAGGTGCCTTTTGTGACAGACAATGGAAACTTTATAGTTAATTTGTTGTTTGAGAAGGGAATCCATGGTGATTTGGGGATAATTAGTGATCAGATGTTGAGAATTACTGGAGTCATGGAGCATGGAATTTTTATTGGTATGACGACATCTGTTATTGTGGCCAAGAAAGATGGGAACATCATGATTTTGAACAAGCAATAGGATATTATTAATATCTTTTGTTTGAATATTTCAATTTTGAAATTCGGGTCTTGATTGAAGCTAAGATCTTTTATATGTATTACTTTTTTCTGAGTAATGAGAAATGGTCTTAAGCCATTAAATAGAACTCCAAAGACAATTAGCGGTGCCTTTTGACTTGGGTTAAACTTTTGGGGGGTCTTATTTGTAAAAATGAAAAGAGCTTGGGCAATGCAGTTAAGATTTTTGGATAGACTTTTTTTTTGTTCCCACAAACCCTTTTCATTGGTCACGGGTTCAGGGCTGACATATCCATAAAATTATCCCTAATATAGTAATATCACACTGCTCGTTGATTATGATTTTACATGCTGCATGAAGTTTGCAAACGACTCAATATGATAGAGCTACTTGGGCTATCCTTATTTTTTAAGGAAAAAGGGAACTTTTTGGTTTAATTACTTAGCCATCTCTCATTGAAGCGGGGATAACAATAACATCTTGGGCAGGAATCATTTGTAAATAGAGCAGTTTTTTTATTTAATAATTATAAAAATCATATTATTAAAAATAAGAGTGATAAAATTGTAATTAGAAATCTACGAATGTCAGCTCCGCGCCACTGGCAGTGGTGTTTTTGCTAAAATGCGTCACTACCAGTGACGCTTTTGCTATTAATGATTTTATTATATAATCTATATTACTGATTTTATTATATAATTATTTTGTGTAGTATTTTTATTATTCAATTTGAGAATAATAAATTATTTAAATTGAATAATATGGTAATATACAAATGAGACTAATTCTCTCTTATCAAAATTAGATTTATTTTTTCTTTTATTTTCATTTCTTTATAGGAGGTTACATGTTATTGATATACAAAATAATTATTTATCGAATTACAAAATTATTATTTATCATATTAAAAATAAAATACCAAATAAAATCATAATAGAGAAGTAAATAATGTCATAAAATATATAACAATCTCATACAAGAAATAATAAAGTACTAAATAAGATACAACAATTAAGTCATAATAAAATACAAAATAAAATAATATAATATAAATATCCATAATAGAGTCCTAATACGATAATAAAGATAAAAAAATAAAACATTACTCCTGAGAACGCCGGACAAGTCGACGGGGTCTCGGTCATACCTGCAAAAAAATAAACACATTACATCAGTGAACTGATTAAAATTTTTTATCATTTATATTTACTAAGTTATGAAATAAACAACTAACCACGCCGGTATATATCGATGTGGTGAAACAACGTCACGATGCTCCCGACCAAGAGCAAGTGAGGTGAAATCCTCTGTCTGTGCAGGCTCTACAACATCCTCCCGAATATGCGATGACTCTCCAGGTCCTGATGGTAAACCATACTGGCGAGTGTACGAATCCACTACCGGAAAGTAAATAAGTAGAAGTCGGCAAGTATACGAGTCTACACGGTCATATACCAACGTTGACAGTAAGTGACGCACCGACTCGTACGACCTCCAATTGACATGCGTGTGAGGCAAGAACAACAGCTGATCCATCACGTACTTCACGTCGACGTGCTACGAATTGTGTTACCGGGTCTTATCAAGCGTCCATTTTCTATTAACGGTTCAAATTATGATTAGTGAATACACATATATTAACATTGATTGCTTTAATTCTTTAAATAAATTTTTACCTGACAAAAGACGCACAACTGTCGCGGTCCGGTGTACCCCAATCGCAGAATACAGCTATCTCTGAGGCGAGTAATGGATGAGTTGGGGGCAAACGCGTCCAGCTCCACATAGCACCAACAAGAGTCATGGGCCACCAATGCTCCTGGTCAATCCCTGACACGCCACATCGAGACGTCGATATAGGTAACCAAGTACCGCTACACCCCAATTTCTTTCTTCGTCAGATTGTAAATCATCCTGCAAATTAAATATCAGTACTAAAAATTATTTAACAATGAAAAATAAATTATTTTATAACACTTACCATCAAAATCGACATAAGAAACGCTGATATAGAGTCTTCATTATTGTCGGAGAACATGATAGACCCCCGCCAACTTCAGAGCAAAACCAACCGTATATCGATTAAGACCCTAATGATCGTCAACCTGTGGAGCGTGATCAAAGTGGGACCGTAACTCTCGAAGGGAAATAGAACGTCTGCCAAATTTTATATTCGGTTTAATCACAATTTGTGAACAAATAAATACTGAAGTTCATATAAAGTCGAATCAATTACCTCCCATCATTGCAAAATGCTAATATATCATCATACCCAAATAACTGACAGATATATGCCAAGAAATCTTCGTCAGTGTACCCGGTCACCGACTCACCAATCGTGGATACTGTTGGGTTTTGGAATGCCCAAATCCATTAATGCTCAAGCTGCGGAAAGACCGTAGAACAAAAATTTTACTTCTACTTAAGTTAGGGATTAAAGTATGTCGGATAATTACCGAGAGATACAAACATTTAATCCTTTACAAAAGACGGTAAAATATTATTTTACTTCTAACTTAAGCTTAGGGTTAAAATGGTATGTCAGATGATTACCGAGAGATACACACCTCTTTAAACCTTTATTGATCTACTCCATGATTGATTTCTAAAACATTAATCTACTTAACAATTAAATAGATTAATATAATATGTTATACCTCGCTTCTAAATTTTAATTGGATTGAAAATCGGCTTGTCTCGGAGCACCAAACGTCTGATGCCTCTGTAGGTTATCCACCAGATCGACAAAGAGCGCTTATTTCTTTTGTCAGAAATACCGTAAACCGCGGTTTCTCGCAAAAAAACTATTCACCCGAGAAAAAGACGAAATAGTATTATTAACGACTCGCAGTAATTCTGTTTCACAAATGTGCAGAAATACCGCAACTTTCGTAAAACCACTATTCACCGATCCCGTGAATTCTGAAACAACCATATACCGAGAGAGAAAGTAGAACTGATTTGGTGTGTCTTTCTCTCTCACCCTACCCATCTATTTATAGAAAATATGAGATTGATAAATTACCAAAATACCCTCATGAATAGTAGGGAGGTTCCAATGTGAAAAGACTAAAATACCCTTAAAGTTCATCTAATTTACCAAAACGTCATTGGGCTTTTTGGCCAAATTACCGAAATACCCTTGGGCTTTTGGCCAAATTACCAAAATACCCTTGGAGGTCGGCATGGGCTTTTCATGGGCCTTTTTGGGCTTTTCGGATTTTTAGGCTTTTTCAATTTTAGGCTTTTTTGATTTTGGGCTTTTAATTATTAATTAAGGCTTTAATTATAAATAGGCTTTGGCCCATAATTCAAATCCATAATTAACATTTAAAATCCAAATCAAATATATATAATTGTCATCTACAATTATATTTTTCTCGGTTGTTGTTTATTAATTTATACGACGTGTCCAACACGTTATAAATTCAATATGATTTTTGCTTCTTGTCATCTCTATGACAAATATAATTATATCATATATAATTAATTATAACCATCTTATTATTAATTATAAATAATTTATAATTAATCAATAAGATTCTCCGATTAACTCCTATATAAGGTGTGACCCGACATGACCGTGTTATGTTGGTAAATAGAGTTAAAACCGTTTTAACTTCTATAATCATAGGAGGCATCTGGCAGAATGCACTATGACCATCCAATTACACAGATGATGATGTATTGTACAATATCATGATCCAGTAAACTATTTACTTGTATTTAATTCTTTTGTCTCATAGCTATCAAATCAGTTTCAAAGTAGATATGTGTCATCCTTGCAAACTTAATTTTTTTCTTGATCCTGAGTAAATTATCAAATATAATTACTCTTGTAAATTAACAAATATACTACTAGCAGATAATCTTACTCTATCAAGGGGCCCAGTGATGCTATAACTCATATAGAAATATGAGAGACAATAGTACTTTTGGCAAACCATCTCTTCCTCCGTATAAGTTATGTATACCGATGAGCTACCTTTATAGCCACCTTTTACGGATAACATTTGGTAGAAATCACACACATACATATCTTATGTAGGAAAGATGAATACATCATACTTTAGAATTTAATACTGAACGAAAACATTAATGACACGAACACAATTCCATTTAATATTTCATTCGGGGTCTATCAAATACGATGTTCGTAGAACATCTATCTATGTGATTAAAATGATAACTCTTTGTCTATGGTCTATAAAACTTGACCATCATTTAATCCACATATTAACCTCATAACGGTTAATTAGTGTTCCTATTAATTATCTTGGTTAGTGACTTTTAAGAGTATATTCTATATTATGAAGTTTCACAATTCCAGTCATGAACTCGAAATGATTCATAAATTCAATAATACTCGAGAAAACAAAATATCGTTTAAATATCCAATTCACGAACAAAGTTTTATATAACCAATTTATCGTATTATTGACTTCAAGATTATTACAAACTAACATATACACCCCACATACATGCGACGTTCTAAAAAAATATTTTCATTACTATAAATCATTTTTAATAATGTAATAAAATTAATAATATTTGACTATTTACCTCCAGAGTCAAAGTCATCTCGCTAAAATTGAGGTGAAACGTGTGAGTTTCTGGCCTCCAAAACTCTATTAACGCGCTAAATAAACCCGTATCAATTTTCAAGTTATGGGCCTCCGCTTCTTGAACGTATATCTCATGTAGTCTGGCGAGATGAAGAAATCTCATAACTCGCAACTTATCCTGAATGTGCGAGATGTATGATATCGTCGGACGGTGAGTGCGAAAACGAATGACATTGCTATCTCTGTAATTTTAATTTCATATTTAGCTTCTAATATATATGTATTTTATTTATATTTTTTTAAAAATATAATGTACCTCTGTCTGACTATAGTGTGTCTGCTGTTTATCGTCCAGGAGATAAATGATGACATTTTCATTTCTTGCTCGCCTGCCATTATCTATTACAAAAATAATTTTATTTCAACTAATAATACAGAATTGATTTTAAATATATAGTAATATATAATTAATTTCTAATTAATTTCTAATTAATCTACATAATTAATCTATATAATTAATCTACATAATTAATCTATATAATTAATCTACATAATTAATCTACATATAATCTAATTAATTAATTAAATTAATGTAATATTATGATCTAATTAATATAATTTATAATGAAATTTTAATTAATATCTAATTAATCTATAAAAATAATATACAAATAATCTAATTAAATAATATAATTAATAAATAATTAAATCTATAATTATTCTACATAATTAATCAATAATTAATCTATAATTAAAAGCTAATTAATCTATTATACATTTAAATAATAAATAAAATCTATAATTTTTCTACATAATTAATCAATAATTATTCTATAATGAATCTATAATTTAAACATAATTAATCTATTCTACAATTAAATAATGAATTAAATCTATAATTATTCTACATAATTAATCAATAATTAATCTATAATTAAAACCTAATTAATCTATTCTATAATTAAATAATAAATTAAATCTATAATTATTCCATATAATTAATCTATAATTAAATTACAATTAAAAGCTAAGTAATCTATTCTTCAATTAAATAATAAATAAAATATATAATTATTCTATACAATTAATCAACAATTAATACCTATTTAATCTATCAAATAATTAATCAATAAAATTAAATTATAATTAATTGACAATTAATCCATAATTCATTCACAATTAATCTATATAATCTACAATTCTATAATTTACAATTAATCTATATAATTTACATTTCAATTATAATTATTTATATAAATAAAACTTACCCTCGATAGAAAAATCCAATAATTCTTCCGAATTCAATCTCGTCCCGCACGTTCTCTCTTCTTTCTTTTTTTTTCTCTCTATTCTCTTATTCTCTATTCTGTTCCTCTATCTTCTCTTTCTCTTTTCTGTTTTTTTCTTTCTTCAAACGCGTAGGGAGGTGGGTGGGATATCTGCGTATTGTGTTTTATAAGGAGTAACCCCTCCACTCTCAGTGACGCGTTTGGTAAAAGACGCCACTGGCAGTGACGTGCTGCCATTTGTCGATTTCTAATTATAATTTTATCACTTTTATTTTTAATATTATAATTTTTATAATTATTAAATAAAAAAATCTGGTAAATAGAGACAGAAACCTCACAAGTCAATTTAGCATTTTACTAATCCATACCCACAAGTTCAAATCCTTTCAACGTAAAAATTGGGAGCAGGGCGGCGAATGCACCCATGAATGCACATTTAGATTGTTCACTCACCTCTCAAATCGTTGGATTAAATTTTATTTAATGATTTTCTCTCCACAATATCAATCTTTCTATTTTTTTCTGTACCACACAGATAAAGAGAAAAAAATTAACTATTGTGTAGGGGTTTCAATGGGTCGGGTCGGGTTGGGTTCGGGTTGGGTCATATTATTTTATTATTATTTTGATCCGATTCGAACCCGACCCGATTAAATTCGGATAAATTTTTTTTGACCCATACCCGACCCAACCCGACTCGTGTAAAATAATTAAATATTTATGAATTATTTTTATATACTTTTAAGTAATAAAATATTAATTAATTTATAATTAATCTTAATTAGTACTAAATCACAAAATTACTTTAAAAAATATAATTAATCGGGTCGGGTTGGGTTGATCCAAACCCGATTCGGATCAAAAAAATCAAATCCATACCCGATCCATTTATCTTCGAGTCATATCGGGTCGGATTCGAATCAGATCGAATTTACCCGTCGAGTCGGGTCAATAATTGACACCCCTAATATTATGGGTCCTCGGTCCCATTAGAAAATATTGCACAAACCTATACCTTAAAGGTCCTATTCGGTTTCAACTCTTCACCGTGAAAAAAAAAACAAATTAGCTCAGAGTTGATTTTCTTTTTCCCACCCACAAAGTATCTTTTTAGTTCAAACTTATTTCTCATTTCCACTCCCAATTAACTGTCGAACATGCCCTAAAAGTTCAAGCAACCATTTTATTATTATATATAGAGAGAGAGTTGGGCTATGGATCGGTTCTTTATTATCAAAGTACAAATGATCGATTCAACTGTATAAAATAATTTTTGTATAAATATTTAGACGTAAACCAAATATATATTTTTTTATTATTTTTTAAGATAATTAAAAAATTATTTCTTTTGAATGACTCATAATAACTAACATTATATATATATATATATATATATATATATAGAGTGGAGATACCGTGAGCTTAAGCTCACGGAGGCCTTCCGTGAGCTTAACTCAAAAAATATATTAAATCATCTTGAAATTTTAATTTATCATTCTCATTAAATTCTTTATATAAAAATCTTGTGGGATGCAAAAATTTGGAGTGTTTTGAGCTTTTTAAGTCACCGTTTTTAATTTTTAAAAATGATGTTCAAGTATTGAATATATTATTATTATTTTTAGAGCTGATTTTCAAAAATTAAAAACCACAGCTTAAAAAGCTCAAAACGCTCCAAATTTTTATATCCCATGAGATTTTCATATAAAGAATTTAATGAGAATGATAAATTAAAATTTTGAGATGATTTAATATATTTTTTGAGTTAACTCACGGAAGGCCTCCGTGAGTTTAAGCTCACGGTATCTCCACTCTCTCTCTCTATATATAATATTTATATTACTTCGACATCAAGGAAGTCTAAACTTTTTTCAAAACTTTATACATAGAAGATAATTATTAGCCTTATATGATATAAACTTATATGTCGTATGCGGTATTTTATTATGAAATTATTAAAACAACACCTGGGGGTAATTGTGACGGATCGTAATATCTAGAATTTAAGAGCCAACTATTAATAAAATGAAAACAACTATTAAACTATAATAATTTTGTTATTTTGAAAGAAAGTAGGTATTTGAGAAAAAAATGTTTATACGTTTTTAAAAAGGGAAAGCAAGCTTTAGATAACTTATTCCAATAATTAAATAATAATGTAAGTTAAAATGTATTTAACCATCATTATCTTTGTTAAAATAAAAGTTGTTTTTTTTTTAATTTGTCTACAAAATTATTCATTAGGTGCTATTTAGTAATTTGTAGCAAGAGATATTTTTCAAAATTTTATTATTTGCACGAGTTTATTTAAAATTGTAATAAATCATAAAATCAATATTGTTTAGTTTTTTATTTTAATATTAATAGCCATTTTATATTTTGTAGCAATCTCATAATCTTAATCGATCATTGTTTCTTTCAATAATTTAGGAATGAGATGTTATTTACATTTGTAATGACATATTTTTTTGTGTGTAAATCATGTTTTCTTGTGTACGAGAATAAGTATTTTCTGAGGAAAATGAGAATAAATATATTAGATGAAATAAATTAAAATATATTGGAATAGTACAATATTTTCTATTTTCATTTACACGGTATTTAAATAATGTTTGAATATTTGAAAATATTTGAAACCCATAAGATTGATACAATTTAATTATTTCTCTTTTTGCTAATAACTGGCACACTATTTCAGATGCTTTAAAAAATCCATCAGCATAAAATACTGTGGTGAGATAATCACTAAATGAAGTTTAATCGTCTATTTCAGTGGCACCGTCATGGGAAAAGAGAAAAGTTAATTTTGTTAATACTGTGGAGAGAATCATTAAATGAAGTTTAATCCAACGGTTTGAGAGATGAGTGAACAATCTACGTGCACTCATAATTGCACCCATCCGCTCCCCTGAAAATTAAGTAGTGCACGAAAAATGATGTGGAACCACATGTCAAGTATAATAGGTGACATATAATAGGTCTATCAAGTGATGTAGATGTAAATTGATATATAAAAAATAATATAGATTTAAATTTTGAGAGAAACATAAAAAATAATATACATCGGATACACATGATCCTAATTAGTTTTTTTTTTCTTTTAAAAAAGTAGTAGTACACTGAGGACTCAAATTGGCTTGATGAGTGATACATTCAGACTTCTTTATTATATTATATTTTTTCTGACATTGAAAAGCAGAACATGGAAGAGACCACTGGGACTGGATCACTATCCTCTGCAGCGCAGCACGCGAGCATCATGATTGACAATCGTTAGATTTATGAGGATCCTTTAAGATTGGTGAAGCATGAATCTCCACGCGCATCGAACGACGTCAAAATCGCGTTGCTCGATGCAGCGCGACAGATGATGAGAATTCACCGGGACTATGGTCCAATTGTGGCGTAGTGTTCCACTGTGGAGACTCAGGTTCGAAATCCAGTATGGATTGGAATGGGATTTAATTTGGGATGGACGTGTGGGGTGTTGTGTAGATCTGTAAATGAAATTACAAAGACTAATACATTTAGTATAAGAATTAGTATAAAATTAATTAACAATAAATTATGTTCTTAATAATATTTTTGTTGTATTAATTTGAATAGAAGAACTGATAAAAAACTATCAAATCAGATATATGAGTCAAGTCACGAGCGAATAAGAATTGTTATTAATTCCCTGAGATGGTAAGAGATAATGAGAGAGAGTACCAATTAGGGTTCAATGGAAAAAAAAATATATAAATTATTATTATTTGAATCAAGTCAAATCAATTCTAATTTAAATTCAGTTCATTTAACTACATAATCAGATTAGCTTGAATTCAAATTGTTCCCGAACTGAGCCATAAATTCGAGATGTTTTATATAACCCTAATGTTTCGTGCCTACGGATTTATAATTAAGAAAACATGGAAGAACCATTATACTCTTTTTTTTTTCTTGAAAAGATCCAAAACGATCATCGGATATTTTCGAAAATGGAGAGACCAGATGGGCTTTTGTCCAAAAGTGGGTCCAATGTTTAATTACGGATTTATTCCAAATGCACCGGACCGTTAATCAAGAATTCTAATTAAATAAAAGATCTAAAGTCTGATGATCTTGTCAAACAAAATTTCTTCATTCCCAACAAAGAATTCACGTCCGCTGCTGTACTTTTTCCTATTGTCCCATGGTTCTAGTGTATTAAAAAAGGAACAGGTCGGGTCAGAATGGAACAGGATTTGCACGGATCGGCGAATTTTGGCGGGACGGATGACAGGTTAGGACGGGTCTATTTTAGAAGGTTTGGCCGCGACTCGTCCTAGATCTATCGGGTCGGACGGATCAGGTCAGGTTTAAAGGTGGGGCGGATAGGGTCGGGTCGGGTCGGCGGTTTTTTTCTTCCAAAATTCAAAAATAACCTAATAAAATTCAAATAAATTCTCAAAAAATTCAAAAATAATTATTAAGAATATTAAAAATATATAACTATTTATATTTGTTGACAAAAAAAATTTAATTTTCCCACATTTTTTTGATTTTTTTTTGAATTTTCCTGAGTTTACCGGGCATGGGTCGGGTTTCCCGAGACAGGTCGGGGGCGGATTTGCACGGATTGGGCGGGTCGGGTCGGGACGGGTCCGAAACAGGTCGGGTCTAGCACATGTTTTTTTGAAATTGTTTTGCCCGCGTCCGTGCTAGACCCGTCGTTCTAACGGGTCACGGGTCGGGTCGGATCACGACCACGGATTCAACGGATCGGATCTGACCCGTCCGGGTTTTTTTACAACACTACATGGTGCCATACTTGTGTCATGGAGAGTGGGATTCATAAAAAAAAATACCACCTCCATGTCTAAAATCCAGGCCGTATAAATCAAATTGGGCTGTTCAGAATCTATGAGAACGTGTATTTCATAACCTTTTATGATAATGGATACAGATCGCCAACAAATACAGGACTCCACGTCTCCATATGGACCATATCATCTGCGGTACTGTACAGTACACAGTACAGACAGCAGCTAAACTAACATACAAAATTCAATGTTGATTACTTCAAAGAAATGAAGGCGAATACACAATGCACCCTCTGTCAGAGCCCAATTAATTCGTAGCTCGAAAATGCCATAATGATACATATTGATATTGATAAGGGATGCCGGTACGGCATCGGTCTGAATGCAACTAGCGTTGTAACATACTATTAACATATTGATAAGTGTGCGTTTGGATCCAAACTTCCACTTCTTTCATTCTAAACAATATTATCCTTTTCATCTAGGCCTGTTTGATAACACCATTTCTTCCGGAAGAAGGAAGAAGGAAGAAGGAAGAAGGAAGAAGAGAGAACAATTTTGAAAAAAAAAATTCCGGAAAAAAAATCAAACGGAATGAAAATTAGATAAAACTTTTTCTTCCATCAAAATAATGGAAAATTTCTTCTTCCGGAAGAAGAGTCTCTCAATCCTTCTCTTTTTCTAATATTTTCTCTCTCACCGTTACCAAACACTCATATTAAATATTAAAATAAGGTGAAAGAAACTTTCTTCCGAAATTATTATCTCCCACTCTCTTCCCACTCTCTTCCGAAAGAAGAGGGTGTTGGCAAAACAGAAGATAAGTATTATTTTATTTTCTATCTACATTAAAAGTCCATAGCCTATTGTTGAGTTCACCAACCTGGATTCTGTTAAAAAACAGAAGACAAATTCTCCTGTCTAGTTAATGAAAACACTTTAAAGACACCATGAAATATTGAAATCCCAGTTGCAGACAATGCATGCTGCTGCACATTAAAAGCAAGAACACACCAAGTCGTAAGAAAAATCTTACATAAAATGAGATTTGGTATTTAATTAACACCAAATATACTGAATATTCTACAAGTTCAATGTGGAACAAGAAAATTGAAGTAAGAATTCAGATGTGTGTTTTACATAAACAAATTATATTTTTTTCTCTCGTCTTTTCAATTTCTCATATATTATGATTTTGGTTATCCTTATCCCTTTACATTTAAGAACATGACAAGCCCTTAGGTATTGAAACAATCTGTTGAAATAATTGTGATTCAAAAATTTTAAATCATCCACGTGATCTGATACAGTTTATTATACTGAATTAAAATTGAAAAATCCTGTAGTTTCATCATGGGCATAACATGAACAAATAGAATAAGATGAAAATTTTTCAATACATGATGGAGAATATGTACCGCCAAAATTAGAAGTTCATCAAGATTTTATCTTTTGGTACACCATCAGCCACAAGAGCAGATGTGATTTCCTACAAAGCAAAATATAACATGTAAAATTTCACTGATGAGTAATAATGTTCTATGTAACCTTCTACATTGCCTCAGTTTATCACCATATCAGTATCAAAATATCACTGGCTAATTCTGATACAAACATATGGCATTCACAAAAGTACAACAAATTAGAGACCACAACCCAAGAATTTAACTGATTTGAATATAAAAGGATTTCTCATAGGAAAGGTTAAAAGAAAATATAAGATCCATTTTGTCCTGTACTTTCAGCCAATCTATTGTAATTAGAAGGAAACAATGCTAAAGTAGCCAAATAAAAAAAATCGAATACACCATATATCATGAAAAGAAGCTGATACATACCTCAGCCATTTGCTTATGACCACATAGCACTACTCCAGTAGACAAAGGATTCAAAGCCGGCTTTGTTCTCAAAAAGGCATTCTGACAAATTTCAAGAAACAATATATATAAAGCTAACAGAAAGAACATATTCTCTTTGATTTAGGTTTTATCAATTTCAAGATAAATTTATTTGGAGCATATTAGTAAAAAAAATCACATTAGACTACAATATTTTGACCAGAGGTAATTAGCAACAAATTTGGACATAAAAGTGCAAAGAAAGTAGTATTAAAGGATTACTGAATTGTGTACCTGCACATAGCCTGACTCGCCTATCCATGTATTATCAGGTTGGGACAACACCGGAATTATTGTCACACCGCTAGACTCCCAAGCCTCAAACCGATCCTGAATAATTGAATATTTTAATAACAAACAAAATTTTCATATGAAATTATTTTAGAGAATCCATACGGACAATGTCACTTTACTTATTACCAGCAGATGCATTACAGAGATACCAATTGGTAAGCTTGAGAGCCTCAACATTCTTCGAAAACTTTTAATAAATGAAGAAGAGAAACTGAGTTAAACCTGATATGCCATAATTTGGAGATTTCTGGCTCCATAATATAGTCTGACATCAGCTTTTTTATTAGTAGGAAAATCTGATTCTATAAGGGATCGGATTGCACTGCCATCAAAGGATAAAGAAGGAAAAATGTAGTTAAAGAACAAAACTTAAAGCTTCTAATAAGTAAGCTCAATAACACGAAAGGTTCTGAAACTCTAGCAGTAAATTAACATACAAAATCA
Organism: Schoenoplectus tabernaemontani; assembly: GCA_037127355.1. Lineage (NCBI taxonomy): Eukaryota > Viridiplantae > Streptophyta > Magnoliopsida > Poales > Cyperaceae > Schoenoplectus > Schoenoplectus tabernaemontani. The sequence continues at coordinate 9,468,368 of CM073741.1, read as the reverse complement.
GGAATAAGCTCTACTACGCTAGCTTAAGAGGAATAACATGAAAGCCAGAGCATAAAGCTATACCTGATACCTGTACCAGTAGCAAAAATAAAAACAGCATCCGCAGCTTCAGGTCCCTCGATTCTCTCAATTGGAAAACCCTTTCCCATAACGGGTCCAAGCTCCACCAAATCCCCTTCTTTCAACCCGCAAATCAGATCCGCGGTCGAACCAGGAACCCGCTTCACTAAAAACTCGAACCTCCCTTCAACATTGGGAGCTGAAGCAATGGCCATAAAAGAGGGTTTGGAATCGGACCCGCTAATCCGCAACTGGAGATACTGACCCGGGGCGGAGTAGGAAGTAGAAAGAGAAGGGGACGATGAAAGGTCAGCGACGACATGAAAGATAGAGGAGTCCGACGTGGCGGGAGAGACGAGAGAGAGCGGCACTGGGGTCCAGGTGGCGGTGGTGGCGGAGGCGGCGACGGAGAGGCGCCGGGAGAAGCGGGAAATGGAGGCGGGCGGGCGTATGGAGAAATGGAGGGATGGGAGAAAGGGTTTAGAGGAGGAGAAAGTACAAGTGGCCATTGATCGGAGACTGAGAAGAGATAAGGCGCAAGCGCAACTGATAACTGATACCAGTGATAACACGTGTAGTTTGTCTGTGGCGCGACTGATGATGATGCAAGAAAGCGCTCTTGATTTTTGTCTCCATCTTTTCTTTAAAAAAGTATGAAAAGTGAAGAACTCTTTCATGGTCAATCTCCAAATAGCTTTATTTAGAGATTTTTTTTCTTATTCAGTGATAATTGTATCCTTTTATAATATATCATCTATATTTATACCTATTTTTTTCAATGTTTTATTCTTGATAGAAATTTGTTAACTTATGTTATTAGAATGAAAAACTTGAAAGTTTTTTTTTTAAATTTAGAGAACATTTTTTATATATCCATTCAAACATGCTATTATAATTTTTTTCCATATTTTCTGAAAAAAAATCCATCAGAAAAATTAAATTTGATATTCTTCCATAAACAATTTCACATTATCTAGTATAATTGCACTAGTTTTTTCATGGTATAATATGACCTGATATTTTTTCAGAACAGAGAGTAGCTCGAAAAAAACTCTGGCCTAAAATTATTTTAACAGAAATTATGTGACCGCTGGAAAAAAAATATTGGGTTGGACGGCATTTTTGGTGTTATGTTATTTGGGATCCTTTGAGTGTTATATTATCGGGCCTGTTCTTGGTTGGGCTTGTTATAAAATGTAGATCAATTATTGTTTTTGTGGGTGTTTGGTAGATGTCTTTCAAAAAAATATTGCATTCGCAGATTGTTCTGTCTCTAGAGTCTAGAGATCACGAGAGGAAATGTGAGAGGTGGAGTTATGACTATTGTTGTCCACATTTATATATAATCTCAATTAATAAGGTGCGTGCTTTTCACTCGAGGGAGATATGGTAACAGTGGTCTTGTTAATTGAATCTGCTGACTCCAGGAAAGTTGAGGGGCTTGGTGGTTTGCATTGGATTTTTGGTGGCACGACTGTTTATTTATTATTATTTTTTTTGTAGGGTGTGTAGCTTAGATTAAATATTTTTGCCTTCTGTGTGATCTTATTTTTGTAGTTTCCTTTTTTGCCTCCTGAAAAATATGCTCAGCCTGTGATTATTTATGTCTTGCAAAAAATAGATAAGCAAGATATAAATCGGGGCTTGACCCTTATTTTTTCTTAAAAAAAAAAGATAAACAAGATATAGGTAAAGACAGATTGTTATTTAAAAAAAATGGTCAGCATGGTGGCTTGCATTTGTGCGAGAGGGATGAATGCTGAGTTTATTTTCCAGCACAGGATTAAATTGCACCATACATTTAATTGTACAGGTTGCGTTTGATATCTATCATGTCGCAAATTTAATGTCTTCTTTGGGTTCAACTCTTCTCTTGCAAAAAAGGAAAAAAAAATCTTTCATGCTTCCAGTTTATAAATAGACCTGGCCCCTTGAGCTTATTCGTGCCCATTACCATTTTCCATCGATCTGTGTTGAGGTGAACATTTTCCATCACTAAATGTGGCAGCGATGATCTGTGCATTGTGAGAAGAGGCTGTCCTGTACAAGTTTTTTTTTTTTTTTTTCACTTGCCTTGAGAACCTTCCACTATAGATTCGTTTCTGCTATCATATTTTTCAATGGTAATTAACTTGCTGTCATTGAATCCACACCATCTCTTTTTTATTCCAAAGACTTAGATTTTAGGTCTTTTATTAGAACTCCATATGTCACTGGTCCAATGGCAGCCGGCTGCCATAGAGAAGTATGGCAGCTGATGTGAATTCCTTCCACTATAAGCTAGGGTGTGTCCCTGGAGAAGGTCAAGAACAGAATCAACTGCCTCGCAGGAGCTCAACATCGCGATGTCGCTTTGTCCCTCGGATAGTAGTGTTCATCAGTTTATTCACACGTCCCTTCGTGACGCACACATGCTTATATTGGCAGGTTCTAAACGATTCACCAAATAAATCCTCAAGATGAGTGATGGCAACACAAATAACCTTGTACCGAGCAACCTCTTTGGAATTCTCGTGGCTAACTGTGAAACATAGGGGGTGGTTTCTAAAGCCGCCATGCTCCTTTTTAATAATAAGAAAATGACACCCGGCGAACAGCGATGTCATAGTACTCGACAATGCACAGACCGCTGCCGCCATATTTAGGGAGGAATTCAGGGAGCACACACTCGTGGAAGGAATTTGATGTCAATTTCAGAGAGGAATTCAGAAAAAAATTCAAGAAGAAGAATCCTAACATGTCCGTAGATGTTGTAAGTTCTATTCCATGTTCATTACCTATATCTCCTTTGCTAGAACAATTTCTAATTGTTTTTAAAATTATTAAGATTTATCTATTTTTCTTGTGGACAAATATTAATTAAAGAGGTTTAGTTAGTGCCTTTTAATTTTAAGATATGTTCTGGTAAAATTGATGTTGACACAATGGCGGCTCTATGCTGGTAGAAATTGATACCAGTGTGTAGTTATAACATTTTTTACGGTAGTTTTGACAAGTAATATTCAGTTGATAACATATCACAATGCATCAACATACAGGGAAGAGTGGTCAAGAACTGGCAAGATGCATACCCAACAATCAAGAGAACTGCAACGGATTTTTTGCTACTTGATAACAGGTCCAAATTTTTAAAAAATGGAAAGTTTTAACCGTTTTAACAATTTTAATAGACTCTGGCGTTAAGTTTTTGAGAAAAATGGATTTAACGGGTTTTCTTTGATTTAATCGTTTTATCTCACGTTAAACCCGTTAAAACCGTTAATTTAAAAAAAAACGCATTTACCGACTGATTTTTTTTTCAAATCTTAATAGTTAGTGACTATAAAATTTTATTTCCTTTTTATTTTTTGAATGTAAATTAATACTCTAATAAAAATATGAAGTAAATTCATTATATAATAGTTTAGTATAATTTAAGTTTTTTAATTTTTAAGTACTTAATTAATGTTGTAATTATTATTTTTACTTAATTTAGTTAATTATTAAGCACTAATGATATTAGAATGCATTTCTTAGCCTTTTAAAATATGAATTAGTAGATAAAAAGTGATTGACCGTTTTTTAATTTAATGGTCGTGTAAAATCGTTAAAACCGTTAAATATTAATTGATTATCTCATCGTTAAGAGCCGTTAAAAGTTTTTTAAAAGCTTGAGGTCCAACCAATTCCTTATTATACGTTCATGCTATCTGTTATGACCCAAATTGGATCAGTAACAAGGAATTTATGATAATTGAAAGAATTGAGAAGTAATAAGATGATCAAACATAAATTTGGGTATAAAATTGTCATGACCTGACAAAAGAATGGGAGCAATTATCAGCAACAAAAGTAGAAGCCAAGATGGGAGCTGTTGGGCAGGGTTTGAATTGGTCATCAACAAAGGAAATGAAGAGTCTGGGCTGTTTCTGCTTTATTCCGACTTGGGCCTGGGCCTGGGCCTGGAGCTACATTGGAGTGAGGAAGCCCGTGTTATGATCCAGTCTAGAGTTGCTAATGGAGAGGAGGTGTTGAAATAAATGGAGACAAAGAGAGGAGAAGGTTAAGAAATTGTTGGAGAGCAGAGTTGGCGATCTATCTCGTTTTTTACTTTACTGTTATATTTTACGATGTTACTGTAGTTAATTCTCTTGCTTAAATAGGAGCCTGAGCCTTCATTTTCATTTTTTTCGATGAAATTGAAGAACTTCTTATTACTCAAAACTCTTATTCTCTTTCTGTATCGCCTTTGAACAAATTATCCAATAAAACTTCAGTTTAATCCAAAATCCTCTTATTTTTTTCTGTTTTCTTGCAATTTATCTCAATTTCCTTGTAATTGATCCAACTCGGGTCATTACAAAAATTATGTTTATTGGATAAATTGCAACATCAGCGATAACAGATAAGAGTTTTTGGGATAGAGTTTCGAATTCAATCGATGATTACTCTATTCTATTATGTTTGGATGGACCATGAATAGCAGAATAGCTGTTGTTCTCGGAATAGAAATAACAGTTGTGTATCCGAACATAAATTTGTTATTCCGAAACAGTGAGAATACCTGCTATTCTGCTATTCCGTGGTGGGATGAAATAGCTGCTGTTCTTCTCAACTCTCCATTACTATTCCCAACAAACAATCCAAACAATATTTCTACCATCCGGAATAACATCACCTTTTTACTATCCTCGTGCTAACCAAAAAATCACTATTTTTTCACTATCCTCATTTGCTATTCTCAATTCCTCTATTCTTACGCTATTCTTTGCACGATCCAAACACACTTAGGTGATGCTATTCCGGATGGTAGAAATATTATTTGGATTGTTTGTTGAGAATAATAATGGAGAGTTGAGAAGAACAATAACTATTCCATCCCCATCATGGAATAGCAGAATAGCAGTTATTCTCACTGTTTCGGAACAACAAATTTGCGTTCAGATACACAACTGTTATTTCTATTTCGAAAACAATAGTTATTCTGCTATTCCTGACCCATCCAAACATACCCTAAACAGAAGATAGCTATATATATCACTTCAATTACTAAGGTAAAATAGTAAAATGGTAACTAAGGTAATTGGCACTGCCAGACCGTGCCTCTAGAGGGAAAAATTTCATAAAAGGTCAAAAAATTAACTTTATTAACAGAGGGGACCAATCACCCCCTAAAAAATTCACAAAAGGGCCAAGGGCGTAAGTATTATTTGCGCCTCTAAGAGTTTCCCTGATTCCCAGGCGCTTCTGCCTAACTTTTGCAGGTGTGGGGCACAATAGTCGTTGACCAAACTTAGGGCGTAAGTATTACTTGCGCTCATAAGCTTATTTATGAAAATATTACAAGATGTGTAAGTATAATATTTGTCTCATACGTTACGAGAAATAATAATGGTCTAGCGGCGGGGGTTGGGTTTGAGGCGTTGAGTTTGGGAGAGGGCGTGAATTCGATCCCCCCTGCCGCCTCATTTTTTTAATTCTTAGGGGTGCAAGTAATAGTTACGTCTCTAAAGTACACAGTTCCAACCCGTGACTTGTGGGCGTTCCCTAGAAAACCTTATTTCTACCCTTATCTCCAAACCCACTCCCACTTTTTACCCTTTCTCTCTCGAAATTTCCCTCTCTCTCCATAAACCCTAAACTCTAATTTCACATTTCTCCCCAAAAAACTCACATACATAATGTTTATTGTTAGTTTTTACACCGGAAGATCTATCCAAAATGGGCCGAATTTGAGCCCTTTGGCAACGTGGGCACCCGAATTTGAGTCCTTTGGCAATTCTGACACTTGGCCAGAAATCTGGCGACCGAAAATAATACCGGACCCTACAAGGTATGTTGTTAAGAACAACCGACGTCAGCATTTAAGGATTCAGAATGAGATGGATGAAGAGAATACACACCAAACATATATTTGTGGGCAATGCAAACAACCAGGACATAGTAGGGACACATGCACTGAATCCCCCAACAACGAAGGTAATATTATACTAATTTTTTTGTCAAATTAACAACTGTGACTTCTATCATTCATTTACGATTTCAAATTTTATTAACACGGGGCTAATCCTCAAGAAGATGAAACTTGATCTATTAGAAATTGCATGTGTTATCTTTTTTTTTTGTATCAGCCTATTAAAAATTACGTATACTTTTTTATGGAGCTTGATGTAAGATTAAATGTACTATTTTATGGAACTCGATGTAGGATTAATTACTATATTTCATCAAGATTTGATAGTTCATAAAAAAAATATCAAATTTAATGGTCTTTCATTAATATTTGTAACGGTTCTAATTTAACGGTTTTTGATGGACTACAAATGTTAATGAAATTGCATGAAATTTGACGGACTATCAATTTACAAGTAAAAAAAAATCTATAATTTTTTTTTCTAATTTTTTCTATTTTTAATTTAAAAGAATGGTTGTATTATTGAACAAAAATAATAACGAATCTGCTTCCTCTCATAGACCTACTAAATTAGATTAGATTAGTGATAAGTCCGACCCAATTTCTGAGCATGAGGAACAATTATTTCACCCGACGTAGGCATCTCATGCATTTAACTTTTATCCGATCAAACAACTCATTTTAGTCAAATTTCAAGAGGAATCTAATAATAATCCACAAAATAGAGTGACTGGGTGATTTGAAACCCATGCCCTATGCTATCACATCTCTAAGTCTCTTTAATACTTTTCTCACACCTCATGTTCCATCCTAAATACAGCCATCACATCCATGCTCTCTGCACTGCAGAATCGGAGAAATCAGTAAAAACTCGGCTGACTCGGCTTGATAAGTTGCGTTTTTTATCCGACTCAGTCGAGTGAAGTCAACTCAGAATCGACCGATTTTCTAATCCATTGCGCAATTGGTCCAATTAATAACACTGCATACGTTCTACTGATCTGTAACATCTGTTCTTGATATTTCAAAAGTGGATTAAAATCTTTTGGTACGCAACCTAAATTAGTTACTGGTGATAAAATTGGAAATGTTATGACAAAATAACCGATCGGGTTTAAACAACAGAACCACTTATTTTATACTGTTTGATGTAAGCACATGGATCTCATAAATAGGGTACTTGCAAGTTCTTTTCTTTCTTCGTTTTTTTTTCTTTTTACCTACAGGCTTTCAGAAAAAGAAACGCACTTCTCTTCAAAGGAAAATATAGATAAAAAAAGGAGAAGCAAAACGACCTTTCAAAAAATTATGCTATCCACCATACTAAAAGAAGTCACTATTCCTCATTTTATTTGCTAAATAAGTCTTAATACTTATATGAAAATTTCAAAGCAACAGTATTCCTAGCATTTGAAAATTGAAAACTACTCGGCCTGTGCTCTCAGCATTTCTAGAACCAAAGAGACAATTATAAGTCTCCTTAAGCGTATTGGATATCTGATCTGAGTGCATCATTTTTAGACGTGGGTTTCTCTTAAATTTCCAGCTTGGCAATAGTCTTGCTATCGTGCATTTTTGATAAATTCTTGTGTTCTCATGTCACAATCATGTCGACTGGAAGAGAAGAGCTGAAAACCCTATCTTTTGCCTTTCTTGCCTGTTAATACATGAAATATGTCTCATATTAACAGTGTTGTTGAAGACAATACATCAAAGTACTTTTAAAAAGTAAAAAATGGCAAACTTTAGTTCAGTGATGAGAAGTTACCTCTTTCTCCCAGTTAGTGAATGATGTGATGATCAAAAGCAAAATCACTTGGACAAATATGCCACATATAATTCCCATCCAAAGTCCCTGTTATTCAAAGGTAAATTAGGCAATCTTCTCAATCATACATTTATAAAATTTACCCATAAAATTATCAGGAATTTATGTACCTTTCCGTTAATATGCAATACAAAAGCTAGGAGAACGGCCGAAGGAATACCAACTCCATAAAATGCACCCAAATTCACAAATGCACCAATCTTTTGCCACCCACACCCTCTTGCCACCCCTACATTCATGTAATTCCTCAATTATAAAATTTCTAACAGTATAAGAAGTTTGAAAACATGGAGTTCATGTATAGATAATGAAACTAATATTTGAAGGAAATCTTGATTTAACCTGAAAGCACACACTGAATGCCATCTAATATATTTGACATTGCAAGAATGGGCAACATGATGGCCACATATTTCACCACCTCTTCTTCATTGCTGTATGCGTATCCCCATATATTTCTTATCAAAAGTAGAATAGATGCTAATATAAGTCCGCCTGTGATGGCCAGGCATAACACAACTCGCACTGCTAATTTTGCAGTTTCGGGTCGACCCGCACCAAGCTCATTTGATACACGCGTACTTGGATGCAAAGAACATAGAAAAAGTCAGCAAATAACTTGTAAGTTGTATAAAAAAAATGCAATTTTGATTTTCTCGGTGCTGTTAGGAAGTTAAACTAACCTTATGGCAGCCCCGAGACCAAAGGGGATCATGAATGCAAATGAAGCTGTGTTTAGACTGGAAAAGAGCAATAAGAATTAAAATAAGGAAAAACATCTATTTAATATTTATATGGTACAAATTGAAAACGAAATATGGTCACCTTATGGAAAGAACAGAAGTTTCGAGTTGTGGATTTGGAAGGAGACCAGAAAGTAGCACAAGAAGTTCAAATGACCACCATTCCAAGCTGTAGGAATTAGATTTATGTAAAAATGTATTGAAACATGATTTCTTGGCAGTGATACTCAATTTTCTTTGCTTGTTGAACTATAATCTCCCAACTAATACTAAATTTTTTCATGTTTTCAGCTAACTAGAGAAAAGTGAGGAGCCCAATGGAGGCCAGTTCAGTAAATTGGATTGAGGCTTCAAATTGAAACATATTTGCACATTTCAGTAGCAAATCAGATCTCATCTGATAGTTCCATTTTACTGGCAATATTAAATCATCTGTTCTAAAAAGTAATAGTTTTGCTTACCAAACCATCATAGCCGAAGGAATTGCAAGCTTAATAAATTCAACCAGATCGTGAAATGCCTCTTTTGAAAAGCCGACCCAAGTCTTCTTGCAATTTGGTGAAGTTCTAACATAAATTGCCAAAATGGCCACATTTATCCAATTTGAGATCCCAGTACCAAGTGCAGCACCCTTGCTTCCCATCCCCAGTCTGTACACCAGGAGCCAGCACACAAAAATATGCAACAGTGCCGTCAGACCTGAACTAAGCATCACCGGTAAGACGATGTTTTGTGACTGTAGAAACCTCACATGACACTGAAGGAGCCCGTAGGCAAACAAAGATGGTATCATCCATTTTGCATAGATACCTGCCTCCCATGCTATATCGGCTTCTTGACCAAAAAAAGAAGAATTTCATTGGTATAAAACCAGAAGATGGCGAGTGGTATGCTTAAAAGTATAAGAACAAGCATGGCTCTTTGCTTGTAAATTCCAAGGAGGTAATACTCTTTTGCACCATATGCTTGTCCGCATAGTGTATCCAATGCACTAGCACTTCCCATCTACAAAAATTGTAAGAAGAATATATGCTAATTTATTTGAAAGAAAAATAATTTTTTTCCATAAAAAATATACACTTTGTGTTATCTAAGTTGCTGTTAAAAAATTATGGGTTGGGGCTGAACCGGGGTGAGTTGGGCATTTTGGGACCTTTTGACTCTTATCTCATGCTGGAAAAAAAATGCATCCCCTTTAATGTTTTACAATTCCCTTAGATTGCAATTCATAGCTAGGTCTGTTCTCATCTAACGTCAAGTCTAGATTGCAGAGGGTTCCTCTTTGGATGACAAGTCACTGGGTAACTGTAGATACCGATCAGTGGTATGGAGGCTGAGATAAACATTGATACCCCAGTTAATAAATTTTCTGATGGCTCCTTTATACCAAAGATACCAGATGCATGCATTAAGGTGATATTTATATAAACAGCAGACGTCCCTCTTTAGGTTTGGCTATCTAATATTCTTTCAGTCGAAATAGATATCGTCTTCAACTAACCGTATGTTAGTAGCTGTCTCACAGTAGAAATTAAAAAAAAAAAAACTAAACTCTTAAAAGTAAAGGTAGATTGTGACATTATGCCATTAATTTACTGTTCACACTGATGAAAATAGTAAGTGGGAAAATAAAGCTGAGATATCGTATTAGAATCAAATGAAATGAAGATGCCAGTATCCAAATAAACACAACGCATGACAGGGAATATCCAGGCAGGAAAATATTTATTCTTTTGGCTTTTCTCTTATTGGTAGTTTGGTACATAACAGTCATATATCTTTCCTTGTAGATGCTCTCTCATTTTCAAAATCTAAACATTTGAATTAGTTCTTCTTTTCTTAATTTCTTGGTTCCATTATTTGGGCTCATGAATGAATAAGCGATTCCAGGTCACACACCAACAAAATTTAATAGAGGAAAAAAAAAAAAAAAAATTCAGCCATGCCAGCTCTGATCCTGTTGAGGCAAATCAAAAGCAAATAAAAAAATTCACATCTCTAATCCTACAAGGTATTTCTAAGCAAAAGCATGGGTATTTCTATTCTAACAGGAGATGAAATAAAGCTACCACAGTATGATGTTAATTATGAGGTAACAATAAAATATCAGGTGTACCAGTGTGGCAGTTTTTTTTTATTAAAAATTGAGATTAGGTCTATAAAATAAGTATTGCATTGAGGAGTAATTATCACTCAGAAGTCAGAAGTCAGTAAACTAAGACAGAGATTGTCTCTGGTTCTCTCCCAGTTTCATGTGGGGAGAACTAAAAGGATACTTTGTTCATATGCCCTTGAAAAATAAAATTTCTCTGATGCTCAAATCTAATATAAAAATATGCAAAAATATTGATTCTCCATTGAACATGTGTATGAACATTCGAGAAGGTAGACACAACTTCTCTTCATAAGCTTCAGGGTTGTTTTGCTAAATAAAATAGCGACAAGCCAGCAATAGTCCCCGACCAAATTGTTAAGGTTTCAAACTTTTTATAATCTTTCTATGATTTCAGACCTTTGAAATTCTACATTTCCTAAAGGTCAATGAATCAAAAGAGTGGAAACGGATGGTGAGTAAAGAAGTCATTGGGGATGAACTTTGATGCTCGAAAAAGTTTTAAGCTTTTGCAAAATATGTTTTACTTTCTCTGGGTGCTAACAGTTGCACCAACTTTAACAACAAACTTAAAACAACTATAAAATCAGGACCTAAATTCAAATTAAGATAAAAAATTACTTAACATTAAGCTGTATTCGGTGACATAGCAAAGGAAGTAACCATGAAGGCACCCAACAGAGAGAATTCACCAAAATGACAAGAAAAAATAATTGATAAAATTCAAATGCTTTTGCAATAAAAAACCCAGAGTAATTTTTATTGCTACCTCTACTTGTCTTTTCACCTATGTCCATACTTCTATTCTCTTTCCTCCTCACTCACATGATTCAATTGTGGTAAGAGGTGTTGCTAATATTGGGCTCTCCATTAATACTTTGTATCTCTATGCCATCTACTTTTCATCATATAAATTTAATCACATGCTAATTGTTTGGGATACAATCATGAAGTTGGACCTTGTGTTGTCCACATGTTGTCATGATTTGTGCATTACATGTCACAATTTTATTATGTGGCTGTATAACTAAATCTTTAATAACAGTTACTGTTGAATTTTGCAGAAAGAAGGTAACTGCATGAAGCACTATCAAGGAGAAATGATTCATACCAAAAATTAAGTTCAATCATATGTAGGTTGAATTTTCTCATATTTGATGCAACTTAAGGAAAATACTATAAAGTCATAAGCTTCCTTTTAAAAATGAAACGGATAAGTACAATTGATTAGTCATATGGGCGACTTCTTATGTAATTCACTGCAAAATTTAATTGTTAGTTGAACTGAACTGAATTGAAGTGGGAATTTAAAAAACAGTGGTAAACTGTAAAATGAGTAACTATTTTTTGGAGAAGTTAAATATATGTTATTAGTTCTGTTTGAACAATGGATATCAGTAGACTAGATATAAATATAACAGTAAATCAAACCTGATTTATTTTTCTAATCAGGTATATGACACACACCCCCAATCGCTAGCTCCTGATTTTCCTCTAAGCGATTTTTTGATATTATGAAAATTGTTATATTTTAAGTAATAAAATTATACATTTATATTTTTAGAGTGGCAAAATTAAAACCTGAGTTTAGAGTGACATTTATCTAAAATCAAATTTCGAGTGGAATTTTATGGCATATAACTAATTTTCCCAATAATAATTCGACATAAACAAATAAAAAAAGTAATCAAATTGAACACCACGCTCTATAGCTTCACTTGCTCAATACCAACACTTCGAGAAGCTTGGTAACCAGTGAAATTAAGGGGGAGGATGAAATTACAAATTTACCAGGAGGCTGTAACCAGTGACACCAGCAAAGGAAGAAGCCATGGAAGCACCGGAGAGAGACAATTCACCGAGGTGGCCGACAAACATAACAGATATCATTTGTATAACATTTTGCAATAAACTCCCTGCTATCATTGGTCCAGCTAGCCATAATTGCTTCTTGACCTCGGTCGTTACCTCTGCTCTTCTCTCTCTCTTACAAGCCTCTTTGATTAGAGGTGTTTCCAGGGCTTGCTCCTCCATTTTTGGTGTATTTTTTCCTCCTCTTTCTTTCTTTGCAATGGCGGGGTGAATGCGCAAATTGGGAGGAGGGGATGGAGGAAAGGAGAGCCAAATTTGATTTCGGCGTTTGCTTTTTTTCTTCGGATTTGTTATACTTATCAGTGGCTGCTATATATTATATATAGGCGTCGTTTCTGTGGATTAGAATAAAAAACAAGTGCTCCATATCATAATGCATAACACCATTTTAATACTTCTAAAAATGATAATAGGGTCCTTTTCTTGGTGTCAATTAGAAATTTACAATTTTGCAACTAGCCAATTATAAAGATCTAACTAAAACCATGACAATTTCTTTCGGGGCGGATGCAGAATTTTAATCATGGGTCAATAATCGGATTCAATAGTTTATCGGGTTCAAACTCATTAACTAATCAGGTATTAAATAAAAATGTTAAAATAATATTTTTTATATATTAAAATAATAAAAAATAAAAGATAAAATAATAAATAATTACAGTGATAAAGAAAAAAAATTCCTTTATGAGACTTTATATTTTATAATTTTTGCATAATTATTTCAATATTCATGATATTAAATATATTTTTCTCAATTAAAATTAATCAGACAATCTAGGGATCAGAAATTTGATCAAAAAGATAAAATTAACAAAATTTTAATCTAAAAATGCTATTTTTTAAAATTCAAGAATAAGTTGACCCTTCTAGTTGCACTTACATCCGCCCCTGAATTTCACCATTCACGGAATGAAACAAATAAAAGAAGGAAACAAAAATGTTGTTATTTTCGTGTGGAAACATGTCATTTGTTTTGGACTTTATGTTGATGGAGCATATATGCATCCCTCAAATGCTAAAACATTTTCGTTTTCTATTAGCACCATCAGCAATTTTATTATGAAATTATCATCAAAAGAGGAATGATTAAAAGAGGATGGTTCAAATCCCTTTCATTTTCTATTTTTATTATGGCTTCAATTTTTTAATTTCTAATAATTCAAAATTCAAAATTAAAATATAATATAATTATTAGATCGATCTATATTATATTTTCTTCCTGCACTGTAAAAGAATTTATTTTTTCACTTTTATTTTATAATATATATGAATCAATAAGTTAAAAATAAATACTAATAATTATTCAAATTAGTAGATTTCTTATAAGATTTTGATATAACATAAAATAATATTTAAATATCATAATTTTAATCAATACTCTTAATAAACTGCATGCAAAATGGATCTATCAGCCATGACAAAGAAGAATAGAGATTAAAGAATGAAAAAGAATGGAGAATAAAAGAGCGAAGATCCCAATTTTGTGATCTATAGTAGGGCAAATTCTTATATTCTTATAATAGAGTAAAGCTATCTGCAAATTTCAATTTATATTTGTCAATAATTTTTTTTTGTATCACACCCTTATTCGATACAAAATTTTTCTATTTTTATAATTTATGAACTGTCTATTTTAGATTTTTTAATTTGACTCTAATAATAATAAATAATAAATATTTCATACAAAAATAAGTTGTTTTCAATAATAAAAACTAAATATTTAGAAGTCTATAAATAAATGTTATATATTTCAAAAGATGATCATATTTTTTTAGTTAAGAGTACTTGAGAGCTTAGAGATTTTGGAAGCACCCTAGTTTTTGTTTTAAATATATCAATTTTTTTGTCTATTTTGTTTCTTTACTATACGGATTGATTATTTATTTATAGTGTTTTTTTAGTATAGATGAGAATCTAAGCAGTCCAGCTTTTAAATGTTCATAAAAGCATATTTTATTTGAATTTGAAACTTGCGACCTCCTACATAAAAGAATATTTTCTTTGCCACAAGGAGTACAATATTTATTTAAAGTGTATTATGTAGAAAACCCAAAATGAAGTTAGGAAGTGAGTACAATATTTATCTAACAATATCTTTCTCTCCATTTTGTTTAAGATAATATTTATAAGTTTAAATATTGATATTTCAGATTTAAATTTAGAATTATTAAAAAAAAAAATAAAAATATATGGAGGCAAAAATGAAAGAGCATTTGAGCCCTGTTTAAATGTAAAATGCTCTCCTGTTTGCTTGCAGCCACATGCACAAAAGCATTTAACCATATTAAAGTAACGTTTGGTGAAGTGGTCAGTGGTGATATTTTGTTTGATCTACAAGACAAAATGCGAAAACTTTTAATATTCTGTGATTTTCTGAATGTTGTTTCACTTGATGTTTGGCGTTGAGTTATCAATATTGTTCTCCAAACATATCTTTTGAATCAGAATTTTGTATACAACTGCTGCGGCATCTGAAGTACTTCATACTAAAATGATAAAAATGCTACTTCTCATTTTTTATAGTATCAATATCATATTAAAAAATATTTTTATTAGGTTATTATATTTTTTCCATGAACATGTACAAATGTCATCAAATTAACACAGATAAGGAAATCTATTGAGCAGGCCGTAGTGAATCTTTTTCTCTGTGAATGAAGTTGAGGTTTTAGACGTACTTCCATATTTAGCGCGTTGTAATACTTTAACATTTAGTTTCTGAATTTATGACAAATTTAAAAGTAAAATTATAATAAACACGTCAGATATACCCTTTACCCTTAAAACAAGATGTTCAAGCGTTCATTGCTTTTATTTCCAAAATTTCCATAATATATTGCTGTATATATTAAATTCCTTAATCATATATACAAAATCATGACATTATGAATCTATAATGAGAGAGATCGAGAATTTTGAAAAAGTTATATAACTAATATAGACAAATCTTGAAACATGATTGTTTTGTACTTATGTTTAGTAAAATAAATTAAACGCCACAATTTCTTAAGCGTACGTGATAAATTAAAGTGATACAGGTTATTTTATAGAAAAATTATTCTTGCACACCATATTTGTTCATATACAGCGTTAATTATAAATACTAGAGTTGTTCATCAGACTTCGTCCAGAAAAAATATAACATATATAAATAATCAGATATTTAAAATAAAAAGTTTCTTCAATAAAATGATTTCTATTAGAAACATTTTGAATATACAAATATTTTTTCAAAATGCTAAAAAATATATTTAATGATAAATATTACAATTAGCTACATAATAATTCATTAAAAATAATATAAAAAGTTATATTGTTTTAGTATTTAAATTATAGATTAGAGACATCATATTATCATCTCTTTAAATGAAGGAATTGAAAAGTGATATGAGCCATTTGATTAAGATAAATGAAGAAAGAAAATGATGAAAAACATAAATGATTTGGTATAGCTAAAAAATGAAAACTATTCCTCTTTCTGGATATAGAAACTTTCAAATATATATGCCACAGAACTAAACAATAAAGATTATGTATATTTGAAAAATATTTACAAATGTGATTCGCAGATAGATGTTCAATATCATCCTTTATATTTATATGCGTGGTTACAAAATAATAGCATATATTGTGTCTGAAATAATAGCATATATATACAAATTGCATATGCAATTTTATCACGTACATTCAGATTTAGAGCATGCTAATACAATGGTCATTAATTTTTTTAAGGAAAAAAAATGTGAATTTTAATAATAAAAAAATCACATTTATCTAATATTCAATTATAAATTCATCAAATTATAGAGAAAACCTATAATAAAGACTATATTTAATCTTGGATGAGATTTTTACACAATATGAGTTAATGATTCATGATTTTTATGGCAAGAAAAGTAAATTATTCTAACATATATTATCACCATTAATTTCTTACCAAATATGCACAAAGTTGCTAAATAAAAAAAATATTATGGAAATAATAGTATATAAGGGAAAGAAATGGAGAAAAAGAGGGGATCAATGGACGCGATCACATACGTTCGATCAACAAAAAATAAATATTATCCATCTAATTGAGGGATAAAATGGGTATAATAAAAATTACCATGACAAAAAATAGACCCTCCAATTCTTAGATGCTTTATATATATCGCAATCTGGTTCGCTCAGATCTATGAAAAATCAACGAGACCACGATGGAGGAGCAAACATTGGTATGTTTGAATCGTCAACTAAGTTATTTTAAGAAGTAAATATTAGGCGGCGCAACTGTATAGTTTTATAGAAAGATCACTTAATTAATATTTATTTTAACAATCTTTACAAAAAAAATCAAATAAATTTAAATATGATTGAAAAGTAAATTCTTGTATGTCATTGAACATATAAATAGACTATTGTTCAAATTTTCACAACATATAAATTTATCTATATGTGATTTATTTTATTTAGGTGATTAAAATAAACATTGGGATTGTTTAATTTGAAGAAGGATTTGAAAGCTAAACCTATTCTAAATAAAAATGCAGTAATATAGCATTTTTTTCTTTTCCTCTATAACTTTACTATGAATGTGCAATCGGTTTTGGTTTAAACCAAACTAAATATTATTCGATTTGTGAAATTACCAATTGAATGAAATTAAAAAATCAATTGAATAAACCATGAACCAATATTTGCTTGGTTTATTTGATTAAACTGAATTTACATAAATTAAAAAGATGATAAAAATATTGGTAGTTCCTAATCAGAAGAAAAGAGATAAATAATACAAAGAACAAAATAAAAAATAAATAGAACTTGTAAAAAGTGATACTATTTGAAATTTCTTGATAGGTTCATTATTAATATCAAATAAAATGGATCCATTTAGTAAGTTTCACTCTATTCAATTTATCTGATTTAAAAAATATATAAATCGAACTAAAGAATAAAAATAAAATAAGTTTAAATTTTCAACTGAAACAATTTTTTATTTGAAACATTCAAATCAAATTGTTCAAAATTTAACGGTCCAGTTGAAATCCAAATCAACCAATCCGGCACACCCTTTTAACTATAAAAACAAAATAACACTTGATAATATTAAACTTTTTTATCCACATTTATGCTGTCTTTAAAAGTTGGTACTTTAAAAACAAAATAGCAGAGGTTCATCTTCTTTAATTCCTTCTAAATTCTATTTCTAACTCTGTAAACGGTGTAAACTCTTCTTATTTTTATTTAATGAAATTTAAATAGTAAACTATTCACCTGCTACATAAAAAAAATTATCTTCTTCGATAAACTGGAGATTCATCAGTGTATTTTTATTGCTGTATGCAATGGAGGTGAACGATCAAACACGTCGACGACGTGACATCATATCGATAAGAGCATCCAAGGAGTCTTAGAGCAGGTATTTTAATATTTATTATAAAAGCTTGGTCGTCAAGGTTAATAACTTTTTATATTTAAATTATGAATCCGACCACTCTCTCAGTTTCATCATCACTTACCTTTTTCTAAAATCATCACATGTCTCTATGGCAGAAACAAACAAAAGAAATTTGATGCTCTGTATGTGCTGTTTCTTGGTTGCCACGAAGCACAAGGGCTTTTACCAACTCTATCAGTCAAATTTTCAGCATAATAATTTCCAGGAAAAATCATTAAAACAGAGATTTGTTTGTCAGTTTGTGAGTGTTAAAGACAATTTGCAAATTGCAAGTACCAACTTTGAAATCCCAGTGAATTCAAACACCATATAAAATTCAGCCAGCAATTGCGAAAGCGACACAGTCGAATTCAAATTTATTGTTGTTGTTTAATTATCTAAAAAAAGATGTTATACAGCGGTGAAGGTTGATCAGGGTCTAAAATAGTTTTATACAGACTTAAAGATAATATTTGGCAAAATTTGAGAGATTGCCATACTAAAATCATAATATAATTATCATAAAAATATCTTAAATTTTAATAAATATACTACTTTTCTTCCCTTTTTTTTGGTGTTCTTCTGCTGTCATGTTTTGCTCCGCTAGCTCCTGTGCTGCTGTTGTTCCTGTCATTTTTTTTGGCTTTTTGCAAATAAATTTATTTAACTTGACCAACTAATTTATAACGTGCTAGAAAATTCTGATGGTCTGAATTTACATCCAAAATGTATGTCGTAGAATAATTGGACGGAGCTTATATTTTAAATCTTATTGTATAACTAAATTAATATGTTTCATATTCAGGTCAAATAATAAAACAGTTCGCATAATCTTTCAAAGAATGAGAAAGGTGAAGATCAATGAATTAGTGACAATAATTAACCTGATTTAAAAACTTGAATGAAGTTTAAAAAGGATTTATTAACCTATTTTTAAATTTTATGTAATTTAAATATCATTTGATATTTCATTAAGAATCCTTAAAACTTAAAACTAGAAACTAGCTCATATTTCTAATTAAACTTAGTCATGTACGGAGCGACCTTTTCGTTGTCTGATTCTTAACAAGTCATGAATTGAAAACTAACGATGGGGATTCTTTGGCAACTATTTTCTTTCACAATCTCAACAGTAAACTCTATATAAATTTATAGAAATCTTAAAAAATAGAAAAAACTTTACAAATATATTCTTAAACTCGTGGATTGATTGTGCTTTAAGTTTGGTGCAATTTAAATATCATTTGATATTTCATCA
Source organism: Schoenoplectus tabernaemontani (assembly GCA_037127355.1). Classification (NCBI taxonomy): domain Eukaryota; kingdom Viridiplantae; phylum Streptophyta; class Magnoliopsida; order Poales; family Cyperaceae; genus Schoenoplectus; species Schoenoplectus tabernaemontani. The sequence goes on along the minus strand of CM073741.1, from coordinate 9,449,182 downwards.
AAGATTATAAAATTTATATAGTTAAAATTATCATATAATTTTGATGATTTTTGATGGAATAACAAATAATATTTAAACCGTATCAAATTTGAAACACAATCAATCCATAAATTTAATAATATATTTATAATTTTTTTTATTTTTAATATTTATTATAAATTTATATAAAGTTGATTGTTGTAAAAAAAATAGTTATCGAGAGATCTCACCCAATTTTCAAATCCATAATCACATTTACTCTTAAATGATATCAAATATGGCCCAAATTCGCTTCTGAATGTAAATCCAGTGCAGGTTAAATATTTTTTAGGACCTGATAGTCTGATACCACATTGGGCTGAATATTACAAAAGGTGTATTGGACCTTTCCAAAATTTATATTAGGTCAACAAAGAAAAGATTTGATATGGGCCAGTAAAATTGTGCACTTCCACAAACAACAGTATTGTATTTGCTTTGTCAACATTGTTACAAGGTAACTTGTAATGTTGTAAATCAATTGACATGTTATAAATCAATTAGTTGTCCTGCGAGTTTTAGATCCTAACTACTACATTTTTATGAAATCAGCAGCTGTTATTGTTGCTATTAAATTCACATATCATTGTGTATTTTGTAATTAATGAACAAAAATAGTATTTTCTTAAGCTCGTCAATATTTTTTTATGAGCTTTACACTTGGTAGAAATCCAAGAGATAAAAAATTGAAGGATTTAGTTTATTTTTCTTGATTCACTTTTTGTCAATTTAATTCTACACTGAATAAAATTGAAAATTGACAATTTTTAGTATATGAACAAATTACTCATCAATTAGATCAAGTTCAACGATTTGGAAAAGACCGATTAAATTGATTTTATGGGTTATGCTCGTCAAAAACCGTTGTGAAGTAAAAGAACACATTAGTTTCTAATTACTGATTTTCTAGTCACTATTCTTGTAAATAGTTAATTTGAGGCCATCATGTGAAATGGCAACTGCTTTTGTATAATTCATCTTAAAGTTGGCAAAATATGATCAGACTAAATTATCCTAAAAAACTTGAGCTGATCTCAATTCAATCCATCCGATCTGAAAATTGAAATCCGAGAGGACCCAAAATGGAACGGTTCAAAACTTTACTTGGTACCAAAGAAACAAAACATGACAATGATTTAGAGCAAATTGGCTGAACTCGATTTGGACCGAAACAAACAACAAATTCAAACGTGTCACGTCATCAGTTTTTACTTGACCCATTCAACTATTTATGTCTATTCTATTACTTGACCCATTCGAATATTTATGACTATTCTAAAAGAATAGAGTAAGGATCACCACAATGGCTATTTTAATCAATTTTGACAATGAAATTTTAAATAAATTTGAAAAAAATTAAAATAAAAAATAAACTATCAATCTAAATTTCAAAATTATGTTTATAATTTTTTCTAATTTATTCGAGGGATTATTATCAAAGTAAATTTAGAATAACCTGTAAGTCAAACAGTTATTCAAAGAGAATAATATTAATATATTAATTAATTTTATCAGCATTCATGAAAAAATATCCAAACTCATTCATGCCATACAAATTCATCTCTATTTTACTAATATAAATTCAAAATATAAATTATAATTAAGTAATTTTAACTTTCTATATTAAAAAGAAAAGGGAATTAATTTACAAGACTCAAAGTAATTAATCTTGTATTGTAAAAAGAAGATAATTATAAGATAACATAATTATATCTAAAATAATATAAATTATTTTGTAATAATTTATCATAACCTCTACCTATACTCATATTCATTTACTTAACAAAAAAAATTATTCATACCCATATCAAAGATAACAAAAAAAATCTTTATCCATACCCATATCATTTAAGTTAACAAAAAATCTTTATCTATACCAAACTTATTAAATACAATATGAATCAAATAAATGAGTAAAAACATATCATTGACCGCTCTACAAATGTCGTGATTATCATTGTTTATATACATCTGATCCTCTGTTACAGAATATTAAAAGAGAGTAAGCTCAGTTCAAATTAAGACTTATCGATCCGTATAAGCAACGTTTACTTTCAACGGGAAAGAAGAAAAATAAAATTTCCAATTTAATTACATCAAAATTACCTCAAAATATGGATCTATATAAATAACAAGCGGTGTATACAATATATAAAATTCGACAAAATTAAAGCTATATGTAGTTTTTTATGTCATTAATTTTCTGTTCATACAAGTAAGATACATTGATCAATTTGGATTTGATCTTTATACAATTAAGAGTGTTTTTCCACCGAAGTGCTAAGATACTTTGATCAAAATGATGATACTATATAAAGAATCTTAAACCTTCATTTTTTTCTCTGTCTAACAGTCGATACTTCATCACAATTCATTTTTTGTCTCCATATTTTTTAATAGAAGGCTAGCAAATATAACATGTTTCTCTCTTCTTATTTACATTGTATGTGCTTTACTTAGGGTGCAATATAAATCCTGTATTAATAAAAATTGTGTCTTCTTTTGAATTATTGTGCGGTTAGTGTTGTGACTATTGTATATATCTTCATTTTTTTTTTAAAAAAAAATACTTTTGTCCTAAACTCTAAAGCAAAAGTAAGTTTCATTTTTTTTTAATTTTAGAGCATAACATCTTTTAGTATATATTTTTGGGTGAATCATCCAAGAAACAACCCCAGTTAATTCATATACTTCTAATTAGGAGATATTTTGTGAGGAAGATATATTGACATACGTGTTGATATTACGCGGGAAAAAAAGTATTTTTATAGAAATTATATATTATGCATTTTAATTAAATTCAGACAACTTACAAGTTGTTTGGACATTTATACAATTACTTCACCATTATTCAATTGTTTAGGAATTTATCAAATTGCTGGCATGCATATTATCGAACAGTTGTCAATGCAAGCGATGTGTAACTAAAGATCTCACTACGAGCTCATCAGGCGCTTTTGATTATTAATGAGATATTTTGTCAAATTGATAATTTGCTGTATTAAATGAAAAATATATGTAAGACTTGATCAACGTTCAAACGGCTTAAAATCAATACTAATTAAATTCATGGAAGAATCGATCAACATGTAAAATCCAAACAGTTTTAGAGAATGCTATGTTGGAATTAATTATTATTAATTACAATATGTATGGGCTTATATGTAATAAATATATTATATAATGGACTGTCAAATTATACCCATAATGAAGTGATCAAATTATTATCGGGTTTATTATATGTCATGAGAAGTGAGACCTTTAATGTGTAGAATGCGTATTAATGACTTTATGATTTAGTGATGGTCTAATTATATAAAGTCGATAATAATACAATTATGCTATTGGTCCCTGGAGAACACAACTATAGACGACTTTCGATTAAGCGGCGAACCCGTTAAGAGAGAATCGGATCCGATATGGACCCGTTAAGGTATAACGCACTTATATGGACGTCCATATATATGCGGATACCATTGGTTTTGGACATCTTTTCATTTTCCTCGATTTAAGAATCCGGATCTCTCTCTCTTAACACTGAATAGACGCCTTATGTCCTCTCAATCACTCCATCGGATTAGAGGAAGATCAAAGGCTAAAGGAGTGCAGTGATCAACGGGGTTGTGTCTCTCTGAAAGACTGACAGCATGGATCAAGATAACTTAATTTATGTTTAGGGTTCACTAAAGGATCATGGCCATAACAGTAAAAATTCAATCATGCTAGTTTTATAGAATTTGAATAGTGACAATATTATGAGTATTTGCTAATAAAAAATGATCTAATATGCATGTTTCATTGACCCGTGTTTTTTTTTTGGGAAACAACCATTGCCATGGACATGATCAGAAGCCTTTAGCAAAAACAGACTTGGATTAAAAAAAAATACATTCTGGTACCACCTAACGTGAATTCATTTTAACTATATTATAAATATAAAATTGACTAGTTGTCTAGTACTGCACTCCGCTCATGAATAAGCAACTCCAATAATTTAAAATAAGGATGTATGACGCACACATGACATAAATTGATATATACCTCCGAAGAATGGTTCTCATATCATTAATTATGATGATATTAGACCATTGAGAAAGAGCAAGGTGAAGAGGAGTTACAAGGCAGAGGAGTGCATTATTTTTGCTCAACAGAGCAGAAATTATGAAATTAGTAAGGCAAATAACACGCACCTTCACTGAAACATGGCTTGGCTTGGGGTTGCTTCTAGGAATTTTTCTCGTCCTGGCGCTTTATCTTACTGGCTTTCCACAATTTATAAGCATAGAAAGTGAGTCTGATCATATTCTCTGTTTCTCTTTTTTTTTTGTTGGGTTTGATGATGAAAATTGTTGCCAAAAATCATGGAGTGGTCATGCTTTTTTACTTTTTTCTTTCTAGCCTACGAGCAATCAACAGAAATGGGGGAAGTTGCACCCAAGGAGGAAGTTGCTCTGACACCACCATCAGGAGGTATAAAAGAAAGATAAATAGCGAGGGAATCAGTATGACAGTGGTGTAATTGTGTAATATAATTTTTCTTACTACAAATAAAATATATCAGTTCAGTTTGAATGCTTAATTTGCCCCTGATCTGCATTTTCTGTCTGACAAATTATTTAGGTGAAGAGCCACCCAAAACACCAGAAGAACAACCCAAAACACCAGAAGCACCCAAAGAAACTGAAGAACCCGAAAAAATAGTTCCATTGGACCCAATATGTGACTTCTCAGACTGGAGGTACGATGGCTGTGAGATGCATGGTGATGCTCGAGCCATGGGGCATGAAAACAACTCAATAGTTTACTTTATCCCACCTCCATCTCAGATTAAGACAGCTGTAGCGCAGGAATGGAAAGTTAGGTCTCAGTCTCGGAAGATTGTGGGGATCCGTGAAGTCATCGTCAAATCGCTCAACTCATCGTCGCCTTCAGCCCCTGAATGTACAGTCAGGAAGAATATACCAGCTTTGGTGTTTGCCACAAATGGACTTACATTTAATATATGGCATGCATTTAGTGATGTACTTGTGCCACTTTTCACCACGTCTCGTGTTTTTGATGGCGAAATCCAATTCCTCATAACAGGTAATGCAATTATCTGAGTAATAGTTTTGGCTAAATGATTACAGTAACATTAATATTGCTAGTAACAGTGTAATTAAGTCCATTATATGGTACCAAATGTTCAAATTTAATTGCGATCATTATTTTAGTAGCTATAAGCTGAAGTCTAATGTATAGATGACGATGCAAGGAGAATTGGATACGAACAAATTCCCCATGTGTTATGCATAACATATTTCACTAATTGGCAAAATTACAGATTACCAGGAATGGTTCATTAGGAAGTATGAGAAAATCTTCGAGTCCCTCACCAACTATGAGATCATTGATCTCGACAATGATAGAGAAGTCAGATGCTTCGATCATATCATAGTGAGTCTCCGGGGCCACAAGGAGCTCGGCATTGACCCTGCCCGGGCCCCCCGAAACTACGACATATTTCAATTCCGAATGTTTGTCCGAGATTCTTATTCACTGCCACTGTGGCTAGACATCCCTTACAAGGTGAACAACAGCTCAGATAAGAAACCACGAATGATGATTATTCTTCGTGGGAGAAGCCGCAGATTTGAAAACGGAGATGAGATCATAGCAGCTGCTGAGCAGGTCGGCTTTGAGGTAATCTCAGCTGAGCCTGAACTTTCAGAAAATATGACCGAGTTCTCGAGAAAGGTTGACTCATGTGATGTCCTGCTTGGTTCTCATGGTGCAGGCCTAACAAATATGGTTTTCCTTCGATCAAATGCCATATTGGTCCAAGTGGTGCCATGGGGAAACATGAAATGGGCATGCGATCTCTTTTTGAATGAACCTGCACGCAAAATGCGACTCAGGGTTGTAGAGTATAATATTACGGCTGAAGAAACCACATTGTACAAAAAGTATGGTAAGGACAGCCCGGTAATTACAAACCCCGAGCAGCTCGAGAAATGGGGGAATGCATCTGCAGTTTATTGGGGTGAACAGAATTTTGTGCTCAATATCAATAGATTTACACCGGTGTTAGAACAAGCACTTCAACTTGTCAAGGAGTAGGGCTAAAATTTTTCGTAGTGGGCTCGTTTGGAAAGCATTAAAATTGTAGTTAATTATTTCATTGTTTAATTTGTCATCTATTGTTTAAATATTAAATATTTTAAAAAGAAGGAAATGAACAAATCGAAACTATTTGGCATTAATAATTAATATGGATATAACAGCACTTATATTTCACTTTTGCTTGAATTGAAGTACTATATATGCATCTTTGGATCTGGACCTGTTCAAACAGCACCCACAATTAATCAGTAGCTTACGAGGCTGAATGATCTACCATTCTCCTATTAAAATCAAGTTGAAATTTGAAAATCCGGGACCATCCTCCCTGTCTGTTCCTGGGCACTTTTACCTCTTATATCTTTGTTCTCTAGTTTCAATTAATTGGAACACACATCGCTCATGTCAAACACATTAAAAACTTTTATATGGAGTTGTGTGCTTTATCTGCCTAAACAAGTACAGAATTTGGACCACGAAAATATGTCAGAACTAACAAATGACTTCATGTTTAAATTCCCCCCCCCCCCACTTCACCACCCAACCTTCCAAAACGAAAAATAATGAAAAAAAAAGGAAAACCATGAATGAAAAATAACGTTGGTACAGCAGTGGTTGTAGAGAATTCTGCTTAAAGATGTAAAATAGATAAAGCCATAGGAAAGTAAAATTGAACCTGAAATGCTAGATGGCGTGTTGCTCTGTAAGTGGTTCTGTCTGGCCACTCAGCTGTTGCCATACATGGAATAAGATTGGTCCTGCTTCATATCTTCTCTTCAATTTAGGGAAACAGGTGACATGGCAGCTTAGCAGCTCCATGTAATATTTTTTTGGATAAAATTCAAGAGGATTTATCTGTGCTGAAGAGGCCAATCATCACTCGGTGACAATGTGGAGACACTTTTCAGGGATTGGTGCTGGTCTCGTACATGATATCCAAAATTACTGGTTTCTGGTTTAATGGATGAAACTTATCTGAAGGACAACCTTCAAAAAAAAAATAAGGCAGATGAACTCAACAGTCAGACCGGATGGAATCATTAATTTATACAATCAGACACAGGAAACTGGCAACTTACAAAACCGTCATTTGGACATTTCATCAAGCACGTTGTGTGCAAATAACAAAATCATATCAGAAATTGCTTTTAAGTGTACAGCGCACCATGTTTACTATGCGGAGGGAATATCACCGGGCAATTAACTTGGCATTTCTTACACTTTTATTAACATCATTTTTTCTATGTTGATCTCCAATTTTCCTCTGCTGGTTTATCTTTCGGTTTTCGTGCACCAGATAAAACAGACTCACAATATATATTTCTCACACAAAAATCAAAATCACCCAATACAGGTTTCAAATGGGCTTGAGCTTTCTGGCCCATTAGACCCAGTAATATTGGGAACAAACCCAAGAAATCTATAAAGCTCAATGTATTGTGCTCTTGGACAATTGGCTTTCCATTCCTTGTTAGAACTTCTTGAAAGTTGAAGGGGAACCCTTTTTAGTGCTGAAATCTCCTTATAGTCTCCAGAATGACAGTGCCCTTGTTTCAAATCAGAGTACAATGGTTTATGTTCACAATTACTCTGTTGATTAAAATTAGGAGTATTTGGCTTACAGATTACTGGTCCTCTGCACTGGAGTTTGTTTCTTGACTTTTTAATTGTACCACTATGTAATGCGACCTCTTACAATTATGCATTGTAACAACCAACTACAAAGGAAGGCATTAAAAAATAAGCTTAGATTCCGTTCAAGCATTTAATGTGCATTTCATATTCAACAAATAATGAATGCACATGTATGATACTATATATGTATAGTATTATAATATGCAGCAATTGTTTTCAAACATGATTTCTCTTGAAGCGACCTTCAAATGATTCTCGTCATTGCATTAATTGAACTCCTTCCAAAATACTCCAGAAAGAACGTTGCAAATAACATTAGATGTTGATGTTAAACCAAACTATAATCAATTGATTTAACCACATTTGTCCAAAGAAATGCATGTTTTCATAAGGTCCGTTTGGCAAATCAAGGAATAACTTTGAAAAAGTGATAATTTTGAAAGAGTGATAGAATAGTATCTTTTTGGAATAGTGGTATTCTTGACTATTCGCAAGAGTGAAAATATCGTTTGGCAGTTGTTAATCAGAATAGTTAAAATATGGATAATTATGATACTAATAATGATGATGATAATAAAAATAATAGTAAAATAATAATCATAATAGTAATAATAATAATAATAATCATTATAAATAATAATATTCATAGTTGTAATCATAGTAATATAATAAAATATAAACATAATCATAATATAGTAATATAATAATTATAAATAATCATATAATATATAATCATAGTCATAATAATTATAAATAATTATAATCATAACTATAATAATAATATAATAATATAATACAACATAATAAAATAATAATAATAAGTAATAATAATCATCATAATATAATAATAATATAATCATAATTAAAATATAATAATATAATAATCATAAATAATCATAATTATAATAATATAATCATAATCATAATATAATAATAATATAATAATAAATAATCATATTTATATTCATAATATAATAATATAATACTAAAATTATATTTATTATAATATAATATTAATCATAATCATAATCATAATTTAATAATAATAATAATAAATAATAATAATAATAATAATAATATTATTAATATAGTAATAAATTATAATCATAATCATAATATAATAATAATAATAAATCATAATCACAATATAATATAATAATATAATACAATATAATTAAACAATAATCTCTATTCCGACGAGAGCTAATCCGGTATTCCACCTATAAGTTAGTATACCGGATTAGCACTCTTCTACTTAGTCTAAAATTCATTTGGCAAATTAATTCGTCGGAATAATAATTTTATTCCTACTTTTTGCTATTCCATGGAGTGCCAAACAAAACCATATAGTGTGTTTGGATGGTGTGTAATAACACTATTATGGGAATAGTAGTACTATTCTCGGGTTAGCAACCATCCAAACACAAAATTGAAATCGAAAATAGAAGCAAAACAGTGCTAATCCGCTAACTCCTAGAAAACATTGGGTTAGAGAATTAGCGTCCATGAGGGTAGTGAAAATAATAAGAAATTATTTTTTCTTTTATATTAGTATGGAGTAGTATTAAATAATAATAATAATAATTAAATAAAATACTAAACAATAGTTAATTATTTTAACTATTCTCAAGTTACCATCCAAATAACATTCTACTAACCCGAAATAGTAAAAATTAGCATTGTTTTTATATTTTCTGAGTTATCACTAACATCACAATATTCTCAACTACTAACCCAAACAGTGCTATTCTTTTACTAATCCTTTCACCATCCAAACACACCCATTAATTGCGCAAGACATTTATAATTTTTCTACGATTGACTGGAGCAAAAATGAACGAAACGATGTATTTGGTAATTTTGGCAATGAGAATAAATAATTTATAACTTGAATACATGAATATATGAACAAGCAATTTTCCCATAAGAAAATGATAAGATTTATACAATTTCATCGTCTCATCAAATAACTTAGAAATTTGTAAGATAGGTAACATTTACAAATCTTTGAGAAAGTAGTAAATGGCAACATTAGTGACTTGATAGATATGTAATCTTTATACATCTTTAACTAGACTAAACTATTGAGATGAGTTGTTGATTAAATAAATATTGACCCATTTTAACTAAGAGATGTTAATTTGAGCATGTAAACTTATGCAAAATCAATCTGGGCCGTATTAAAAAAAAAATGTGTAGCATAGCGTACAACTATTTGTGGCATGGGCACATGGCGTTGTGCAATGCGCTTTGCAATAGCGGACTGCAATTGTAGCTCATTTAATGTAGCACATTTAATCATATAACAAAAATTTTAAGATCCAAAAGCACTATTATACTTCTATAGCCCTCTATTTAGATCCTTGCTAAATTATCTACTAATCAAGCAAAATATGGTGTATATTTAAGCTCATCGAGTCGCTTGATGAGCTTAACTGAAAAAAAACTTTATCATCTCCAAATTCCTATTTGTGTTATTTGCTCAATTCTTTATATTAATATTTTGTAAGATACAAAAAATTTCATTTTGAGAAATTTTTAATTTTTGTTTCATTTTTAAAATAAACTATTTTATGCACAGATTATTTTTGAGTCATCTTAAAAATAAAATAGTTTAAAAAGACTTTAGAAATAGGAAATTTTAGCATCCTACTATTTTTAAAAAGGCAAGTGTTATTATTTCTCCAAAAAGAAGAACCTATTTTCAAAAGGAAAACAACAAGGAGCGCACCTAATAGTCACATTGGGTATGCAATATTAATGATGTATTTCCTCAAAAAAAAATATATTAATGATGTGACATGCTCGGAGTACGTAAACATGATAACTAAAGTACTTCAATCATACAACTGAACTAATCACGGAGAATAATAAGCTATTAATTAGGTACATTTTGTCCCATATACAATTTAAAATAATTTTCATGAATATAGACAGTACGTACCATAATCTTCACTTTTAAATTAAATTAAATAATTGTAGATTATCTAAAAAAATCAGACTTTCAAAGTCAGTTTATCCGAATAAGGTAATAATTATGTAGCCACCTCTAGGGTTTGTACTTTGTTGCAGAGCTTATTTTTTATTTTACCACTACAAACCAATTTTGTACCAGTACTACATACAGTGGCAACTAAAAATATAGCAGCAGTTAATGCTCAGGCAATAGCATTGGACCCCTATTTTATTTGATTATATACCTAAGAAGCTTCCAAATTTAACCAGACAAGAATATTCCCACAGTTATGAAAAGAGAGAGAGCAGCATAATGAACTCTTCTATATATGCCAATATCTGACCCCATCCAAGAAACGGATGCCTCCAGTGACTCTTAAGTTTCTTTATAAGCCAACCAGCTAGAGAACTGGAAAAAGAAACGCACTCAATTGATACCTAAGCAAGATCATAGAGATGCATAATCTGAAAAGCATGAACCGGATTTTTTCTGAGAGCCGGTTCAGTCTGGTTTTCCTCCTGGCTCTTGTATTGGTAATAATTGCATGCTTCACAGTACCAGACCAGTTCACAATTCGTGCTCTGAATTGTAAGTCTTATTTACTTGGCTAATAATTATCTTCTTCTTACTATAGGATATTGATATCATAATGCAATGTGGAGTGGAGGTCTGAATGTCTGATTTTGTTTTTCTTGTTCTTTCTTCTGAAGCATTGTCGGAAATGCAGTATACAAATGGCACTGATAGTGAGAGATTGATGGAACCAGGTATGTAAATCATATCACCCATTTGGATTTTCACCAGTATATGTAAGTTAGTTCTTATCAATTTCAATGCTTTCACATTTTCTTGTTGAGATTCTGATTTAGTTTTTCCTAAGCTTTCTGAATATGAAGTTGGACAGTACTACAGGCTGTTGATGAAACATATATTATCCATGAATAAAATACTATTTCTATAAGAATATGTTCTTTCTCTACGTACAAATAGAACATAAAAACTCTGCAATGAGAAGAGAACATCTGTTTCATCAACAATATGCAGTACAACTGTATATGAGATATACTGAGCTAGGAATGTATATAGCTCAGTACAACTGTTACAAAATATACTGAGCTAGAAATGTATTGGAATTGTATGTCAGCAGCATTTTTTTTTCTCAGTTCCATACTTGTGAGGTAACATATATAGATGGTTCAATCCAGTAAATTTTACTTTGCACTCTCATGTTATTTTCAGTCATGAAACCAATAGAACGGAAGATAGACAACAAACGACATCGCAAGAAGTAAAGGAAATTGTAAATAAGTACAATTCTTCAAGAAAAAACCAGAGCAATGTATCTAATGGAACTGATAACAACCATGGTATTGCATTATGGATTCGTTTTATATTTATTCATTTGGAACACACCTGTGGTTTATAAAAAGCTTCCCTGTAAATTTAGTACCTTCTCTTGTAATTCAAATGTTGGTGATGAGTCCTTGGAACAAATTTAAAAATTTCAAATCTTTTTGCTTTTTGCAGTAACTGCAACACAGCAGGAGGAACTCCAAAAAATGGAAGAAATTCAACCAAAATTTGATACTCCACCAAACAAAGAAACGAATATAAAGAATGTTCCAGATGTAGTACATGGTATGTATGCTTTCTCTGTTTTCTTTATTATTTTTTACTTAATTTTCAGAGCTTTAATTCGGATAAGATAATTTTTTCCTCCTTTTGAAGTTGGTGACTTTTCATGCCACCACGTAAGGTATAATAAGCCTAAAACTAAATGATCATTATATATCACAATCATAAATAAGGAGCATCTCTTGTCTATTAGGAGAAGAGGATAATATTATAATGTAAATAAGCTGAAATATCTTCTGAGTTCTGACCCATTTAACTTGTGGATGACTAAATGCGAATGTTTTCGTCAAACTTCTTCTTCACAGTGATTAAAATTGACACGTCTCTTATCTGATGATTGAGCCTATTAACTTGAAAATAGGCATATATACCGTTGCAAGTAATTAAATTAAAATCAGATCCACAATTAGCTTGCTTGACTACAATAGTACAGAAAAAAACTATAAATTAGATTTTTTTTCTGTGAATAAGTTATTAATAACACATACTGATACAGTAGACAGCGCCACCAAAAATGTTAAAGAGCAAACTCCGGCTAAGCCGATATGTGACAACTTGAACTGGCGGTATGAGGCATGTGACATCAGTGGAGATGGACGCACTTTTGGCATTTTCTCGACTGTATTCTACGTGCCACCGTCTGAAACCACCAACACAACTGCTCAGAATTGGACATTCAGTGCTCAATCCCGTAGAGCAGTGGCAGCTAAAAATGTCACTGTGAAATCTCTATTTTCTTCTCTAGAGGCCCCTCCTTGTTCAATTCGAAATAATATACCAGCAATAGTGTTTGCTTTGGGTGGTCTGACTGGTAACATATGGCATGACTTCAGTGATGTGCTTATTCCATTGTTCATCAACTCGCATGAATTTAATGGTGACGTCCAGTTCCTGATAACTGATATGCACCCTTGGTTCGTGCAAAAGTACCACTTGGTCTTCAAGAAATTGACTCGGTATGAAATTATAAATTTCGACAAGGATTTTGATGTCAGATGCTACCCACGTGTAATGATTGGTTTAAAGAGCCATAAAGACCTGGGCATTGATCCTATAAGAACACCAAACGGATACAACATGTTCAATTTTAGAATGTTCATAAGGGATGCATTCGATCTGCCTCAATCAGTTGACGTTCCTTTTAAGTTGAATACAAATTCTGACAAAAAACCGAGATTAATGCTTATACTAAGAGGAAGGAACCGGCGGTTCATGAATGGCCCTGAAATTGTTCAAATGTTGCAGGAATCAGGTTTTGAGGTACTTCCAGTCGAACCAACTCGTGACCTAAACATAACCGAGTTTTCACGGGTAGTGGATTCCTGTGACATACTAATGGGCGCGCATGGTGCGGCTCTGACGAACATGATGTTTCTCAGAACAAGTGCTTTGGTGATTCAAATTGTGCCATATGGGAAAATGGAACATGATGCTGATAACTTTTACAGCAGGCCAGCAGCAGAAATGAAACTGAGGCACCTGGGGTATAGCATAAGTGCTGAGGAGACGACTTTGCTGGAGAAATATGGATGGGACCATCCTGTCATAAGTGATCCAGACTCAATACACAGGCAGGGGTGGCAGGCAGGTATGAGGTATTACTGGCTAGAACAAGATATTAAGCTCAACTTAACAAGATTTGCGCCAGTTTTGGTCGAAGCTCAACAGCTTCTTCGCGAATGAGCCAAATTGTGTTTATTAATTGTTCTGCTTGCACAAATTAAATTTACAGTTTCTTACTTCTCTATATAAACACTTTTAGAAACTCTTTTGTTACTATTTTTATTTATATTTGTAGATCTTGTGTTCAGTTCAGGTGGTATAAAACATGCTGCAATTAGAACTTATTTAAAATATTATATATATTAAGGACTAGTTGTGTATTCACGCGTTGCAGCGAATTTTTTTATTTAGATATAGAAAAATATCACATAATAATTTATACGTCATTCTAATATAGAAAAAAATAATTACAAATGCTATATCAGATATAACCTAGCATGATTTCTCTCAACATTTAATTCTCTTTCTCCTATATAGCAAAAAAATGAAGAAAAATATAAAATAATGGGCGTTATCATATTCATCTGATTAGTCAAAATTAATATAAATCATTAGATGAGAGATATTTTAGGATATAAAAAATTTAAAGGAAATGACAAAAAATAAACCCATCCAATTTTTTTCTTCTTTATATAATAATAGTATAGATGATTGACATACATTAAATCCGTCTCTTCAACTCTTCCCAATTAATTACGAGTTCATTATATAATTAATTAAAAGACGGGTATTTCCATGTTTACTAAAAAAAAAAAAACTTTTTATATTTACTTGCTACAGTAGATATGCTATCCCATTACCCAGCACTGATCCGGTATTGAACCGGAACCGACTTGGATCCTGTTATTTGGATAGGTCCGGTTTAAAAAATATATCCGATTATATTATAAATACAGTTAAAATAAAATTTTAATATCGATCATATTCGAATAGGAACTAGGACAAATATTATAATGAGTAGGATATGTATATGGTTTAATTATCCAATCCAAAACCGAACCCGACCCAATAGCCATATCATACCCTATGTTATGTTAATACAAACATATATAATTTAATTAATATAAAAGAAAGGTCTAAAACAGAGAGTAAATAAGAAAAGAGATTAAAGTGTTCTGATACTGTCATGCTTGTACCTATATCTTTTTGGCTTTCCGAAATCTCCATCATTATTCATGTTCCTCTTCCTTCAGATTTACAATGAAAATAAAAGAACAAACATTAATTTCTAAATGTTTATATTATTTTGTTAATAGTATATTTTGATTTTGGAACAAATTTTATTTTATACATATTGTTATAGTAATATATATTCTATGTGAGATGTTTAAAAATTATTATTATAGATTAAAAAATAAAAAGTTTTTTAAATGCTCTGTTCTAGATCCGATACTCGTTTCGGAATCCAATCAGATTCAGTAAGCCACAAACAACTTATAAATATTTATGTACCTGGAATCGAAATAATAAACGCAAATATTTACCATCATATGAATATTTAGAATCTGAACTGATTCGATTTAAAAATAAAAAGTATACGATTGTAAATTTAGAGACGAATACTTTTAAATATGATTGTACTCAAGGGCCGAGTCATGCTTCTTGAGGGTTGGGTTTAATGAGCCTACGAGAGAGTCGGGTAATGATCGGGTTTAATAAGGATTTTTAGAGGGTTCAATTCAAAGGGCTTGATTTTTAAGGGGTAAATCCGGCCCTTATCAGGTTCTCTGAGCTCTAAGGATCGGGTGAGGGCTGAATAAGGATCGATGAGTAAGGATATGACATATATTTTTTTATTGATTAAGTATTTTTTTAGTATTCATTTGTATGTGTATAAAATATTAAATTATATTTTTCTATTTGAACATTTTATTTTATTTTTTTTTCTATTTCTTCACATTTTAAGTGTAATTAATATATAATATAAATATTAAATAAATGATTTAGAAATAGCCGGATCAAAAGTGTTTATTTCTTTAAGATTGAGTCTGATCCTTATAATAGAAATGATCAGACTAAACTTATAAGGGTTAAATAAGAAAATATTTTTTAAAAACCAGCGATTCAAAGATGGAACCCTGATGAGTTAAATTTATGAGGGCTGTAGCATCTCTGTACTACACTTTATGTAAGCAGACATCTTACCGGTACGGCTGAGTAGACACATTGAGAGATTCAAAAATGTTTTTTTTTTTTTGAAGGAGACATAAACATAGTTTATAAGATTCGGTTCTTGAACCAAGTCCAATAGGATTTTCAAAAAATCTGATTCATACTCATCTCTCATAAGTTCAACCCGGTTTTTTTAATGGTAAAGATTGGATTTCTCAAAAGTCGGATTTATTTTTAAAAAATAATCCTTTCTGATTCGGCTCTTATCAAATCTGATCCTTTTTAGTCCTTACTCGGTCCTTCCAAATTATTTCTTTAATATTTTATATTGTATATTAATTATACTTAAAAAATTCAAAAAAAAAAACAGAAAAAAATTAAACAAAATGCCTTAATAAAAATATATAATTTAATATTTTTATACAAATATAAATTATTATTAAAAAATAATTAATCAACAAAAAAATATACCAGACTCTTACCAGTTGACTTATATCCGACCCTTAGAGTTCGAAGAGCTTGATAATGACCGGGTTTATCCCTTAAAATCGAACTCTTTAATTAAATCCGACACTCTAAAATTTTATATCAAATGGTTCTTACTGGACGCTCTTGTAGATTCGCTAGACCCGACCCTTGAGAATGATACTTAAGGAGATATGAAAGACGATGCAACTTGTAATAAATCATTGAACGGAAAAGAGAGAAAAGAGGATGGAGGAGCTCGGCGGTTTGCAAAAAAAAAAATGGCAAGGGACTGAAAAAAAAATACAATTCTGATCCATGAAAAAAAAAGGTAAGTGTCTGAAAAAAATATCTCGGTTTCTTAAAAAAAAAAGACTGAGTTTTTATCTCATTTTTTTCTAGTCCATCGAAAAAAAATTCTGCGAAAATCCGATAAAAAAATAATTTATTTCTAAAAAATGGATATGAAGGCTACAAGGTACAAGCTGATGCTTCATAAGTTGGGAAATGATTTGTACCTGCGAAAAAGAATGGACGCAAGATAATAATTGATCTACACGTTCAAACAAAGCATTAATTGCTTCTAAAATGACTCTGGATAGTGAATACCAACCAATCAACCATGATTTCTTATTGGGATGCTTCAAGAACATATATAAAATATAATCTCTCATTAATTTATCACTAAGAATCACATGAACAAGGCAAAATATCTCTCATTTTCTTGGGCGATGTTCTCTCACCTATCAATTGTCATATTTTTTAAGGATGTATGCGGCCTCCATTAATTCATAATGAATATTTCCTCAAAATCAACAAATATGATTATGAACAATTCGGGAGTTCATTGCATGTTTGTCAATATCTATGAAGGTTAAAAGTCTCTGGAAAAACCAAAATCTCTATCTGATTATTACTACAATTAGCAGAATTTATTTGTTGATATTGATTGATGAAATAGTAAAAGATTATCCTTTGCTTCTTTTTTTTTTCTTTTTTACAGGATATTTATCCTAATATGCCTTGTACAAGCACACAGTTCTTTGCAAGGACGACATTATAATGCAAAACAAAAAAATGCATATTCATATATAGGAGAATACAGATGTCCTTCAATTATGGGGAAAATAATGATATTATTATGTACTTCCACATGGTCTTCACAGTTCGTCTCTTGTAATGCACAGAACTGAATTGAATGTACCAAAAACAAGTTGCTCAAACATCCCTGGTTCATTTAGCATTTCTCTGGTTACAAACAGTAAGTTATCATCCTGCCTTGCCAAACAAGGGGCAGAGGTCTCCTTCCATCTCCTTTTCTGGCCGTACACATTGGGCCCCTTGCAACTGTATATAACACTAAATGGAAAAACGGATATATTATATATTTTTCTACTACACTTGTTTTTCCTCTTTGATATATTATATCTCTTTTGTTAAGTGAAATATATTGCTTCAAATTTATTTGATGGCTTGATCTTCTTTCTTTTCGGGATAAAATGGTCCTATCATAAGCGCCGGACAAGACATGAATATTGATTTATTTGAAATTATTATTTTCAATGTTGTACGTCATGCTTATTTTTTTTTAAAAAGGTGCCCACAGGCTTGGCGTGCAGAGATTTCTCAATGCGAGTTGATTAATAAATTAATATCATTTCTATAAACTAAAAAGTGAACAGATGTTAAATTAATGCAAATAAGAGACTTTTGATACCCGTTAGTTCCAAGCTATCCAAAACTGGGACCAAATAAAACAGTAGTGGGGAATTGTAAGTGCTACCTAACAAAGTCTCTCCAGATTAGATCCAACCTTGGACTCTATACAGACACGTTTGCATTGCGGATAAAGATTGACAGCACAGTTTTGTTCTCTTCATATATTCATGTGTTTGGCCAAGGCACAAAAATACATGATCCTTTTATTGCTACATTGGAATTATCTTTAACTGTCAGTCTATGGTAAGACTAATCTTCCTGTCCAACTGAGCATCTGTTTTCTTCTATTTCATATCTTGAAGTCATATCAACAGCATGGGTGCAGTCAGGTTCGGGGTTAATTAGAGTGGGGCAACGCTTTCAAGATACATAGGGCTTCAATTTATAATTTTTTTATAAGTATCTTTTTTATAATTTTTTTTGTTAGAAGTAGAGTTCTAGATGTATATTTTGTAAAATATTTTCTGAATTGAGATATTTTCTGTAATTATCAGTATTTTTAAATGCGATTTTCTTCATGCATGCGGAAGGCTACTGCATACCGCATATGTAGATTTTCTTACGGGTTTACATATGCAAATTTTTATCAAATTATAGATGGTTATATATATATATATTCAATGCGTTATATAATCACAAGTCATGGTTGGTGCAGTGGAAATAACTCTTTCTCCTAGCACAAATGCTTTCTATTAAACTGGCCTTGTAATAATTTATAGCAACCCAACTATATGACAAATTATGTACTAATGGGCCAAATCTGCATGACAGGGACTGCATGAAATTCTGAAGGCGGTTACTGGGCCGCAAACTACGATCCATGCGGCCGCATTTAAAAACACTGGTAATTATATTAAAATTGAAGTATATTTTAATAATTTCTTTTACAAGATGTATTGTTTTGAGAGGTATAATTTCAAAAGTATTTTTCAAAAGGGGGCAGTTGCCTCCTTGGTCAAAGCCACCGTGGCTCTGCCACTGGAAATGAAATAATTTGTTCAACGAACCGAAGAGAAGGATTCTGCTTTTCGGATCTGACGAAATAAGTTGATTTTATTTTTTTGAGATCGCAGAGTTATTATTTGATATTTTTCAACTATAGAATTTGAAGAGCAAGATCCTACTCATGGAGAAAAAACAACAGATTTGGATCTATGTCACTGAATGTAAAAGAGAATAAATTAAATAGAAAATTAATTGGTATTGGGACAATATTTAAAATCACAAGATTTGGATCTACGTGGAAGGTTGTATCGAATTCTAAAGTTCAAGTAATAGTTTTTCAGAAATATTTAAAATCACAAGATTTAAATTTCATCATTTATATAAAATAACATTCAAAATCATAATCATTAACTAATAATAGACAATAGAGCAGATAAATAATCTACTATATAATTATAAAAGTAAATAAGAAAAGAGAACAAAGTTCAGATCAGAAGAAGAAAGAATAGAAAAGGAGAGCCAAAACAATAAAATAAATCATTATGCAATCAAGGATGCAATTTTTCCTGTACTATAATTCTCAGTAATAAAAGACAAATCTTTTCGTTTTTTCTATGAATTTACACGAATATTGATACACTATTTTGATGCTATACGGATTTTATGTAGCTTGAGACTTATTACATCAACATAACTTGAACTGATAAAGCCACGGAAAATCCGCAGAGGAACAGTGTGAACAAGTCTTTTTTTTTTTACCTTTTGATCCTGTGTAAATTATATATGTCGAAATATCAAAATAGTTATTTTTTTTGCCCGCAACACAAAGACATGCATGATTATCCCCACATTTCATTTTTCACTTATTATATATTTTATTTCAAATTTCTTACAAGTATTTGTATTTATGTAAAAGCACTAAGAAGTCCATTTAATTATTACATTATTGATAACTTTTCTACAAATCTCAAATTAAAGTTAATTTTAGTTTTGAAATGTTTTCTAACGATTATGAGTTAAACAAGTTTAAAATTGAATACGCTTTGTTTTAGTCTTAAAAAAATCAACCTTTTTTCTACCATAGAAGTATAATTCTTTCCTACAACAAATGAGAATTATGTAAATAATTAAAGAAAGCATTTTTTATCACAGTAAATATGTAAATCATTAAAAGGAATGTTATGATATGTGCTTGCTGATAATCAAACATTAAGCCACGTGCCATTAAGAAGAATAAAAAAATAAATATGGTTGATTTTTCATTTTCGATTAATAAGCAATAAAATTATATAGAAATCATGCTGCTGATCATGAATAACCAAGAGTTATGTTTCAAGAAGTCATGGATAGTCAGAAATTGACATGTGTGTAACTTTTGAGAAACTTATTATGTTACGGTCATAAACTTTTCTTGAAATTTGCCTTGTTTATGAGAAATAAAAAATATTTGATTGTTTAACGGTGATTTTGATTATAAATAATCAAGAATTAAATTTCAAGAAGTCATGAACAGTCAGAAATTGATACATGTGTAGCTTTTAAGATATTTATTATGTGAAGGAAACATAATTAGGATGATAAAAGTTGGGATCATAATTTTTTTCTTGGAATTTGTCGTCGTTATGAGAAATTAAAAATATTTCAATGTTTAATACATTAAGCCATTATGATAATTTATTTGGAGGTTTCGTAATTTA
The DNA here is from genome assembly GCA_037127355.1 of Schoenoplectus tabernaemontani. Taxonomy (NCBI): domain Eukaryota; kingdom Viridiplantae; phylum Streptophyta; class Magnoliopsida; order Poales; family Cyperaceae; genus Schoenoplectus; species Schoenoplectus tabernaemontani. The sequence continues at coordinate 9,428,338 of CM073741.1, read as the reverse complement.
TTTTGCACCTTTTTGTAATTTGATAAAGTCTAAGGTTCCTATTGTAAAAGGATAAACTTATAAAAAAACAAAATAAGAGACCACGTCACCCCTCTCCTGTGCGACGCCGACGCGTGCCCCCTATTGAGATTATTTTAGGGCTACACAAAAAATCGAGCTCATAACTCAACAAATATTTTATTAAAAATATAATTTGTTAATTTATTAGTTTTGTACTAACTCATGTATTATTTTGTTAGATATAGTGAATTTGTAGTTGGTAGATATATTAATTATAAATGTCAAACTGAGTCAATGTACATGTATTGGCTCGTGAGTTAGCTCAAATAATAACGAGCGAAGTTTGAACTAGACTTTTCAGTTCGAAGCGTTTTACGATCTCGACTCGAATTTTCATGAGTCGAGTTTGAGCTAAGCTCGGTTTGCTCGAACTCGACTTGTTTAGAGCCCTAAATTATTTTCAATATTGAAGAGATTGAAGAAATAGAAAATAAAACGAAGCACAGGAAAAATAATTAAAAATAGAAAAATAGAAAGGAGAAAACAGAAATGTAAATAGAAGAAAAAGAAAAGAGAAGATGGAAACTATTCTCTTATTTCTCCACACCAGACACCATTCTTTCTCTTCTTTTAATTCTTTTTAGAGGGTCCATATGACAATGTCACTGCAATTCAAAACACATATGTACAAATTATGTACAAATACAACCATTTTTTCCGTTTGACATACATAGCAAAATTAAAACAGAGTAAAAGTTAAATTACCTTACAACACTGATGTTTGATAGTAATTAAATAAATAAATAAATAAAATAATTTCTATAAAAATGTTGAAAAAAGCTTTAGTGACATAACTTTAAAGCACCTATGAAACTGTTTTAACTTTATGTCACTTTAAATTACTTACGTTTGATACTTTAAAGCGATTTAAAATGCTTAAAACACTTCTACTGCAGCTACCACACGGGGCAATTGATCACTAAGAAAATGTCTTATCACTCAGTTTACACATATTCACACTTTTTGGGATTTTTATAATTTTTAGCCGAAATCACCAATTGATGAGAGGACAGCATGATTTTGAATTTTTTTTTGTCGATATAACGAGATTCTTGACAATGAACTGATGGAGCATCCAAGCAACAATATCTCTAAGGTTTAATTTTTTTCCTCTATTGATGATTCTTATCTATTGTCACTCCCAAGTGCACTTGAATAAAGATGTATTTTCAGCTGGGATTTAAGAATGTACAGAGATTGCTTATTTAGTACCATGTTAATTAGTTCTGAACTTTTCAGTTTTTCTTATTGCTTTTTGTTGTTTCTGGACTTTTAATTTATGATTGTACCAGTGACTGTGCATATGTAAAAGTTTTGCCTCTGGTACAGTCATGACACGAAGATGCAAAAAAATTTCAAAATGAAAGGAACATATTGTGTTTTGTATATATATATATATTTTTTTTGTTTTTGCGTTACGCAGTACATTATTAAAAATAATGTAGGAAGTGGATAACCTTAGTTTAGAAAAAAAATAGAATAGTTTTTATTGAAAAGATGAGAGTTAAGTTCTCAAATTCATAATTGCTTATAAAATTTCCATTTGAGTTTCGAACTCACGATCTCTCACACATAGGATGAAAACAGTAGAATATTGTTGCTCTCATGCTTTCCCGTTGGAAAAATGAGAATTAACAAAGTAATGGAGGGTATGAGAGATACTGTAGAGAAAAATATCATTTCATACTTGTCTTTTCAAATACTACGTAATTATTTATTTTATTAATTACTTCTTTTGTGTGGTTATAGGGATTATGTTTTGGATGCTATTCTAAAATGGAGATGACAATAGATAATAAAAAGCACAAGAATGAAGTTGAAAGATACTATAAGGTGAAAATATTTATGTTTTATTTATAATCTAGTCGTCTTTAAAAAAATAAATGTATTATAAAAGTTGTAAAATAGTAGATTATTCAATTGATGAAACATTTAAAAAATATAAATATATATAAAAATATATATTTTTCCAAATATAGTATAATAAAATCTAAATGTGTTTCTTGATCGGAAAAAAATGCAGGTAGTTTATACATTTTCAAATAGGTCTGCCTAATTTATATATTAATTAGTATGTTTCAAATTTACAACATAGTTAACTATTTCGTAAAAAAATGAAGATAAAAATTAAGGCGCATCATACCCAGTAATTTTAAGTTTTTTTAAAAAAAAAATAATAAATTTATAAGTGCCAAACTCCGCGACGATTTTGAGTTTTGTAAAAGCCCATTATAACTTGGGCCTAAAACTCTCTTCTTCAATATTAGCATTGGCACTCGGCTTCTAAGATTTGATGAATTACGTAATTCTTTGTATCATTCTCTAACATTACAAATCATAAATCGATTAGCAATTAATGTTCATGTGATAAATAAATAAGCTTATTGGAATTCATAATTATTTCACGTCACTTAAACTGATTGCGACAACCACATCAAGATCCAAAATTAGTTTCTACAATTTGTAATTGGAACTCTAAATTAGTTTCCTACAATATGTAATTGGAATTATGTGCACTTGTCAAACCAATTTGGTATATGACGACACGCACAGTGATTAAATGTCTATCGTTTATTCAATTTTTATTAGCTTAGCAGGTAATGAATATGGTTAAGAAAAAATTCTTTGTTTTTATTTGGCTGCAAAAAATCGTGAAAATTTATTTGTTACCGCTGCAATTTTTATATTTTTATATACCACTCATAAAATAAAATTGATTTCAACGGTTTAGATCTCTCTTTGATAAGTAATTCTTCTACAGTTAGGTAATTCTTCAACTGTGGCATCTAGTGCAGCATATTCTATGTTTTTTATTCGTTAACATATTGAAACGACCCACCACATGAAACTCTGCATAGAAACGCTACTACACATTAAAAGAAAGGACTTAATCCGTATCGCCCGTTCGAGATCGAGATCCTAATGCCGAGCCAACGATCGGGATCGGCTCTTAAGATGAAGCAATTAAGTAAAGAAACGTATTGTCTTTGCCGCTAGATCAAAAAATAATTCTCAACTTATACAATAATTATAGTCATATCACTACAAAACTTCAACCTACTTGATCGGAAAGTTTTAGCTCCAAAATTCATTGAAATTGTTGGTATCAATTTATTCAATGAGTGATGTATTAATGGTGAAAAACTGAAAATGAAATACTGAAGTAACTTATTAACATGTTTAAGTTTAAATCTGTAATACAATGATCACGTATTCGTGATCCACGTAAACAGTACAGGTTAATGAATTATTATCAAAAGAAAAAAATAACAAAAGATTAATAAAATTTGGAGGTTCTACTTCAAAAAAAAATAAAAAATAAAAATTGGAGGCCGACACAAAGGACGCAAGTGTTTTTGGGTCGGCCATGAGCTAATATATTTCTGGGCCAGAAGTAATCCCAGGTCTTATTCCGTGAGTAGTGTTCTAAAATCGTGCCGTCTCGTGTCGTGCCGTACAAAGCACGCCGTGTTTTCGTGTCGTGTTATTATTTTTTTTATTATTTTTTGTGTCGTGTCATGCCGTGTTAAAAATGGGGAGAAGCCAACACGTCACGATTAAGGCACATCACGGATAAAGTACGTCGTGTTAAACGTGTCGTGCTCATTCGTGTCGTGTCAAATCGTACTGTGTCAAAACGTGTTGTGATTATTCGTGTTTTGAATACGGTGTGCATTAACATGTCAAAGATTTTAAAAATCCAGAAAATACAAAAAAAATTCCAAAATTGTAAACAAAAGTTTAAAATTTTTTAAAGTGTTTACGTATTTTAAATTATTTAATATAGCATATTGAAAATAAAATATAAAAAATAAAAAATATTAAAAAGTGAAACTAAATATTAAAAATTATTTTTTTAATTTAAAAATATGTTATATAGTGTATTCTGTAAAATTCAAAAAAAATAAAAAATTTCATAAAACATAAAAAATGAAAAAAAAATGTCAAAAAAATATGGACATGTATTAAAATATTTTTATAGTAATTCATTAAATATTATGTTTGTCAAATTTTTCCTCCTCTTTTTTTCGGATTTAGGACCGACTATGTTAGAAACATAGGCGGAGTTAAAAACTTAAAAATATGTTAGTGTAATTTAAAAAAATAAAATTTAAATATTTAAATTAAAATTAAAGAATTTACTCCCTAAAAAGTTTCTGATGGCGGATGGTGGTACATATAATCATATTCTTCATAGTTATACATATATGGATTTGAGTATCTTGCAAATGGATCTTCTTCCTCATGAGATTGGTTCTGGTTCACCTCTGGCTCTGACATCCCTTCACCTGGATTAGAACTCGATGCGACAGTAGCTTCTTCTCGATCAAGTGAGTGCATCCAAGACTAAGGGTTGAGATTCATTATGCCGGTCATCCCGTGCCTACTCGTGCCTACCCGTGTCTTACCGTGCCGTGCCTATTCGTGCCTATCTGTACCTACCCGTTCCTATATGTGCCTTGTCATGCCTACCCGTGCCTACCGTGCCTTGTCATGTCGTGCCTAATCGTGCCTATTCGTGCCTACCTGTGTCGTGCCGTGCGTGTCCGTGCCTATCCATGTCGTACCGTGCGTGTCCGTGCCTATTCGTGTCGTGCTTATACGTGTCTGCCTAGTCGTGTGTCGTGCTCGTGTCGTGCCGTGTTTCGTGTCGTGACGTGCCGTGTTGGGACCTCTTAACCGTGCGTGTCGTGCCGTGTCGAAAATGAAAAAAATCAGTCACGCCACATTTAAGAACACGACACGTGACACGTATCGTGCCGGCACGGATAGGCACGTGTGCCGTGCCGTGTCGCTCTCGTACCGTTTCGTGTCGTGCCGTGCCTTGAGACGCGGACACGATTTTGATTCCCTATCCGTGAGTACATACATATAAGGCGGGCTTCATAAAGGGGGAAAAAACTTCTTTAATATTATATTATTAATTATTAATATCAACTATTTTACGTCTTGTTTGCTTAGGCACTTGTATCAGCTGCAACATGAAAGAAACTTCAATGATAGGCTCGAATCATATAAGAATTGACAAGTAGATTGGTACACTACATCCCTCTACTTTTATATTTTATAATGATCACTAAATCCATGATTGTCATCAACACAGAGAGTTTTAGCCTCTTCAAAGACCATTTCGTGATAAGCAAACAAAACGTTAAAATATCACATGACTCTGCGCTTTGCAAAACACTATAGCTGATTCATTTATATATACAGAGAGAACAAGTTTGACTAATATAAAAACATTTACATTTCGGGTCTAAGAACATGCAGTTCAAATTTTATTTTGAAATTAAAATTTATTTTTCTCATTAAATTTTTATGTGCTGAAATGCAATTTTTTATGTAGCTGGACTCTCATCTTTTGATTAAAAAACTTGTAAAAATGTATTGGTTAACCGTTTGAATTTGTACTAAATGACTTGAAATAATTTATATGTTGATAAGTTAATGTATAAGCTATGAAAGTAAATCAATTTCAAAAGTTTAGATCCGTCATTGAAAATAAATTCACCTGATTTTGAATTTAAATTTACCAGCCATCTTAGTAAGGTTTATGATGTACTAACTTCAACTATGCATGAAGCTTTGGTGCTAGAATCAGATTTTCTTTAACAAAGATTTTACACATGACAATGAGATGTATTCATAAATGGAGTAAAAGAAATCATCCAAAAGTTATGACAAATCATACCTATTACATTTCTAGACTTAATAAATTATTTGAAATTCACAATAATGTAGACAAATACAATGATGATTGCCAACACAATTAACTTACTAAGTTATTACTTATAAACATTATTATATATTATATATTATTCATCATCATCATCATCATCACTATTATTATTATTATCAGATTTATTTGATCGCTCTGAATTAATAGTTTAACCCAGACAATTCAACCCAAGAGTTGTCCGGGTTAAACTATTATGACATTTTAATGAGGTGATTTTTTTATAGATTAAAATTTTTATTAGTTATAAATTTGAATAAATCACAATCGTTAATATTATTTTGATCTCGATATGTATCCCAATACAAAATTTTAAAATTTTTAATCCCTAGCAGAACTAGCCTTTTGATAATAGTTTATTTCGAATTATGATATTCTGATTAATAGTTTATTTTGAAAATATGACATTTTGATTTCTCTTTTGTTGCTACAGATACCGGAGAATTGAACCATCGAAATTTGGTAGTTAAATTGTTAACTTTCGATACGCTCAAAGCGGTGTAATTAATTTTGTGTGCGTGAAATGTAATCAATTAATTATTTTTTTATTGTGAAAACTAATTTTTGATCTAATGACAAAATATAATATTCTTTGTAAGAAGACTGTGAGTTCAGAATTCGATGAAAGTCCTTATAAATAATTATGAAATTTAAAAACTTGACTCTTATATTTCTAATCAAACAAAAAAAAATTGTTGTGTAATTCAACATGGCTTCATCTGAATATTTATAAATGATGGCTTCTTTTTTCTACTATCAATTGATTTATTAATTAGTACGACGATAATCTGGTAGGCTGCTCAAACCTTCATGGAATCTAATTTATTGTGGATGCCTAGTGGCAAAAATTATGTAACATTTTTTTAATAAGTAAATGAATTTGGTGATCCCACTTTAGCATAATCTGTTTCGTTTTAACTCAAGTCGTCCGATGCAAAAACAAACATAAAAGAAACTTCGGATAAGTTAATATGTTACAAATCTAGCTTACTTATAACTTATAAGCGCATGCAGTTGTTTATTAATTATAGGGCAGTACTCGAACTGAGATTAGTATAATCTAATTAAGTCGTTCCCTCTTGCTCAACAATTATTTGCAAGCTTTTAAAAAACAGAAAGTTTTAACCGTTTTAACGGTTTTGAAACTCTGACGTTAAAATTTTGAGAAAAAACGGATTTAACGGGTTTTCTGTGATTTAATCATTTTATCTCACGTTAAACAAACCGTTATTTTTTTAAAAAAAATATATTTAACGACTGAATTTTTTTATTTTAAATCTTAATAGTTTTTTACTCTAAAATTTTATTTATTTTTTATTGTTTGGATGTAAATTAAGGCCTTTATAAAAATAGAAAGTAAATACATCATGTAATAGTTTAATATAATTTAAGATTTTTAACTTTTTTAAGTACTTAATTAATATTGTAATTATTATTTTTACTTAATTTTATTAATTATTAAATACTAATGATATGATAATGCATTTCTTAGACTTTTTAAATATCAATTAATATTTAAAAAATAATTGACCGTTTTTAAATTTAACGGCCGTGTAAAACCATTAAAACCATTAACCGTTAACTGATCTTCTTACTGTTAAGAGTTGTTAAATATTTTTTAAAATCTTGATTATTTGAAAAAAATAATTGATATCTCTAATACATTATTCAACATGTTTTTTTAGAATTATTTATAAATTAATGCATGTTAGTCAATATATATTCATGGTTTATAATTTTTAACAAATCAGTCCATATAGTTTTAAGAAAAATTGGCAAGTTGATGGCTTCATTTGAATTTACAAAATAATTATTTGAAAAGAAGTTGGATATGTCTGTATAATCAGAGGCGATTTAATAAGGGAGCGTGGGGTTAATTTGCCCCATATTTTTTTTTCAAAATTTGGTTATTTATACTATTTTTATTGTAATTTGAGAAAATATTGTTCTTTATATCATTTCGAACCATATCTTTTTTGTTAAAATTCATCACTTTGATCTCATATTTATGAAATAACAAGTGAGATTAAATTAATAATCATATTATTCTCAATAAGTAAATAATTGACCTCATTAAAATATCTCCTGCCTCCCATTAAATATTTGATGAGACATAGCAACTCACCTGCCTCAATCTGTGAATAAAATTCAAATAAATTGCATGTTGTATTGAGGGGGTACCTCGCTCTCTCTCGAGAAGTCTCATCAAATTTGTAAACAACTTTTGCAGCCCACATCAAGGGCCAATTTAAAATTTCATGTTTTTCCATGGACTGGAAATTTCAGAGGATGACCGCGTTGAGCCGTTGACCATTGAATAAATTGCATTCATTATTATTGTTTTAGAAATTGCAGAAGATGCTTATCCACAACGAAGGAATCGGTCTCCTTCGAACTCTCTTTCCGTACCCGGATCCACTGTCGCGCGGCGCAGCGGCGCGTGACGTCGGGTCCGGTCATTTTGAGATTCGAGTTAGCTTCGAACGAACTCTCTTTCCTGCTCTCCTGCAATCCTTTCATCTTCCCTCCCATTTTGTTTTTAAATTTTACTATTATCAAAATACCTTCTTAAAATTCATTGTTACTTTAATATCATTTTAAAATCATCTTAATTTTCAAAGTATCAAAAAAAAAATCTAACTATATACATCTCATCCATTCTTTATCTCCTCCCCCACCCCTTCTCATTGACTTCCCCTTTGCTTTTCTTAATTCTATTCACCTTCCAACAAACAAATAAATTGATCGCTCAGCTCTATTTTAAAGTTCTTCTGTTTCAAACAGAAGAAAACAAGAAAGTTCATTCTTGCCAATAGATAGATGTTTATAGACGCACTACAAGACAATGTCCCTGAAGTATCAATGACTGAAGAAGGAGAGGCAACTAGCAAGTTGTACTACACTAACTACACACAAAATATGCTGATCAGAAATCTTAAACAAGCCATCTTTCCTTTTATGATAAAGAACATGCTTAATACTTTGATGTTTTCATAATGGAATTATTTCTTTCACAATATATGTATAAAACATTAAATTCAAAATTTAAGAAAAATTAGTACTCGTTAGCTATCATAATTTAAAAAAATTAAATTAGTTATTATAATTTATAACAACTATTTTTTTCTGAAATTTTCAATTACTCTTGTGTTATCATAGTGTCAAAGAAATAATTTCCTTACAAAAAAAATCTATATATTAATATTTTTTATTCATAAATAAAATATGATCTCAATATTATTAAGAAATTATAGTTAATTGTTATATTGAGCAATAAAATAAAGTTTGAGATGATATTAATTTTTATTTTTTTTAACAAAGTCATGAATCATCAGTCATTGTTAAACTTTTGTGAAGAGACCAATTAGTGCTAAGAATCCTTATAGTTTATATGTAGTCTTCACAACTTTCAAGAACCTCTAGTTAAATTTCACCATTAGATCAAGGGGAAATTGGTTATATACCCCACTCCAAAATTCTAAAATCAAGAAAATACCACTTCAAAGTTCAAATTTAGAAAAATATCACTCTAAATTCAGTTTAGTTTTAATTTTATCACTCTAAATTCAGTTTAGTTTTAATTTTATCACTCTAATACAATTGATGTATAATTCAGAACAAAATAAAATAAAATAATTGCATTTAATGTCCAAAATACCTTAGAATATTTTCTTCTTCATCTAACCCCTTTCTTCTGCACACCCTAGACGTAGCTCCCATTTGTTCTCTCATTTCCGTGCTTCTTCAAGAAAAATGTTAGTTCATCGGATTGGATTTTTTATTCTTTTGCTTCCTTTGTTTGTAACTCCGCAAGTCACAACCAAGAAACCATCTTAGCCATCCTAAATCAAAGAAACGAATGGGCCTAACAGTTGTGTTGTAGGAGCTGAAAGAACACACTTCATAACATCAAAATTTACAACTTATGCTCACAAGATGCCAATGGCTAGGAGATGTTGGATCGGGTGAAAAGCCATGGTTGATGCAGTGTAAGATATAACATAGTGAACAACAATCTGAAAATCAATTTCAGTTGATTTCTTGCTTGATGCATCACGAGCTGAGATGAGTTCATGCTGATGAAATTTTGAAAAAGATAAAAGAATACAATATATAAGATTGAATGCAGCCATTGAGTCATACCATATTACAATGCTAGATTGCAGTAATATTTTTCATTCTCTTATGAATATTTTTATGCTTAAGTACAATTTTGTGTGCTATGTAATACTGGTACGATGCCAATTGAGTTTCTGACTTTAATCAAAATGCAATTAAAATCCTTACCCTCTTGGTATCAGGATGCCAAAATTGAGGTTCATCCTCTATCCTTCTAGTACAATACTTATCAGGGAGCTTGATCAAGAGTACAAACACTATAAGCATGTCCTTCAGATAAGTATGTAAGGTTGAAATGTTACATTCCAGTAAGCACTTGAGTGGGAAATGTGTTTGAGTTAGGGATATTTTTTGGAAATATGAATATGTTATACAGCAAAAGTACAACAAATATATTAGACAGGTAAAATTAAAACTAGTTTGGATTCGTATTTTTCTAAATTTGAACTTTAAAGAGATATTTTCTCAATTTTGAATTTTGGAGTGGCATATAACTAATTTTCTCTTAGATGAATATGCAGGCATGTGTATAAAATCTTTTACCTTAGAATTGCAACTGCAGAATATTTTTCTAATAACTAAATATAAATTTGTATATAATTAATTTTCATTAGTGCATATATAAGTATTGATTAAAGCTAAAATATTAGATAAAAAATATATAATTAAATAGATCGGATCCATTTTGTATCCGACCCAACTCAAGATGGATCAAAAAATCTTAATATATATTCGACTCATTTATTTACGGAACATTTTGAATCGGGCAGGTGACCCATTGGGTCAAGTCAAAATTGAAACCAAGCCTCCAATTTGTCTAATGTTGAATCATGGGGTGAACCTATCATTCACAAGATTTGTTGCTGTTGTTGTTGAATCATCTTAATTTTATTTATGTTTATCAATCTTCCGTCTTTGAGTTATAATATCAATGATATCAAGTTCAATATTAAACAAAGCTTTAAAAAATATAGAATAGCATATACAGGTTAATTTATAATCTGCATAACATGCAAAATTTCATATTTAAAAAATAGATGGATAAAATTCATATATAAAAAAATGAATGACTTGTGTTGGGTTAGGTACTGATGAGTTATTAAAGGATTTTTTAAAACCAAATTGGATTCAATTTTAAATAAAAAAAAACATTAACCCTCCCTTTATATACCCGTAATGATAGTGTTTCTCAATCCCAACATTAGTACCAGAATTTATAGCAACTGAAGCTATTACTCGGGATTCGTCCCGATAATATAATCCTCAAATTATTAATTAACAATATAAAATTTTAAATGTATTTAATAAAATTTCAAATTAGACATAATTTTTAAATGCTAATAATAATGATAATAATAATCAATGTTATAATAATAAATATAATTAAACACATAATAATTTATAAAGGATCATTTAAAAAATAAATTATTTTAAGAGTTAAATGTTACCTTAAGTATATTACACACATTACGTTAAATGAGGAGAGATAAACTATTTTATATGAATAATTGAATTCAAGTAGATGAAAGAACTTAAATAAAATAAATGATAAAAAAATGATGTGGCATGATTAAAAAGTTTGAAAGTTTAATTCTATATATTAAGAATATGCATCAACAGTCACTAAACTAGCAATCAGTGATTTCTCATGTCTCTATCAATCCATCAATTTAATAGGTTTAGTCCAATTGATAATATACATGTATGAAAAAAAACAAGACGATTGAAAATGACCTAACACATTAATGATATTGCGTTCGCAAATCATGCCACAAACAAGGCGAGATGCGTTCGCAAATCATGATAAAACTTGCTTTCAAAATAAACAATACATATCGAAAATAAGATTTAAAAAATTGATAGATATTTTTGACAAAAAAAGTAAAGAGGTCGCAGTCGAAATTTGAATGGATCTTTAATAAATATTTAAAAGTTGAGTAATTTAGATATCCATTTTTATTCAAAGATGAAAAATAAAAGAAAAGAAAACATTTGTCATTGCGTAACTTCTTATATAATTATTTTCTTGTTGAAGTCCAGAGATCTCAATCTTGAGCTAGATTAATATTTATGTTTGATTGGGGTCGATATTATGAAGAGGCAAAAATTATCAAACACTTGGACTAACAATTAGTTGTGAATGGGTCATTCTCCGAAGAGAGAAAATTGTGAGCCGTGAAAACAAAATTATAGTGACATTTTTCCTACCAGAGCTTTGGACAAAAATATGTACAAAGATTCAAAATTTACTTTAACAACCCCGAAAATGACTTGTCCATCAAAATTAGCTCCCGGTGCGTCATTAGCAAAATTAAAAAGTCTAAGAGTGCTTTATGTAACTTTTTTGGGGAAAAGGGTGATTTTGTAAATTAAATTATCCCACTAGATTCTAGATTGGTCCTAAGGAAAGTTTATAGCAAAAACGATAAAATAGGCATGGAAAATTTGGTTCCATGTCATTTTAAAACATCTAATTTAGCAAAATTTCATTGCATAATTAATAATAATTATTCATGCATACATCAGTGAAGAACTCCCATGGGGTTGGTGTGAATGTAGCCATATGGATGCCCACGCGGAGAAAGAGAAATATGAATTCGGATGGAAAGTAAACTCGAAGAGAAGAGAAGAAGATGGTAGTGACATTGGCTTCTCAAGAAGAGGTCTGGGGATTGAACTCCATTGATGGGTTTGAAGGATAGGTTAGTGCGTGTGGGGTATGTGCCTACGGGCTTGTTCACAAAAAAAAATGAGACAGCTGCTGTTTTTTTGGGTTCGTGCATAAGGTCTTATTTTCCGAACTGAATGATTGAAAATCACCGAATAATTATTGTACAAATTTTAAAAAAGATAAATTAACTCATGTCATCGGATTCCAAAGAGTAGGATCCTGCTCTTTGATTCCACAAGCGTCATATATATTTTCGTAGCAGTGGGATCAAAGATACGGAGCACGAAAATGGCGTTGGAATTTGAGGTTTTTCTTAAGAAGGGCATAAATGAAAAATATCAATTACTGAATACAAATGTAGAAATTTTTAATTAAAATTATTCAGCAAGTGATGCACAATTGTGACAATAATCTAACTAATTTGGTTTTAAAATGACATTTAACAAGTTCATGTTTGAAGTGTTATTTTGTTAAATTAGAAGTTTTAGGTGGCATGAAATCAAATTTCATTTATTTACTGTATTATTTTCCTGTTATTGGATAAATGTGTTTGGCTTGGGGGTGTAAACGGATCAGATACGAACGAATAAAGTTTTTACTGTATCCTCACCTATAATAATTTTTCGGATACAGATCGGATATTTGACGAATATCCGGATATGGATCGGATATCGGATGGATACAAATATGAATATACATATATTTTGAATATTAAATAAAAATATTATATATATTATTGAAAAATAATTGTATACTATTTTTTGATAGAATCATTAATTATAAAAGTTAAATACTAATTATTTTTATATTAATAGTTCAAATGTATTAATGAATTATAAAAAATGATACATTAACACAAATTGGATATAAAATAAATTAGATTTATAATGTATACTTAAAATCTAGTTAAAAGAATATATAATTAGTAATATTTCGGATACTTATTCGGATAATATCGGATTGATATCTTCGGATAGTATCGGATATTGATGAATAATAGTTAAATAGTCGGAAATGGATAGATAATAGCTAAATTATATTCTTATCCATAAAAAAATTCGGATACAAATACGAATATGAATACGGATTGAATAATTTTTACTATTTTTCGAATCAGATCACGAATAAAATCGAATATTATCTCATCTGTTGACACCTAGTTTCGGTACCGGAGTATCCGTTGACACCTAGTTTCACTATTTGGCCATCGGTACCGGAGTATCCATTGATTTAGGGAGTCTTACAGTTAGATATAAATTCAGTCAATTATTTATTTATGTGCATGTAAGTACCAAAGATGATTTTTTTTTTCATATCAACATGTTAAGTACTTTCATTACCAACTTCATATAAATTCCTAAAAAATCTTAAAATAAATAAATATATATATATATATATATTCTTAAATTTATGAATTAACTGTGTTTTAAGTTTCATGCAATTTTGATGTCACTTGATATTCCATCAAAGATAATCAAAATTATATGATAATTTTAATGATTTAAATTTAATTATATTTAATAGAATATCAAATGACGTCCAAATTGTATGAAATTTAAAATATAATTAATCCATAAGCTCAAGAATATGAATGTACCAATGGCAATATTTCTTTTTTCTGGAAAAAAAATAGTTCTAATTTTTTTTGGACTCCGAGTACGTTTGCAGCCCTTCGAATAAAAAAATTGGTTCGAAGCGTTCTTGAACCGTTGACTTTACATCAAGATTCGTAATGATCATTGAAAGTGTGAATCTCGGATCTCGAGGTCTGTTAAAAAGTACGAATCTCGATGCAAAATCAACGGTTTACGAACACTTCGAATTAATTTTTTGGTTCGTAGGGCTGTGAATGTACCGAGTCCTTTTATTTTATGCGCTTGGATATGCGTAAAGTGGTTCGGATGGTAGAAATATTTTGGCATAATATTTGGTATCATTTCTTTAGCAGTTCAGTTTTCAAATTTATATCAAAAAGCTAAATTTGCTTGTTCTATTACGGTGACAGAAGTTTGGAATCTTACTCTTTTGTCTCAGTATCCTTTTAATTTTTCTCAATCTAATACTATCATTTGGTCTTTAGATTTCTACTGGTATTTTTTTTTTCAGTAAATTCTCTCTATATGTTTATCAATTTTTGTGGGATTAAAATTTCCTTGGCCGGTTCAGTTTAGAAATTAAAAATACCATTTAAGATTAAAAAAAGTATTTGGTTGTCACTACGTGATAAGATATTAACTAAAGATGTGTTAGTGCGTCAGGGATGGATTGGTTCTCTCTTGTTGTTTTTGTTATGATGTCTCTTGTGATATTAGTTTTGCCTTTTGGTCTACGTTTAATCGATACAATACTCGGGGGATTTTTCTGTTGCATGGGTTTATCGAATGATAATAGGGTCTATACACACACATGACACATTGATTTGTATATTCTGTTGGCAGGTTTGGAAGCTTAGAAATATGGTTATTTTTCAAGGTGCTTTGGTATCATCATTTAGATTATTTTATTTTAATATTTTATGTCAATACTCTCTATATACAGGTATGACTAGTTTGTTGGGGTCATTGTATCAATCAGAGAAAATCTTAATTGATTTCGAAGACATTCAAGTGATGATACAACCATACTCCTAGTTTCTAGTTATTTCATCTTTGTGTAGGGTTTTAGGACTAATCCAGTTGCTTTATGAGGATTTCTTGTCTTTAATACTTTCAGTTATGATGTGGTTGCTTGTAATAGTTAGCTAGATACTTGCTGTACTTTTTTATATGAAGTTTTCAAGAACAATCAAAACTAACAGATATTAAATCCGCTTTTGCTAAAAAAAGAAAAAAATCTTTATGTTAAAAAAAAGTTTAATACATAAATAGAACTAAACTTTTAAACTTTTTAAATATATCACATCATTACTTTTCTTCACCATTAATTTTATTTTAATCTTTTCATTTTTTTTAATCCGAAAGTCATATAAAATAGTTTATCTCTCCTCATTTAAAAAATATTATATCTAAAAAATTATTTATTTAATGTGAAATTTTATTAAATATATTTAAAATATTATATTATTAATTTTTATTTAAATACTATATTATCAAGATGAAATCTGAGTTATAGTCCTACCCTTTATAATTGCTAGAATGGTTCTCTCTTCAACCAATCAACAAGGCAACGACCCACTAGTAGGTTGTCCTCAAGTTCATTTAAATAATTTTAGATGCTTCAAAGAATATTTTGTACTTGTGCTAGCCAAGCTAGGTACACTTTATATGCTACCGGACTAATCTTTCTGTCCCACTCCCTCTTATATTAAGCAAGTGCCCGATGAGGACAACCTACTATATATGATAATAGGCATGGACGGATGGTCCCACTTTTTTAGCAATAATTCACTTTTATAAACCATATTAATTAAGCGCCGATGTAAATTAGGATTTTTTTTCTTATATATTGAGAGCATTAAAATTTTGCGGTTGTATACACCTAAATTTGCTACCACGAAAAACTTTAGCTGCCTCCACATAAAAATCTCTTTGATGCAGAGAGAATATTAATTTACATCTCCCCCGTCTTTCTCTTTTTTTCTCTATTTTATTCCATTAGTGATCTTATAAATTTTTATCTTTGTTCAATTTTTCATTCTTTGTTCGACTTTTTATCACTCTTTTTATTCTGAAAAGATATTATTCATGTGAGGTTTTACTTCAACTTCAATAAACTCAAGTAGTGATTCAAAATTTGAAATCTCACGACATACTTAATAACTAATATGATATAGAAAAACCAAACATGATTATATTCATCACAACTGATTTTTAGAAAAGATTTTTTTGGTTTTTTAAAATTTAGCTTTCTACATGTATTGAAAATAGAATCATTTATATTATTAAATAAAGATTTAATTTAGAGTTAATTTGATATTTTATATTATTTGATTTTACATCAAAGAGTTTATTTTTTTTTTATTATTTTCTTATAGACGTGATCACTTGTTTTTTTTATGAAAACCCTTTTTATATTAGAAGTCAGATCCGACATTCAATTCTTTTAAAATATTAATATTTTTTTCTCAGCGAGTACTAAAATTTGAACCCACAATTTTAACTATAATAACGATATCACTGAACACCATTCCACAGTCACTTGTATTAAAAAGAACTAGCTATATACCCGCGCGTTGCAGCAGACTCTTTTATTTAAACATTAAAACATTATAAAATAAAAAAATTTACATTTATTTAATATTAAATTATAAATTCACCAAATTATAGAGAAAACCTATAATAAAAATTATATTTAATTTTGGATGAGATTTTTGCACAATATGAGTTAATGATTCATCATTTTTATGGTAAAAAAAGTAAATTATTCTAACATATATTATCACCATTAATTTCTTACCAAATATGCACAAGGTTGCTAAATAAAAAAAGTAATATTATGGAAATAATAGTATATAAGGGAAAGAAATGGAGGGAAAGAGGGGATCAATGGACGCGATCACATACGTTCGATCAACCAAAAATAAATATTATCCGTCTGATATTTGCATATGTTTTCTTCGCTAGGGAACTTTTAGAAACTAAATCTATAGTTCTATACCGATTTCCGTGTAACGAATCTAAGGATGCAATCGCGCGCACATCAACGCACGAGAAATCAATCTGAACCGTTGGCTCCAACAATGAAACGAATAGCGAGCGATCGATCGATTCAGTCATTTATGGTTGCTTCATGCGAGACAATCTGGGCTAAGATCGTCTACGGCAGATTTTGTTTTCAAGTGTATTGCCTATTAACTTTTCTTCCTTTTAAATTTCCGAAATGCATAGACAAGATCAGTGTTGTAAATTGAAATGTGTTTAACGAATGGATGTGGCAATATTAAGCGATTAATCGTTATGCGGCTAATTAATCAAATTTTTGTTGACAACTTGCCGTTCATATTTTAATATATGAAAATATTAATATCCAACAAAAATAAGTTATTCACACCATCAATAATATTTTTTGTTGGTTTTATAAACAGAAATTAACTTACCAAATCTATGATCTTTTTAGCCATTCTGAAAAAAAAAATGATTTCATGAATGTCCAATTGATTAAAAGATTAAATTCAAATTAAAATTAATGAAGTGTAATTTATATAAAGTTTTTAATTATTAAGATTAGAGTTCGAATAAAATTTATATGATTTAAACACATAACACTATATATGCCGACAAAGATAATCGGCCGATTATGATATGTGATGATTTATCCACGATTACAATTAAATGACCGACTAATTGGTCTTGGCGGTCATTTTATATAACACTGATTAGAAGTACCACATTGTTTCTGATTTTTTACAAACATTGGATATAGAGTGCAGAAGGAGAAAAATATTTATATGACTTTCGCAAAAAACATTTACAATTTTTTTATATTTCTAAGGTATTTTTATAAATTTTAGTAAAAATCTTTTAATATCACCCACATTTTTATGACTTTAAAACTGTTGAGGATTATCCGACTAACATCAGATGGCAACATTTCATATTACAAGCGTGGTCTTGAAATTTTAATTCATTCTACATTTACAAACAGAGAATGCAATTATTCATGAAGGTTCATTTATTGGTGCAAAATTCAAAATTTGAACTCTATTATTAAATTATTTGGGTCAACTTTTTACAACTTATTTTGAATGTACATAATATTACAATACTTAGAAAACTTTCATAGGAGGACATATATAAGATAAATAAAAGCAAATGTTAACAACTTAACATGTTAGTTCGCTTAATTTAGAACTAGTCAAATGTGTCAGATAGCATCATTTATTGTTAATTAGAGACCAGTGGATACATTGTTAAGTGGTATGCATAGTAGAAATACCAACTCCAATTAATACCTACCTTCATATTTAGTCCAAAGTCGTCATCCATCCTCTACATAAATAATTAAGTTGCAACAATTCTCATCACCAATATATTTAAGAATTTTACTACTTATTTAACTTGATTACAACTACAAATCATGCGCATATGTATGCAATAATTGTGTCTATTTTCAGAGTTATTAGCGAAGTTGTATCAAGAATTTTAAAAATTACCAATTAATGTGTTTAAAAGAATTATCATATATTTCAGTGTGGACCAGCTGCTGATAGAAATCTGAATTATAAATTAATTTTAAACTTGATGTCATACCAATCCAATAAAAAGACCATAATAATAGTCTATGGATGAACGAGACTTGTGCTCCAAAAAAGAAAACAAAAGAAAAGACAAACGAAAGGGAAAGGAAGACGTTCGGTTCGACAAAAAAAATGTGTCATTTGGTAATGTAAAATAATTTTGAAATTAACTCGGTCACCTCCCAAATTGACAACATATCGTTTATAGTAACATTGGGACCAAAGATATCCAATTTTGCAGTCTAGTGATATTAACACACCAACATAACATACAGATGACAGAGATAATTTTGCCCTCTTTGAATGTCAATTTCGACTAAAAGTTTCATTTTTCTTCTTGTTTTCTCAGAGGCTTACTATAATTTTCTCCTTACTGCTTTTATGTTATTTCCCAGATCATATGTTTTATTATTTTTATTTCTGAAATATCGAATTTAATTTGATAAAGAAGCAAAGAAGATTCACATACTTAAAATTGCTTCTAATGCTCCTCGAAGGGGACACTACAACGGAGTTCCGAGAATGATGAAGAAAGCTTGTAAGTTGGGATAATAAGAAAAAAGAAGGCATCGGTTAAAAATGGTTTATTTTAATAATTTTGACAATGATCTCTATATAAATATAAAAAAATTCTTAAAAATAAAAAAAAGTTTATAGATGAGGTTTTCTACCTTTAGATTGATAGTCATTCAAATTTTATTATCATTTGATAGTCTATCAAAGATTGTTAAATTGAGACCATTATATTATATGAAAATTTGATGGACTATCAAACGATAATGAAATTGCATGAAATTTAAATGACTATCAATCTAAAAGTAGAATAACATATCTATAATTTTTTTTAAAATTTTTTTGTATTTATTTAGAGATCAATTATCAAGGTTGTCAAAATAACCCATTGTCAATGGATCCCCTCATAAGAAAATAGTTATTTTTAGATTAGCAATAGTGAAAAAATAATGTTATTTTAAATGGTATAAATATTATTTTGATTGTATATTTGAAATAGCAATGGAGAGTTGAGAAGAACAATAATTATTTTATCTCTCATTCGAATAATAGAATAACAGTTATTCTTAATATTTTAAAATAATATATTTATATTTAGATGCATCACAACTATTTCTATTTTGAAAATAATAGTTATTTTATTATTTTCTATGTGTCCAATCACATCATAAGAGAGAGAATTTATAATTGTTTCTCATTGACTGTTAACTAATTGATTGTATGTTCGACTTCTACTCGGAGAGATTGGATTACTGTAAATGAAACAATAAAGAGTTTCATTGAATATATATTTTTTGCCTTAACGGGAGGTAACTCCTTCCCCATCTTTGTTTCTTAGATATACTATATTATGTTAATCAATTTATATCCATATTCAATTCTTCATTTTATTTGATTCGGATAGAATAATAAAGTAGTATATAAATCAATCCAAATTTTTGTGTGCACGGATTGAAATAATTGACATAATTCTGTTTTTTTCCTGCTCAGAAAAAATCATCTAATAAAAAAAGAAAAAAAAGATAGAATATGCCACTTTTTTTCGCTTATACCCATATTGTATATTATGGATATATTTTTCAAATCTATCTTATCTAAAAGGTCTATTGTTGTATTGATGTTAGTTTTTTTTTAGATTTCTAGACTTTTAGGATATCTAATGAAAATGTTAATGGGTAAACTATAAAATTTCCAACAAAAAAGGATACTAAGGATTCTCCTTTTGAGTTTAAATGCTTTACTTTTTTAAATTATAATTCAAATTAATTCAAACAAAATAAAAATATTATAAGTTTTATGCGCGCAAAAAAATTATATAACTGATACTAACGATTTAACTTTTGTACTCTAAAATAATTGAGAGCCATTAGTTTTCCAACTCTCCCAATTTTCAGCTCACAATTTAATTTCAAATTTATTATTGTGAGGTAAGAATTCTGAAAATAAAATTATGACAAAAACACTAAAAATGAAAATATTTGAATATATTTGTTAAACAAACTCGTTTTAATATATGCAATGTTTAGTGAATGAATGTAGCAATTAGACACGAATAAAAATCACTACATGTTAACTAATAGTCTATTATTTTGATTTAGAGTCCAGCATATTTACCATCTAAACTTATAATAATTAGCTTATTCCCTCACGACCGCAGTCGTGATACCAACATCAAAAAATTATATGATTTATGAGTGGTGCCATGTTAGTAACGGCTTCTAAAATAACGAACCTATCCAGTTAGAAGGATGGATTGGATGAATTTTATCTGATTTGTAAATTCAATGCGTTAAAACCGAGATACAAAGTTATTTAATGTGTATTATATTTTAGATCGTTATATATTTCAATGTATCTATAACATCAATATACGCGCCTAGTCTATTATAAATTATTTGATAGTTTGACTTGTTTCATTAAAAAAATATTACTTAAAATGCGTTTTTTTAAGAGGGTTTGATATTCTAACTCAAGAGGGGCTCTTACATTTCATTATCTTGTGCAAAAGCAATAAAAATTAGTAAAAATAAAAAGATTCCTAGTTCCTCCGGGCTGGTGTGAAATCTGGAATAACGAAGTTAGTGGTGAAACGATCGAACAAAGCAGCAGATTTTATGAATTTTCGAAGTTAAACGGATTTAAAATTTTCACTTGATCTGATAACTGATTTCATGTCGATCCGGTCCATTTTATTGCCGTTTCTAAATTTTTTTATAGGAGTAAATTTTGTCAGACCCATTTTGACTGCGATTATATGGATAATTGGATAATTAACTTTCATGTAAATTTAAACCGACCATTATAGGTCGAACTGGTTTAATTCATTTGATAAAATAGTTGTTTTTACTTAACCTGTATATTTATCAAGAGAATGGATTATTACATGACGATCTTAATAATAAATTTTCGAATAAATATATAAATTTTAAAAATAAAAAATAATGTATAATTTTTTTATTGAACATATATTTCATTCAATTCGAATATTACATTGGTGAGGTTCAAAAATGGTTAAAATTATGAACTATTTGATATATTATACAATAAAATATACACGAAATCTCATTATTTTTCACAAATATAATATGCGCATAGTATAGGCTATTTAATTTACAATATTGGATAAAAAATTAATCAATCTTTAATTTCAAAATTGTCGAAGTGTTGGGGGTGAGGGGTGAAATTATCCTTCTTCATAATTTAATCACACGGGTGAGATACGCGATAGTCTCCGATAATATCCGTACCATATGAGAGTACACAGTTTTTTTTTTTTATCCAAAGTACTCAGATTTTCTCTTGGGTTGTGAGGTACACTTGTCAGTTACACATGAAACCATATATTGTATCAGAAACTGCACTGAGATGAAAAATCTGATTCCTTACTTTACTGTGGTGGGCATCCTTTTATGTCTTTTTATGTGTGTTTGATTTCAGAGAAAGGAGATGAAGAGGATAGATAGAGTACTTGGACTTTTCCCAAGCTCCAAATGTAACTATCTCATCTTCTGTTAACAAAAAAATTAGCAAATTTGATACAAAGCCACTTGGTATATCTTTTGCCTACTTCCAAACGTGTTAGCTAGCCCCACTATATTCTAATTTATACATGAGCTGTCCTGTCATCAATGCAACGATGGCATGCATCAATTTCAACTGCTCTTGCTACTGAACCTAATAGAAACTTCTCTTCAACTCTTGTATGTTATTAAATGTGCTAACAAAACAATCAACCTGTACTTAATTAATCTAACAAACATAATAACTTTGTTTTATAGTCGCCATACCTACCCTCAAATGATCATCTCCCAATATTTTCCATCTAATTTCATATTTATCCTAAATTATGCACTTCTATTAAGTTATATATAAAAAATATTTTATTAGATGAACAAGTTATTTGCATATTTCATTTCGGAACATGTTTTATCTTTTTTCTTGAGAATAAGACTGGAGTGGGGGAACACCTATTGAAAATTGTACCACATTTTGGTTGAATTTAATCTATGTTGCCATCATCAAGGCATGCATAATTGTACATGCATCCTCGTCACTATTTAATAGTGCATACTTTTTCTCAAAAGGGATTGCACACTTAATAATACGTAAGAATTGTCAACAATTTAAGAATTACATTAATATAAGTTTTTTTCAGCAAGACTAAGTACATGTTTTGGTAAAATACACAATTACTTAATTGAATTGATTTTTTTTTCAATTTCAATTCAAAAAAGGTTGTCGATAACTACCAATATGTCGCATATTTTGGCTTGATCAAAACATATTTTTACATCAGAAGTAATTCAAATTATCATACTCATTTTACAAATTATAAATAGTGCACACTTCTTTCAGTAAAAATAAACATTTTAGTTAAATCGATATTTGACTTTTGTACCGCGTTAAATCAAAATGTTTATTTCCCATTGATTCTTTAAGGAAAATTTGAGCAAAAATTAAGTGTGCATGCAGTGGGATATTGGAGGAATCTAGACGTAAGTTATTAAATTAATGGTTTATCTTTTAATGGGACTAATTTTGTTGCCTTGTTAAAAAGGTCATGTTCCAATGCTGCTCATGCGTAAGGGTAACTAATTTCTATGACATTTTTACATGTTTATTAAAATGTTATCATTAGTTGCAGATTTGATTGTTTACGTATTTTATTTCTTACATTCATATATTTTATTTTCAGTTAGCTATAATATTTAGAGCATATTCGGTAAAAAGTACATTACGGTGTACCATTGTTTTTTTTAATTGAAAAAAATTAAAGTGATGAAAGGTTATTGAAGATAAAAATCATTGTTCCGATATATAAAAGGTTATTGAAGATTGTATAAATTATGGTGGACTTAAAAGTGATAAAAGTAAGGACCTTTCTTCAGAAGCTAATCAATAAACTAAATGATGACAAAAAGAACTGTTATACACTATTATTGCTAAAAGCTAAAGTAGAATTAAACAAAACTAATGGTATATCTAGTTAGTACAACCTAACATGCAAATATAATCGTAATTAATTAAACTCTTAAAAGTTGTTAGACCAAGTCCAGTACAGTTGTCAATACGTACGGTACCAATCGGTGGAAATAATTTTATTATCATACCATTTTGAAATTATATATATATATATATATATATATATATATATATAGTAGAGATACCGTGAGAGGCCTTCTGTGAGCTTAACTCAAAAAATATATCAAATCATTTCAAAATTTTAATTTATCATTCTCATTAAATTATTTATATGAAAATCTCATGGGATGCAAAAATTTGGAGCGTTTTGAGCTTTTTAAGTTGTGGTTTTTAATTTTTAAAAATCAGCTCTAAAAATAATAAAAATATATTCAATACTTGAACATCATTTTAAAAAATTAAAAACGGTGACTTAAAAAGCTCAAAACACTCCAAATATTTGCATCCCACAAGATTTTTATATAAAGAATTTAATGAGAATGATAAATTAAAATTTCGAGATGATTTAATATGTTTTTTGAGTTTAGCTCACGAAAGGCCTCCGTGAGCTTAAGCTCACGGTATCTCCTCTCTCTCTCTCTCTCTCTCTCTATATATATATATATATATCATATTTTATCTATTAAAATTATTCTTACTTGTACGCTACATTTATCCATTAAAATAAATTGATAATGAAATTACAATGAATGCTAACAAACAATACTAATATATTAATTAGGTTCATCATCATTTAGGAAAAACATCCAAACTCATTTCTATCATATAAATGTGCCTATATTTTACTAATGTAAAATCAAAATATAAAAAATAATTAAGTAGTTTTAACTTTCTATATATATATATATATATATATATATAAGAGAATTAATATAAAAGACTCAAAATAATTAATCTTGTATTAAAAATTTTATTAGAGAAAAAAGTAGTCCAAGACTATCCACCAAAATACAGGATATATATTTATCATAAAATGGATGGACTCATAAAAAATAGAGGAGTTGAAAGAGAATATAGTTATATATATGTGTAAAAAATATAATCAAGAAATAGAGGAGTTGAAAGAGAATATTAGTATATAAGAGTACGAAAAAAGTGATGACCTTACGGAGTAACAACAAAATCAATTCACCTGGTTTGTGGCAACTGTGGAGAAGCAGATTGAGAATCTCCCATGGTTATATATAATATATTTATTTGGTTACATAGAGTGCTATCCGCTTTGTACCATTTCCAATACCATCTAGCATAATTATATTTAAACTTATATATATTATTTTTTAATAATTTATCCTATAGAATGACAAGTATAAATGATCCTTATCATACCTATTTTCATTCCGGCATCTGTTTACTTAACAAAAATAATAATAATATTTCTATCAATTAAGTTAAAAAATTCTTTACCTGTATTCATATCATCAAATACGAAATAAATAGGTAAAAAGAAATATACAGACCTGCTTCCAATCTCGCTCTCCAAAATTAAAATCCAGCTCATTTTGGAAAGAGTATCAAACGAGGCAACCGATTGGATTCCGTATGACTTTTCGAATTCAAAAAGAGCGTTGAACTACCAAGAAGAAGAAAAATAATAATAAATAAATAAACAAATAAATACTGTTCTGACCATGTGATCATATATCCAATAAATGTGATTAGCACTTGGCAAACAACAATCAATTCCTATTTTATCCCCTTCATTTCCCATAGTCAAGGGGTGTTGGTAGGAGGAAGATATAATAGACGAGGTCCCAATACAGAACCAAGAATTGGTATTAAAAAACCATTGAAATAGTTCTGGAATAATTTGTGGTTCCTTGCATTCAGGGTCTTCGTTTTTTTATCGTCCAATGTGCATGCTTATTCCATTTTAGTTCTTCTTGTTGTCTTTTCCCCTTCTTCTCTGTTGAGAAACCAAGAAAAGAGAACATGGCTACTAGTTCTACGGCTTATGCAAGGAATTCAAAGCCAATTACAGAGAGAAAACAACCCAAGATAGTGAAGAATTTGTCCAAATTTGAACCCAAAAAACTTGGAATTGGATTAGTAGCTGGTTGCTGTTTAGCCTTGCTAACTTATATCTCTCTTGCGAAGTTATTCTCAATTTACTCCCCTGTTTTCGGTTCGTTTATTCATCATATTTCAATTTCGGTTGTTCAATTCTTTCTTTTTGGATTGTTGCTAATTAGATTTGAATTTGTTGTTCATGTAGATGTCAGAGTATTATCATCGAACTCATCACCGTCAGGTTCTTTAATCTCGATTTCAAATTCAACTTCCAATCTCTCCGGAAACAAAGGTGAGATGATCTTGATCAGTTAAAAGTCCTGGACTCATTTAATTTTGTGTTGAAGTAGCTTCCATATACAAAGTGTCGAGCGTGTCAAACTAATTTCAAACGGATTAATTGGACCTTTATTTGTGCTCAATTGGAGTTGCTTTATGTACGCTGATATGCTATTGCTCTTAATTTGTGCTCAATTTGAGTTTCTTTGGCATTTTCATGAGTTTGTTTACATATTTGGATTGTAGATGAAAGTGCAATAAGTAAGGAAACCTTTAAAAGCAAGGAAACAGAGGATGATTCTCTTTTGGATATACCTTTGCCAAAAGAGACAGACAAAGTACAAGAAACTGCCTCAGAGGGTATTCAAACTACTAATTTGAGGGATAGCAACAGAAAGACCGGTGTCACTGAATTTTGTGAGTATTTGTTTTAAATTATCTTGATCAATTATTGACACAACAATGTCAGTATTTGTTGATTTTTCAGTTTAAAATTTTAGTACAATTTGATTATTGTGCTAGTTATAATGTTGAAGGGCTTTCATTAATGTTCTCGACTGAGTTTAACTTTTATCCAAATATTATTTCTTGTCATTATTGCAAGCTGAAATTTTGTCCATAATTTAATTAACAAGATCAAAAGATTCAAAACTTTGCACATGATCAGATTTTATCCAAAAAATTTGTCCATTGTGA
Source organism: Schoenoplectus tabernaemontani (assembly GCA_037127355.1). Lineage (NCBI taxonomy): Eukaryota > Viridiplantae > Streptophyta > Magnoliopsida > Poales > Cyperaceae > Schoenoplectus > Schoenoplectus tabernaemontani. The sequence continues at coordinate 9,401,596 of CM073741.1, read as the reverse complement.
AGTTCTTGTACTTGCCTTTGCTTCAAATATTTGTTGCCCCTCAGTCGTTGACTAGCAGTGCTATATATTATTGCAATCTGTTTTATTTTTTCATTTAAACATGATTTGTAACTTGTACTAAATTGACTCCATTCTTTTTATTCTAATAGATGAAAGCAATGGAAACAAGTCACCAGATGGCAAAACGGTGAGCAAGATTGCTTGTGATGAGAATACCATGGATGAAGGTTTTCCGTATGCTCGGCCAATTGTGTGTGAAATGACTGGCGATTTGAGGATTAGCCCGAAAGAAATGTCAGTATATTTGGTCTCTTCCTCGCAAGAATTGACTGTTTTCGATCAAAATGGGGAGAAAAAAGTCCGTCCATATGCACGGAAAGATGATTTTCTCCTGCCTTCAGTAGTAGAAGTGACGGTGAAATCTGTAAAACCTGATTCTCAATTACCGAAATGCACCAAAAATATAATGTACCAGCTGTGGTTTTCTCAGTTGCTGGCTACACTGGCAATTTTTTTCATGACATGTCAGATGTGCTCATACCGCTCTTCCTTACCACATCACACTTTAATGGAGAGGTACAGTATTTCATCACTAACTTTAAGCCGTGGTTGATCAAACGGTACCAACCTTTGCTTAGCAAACTTTCTAACTATGATGTGATTAACTTCGATGAAGATGACGAGGTACATTGCTTCTCACACGGCTTCGTTGGTCTTATTCGGGATAGGGATTTGATCATATACCCCAACCCGACCAGAAACCCAAGGAACTATTCCATGGTGACTTTCACAAGCTTCCTTCGAAATGCACTCGATCTTAAAAGGGATCGGCCAATCATCCTCGGTGAATCAACAAAAAAGAAACCAAGAATGCTTATCATCTCAAGGGCGGGTACAAGAAAATTGCTCAACCAAAAAGAGGTTGCGGCGATGGCAGAGGGACTAGGTTTTGAGGTTATCATAAAAGAGGCACAACCTGATTTGAAATCATTTGCGGAATTGGTTAATAGTTGCGATGTGCTGTTGGCCGTGCACGGTGCTGGTATGACTAACCAAGTCTTCCTCCCCACCGAAGCCGTGATGGTACAAATCGTGCCATGGGGGAAGATGGATTGGCTGGCTACAAATTTTTATGGCCAACCGGCACGGGACATGAAATTGCGGTATGTCGAATACTATATCGACAAAGATGAGACCACACTGAGGGAAAAGTACTCGAGCGACCATCTTGTTTTCACCGATCCGATGGCAATCCATGCGCAAGGCTGGGGATCCTTAGCAGAGATCATAATGAAACAAGATGTGAGAGTGAATCTGACTAGGTTTAAGCCTTTCCTACTTCAAGCCCTGGATCTTCTTCAAGAGTGAACTTAGGATCTGGTTGAATTAGGGAATAGATAGTTTGTTTATTTGTTCTTGTGTTCTGTTGATTTTTATTTGGATAACGGTCACAATTGTCATTTTTTTTTGCCCGATTTTGGGTGGCATATATTCATATCGGTTTACAAATAATTTCAGCTTTTTTATCTTGATTGTTTGAAATTTGATTCATAACATGTGAGGTTAAATTTCTGATATTACTTACTAAAACTAGCTCAAATGAGTGAAACCTCAGACAATCATGACTTGGTTTATGACATGGTCTAAACTCTGTACAACGTTCAAGTCAAAAATATTAGAAATTTGCATATATATATATATATATATATATTATACATTTTCCGTAATTATCAATTTTGTATAGTTTACGATCTTCAGAAACAAAAAATCAGTTGCCATCTTGGACTTCAATAAATAAATAATCTTATAAAAGCACTAACTATATCGGATATATTGACTCGTCTATTTCAAACAAAAAATAATTAAAGTAGATGGAAACAAGAAAACAAAATAAGTTAATGAATTATATTTATCAACATCATGTAGTTTGTTTGTTTTTCCAGACGTGTTCTGGCAATTCCACCTAATTTTACCATTTTCAATAATCATATAGAAACAAAAAAATAATAAAACAAAGTCGATGAAATAGATTTATCAACATCATCTACTTTTTTTAGAAGCCATGTTCTCGCAATTCCACCTAATTCAACTATTTTTTGTTTGTTTGTTTTGATCAAAAATGAGGGTCTAAGGCTCTAAGCTACCAACATTTAAAAGAACTACATCTGAATTTTAAACCTACAATCTATCATACAAAGAATATTGTTTTTGCCATCAAATTAAAAACTGATTATCTAATTAATTTAACTATTTTTTTAAAACTATAGTCCTTCCTGTACTATTGAAAAGGGAGTTCTAACTGGACCCTTTATGAAGGAGCACTGTCTCTAAGATATATATCACAAAAAGGCTAAAGTTTGGTGCTCAAACAAACAAAAAGAGAGAAGCACAGAAGCATCAACTAAAGAGGCGGTTTCCTCACAGGATATAACTTTTTAGGCCGGTATTAATTGCAGAAAAATGTCATCACATCATTTTTGATGTTGATATCCCAACAAAACTGAGAATTGGATGGCTGATATAATTGCTCTTTGTATTGATGTGCATTTCGATGTAACATTTTCTGATTGATTGAACAATTGCACAGATGACAGTTCATATTATTTCAGAAACAGCGCAGAATCCCTGTAACAGATAAATAAATGAATAAAAATAATCAAAGTAGATAGGTTTACCAACAACCTTCCGAACAAATAATACTGTTCACTTTTGAATTTGGAGAACAATATATATCAATAATCCATCATCGTTTACGCTATCTTTCAAAAGATTCAAAAGTCAAAGCAAAAGGTGCAAGGCCCTTTTCGTTGTGATCTCTGTTATTTTGACCTCTAGTTGCGGATTTTTCTAATAAAGAAGCAATGAAAAGAAAAATATTTGACAATTATAATAACTATTGTAAAAATCTATTTAAATAAAGAACAAACAAAATTTTATAAAATTCCCCATCCTTTGATAGCAGGTTGGCGATTTGAGAAAATTTAATCTCGATCAAACATCAATAAAATCAAATTACTATATTTTTTAAAATCACATCGAGGATGGCCAATTGTCTCCCAATTCCATTTAAAATCATAGAAAATATATGTAATTTGAATTGTGTATTTTGGAGCAGAAGAATTGCAGACGGTCTATAACCAGATCCGGTGGGACAGAAGCGGGGGCTCCACTTGCACACACTTGCACTTACACTAAGCACATTCCAGGTACTTCCAATGACCTCATCTCCAAAAGTCAAAACTAAAATTGCCCCGAAATGTGCGCACATATTAAATTGACAAGTTTTTTTTTATCTATCCCATTTTATAGTTTTTTAACGCTTATATATTAATTTGAAATTTTTTAACAACACTATTTTTATTTTCTCAAATATTTGCATTTAGATAAATAAAAATGATAAGTTTTTTCAAATATTGAAATATCTATGTGACGCGGCATTTTTATATGAACGCGACGATTTTTAAAGCATCGTGAACATGTGTTCATATTAAATGTGAACACATAATCATTGTGCTCGCATAATTATTTCACTGCTTTAAAAAATTATCATTTTTTTCATATTTAAATACAGTTATTTACATATAATTTATGAACTCATACATTCAAAAAATAATAACAGTGTTATTAAAATTTCAAAAACACGATACTGTTATTAAAAGTTTAAGCAATAGACAATAGACATAGAAAAAAATTATATTAAATCCAACGAATTAACCATAGTACTTTGAGTTTGATGGCCCAACTGTTATAAAAACTCATTCAGTACTGGACTACTATTTCTAAACTATGGGCATAGAGTTTTGCAAACGGTCCGGTCCGGTCCGGATTAAACACGGACGGTCCACGGGTGAGGACAGTTCACGGTTCACATGGGACGAATTTAGGCGGGCCAAACTCGGAAAAATCCAACATATCCCACTGTTGGCCCTCGGAGGCCGGACCCCCACGGGTCGGCACGGTCCGGTCCATTTTTTTTTTTACAAATTCAAAAAATTATAAAATTTAGAAAATAAATTTATGATATTTTGTAAATAATAATTTTCATTGAATTAATTTTATATTTTTAATTTTTAAAAATAGAATAATACTCAAAAATTATAAAAAGTTGATCCGGGTCACGGACTTGTCCAGTCCGATCCACGGTCCCGCACGGACCCACACAACGCACCCACACAAGCCATAATATACAACCACACCCACACAACGCACACTGAGGCTCTGTCACGGCAATAATATATTTTGAGAGAATTGTTGGAAAGACCAATAAAAATAAGTATTTAGATGGCTGGATCGGATGGAAAATCTCATATGATTAAAATTGATAAGCTACTATACATGTTTTATATTTATATCAACACAAGAGCATCAACGTAACTTTTTTATTGTTGATTCTTTTATTGATGTTGACTACGATATATTATATCACAAAACTAAATTTCTGAATTGACTATATAAATATAATTAAAAATAATTCAAATTTAAAAATATAATAAAACATAATTTTTAAATTGGATATTGTTGTTAGCAAAAATAATATTATCAATATTTCTTGAGTTTCATTTTTATAATTATGATCATTCATTTAAATTTCTCATATGTTTAATTATGTGTATTTTATATTAGGTGTTTATGTTGTGCTTCTAAAGTGTCAATGTTTCAATTATATTTTACAATTAGACATCTTTCGACATAATCAATGTGTTTTAAACTGTTTTGAATCTTCTTCGATTGGTCCTTTCAACTGTTTTGAATCATGTCGCTAATTATATCAAAAATACTTGAATAATCTAGTTTTCATTTCAATTTTTGAATGACAAATCTTTTATTATGAAATTGTAATGGATAAAAAAAATCGGAAAAAAGAGCACAGTAATGATATACATACAACCGACTGAAACGATAAAAACTTTATTTTAAAGCATTATCGTTCGGAAAGTAATTATGAAAAAAGAGACTATAGCCAAATGATGCTATTGGTTTCAACTTACGCAAAAGGACATCCTTTACAAAACAGAAAACTTCCTAGTCGAAAGAAAATTACAACATAATATCAAAATTAAATAGTTGTATTGGTGATGCTCGGCCTGTATGTATTAGGGTTGCATAAAAAGTTTGGGTTCATGATTTAGTTCGGATTCGACTCGAGGTAATCTAATTGAAACTAATATAGCTCGAATAATAATAGTTTATATGTTTTTTTTCATTGAACTCTAATTTGATAACTCTCTCCCATTCTCTCTCGTTGTCTCTGCGGCTTAGCGGCACCTCTTATTCAGTCATGACTTGATTAGTATATCTGACTCAATATTTTTTTGTCAGTTTTTTCATTCAAATAAGTGTAATAAAGATATAATTGAAAATATAGTATGTTGATATATTAATTTTTGTGCTAATTTTTGTATTGATTTTGTAGTTTATAGATGTACTAAGTTCAAATATCAAACCGAGTCAACACATATGCATATCAAATAGTGACAAACTGAATTTAAACTAAATTTTATAGGACAAGATATTTCATATTTTTTTGAGATAAACTTGAACTCAGTTCGGCTCACCAAAACTCTACTCATTTACGATCCTAATATGTATACAAGCAAAAGACAAGGATTTGAATTTTTTTTTCTCAAAATTACAAAACGAGATGCACAAAATTAGAATAGTAAAAAAAAAAAACTTTCTTCATACTTGAAAAAGGTATCCATTGCGTAACGACAATTTTTCTCCATCAATATGTCGCTCAGTTGCTGAATTAACTTGTACGAACACGTTGCTTGTTTCTTTCTTCTTTTTTATATATTCACTTGTTTTCATTCTCTCGAGTAAAAACTTGATTTCTGAATCAATTGATAGATATCTCCCTCTGAATTTACATCGACTGCAGTAATTTAAGTTTTGAGTTAGCTACGTGAACTCCAATTTAATAGGGTTCCATCAATCTAAACTTTGACCGATATGACCGTTTTGACGGATATCTATAATTATTAAGATGGAATAGCGGAATGGTCTCTTTTCCGATCAAAATTTGATGTCAAATGTTAAATTATATTTTGAAATAGAGCTTGAAAGAGCCACTTCGGCATTCGGCCTATACCATGGATTATTATTATATTATAATTATTATCATTATGAATATCTGATTATGATTATGATTAAAATTATACTTTCATCACTATTATTATGATTATATTATATTATGAGTATGAGTATGGTTATTATTATATTTTCATCACTATTTTTATGATTATATGATTATACTATATTATGTGTATAATTATTATTATTATTATTATTATTATTATTATTATTATTATTATTATTATTATTATCATTGTTATAATTTTTGTATTATATTATGATTATTATTACTATCATTATTATATTAGCATCACTATTATTATTATATTATATTATGATTATTATTATTATTATATTATTATAATTATCAATATTTGCACTATTCTGATTAATAAATGTCAAATAATATGTCGCTCTTCTGAGTAGTCTAGAATACCACTCTTCTGTCGCTATTTCTTAATTTATCAAACTGACAGAATACGATTCCATTTCCTTAAGTGGCAGATTTAGATTGTGCAAATGGGTTCAATGTCGACAATATGATTTTTAAATTACATAATTTATGTCACATAAATATTATATATGTATTTTTTTAAAAAAAAATTTATGATCGAATTCTATAAAATTAAAAATTATTTTCATTGTGATCCCCATAATTATAATTTTATTTTTATTTTATTACTATTATATAAATATACAAAATTGATATAAAAATTGATCCAATTTTAGGGCTCCACCGCTGCATATCTCAGTTTGCTATATTATTTTCGCCGCCAAGCAAAAATATGACAGGAATCTTATTCCTTGGGAAAAATTGATTAAATGTCATCTCAAAATATTATATTTTGAAAAATATCATTTTAAATAAACTTTTAATTTTGTCACTCATATTATTTAGTATAATTTTCTTATTAAAAATTTAATATTTTCTGTAATACCTAAAATACACCTCACTTCAAAGAAAATCATCTCTTCCTCCCTCAATTGTTGTATTGAGGTCTCTCCTCTTCCATTGTTTTCTTCCTTCTCTTCGACAAATTCCGACAAATTCCAGCCAATCAATGTGCATCGGTGGCTCCTCCTCCGCCACCAGCACCATTATGAGGAGATGCCTCGCCGCCTATTACTCCAGTGACTCCAACCTCAACCATGATCCATACAGCAAGACATCAAGCTCTCCTATTGTCTTTGTCATTCAGAATCAAACTTCTCAACATTGAATCTTAATTAAACGGGTGGGCTAATAATGCATCATGGCTTGATCAACAACCAAAGGGCAGGTTGAGAGTGGATGTTTTTCTAAAGAATTTCTTGCACGCAAGCAATCTGAAAGATAACTACTATATTTCCATGGGATCTTAGGCTATCGTTGGCCTGCTTTTGTCGCCCCATATAAAGAACTCTCACAAGAATAGAGTGCCCGGGTTGGGAAAGTCATCCCTCATTCTTCTTTCATTGATTGAAAATCACTCTCTCTCAAAAAGAATTCTCGCAAGAATGGTATCATCCTTTAATGCATAAAAGGGGTGTCCTATCTTATGTCTAGCAAAGATGACAAGGCTTTATAATGCCTACTAACTTGGATGAGAAGGAGCGAATGGACGGAGTTGAAGTCATAAGCAATCAATAGGAAAATAATCTCACTGAACATTTGATTACATACAACCTCATGATCTTCATTCATTGATTTATTCAAGGTACGCTATAGCTTGTTTCCAATACTCAGCGTCTTATGTGAAGAAATCTTACATCAGATTTGAAACCGCTTTGAGTGATTGTTCAGGAGGAAATGAACCAGTGTCGACACAAATGTTAGATGACGGAATTAAATCAAATTTAGGAACCAATTAGGTCCCGAACATATAGCAGTATAGTACCATGAAACACAACTATCACATACCATGAAACTATCAACCTGGATCAAGTGAATCACCTCTATTATTATCACATAACCACGCTATATGACCCCAAAAAACTTGATATCTTGATATATAATTATAGAGTATTTGGAGGGCACTATCGCAGAGCTGCCTGGTCAACTAGTTTACGGGCATGAAGAGAGCAAGAAAAGATGTCATCATAAGCCAGAATTATTGAATTTGTAAATCCGATATTGAATTTGTAAGTTTAATGAGGGACATTTTAGATATTATAGATAATGTTGAATTTTTAATAACAAAATTAAACATTTAAACAATGGGAATGGCAAAATTAAAAATTTATGGAGTTTAGAGCGATATTTTTCAAAATTCAAACTTTGGAGTGATAATTTTCAAAATATGATACTTTTAGATGGCGTTTAAGCAATTTTCCCTATTCCTTGAAAACAAATAAGTGCGATTTAATCCAATTCGTTGAATCAACGGGATATAGTTTGGGGGATCTTATAATTGTCCAATAACTAGGGATGAAAAATAAAATTTTAATTTGTTTAGTGTTCGATTCAGTTTTAGCTTGAGTTCGGTTCATTCATTAGATTTTTTTTTTCAGTTTGTTTCGAGTTTGGTTCAATATTTTTTATTGAAGTAGTTCGAGTTCGATTCGTAATAGTTCAATTGTAGTTATTTGCATATACTTTAACTATAGTCAATAATATATATGTAATAATATAACTATTTTATTAATTAATAAGATATTATTAATTTATTAATAAATTAATAAATATTAAAAAAAATTCAAATTTAAATATAAAATGAATAAGATTTTAATTATTTTAGCTCTAATTATTTATAATAATATAAAATAAATATAAAAATTAAAAATAATTAAGTTCAATTAGAGTTTAATATCAGTTCTAATTTGATTTAGTTCGAACTTATTTCAAATTAAACTTAAATAATAACTAATTTAATCGAATTGAATTCGTTTGCAGCCTAGCAATAACTATATTTGAATCCTTATCCCATGCCACACGTGCCAAAGCAAAAGACACCAACGTATCTTGTTTTTTTTTCTTTCTGTTTTCATTTTTTACACATAAGCCCTTGCATTAATTGTGAAATAGTTCAAATTAAATAAACTGTTATTTTCTGATGTAATACACGTACACCGTAAAATTGTTATAGACATGAGATCTCTATTAGTTGAGCACCTCTAAAATATACATGTACGTGGGTCGACACCAATTTTACCCACGTTTTGTCATGTTGATTTTATATACCATACGAAGTTATTGAGAACAAGCATATTGAGCTCTTCTTTGTGATTTACGTTTCGGCAAAATACTAAGTAAAATTACAGAAGTTATACAGACAAGTCAAAGACGTACATGTCTTGATACTTGAAACGTGTACAAGACGAAAGGACCTTATTTTGTCTTGGATACTAAGAACCAATTTCCCTTCTTATTGCTAATTAATTATCAGAAACTAACAAAACCCTTCTCTCTTAAGCTTTCTATGATATCCTTCAGGCTAATTTTGATGGGAATTAAGTCACTAAGACCCAATTCTTTTACCTTCTCACCTGAGAAATAGTACGACGGTTTATATGGATTGTCATCTGCACACCTACAACAGTACATTAAGCAAATTCATATTTTGGAGGTTGTTCTTCTTTTGCAACTTCGTCAATATATAGTTGAAATTTGTCCTGGGAAAATTGGCCAATGGAGAAGACTTACTTGTTGGGGAGTTGAAGAGCAGGATAAAGCTCATGAATTATTGCCACAATCTCAGAAAAGTGTAGCACTCTTTCGACTAAACAATATCTTCCCCTTGCTGAAGGAACCTCAAAAGCTAAAATATGTGCTGTAGCCACATCTTTCACATGGATCCAACCAAAGCTAGAATTTGGAAATGTTGGTGATCCTGGAGGATAATCAATATATTAAGAAACATGACAATCTTTAAGTGAAAAAAAAAGAATCATGATAACCTCAAGTTGTGTACAAGTATTCAATCAAATTTAAAAACAATAATTTGACTGATGTTGCCTGCTACGATTCCAAAACAAACAGGTTTGTGCAGGGAAAACTAAGAACTCAATTATTCAACAGGTAAGTATGAAATGGTAGCAAACACTCTGAATTGTAGCAATCAGGTCCCACCATCAACCAGTGCACTGTGATCCAATTGCAGATTTGTTTAGCAAACACCACTAAGTACGAAAAATGACTATAATATCCCTGAAATTTCATGTCATTTATTCTTTTATTTCTGTATCAATTATTCCTTTATTTAGTGAGGGAGGCATGTGCAATACAGGTACTTCAGTGATAATTTTTAATTGAAGTTCAAGTAATGCTAGGTACCATTGATTAAGTTAAAGATATCAGCAGAGGTGGCATTGAGAGTAGGCTGGATAAGGGGCCCAAGGACCATGCCAGGGTTTAATGTTACCAGGTCAATCCCATTTTCCTTTGAAAATTTCCAAGCCACCTCCTCTGCTAGCGTCTTTGATAATGAATACCACGACTGCTCCAAGATATAGAGATAATGGTTGAGTTATTAGTCAAATATAAATAACAGATGCACCAAATCTTTTATTTGTACAAGGGAGAGGCAGTTCTGTGGTTAAATTGAGGTTCTATAATCAGTATAATTAAAGACTCAGCAGAGACAACCATGAAAAGCACCTCCATAAACAGTCAATCTGTATCAACAGATTGAATATTTTCAAACTTGATCATATATATACCCACACTTCCCAAAAAATATCATGGACATAAGGACATGATTTGATTTGTATCCAGTTCTCAAGGGGTAATGATGTAGAAACAAGTGACATATTGTGAATTTGAAAAAATAGAAGACAATAGAAGCAGATACAGTCATACAGATAAGAAAGATAAATCACAATACATATTCATCCAAGCCATATTTTACTTTAATATGTTCGGTACTGACCAGCTTACCTCTCTACCTGTTTGATATTCATGCTGTTATATGTTAGTATATAATAACTATTAGTATATTATGATTTTTTATGAATTTATGATTTATGAAAAATAAAGATACAAAATGCTAATGGTCTCCAGCTATCCGTACTTGCTCCATTTTCATCATTGACAATGAGTTGTGAGTTCCAGTACCTTTAACTGCTCACAAATCGCAGGAATGGAAAAGCTAGTCTCATCAATGACTGCATCAGGCGTTCTTGGCCTTCCATTATTTGTGACTGCAGCCATGGATGATGTCATCATCACTCTCCTCACAGTACCAACTTTAGCACAGGATCTCAGAACATTTAATGTTCCCTTAACTGCTGGGTCAATTAACTCCACCTAAAAATGAAAATTAATCAATTTTTACAAGTTGCTAGATTTGATGGCTCTATAGTAAAAGGTGTGGAAGAAGAAAAGGCTCTTATTTCTTAACAACACTGCTATCCAGAATACAGACAAAACTACAATTCACACCCATTTAACCATATACAGCAACTACAATCAAAATGTGTACTTGTATATGTTCCAGTGTTTTACTTGCAAATTATCTTGGCACCAAGTTATAATTACCGAAGTCGGGCCTATGTTGACTGCTAGCTAATATTACAATCCCATCCATCCTGTTAACTGACAATACCTGTGGATCTGTGACAGTAAATATAACGGGAGACGCTGCATGAAAAACTCCTTCACAACCATCAATTACAGCATCAAATGAGCCTTCATCCAGTAAATCTGCTTTAAACAAGTGGAGCCTGTCACTGGCTCCATCCAATTCAAGCAAATGCTTGGTTCTCTTCGGGTCAGCTGAAATACAAGGAAAAACTACATCAGTCCCTATAGCAGCCGAAGCAATCCATCTGAAACCTTCTACTAGAGAAAAATATTTTTGTTGTCAAAGGATAAACAATGGATCAAATGAAAAGTTAACTTTAAACAAACATTTGATCATAGAAGGTAAATTCAATGGAGAATATTTTTCTTCTAATAGAGAGGGAAAACAAATTTTGTATCTTGGAGCGGAGTCTAGCAAAGTTTGACTAGATTTCATTTCTATAAAGATTAACTGTTTTAGTGTAGAACTCGCCAGAACCAACGCAACCCTCCTCCTTTATCCTTTAATAACATTTTTCGATTCAATAAGATGTCTGATGAGTGAAGAAGAAGTATATTAGTACTAATTTTTAAGAATAAATGAGATATTCAAAACTGTACTATATTCAAAACTGTACTAATCACTAGTGATTTATGCAGAATATGATATTTCCTGACCAAGTCTTTGCCTAACATCGGTCCTCATCTAAGTTCAATTTTCATGTTATAAGTACAAGAAAATAAAAAAATATTCCTTCGCAGTGTACAATAGGTTATGAGATCCGACTATTTGATCCCTAACTAGATTTTATTTACATCACCAATCTTTACCAACCAAAACCCGAACATTATGAATGTAAAGTAGATGAAGTGACTTATATATAAAAACAAGCAAAAGAGAATTCGGGGTATAAAATACAAACAGGGGTCGCGAACAGTGGCTCGCACAGTGTAGCCGCGCTGGAGGAGAAGCTTCACTATCCAAGAAGCTATGAACCCCGAAGCACCCGTCACACAGACGAGCTTTCCAACCCCGCTCATCCTCCGCTTCTCTCTGATTCTCCGACTTCCTAAAGCGGAGAAAGTTAAGTCGGAGATCTGAATGGTAGGTAGGTGAAATCAGGCAGGGTGGACTTGTCGAAGAGGAAAATTACATGATTACTGTTCTTGATTGAGAAATAATCAATTCGGCTAGTGGCAGAATATTCAGATTTTTTAAATTAAAATAATAAAAAATAAATATTTCATAAGATTTTTTTTAATAAATTTAATAGTCTAGTCTGAATCGAGTTTGAAACTCGGTTCGAGATGTTTGAATTAAATTTCAAACTCAATCTCAGATTTTATTAATCTGTAAAAAAATTAGTACTGAATTTGAAATTCGATCGAAATCCAACCAACTTCAAATGCACATTCCATCCGACCCCTCTCTCCTCTTTCTCTTCCCCTCACTCTTTCAATTCTCTTTTGTCTTCTCTATTACCATTTGTTTCATTTTTTTTCAATTATACTCATTTATTTCAACTCCAAAATTAAAACCGATCATATTGGGTTTCATATTTTCGAGAGGAAAATTGGAAAACTCCCGGATTCGTTTATTTGGTCAAAATTTGAAAGATAATTTTATTCTTCTTCTAAAATCTGAAAATTAAAAAAATATTATTTTGTTAGTTATAATTAGCTAATTTAGTATAGGTAGTTGTAATTAGTCATATTTAGGGATGTCAATTATTGACCCGACCCACGGTTAACCCGATCCGACCTGACCCAACATGACCCGAAAATAAATGGGTTTGGTATGAGTTTAATTTTTTGACCCGAATCGGGTCGGGTTAGGTTCGGGTCAACCCGATCCGACTTGATTAATTATGTTTTTTAAAGTAATTTTGTGATTTAGTACAAATTAAAGCTTAAATATACACTAATTATATACTAATTAAGATTAATTATAAATTAATATTTTATTAATTTAAATTATGTAAAAATAATTAATAATATTTAATTATTTTACACGGATCGGGTTGAATATATGTTAAGATTTTTTGACCTGAATTTAATAAGATCGAGTTTGAGTTGGATAAAAAAAATAAAAAAAAATAATATGACCCGACCTAAACCCGACACAACCCGACTCATTGACACCCCTAGTCATATTATACTACCCATAAGTGTATTTTAGTTTAACTAGTAAGTTAGTATATTTAGTTATAATTATATTTAATTAGTAATAATTATAGTTCAATTAGATATGACTAATTTAGTTCTAATTATATATAATTTATTTTAATTAGTAAATTATAAATATTTAATTTAGTTTAATTATAAATATTTAATTTAGTTTAATTATAATTAAATATAGTAGTAAATTTGTTAAATTATTTCTAACTTAATTTAATTATGGTACTACTTTAGAATAAATTTGTTAAATTAATTTAATTATAGTATAAATTAATAATCAAATCCGTTTAATTTTTAGAATAATTTTGTCTAATTTGAGCATATATCATAAATAATTATAGATACAAATGGAGTTTTCCCAATTACTTGTGGTTCCGCAAAATAAACATAGGTCCAAAAAGGCTGCAACCAATGTAACTAATTTTAATTATATAACGTGATATTAAATATATTTTATAATTAACTTTAGCATATGTAATTTAATATTTTATATTTTATAGTCGCATAGTACTCTTTATTTGAATACACACCGTCAAAAAATACCATACGACGAGCAGATAGATCCATATCTATAAAAACTCGAGCTATATCAGATGGCGATAATGAGATATTGCCAGATGGATAAATCATTGATAACAGCGCTCGTTGAGAGGTGGAGACCTGACGGTGATGTTAAAGGACATTTGTGCTTTATGGGGATTAGCTATTCGCGATATTTGATAATTTTTTGCATATTGATTTTTAATCTTCATTTAAAGTTTACTAATCTATTTTTGAAATATGAAAAATACATGAAAATTAATAATCAGGCTCACTGATGAAGATTGGAGCGGGATAATGTAGCTTCTCCTTTGGGCTGAGTGTCTGAGTGTCTGAGTGTCGATCTGTACGGCTATCATTGATAATCCTTGGTCATTTAAGAAAAGGAACAAGGGAAAACAAAAAGAGTACCTGCAAGTCTCGATATATAGTATCCGAGTTGTAACTCGGATTGAATTATATTAAAAAATAATAAAATAATAATGATTGCATTAACACTCTCATGCGAGTGCATCTAGCGGATTGGCTCGTAAATCCGTGTGTTTGGATGGTGTAGAATAGTACTGTTCTGAGAATAGCAGTCCTGTTTTCAGATTAGCAACCATCCAAACACAAAATTGAAATCGAGAATAGCAGCAGAACAGTGCTAATCCGCTAACCCATAGAAAACGTTGGGTTAGCGGATTAGCGTCCATGAGGGTAGTGGAAATAATAAAAATTTAACTTTTTCTTTTATATTAGTATGGAATAGTATTAAATAAAATACTAAAAAATAATTAATTATTTTAACTATTCTCTCCACTGTTCTCACGTTTCTATCCAAATAATATTTTACTAACCCAAAATAATAAAAATTAGCGCTCTTCTCACATTTTTCCCGAGATATCACTAATCTCATACTATTCTCAACTACTAACCTAAATAGTGTTATTCTTACCCTAATCCTTTCACCGTCCAAACACACCCTAAATGGATAATATTCTACTGCATAAATTAAATCTATAGACAATATTCTACAGCATAAATTAACCGGTGGCCCCTCCCTCCCAATTAGTTGGATCATGCTCCGCTACCTCAGACGAAGAAAGAGAGATGAGTGGGGAAGTAGTGTCTAGTGTTCTAAATTCATGCCGTGCCGGACGGTGTCGTGTTCGGGCACGCCGTGCTTTCGTGTCGTATCGTGTCGTGTCTTTTATTATTTTATTTTTTTCGTGTCGTGTCGTGCCGTGCCTAAAAATGATAGAAGGAGGCACGGCACGGATAAGGCACGCCGTGTCTGGCGTGCCGTGCCTTAATCGTGTCGTGCTTTACTCATGTTGTGTCTAATCGAAACCGTGACCAACCGTGTCGTATCTATGTGTCTTAATCGTGCTAAACGTGTCTTACCGTGTCTTACCTGAACCGTGACCAACGATGGTGATGGGGGTATTTCGCCAGTAAATGTGTGGAAAAATGCACCATCCATTATGGATTTGAGAGTATTTGTTAAAAGTCTAATTGCGGCATTACAGTTACTAGCATTATCGAAACTAATAGAAATTTTTTTATCTCGACATTGGTATTCCTCAATGATACTTAACACAAACCTAAAAATTGATTCTGCATCATGCGGATATTCCAGTTCTCGAAAAGCAAGTAATCTTTTATTTAAAAACTATGTCCCAAAGTTGATATCATCAGTGATCCAATGAGCAGTAACAGTGCAATATGACTTATCATGTTTACCAGCCGATCAAATATCAGAAGTTAATGACACTTTATATTTTGAATTTTTAAATTCATCACACAAATCTCCCCGTTCAGTTCCGTGTCTTGCCTGGTACTTGTGCCGTTCCGTGCCGTGTCTAACGCCTTAACCATGACGTGTCGTGCCGTTCCAAATTTTCTAAAAGCCGGGCACGACACGGTTAAGACACGGACACGGAACAATACCGTTCCCGTTCCTTAACCCGTTCCGTTTTCAGCCGTGTTAGTACCGTTCCGTATCGTTTTCGGCCACGACGTGTCCAAATTTAGAACACTACTCATAGTGTGTGTGACGGGTGGATCAGGTTACATAGCTTCATGGCTTGTGAAGTGTCTCCTCCAGCTCGGCTACATCGTGCGTGCCTCCGTTCGTGATCCTTATGAGAAAATTTAATCTCGGTCAAACATCAATAAAATTAAATTACTATATTTTTTAAAATCACATCGAGGATGGCCAATTGTCTCCCAATTCCATTTAAAATCATAGAAAATATATGTAATTTGAATTGTGTATTTTGTAGCAGAAGAATTGCAGACGGTCTATAACCAGATCCGGTGGGATAGAAGTGGGGGCTCCACTTGCACACACTTGCACTTACACTAAGCACATTCCAGGTACTTCCAATGACCTCAGGTCCAAAAGTCAAAACTAAAATTGCCCCCAAATGTAAGCACATATTAAATTGACAAGTTTTTTTTATCTATCCCATTTTATAGTTTTTTAACGCTTATATATTAATTTGAAATTTTTTAACAACACTATTTTTATTTACTCAAATATTTGCATTTAGATAAATAAAAATGACAAGTTTTTTCAAATATTGAAATATCTATGTGGCGCAGCAAATTTTTATGAACGCGACGATTTTGAAAGCATCGTGAACATATGTGTTCATATTAAATGTGAACACAGAATCATTGTGCTCGCATAATTATTTCACTGCTTTAAAAAATTATCATTTTTTTCATATTTAAATACAGTTATTTACATACATTCAAAAAATAATAACAGTGTTATTAAAATTTCAAAAACACGATACTGTTATTAAAAGTTTAAGCAATAGACAATAGACATAGAAAAAAATATATTAAATCCAACGAATTAATTACTATGAGTTTGATGGCCCCAACCGTTATAAAAACTCATTCAGTACTGGACTACTATTTCTAAACTATGGGCATAGAGTTTTGCAAACGGTCCGGTCTGGTCTGGTCCAGATCAAATCCGGGCGGTCCACGGATCGGGACAGTCCACGATCCACACGGGATGAATCTAGGCGGGCCAAACTCGGAAAAATTCAATATGTCCCATCGTTAGCCCTCGGAGGCCGGACCCTCAAGAGTCGGCACGGTCCGGTCCGATATTTTTTTTTACAAATTCAAAAAATTATAAAATTATAAAATTAAATTTATGATATTTTGTAAATAATAATGTTCATTGAATTAATTTTATATTTTTAATTATTTAAAAATAGAATAATACTCAAAAAATATCAAAAATTATCAAAAGTTGGTTCGGATCACGGTCCGGTCCAGTCCGATCCATGGTCCCGCACGGATCCACACGAGCCGGTTTTGGGTGAAAGAAGAACCAGACCACCGTTGGACCGGACCGTGGTAAGACACTGATTTAGCCACGATCTGATTAGTTCCGGTCCACGGACACGGATCGGTCCGAGACGGATTGGACCGAACAGTACATTTCAATCCCGTATATGCCCATGTTCTTAAAAAAAAAAAAATCTGTGGACCCACGCGGGACCATCCCATTGGTGACGTCATCCACATTGAGTTCCATGTGAACTGCTCTATTTACAAAGGATATTCTCTGGCCTCTCTTGATGCACCAACTTGTGTAGGGAACTGCTGAGGATAAAAATAAAATTGATCTTTGTGTATTTTTTTTGCTTTCATACTAATCCAAGCATTTTACTAAACATAAATAAATTTTCCATTTTTTTACATATTTTAGTTTAGGGTGGGATCACTTGACACTGGGTTATTTTGATAATGAATTTTCAAATAAATACTAAAAAAATAGAAAAAAAACTTATGGATATATTGTTCCACTTATAGATTGATGATGATTCAAATTTTATATAATTTCATTATCGTTTTATACTCCATCAAGGACCATCAATATTTTATAAATTTATAACGGTTATAATTTGACGGTCTTTGATGGACTATCAAACGAAAATGAAATTATATGAAATTTGAATCACCATCAATCTATAAGTAGAATAACAAGTTTTTTTATTTTAAAATTTTTTTATATTTATTTAAAATTCAATGTTAAGACTGTCAAGATAACCATTGCCAAGTAATCCCTTCCCTTTAGTTTAATTATGTTTGAAGAGGGAGGACGGAAAGAAAATAACGCAACAGAGAGGATAAAAAAACATATGACTTAAAATTAGCCACTGTGGGCTATAGTTTCCAAATTATATATCTCGAGCCCAAATCTTAGTTGGGCTGAGGTCAATAGGAATTTTTCTTTATTGCCATTTAAACCTATAACATCGAAATATATTAATGGGTTGGGATACTTCAACGCCAATGGTTTTATTACGTATTTTGAATTGGGCTGAGATTACATGAAAATAAATCTCATATTTTATTTTGGGTCGTTAGAATGGGTTGAGATGGGTTGAAGAATATTAGTTCCAAATTTAAATTTAACGGACCTTAAAGTTTTCATCACATAAAGTTTATTTATGAAAAAAAAGTGTTGTCAATTTAGGTACTAGAAATTCATGAATTGTTGTGGGCTTAAAGCATGATTGGGCTGGACTTGTTGGATTAATTGAAGAAATTTTAGATTGAACTAACTTGTGCATCATTTTTGTGTTGACTGTAGTTCACAGCTTGACAGATGCAGCCATATTTTAGTTATCTGCTCCATTTAAAAGTAATAAAGAAATAAATAAAATAATTGACAAGGTTCTTATTACTCATTCCAAATTCTTTTCTGGTCAAATTCACATTCGCAATCGAATTTAATGATTTAATTCAAATTCCACTTCTTGATTCACAAAAAATAAAATAAAAGCCATGGATGCCAAATTGCCAATCATATCACTTTATCCTTTTTTTTAATGGTCTCTACGTCATGATTCGTACAACACTCACGTTTTAAAGTGAGAAAATAGTTCATGTCATGGAACCAAATTACCTGCTGAAATCCCTTTATATACTTTTCATTCCTAGGTAGGTACTGTGATACCGAACTTCATATTATAGCTAAAATTCTGTCACGAACATCAGACCAACTGATTTTAAGAATATATAATTTGTGTCGTTGTACTGCACTAGAAGAGACATTCTTTAGAAATTGAGGGGGCAATGGGTTATTTTGACAATCTTTACAATAGATTTTTAAATAAATATGAAATAAATCTTAAAAATAGAAAATGTTTCCAAATGTGTTCTGTTATTTATTGATCGATGATGATTCATTTTTTTTAATTTCATTGTAGTTTGATTGTCCATCAAAAATCGTGAAAATTTTATACAATTTGCAACGGTTTTAATTTAACGATATTTGATGGACTATCAAACGTGTAATGAAATCGCATAAAATTTAAATCACTATTAATCTATAAGTAAAATGACATACCTATAATTTTTTTAATTTTTAAGATATTTTCTAATTTATTCAATATTCATTGTCAAAATAGCCATTGTCAAGTGATCCTCCCCTTAAAAATTAGCATAAACACTGAATTAGTGATTTTTTTGTGTTATAAACAATCAATGCTGCAAATATGAAACTTGTGTTGTTTGTTCGGATCTATTTTATTCTATTGGGATACCGTATTGGTGGAATAATTATCAGTGTGTGAGATAAAATGTCACAATCTGGTCCCCCAAAAAATTTGCAATCAAAGTAGCTAGACATAAAGATTTCTCATGTCATTAGTCACTTGTTTTTGCATTTCGGCGTTTCCTCGAAACTATTGGCAGCACCATCTACTTCAATTTCTATATTTTTTTTCTCCAAGTCCTTGTGGGGCATTCTTTAATTAAATTTGACTTCCATTGAACTGCCAGATGGAAAAAATAAATAAATAAATTTGTAATAATTTGTAGGCCCCCACTTTTATGTACCATGCAATGCCAGATATTGCACCAACTTTCTGTCGGCAGAAATCAATATTAGATCTGAACAAAAAATTTCATACAGTATAGATATAAATATATAGTCAGTTTTCTCAATGTAAATATATAGAAATTAAAATTTTAATCCTTGTTGCCGAGCTCAATGGATTTACACAACTTTTCCACCACCAACGACCCAAACAGTAATGAACTCTATTTTATCTTTTAGAATGTTTACATGAGTCAAAGTAATCTTTTTGGTTTCTCATGAGGAAAAAAATGCAACTAATATTACTACTGCATATTAATCTACAAGCATGAAATTATTTGCAGCACATGTAACATGCAAGAATTATACTGAGACACTCTGAGACAAGTGCTGTCAATCTTTGAAATGTATACCCAAGTTTCAACTTTTCAGACCAATAGTTTATGTCCCAGTGCTTTGATATGTTCCAAAACTCGGGTTCACATGCATGATGTCTGTTTTACAAATTTGAGTTCACATGATGTCATTTTTTCAAGAAATTATGTTGGAGATGCATTGTGGGATCTTAGAGAGAGGAAAGGGGAATTTAACATAACCGCTCATTAATGTAAAATATTGTACTGCTCCTAAGTGCACCTGGAAATGTCTCATAATATTCTGTTTTAGATAAAACTAAGAAGAAACAACATCAGGAGAGGTGAAGTTTAATACATATATTATAATTTTTGTAAATTTGTTTGGCTTTAGTTTAGAAAAATATTTCAAAAAATTCAAATTAATTTCTGAATAAGACAATTTTACAAAAAAAAATATTGCAGTGCCATAATTTTGTACAAAATTAAATAACTTATAAACTATAAAGATATGCACTACAAAAAAATAGCATCCCGCAAATTTTTTTGTACTGGAATAAAAACAATTATACAATTTTAAAATATTCTTTCAATCTAATGGAGCAGAAAATCATTTGAAACATTTTTTTTTTGTCACTGTCAACGTTTTCAAAAAAAAATATATATATATATGCTCGCGGAAAAAGAAACCAATGAGAAAAAAAAAATATATCATGTTATATCATCTATTCTATAGTTCTATACCCACTTGCAGTTGTGATTAAAGGCGTCAAATCTCAACGGCAAATTAATACTGCCACTTGGACAGCGGACTCAGCGTGGAGAGATGAACCAATTGCTCTGGTAACGCCAGAGGGGCCCACAATTCAGAAGCCCTAAATAAATGTGGAATTCGAATATGAACTCTGTCGGTGTCGGTGCACTGCCAACCTGCCATTCTGATTTATGAAGCAGCGGCTCGGTCTTCGTTATTTACAAAAGTTTTCGCCACGTGTATTGAAGGCACCAAAATCTCAAAATATCAATAAATTAATGAAATTTGCTACGGGTACCAAAGAAGTGTGGAGCCAATTTTGTGTAGAATGATATTTCTCTTTTTATTTGGTTTTCTTCTCTCTCTCCCTTTTATTAAAAAATTATGATTATTAAAAAATTACGACAGTCTTATTAAAAAAAATATGATTATTTGATACTCCAATTCATTTTTAATTATTTATTCTGGCTCTCCGTAATTTTTGTGACTGCTGTCTATCTAAAAGACTAAAATCTTTCAACCACGCAGCCATCACCTCTACAAATTATTTAAATATATTTTTTATTATTAAAAAATAATTATACAATTTTATCTAAACAATATTTTTAATGCTTTTAAAATATTTTTTCAATGATAATTTCATTTTTTTATACTCTATCATATTCTGATTATCATTTGTTTGTATTGTATTTTTAATTTTTATTTTTATAAAAATAGTCCATCCATAATATTTTATGCATTATTATATTCAGCATTAAACAAATAAACACTTTTTATAATAATAACTATATAACTAACTAATAAATAATATAAAAAATATATAAACTCTGGTCCTAGTTTTTACTTCAGGCCAGATAGTCTACATAGAAGACCACACATGAGGTTAACCCATTTTTTTCGTACCAGACTAGTGGATAGAAAAAATATCTAATATGTAATTCTTTTTTTTTATTTAAAAAAAAACTCTTTCTCTGTGCTGTTTGCGCCTCTGTTGACTCTTGTTTTCCTGTGTCAGCAAGTGATGAAATTTATCGAATAACCGAAGAAGATATTAAAATTAGCATGGATTACGTTTCCATTATTTTTGTTGGTTTAGAGGATCAGCAAATCTATTTACTGTGATTTTAATCCGAGACAGTAATAAGTACCCAAGGCATAAAAAAGCGACAATGCAACAAAAACACAATTACGTCAATTAATTATTAAATACGATTTCAAATTTATTGAAAGAGAGGACATATTTTAACATAAAAAACTAAATTTGTAATGAAAATATTAGATTCCTTCCTCGTTTATTAGTTACACGTCGTTGTCAAACAAGAACATGTAACATCGATGACATTCTTTCATCTAGCCTTAAAAAATAATGGTTGCCGTCAAATAGTTTGAACCCAAGAAGAGATATATGCACTTCCAAATTTTTGAACCTAAATTCCGAACAAATTTTGAATAAATTGTACTCAAGACTTAGATAGTTAGGCTACATACCGACTTTTTGTTTAAGCGCGAAAAATGTGAAGATCATATTTATTTTCCTGAAATTATTTTTTTTTGTCCGAACAGTTTTTAGCATGTGCCATCCAAATCTAGACAAAAAAAATAATATCATCCATCTTTATTAAAAAGAAACATAATCTTTTTGCAGGAATGATTTATCCGCGTTGTTTATTGTTTAGATAAACGAAAATTTGATATCTTATTTTTTTTTATTTGACACTGAACAGTGCGGATATCAAGAATTTATTTTAGAAAAGATAAAAGTATATTTTGGTCACGGTAGATTATATACATTTTAGAAAAGATAAAGTAAAACAACTTTTGTATATAATTTGATATTAAAAAAAAACTGAAAGTGTACCGACTCTTCTAAATACGATGTTTGAGTAAAAATGAGAGTCTAAAGTATACATTTATTAATTGTCTATAAAAAATTTCGTTTGAATTTTGAACATGTAATCTCTCACTCAGAAAGCATTATATTTATCACTAGATCAAATACTGATTATAAATTCATTGTATCGACGGAACACTAAAACAAATACTAACTTCAGTTATTATGAAACACGTACCATGCAAAGGTGTCGATTAAGTAAAGAAAATAAAAAAAAATTATTAAAGATGAGAATTTTAAGTTTCCTAACTCATAAATATGCATAATGATCTTCATTTGTATTTTGAATTTATAACTTTCGCAAAAAAATATTATCTTTAGCACTAAATCAAAGGTTTATTCTAAAAAATAAATATCATACTTTCAAATGAGAAAACAAATTAAATAAAAAACTGTTGCAGAGTTTGCAGAGTTAGGTTAATTCTTATTTTCTAAGATTGTCCAAATTTTAGATAAAAAAATTGATCTCAGAAACAGTAACAGTAACACACGGAAGAACACTAGATGCTACTGCTAGTGTCACCACTCACCAACCATCCGCCTACTTTTATGTATAATAATCAAATAAAGGTGCTTAATTTATTTATTTATTTGTATTTTCCCTCATGGAGAAAGATAACATCGATTCGTTGCGGCAATTAATAAAGTTCACATGCCCGTGATTTTTGCCTGACAATGTGGGATATATAAAAAAGTTCTTTATGTGTCTCCCAATTTTCAACTAAGAGCTATTAAGTCCAGTCAATAGAACTAAATTTAAACCTAACTGAAACCTGTTTAGAAAGCAATATTTTCTTGCCAAAATCCCGTTTATAAGTCAGCAGAGACTTTTATGCCATCAAAAATTTCAATCATGTTTGACACCAACTGTTACAATTTACAATTATTTCAAAACATACAAGATTTGTTAAATGATCATGGTTTATTTTTTCTATTTTATATATCTTGTAGTTGTAGTTTAATGTTCACCTAAAAGAATGTTCTTATTAGTACACTATAAATATTAAGTACTTTAATTTTTAATTTTAATAAATGTTAAGATTAAGATGGCGTAATGGAACAGTGAATAATTTCTTCAACCAAACATATCTCACTTCAGATCTGTACAAAAACAATGCGACGAAGAGAACGTACTCATGAAATAATTGACAACACCTTGCGAATTAATTTTATCTACTTATCTAAGGTACAATGTACAGTTCATATATATATATAGACTAGCTACCTCATGAAACTTAAAAAAATTTATATTTCACATTCGTATTTCGAATTTGAAAGTCTAAATAGCTAAATAAAACCGTTGGACATGATCTTCATATGAAATATCTTTAGAAATAAAATTTTATAATTTTTTTAATATATTTTGCTTTTTTAGATGGATGAAAAATCACTAATATTGAATGGTACAGAAATAATTAAATTAGCAAAATTTGTGCCGATATAAAAAATAGAAAAAATTTCAAAAAAAATATAAAAATTGATCTTCAAAAATATTTCAATATGAAAATCATGTTCACCAATATATATATAGTGAGGTCATGGTGCCCGTGAAGCACAAAATCTCTCTTGATTCGTGTCCGTATCTCAAATTTAAAAGTCCAAGTAGTTAACCCAAAACAGTTAAACATGATCTTCATATTGAAATATCTCTAGAGATCAAATTTTATATTTTTTTTTTTTTTTTTTCTATTTTTAGATAGGTACAAAGTTTATTGATCTAACGATTTCTGCACCATCCAAAACTAGTGATTCTGTACCTATCTAAAAGTAATATAAAATTTGATCTTCAAAAATAATTCAATAAGAATAACATGTTCAATGGTTTAAATCAGCCGTTTGGACTTTCAAATTCGAAATACGAACACGAAGCACCATAACCTCACTCTCTCTCTCTCTCTCTATATATATATAGAATTAGGCTATGGTGTTTTGCAAAGTACAAAAACGTTGTGTGCTTTGCGCTCTATTTTAATTTTAACTCAAAAATGATCGATTCAAACCACTCAATCTAATCTCTATATCAAAATCTATTAGTAAACCAAATTTTATATGTTTTGGAATTTATTTGCTTTTTTATAGGGAAAACCATCATTTTTGGATGAACCAGAATTCTCAGATCAAGTCATTTTCTCCTCATCAGAAAAAATAGCAAAAAAAATCTTAAAAATATAAAATTTGGTTTACTAATAGATTTTTATATGAATATTAGATTGAATGGTTCGGATCGATTAATTCTGACTTGAAATTAAAAATAGAACGCAAAGCACACAACACCTCTGTGCTTTGAAAAGCACCATAGTCGGACTATATATATAGAGAGAGAGATTAAATGCTTGAAGATATTACAATGAATTTAAGTCTATTTTGGATAAACGATAGGGTAACCAGCAATAGGTTTTTCCATTTATTTAAAGAAGAGTAAGTTTCAAATAGTTCAATAATGGTATTAAGAGCATTTATGCTGGGTAGTAAGTACTTTAATCAACTATATATTTCTACACACAAGTTGTAGTTTGTCTTTGTGTGCTTTTAGTTAATTGGACTTATGTTACTGTCTTGTGGTACTCAAATTATATATCTTGTCAATTATCAGAAATTGATCCTTTGACAACTTCAAATACCACTTTAACAACCGATTAACAGAGACCGCCAATCTCACCACCAAGAAGCAAAAAGAGCATTAAAAGCTTGGATGCAACGGTAAATAATAAGAAAAAACATTAAATTGGGCCCCACGCGATAGCATCTATTATTATTATATTTTTATTTTCCTTGCATCTCCTATTTGCCTCTTTCGTTCCTCCAAACTACTGCCGCTTTCACATGTCATTTGCTACAGTGCAAGTCCCCATGTGTTGAATCTCTCAATTGATCGAGGAAATGTTCTGTTGAATAGGACTGGTGTGCAGAAGTTATTGTGTACGCTGTACACACGAGGCATTCATCTGGAGCAACTATTGAAGTTAATGGGGCGTTTCAAACTAGCAGCAAGACGAAAATAAGATTTTTAATTTGAAAGGACGAGTGTTATATTGGATATTAGATATTATATTATATATATATTTTTATTTTGTGGGGTTAGAACTGTGTTTAGGGGCGGATTTTAGAAGGGACCGGGAGGGCCCCGACCCTTCTAATTTTTTTAAAAATTAGTGTATATGTTAAAAATTTATGATATTTTATAGTGTATTTATAATGATTTTATTATTTTAGCCTCTAAAAAAATTAAATATAGTATCTAAAGAGTATACAAATTATTTTGGTCTCCCCAGACTTCGGGTTCAAGCTCCGCCACTGACCGTGTTGGTCTTCCTCTAAATTTGTCCTCGCTAACAACAAGTAATGATCAATTATTAATTAAAAATAAAATTATTTTGATATTAAAGAAAGATCAAATCTTTTATTTAAAAATATTTTAAAAATATTATAATTTATAAATATCTTAATTTATATTTTATAACATTATGATCATTAATCATGATTGCTTATAAAATTACACACACAAAGTTTTCTTGTAAAATCAACACGAGGAGTTATACAATGAACAAAAAATGACACAAAGTATCTATAAATCAACTTTTATAGAATCATTCACCAGCAACAGAAGTAATTATAAAAATATTAATTAACAATGTTGTTGTATATTAAAATATGTTTTTAAGTAACTTTTTTATCATCGATTGCTAAGAGCATTATATTTCGTAATTTATATTCAAAATAAATATGGAGCATATTTGAATATATTTTATATTCTGAATCTTATTTTTATATTGGTAATTAAACTTTTTACTTTTTAACAACCATGATAATCATTTTGTTATTATCAAAATAAAAAAGCAAAATTACATAGCATTTACTTTTATTTAGATAATTTGTATGCAAATTTTGGTACTATTTTAAATAGACTAGTTACCCATCAAGTGGTTTAAAAATGTAAAGGTTTGATTTTATTGACAATTACTTGTTGACTAACAAAATTCAATTTACAATTTTGTAATACATCATATCTAATTATGTCAATTTATCATAATTTTTATTTTTATTTTGATAATCATCTCATCATCATCTATTGTAAATATTCAATAAGTACAATTAATATATGAGGAGGGATTCAATGACCAAGGTCATTGATGCCCCATTGTGCCTATTTATTTATTCATACATAAATTTATAAATAAAAAATTTCACCTCAATTCATTCAAATATTATATTTCTCTTTCAACTAATATCATATCATACATACACAGTGTGATTTTCTCATAGGCTATATTTTGTGAATCATTTGATATATTCTACATTATCTCAATTACATCTATATGAAAAATCATAAAATTTTAACTTCATCTTAATAGTTATCAAGTAAGGAGACTAAATCATAAAATTTTATCCGATGATTTTATTAACGTTTGATGCATATATAAATAATACTGAAATGATATAATTTTTTTATGTGTGTATATATAAAATGATGTTTACAAAATATTTCTTAAATTATTTTTTTAAATAATAATTATTTAATATTTAATTTTATGAGCATCAACGTGACACCAATTACCAGTAATTTGTTCCCTCCTTTTAGTATATAATACTTTGCTAATTTAATATCTTGAGCGCCATACGGGGTATTAACTTTAGATGGTGTACCAAGTGCAAGTACATGTCCAAAATGAGACCAAGACGACATGACATCTAAATTTGTCAGCTGTTACACACCACCGCACCCACCTCCCAAACAGCCCAAGATCTATTTCTGAGGATATAATTTTCTGATAGAAAAATAGGACAAGTTTATAAAGAGCCACTAAAATTATGGTTTATGTTATTTATTTTTTACTATTTCTGTTTGATCGCCAAACTGTGTGGAGCTGACTAAAAGTTATGGCAGTTACATCACCGCATTATTCTTTCTAAAATAATAAAATAAACATAACAAATGGTTACAATGTCAAGTTGTGCATCAGCAGAAAAAAAATTGTCTGCATTAGCAATTGAAAAATTATCTAAAACCACCAAAATAAATGTAGCACTGCAAAATATTGTCATCAGCAGATTAAAAAGGTTGCATGTAGAAAAAAACATCCAACTTATTACTTCTATTATTTTTTTTGAATGAATAGTAGATGATCACAACTAAATAGATCAAATTAGGAATTCATTCACTTGATGCGGACAACACCAAGTTTAACAACTAAACCAATAAACGTGTCACATGGGGCAAAAGTTCGGTGCCTCTTAATAAATTTCCCAGAAAATAATGAAATATTATATGAACACTACAAATTGAAATTAGAAGAAAATCCGTAGAAGGTTCAAAACGGGCCATGTCCCTTTCACAGTTTCACTCTCAACAAACACTCATGCAAGAGATCAGATCAACCAGTCTTTGAGAAAGCAAAATATATAACACAAATAATAATCCCAACTTGAGAGAAACCAAGAGAAGCAGCCAGACCCAGTCTGGTTTGAAGACAATACAAAGGAGTTGCCCCTCTCCTATAGTCTAATTCAAGGGAAAAGAGAAAGGGAAACAGTGTGCACAGTGTGTGAAAAGGGAGTGCACAAGATTCCTCCATTGAAACCATGAAAGCTGGGGAGAGATCAAAGCTTATGAGAAATCTAAGGCAGGAGTCGAGAAGGTTCCGGCTTTTAGTGGTTGTTATTGGGTTTTTTCTTGTCACATTAACTTTTATTGTTGTCACAAAACCGGATTCGATTCTCTTTTCGAGTGGTTAGTTTACATTCTGATTACAAAGCTCTAATCTTTTCAAATTTGGAGAAATTGTGCTTGATTTTTACAGTATGAGCTAAATGGGAACCTTTTTAATTCCTTTCTTTTTGATCCTTTCGTCTTTTAGCTGGGAAGAAGCTCAGCCCCGAGGAAGCGGCGTCATCTTTTGGGATTGAAGAGAGAACAACTGTTGAACAACTTGGTTAGTTGGTTTGATTTAAAATTGTAATATACAAATTAGTGCCTCATGCTACTTCCAAAAAAAACACTTGTACTTCTTTTCTTCTGTGTTTCTGGTCTTTCATCTGAATTTTCAATTTCTTCCTTCCATGCAGAAATTTTGATACTTTACAGGGTTTCTCATGAAAATATTTCAGGTAACAATGAAGATAGAGTGGTGAAACCAGAAGGTGAAGAAAACACCCAAAAAAAAGTGCAAAGAAATATAGCTATAAGAGCCAATGAAGAAGAGGAAACTCAACGGGAAAATACAGTTGGACCTGATCAATTCGGTGAGTTATTTATTTTTATATATACCCTTTAATTTCTTTACAATTTTTCGTTTCAGTGGATTGTTATAAATTAGAACTAGGAACTTTTTCTTTCCCTACTTCTCCTTCCTTGCTAGGCCTCACTAGATCAGTGTGGCAGAGAGATTTGTGGGGGTGTGAGAGTGGGGATGGAGAGGGGAGGTGGTGATGATTAGATCTTATTATATTCTCCTCTTTTGTATGGGAGAGAAGTTGAGGCCTTTAACTTTTGTTTTTTTTGGTAGGATTTAGTGCATATATCCACTCAAAAAAGAAAGAGGGCAAGTTCTAATGATCTTTTTTACTACTTGCTTAAAATGGTGATAATTAAGGGGGAAAGTTGGAATAATGCCCTTGGTTTTGATTGCATGAAACTTGATCTGCAGGTAACAATAATAGCGATGAGAGATCAGAGGAGAAAAGTGAAGACAAAAAGGAAGAGGTGAAGCACAAGGTCACACTTCCAACTGTTTCCAATTATACCATTAATGACTCCATGGACAGCAAACCTGAAGGTACGCTCCTTTTTATTTGTTTATTTATTAATGATTGTAATTTTTCATTTTTATTTTATACATTGACAAATGCTACTTAAGATTCATTCCCGGAATTAATTGTAATACCCTGATTTGAGGATGGATAATGCTTTGGGCTTCCTATAAAATGAGTATGGAATAGGAAAAAAAAGACATTTGGATATATTAATCAAACAAATTAAAATTCCAAAATCAAATTGATAGAAAAAGCTTGAAATTCCTTGATTTGAAGCTCGGAGATGTGCTTTGAAAACTACTCCTGCAAGAAGCTTCTAAAAGAAATAGATATTTCCTACTTTTTCAGTGGTGTCCTAGATTGATAGAAAATTTTGTTGGGTACCCCTGCACAATATATTGTAGGTTTTTACCTGAAATAAGATCCGACTTCAATGTAGGCTGTTACCACCTTACAAACTATAGCTAAATTGTACAAATTAGTGTAAATCATTTGTTGGGACCAATAATTTTGGCTTGAAGTTACTGAATTAGTAAAATTGTTAGTGGTCCTGAAATTTATTAGAGCAGTATAATCATGAACAATTTGGGCTGACAATTTACTGGTATGATGCCTATAATTGCCCCAATATTTCTTCCTTTTTCATTATTTTGCTTGGAATATGATGATTAGTTATTGTGTGTGGTTACAGAGGGAATAAGTACAGAAGCAATGCTTCAGACAAATGAGGCGACTGAACCTACTCTACTAGGTACTTCTTGGAAGCAATTTGTGTACTATTATGTTCCTATATTATTTTATCTGTTATTAAGAAAAAGACACATTTTCTTAATGTGCAGGTAAAACAAGTACGAAGCCTCTATGTGACTTCTCAAATTTTCGTGCTAATGTTTGTGACATGGAGGGCAACATCGTAATTCACCCAAATTCCTCATCAATTTTTTTCAAAGAACCTGCTGGCTCTAGCCGTAATGAGGAATGGAAAATCAGACCTTACCCTAGGAAAGGTGATGAGGTCTGCCTAAGCCACACAAGTGAGCTCACTGTAAAGTCAACCCAGAACCCGCCTCAGTGTACCAAGTACCACGACGTACCAGCACTAATTTTTTCTGTCACTGGTTATACCGGTAACCTCTTCCATGATTTTACCGATGTTATGGTGCCTTTGTTTACCACCGCAAACCAGTTCAATGGAGAGGTTCAGTTCTTGATCTCGGACATGATGATTTGGTGGGTCCGTAAATATCATAGGGTGCTTGAGGCTTTATCAAACTATCCTGTTATTGATTTTCATAATGACAAAGAAGTACATTGCTTCAAGCATGTTATAGTGGGCTTACATGCATACATAGAATTCACGATCGATTCAAAACTAGCCCCGAACAATTACACAATGGTTGATTTCAATGCCTTCATGAGGCGTGCTTATAGTCTTAAGAGGGATTCAGTTACCGTGCTAGGTGAACAACCTAGCAAAAAACCAAGGCTGCTTATCATATCAAGGAAGAGAACGAGAACCTTCTTGAACTTAAATGAAATAGTTGACATGGCAAAAGATATAGGTTATGAGGTTGTAATAAATGAGGCTGATGTGAGTTCAAGGATATCCGAGATGGCTGAAGTTGTGAATTCGTGTGATGTCATGATGGGTGTGCATGGTGCTGGACTCACCAATTGTGTATTTCTGCCCCGAAACGGCACCTTGATACAGGTTGTACCATGGGGTGCACTAGATTGGATCTGTAAACTTGACTTCGGTCAACCATCTACTCAAATGGGGCTGCATTATATGCATTACAGTATAAGCATAGAAGAAAGTAGTCTGCTTGAACAATACCCGAGAGATCATGAAGTTTTCACAAACCCAGCTGCGTATCACAAGAAAGGGTTTGATTTTGTGAAGCAAACGTTCATGGATAACCAAAATGTGAGGCTTGATGTAAAAAGGTTTAGAAGTGTATTGTTGGAGGCTCTTGACCATCTCACACCTTAAAGCAGTAAAAAGACAAATTGTTTGGTGGGTTTTTGTTCTTTAAATTAATGGGGCATTCCGTGTAACTTTATTTATTTAAATTAGATATAATATTATTCTTTTTTTATTAGTTCATAAAAAAATTTCTTTTTGTTTATGTAAGTAGTCAATGTCAAAAGTTCAAATGCTCAAATTATTTTTTCTTCTTTGTATGCGGTTATTTGAACATGCAAATCAATGGAAAGCTAGTTCGTCAAATGGTGTATTTTTTTTTTTTTACTTTTTATATATCTATCAATACGTTATCTTGGTAATACAATAGTTTTTAGTGCTTGATATAGCTGTCTGAATCTAAAGTCCAACAAGTGGGGTTTTCTTTGTAACTATTTTTAATTGTTAATCATATTGAATTTTCAAGATTTCTATATTGTAATCATGCTACCCTACCAGTCTCCCATTTATATGAATTCACATCCGATATTCTGCACGCATGGTAACTACCCCATGGATTGAATTGTTGTTGTCCTGACAATTTGCTCTTAATTCAAAATCGATGGTCTAGATTTACTAATAGTTACTCTATGTACATAGAATATTCTAGAAGTTATGAATTCCACTTGTATTAAATGGAGAAAAAGAAAACAATACAAAAGAAAAAGCAATGCCCTTCGGGAATGCAAGGAATCAAGGAATATGTAGAAATTAGTGTTCAAATGTGATTTAAATAAAAAAAATGGTTGCTAGCAAGCAGCATTTAATTTATATCTCACAACTTCTATTAATTATTTTCGGAGGGTCCCTTGACAATGGGTTATTTTGACAATTTTGATGATAAATTTTTAAATAAAAAGAAAAAATTTACAAATACATTATCTTACTTATAAATTGATACACTGCTTCAAATTTCATAAAATTTCATTCTTATTTGATAATTTATCAAAGATCATCCAAATGTTATACAATTTGAAACAATAATAGTCTTTGATGAATTAACAAACGATAATGAAATTGTATGAAATTTGAAACACTATCAATCTATACATTAATGAAATTTAAAAGTTCATTATCAAGTATCCCTCCTTTTTTTTAGAAGAAGAAATAATGTTTTTGGACTCTATTTTTCAATATTAAAGATACAATTAGAAAAGTTTATAATACGTGAAAGTGAAATAAAATGGTTTGCCCCAACGAACTTCACACAAAACAAAGTAGAAAATACATATAGAGGAGGGATCCTTGACAATGTGTAAAGTCCTTCTATACGGCTATATTCCTTTCTTTATTTTGACAATCTTTGGATTTTTAAATAAACATTAAAAATCTTAAAAATAAAAATAAATTATAGGTATATTCTTTTATTTATAGATTTATAGTGTTTTAAATTTCATACAATTTCATTATCATTTGATAGTCCATTAAAGATCATCAAAATTTTATAATATTTATGACGATTTAAATTTAATATTTTTAATTAATTATCAAATGATGAATTATATAAAATTCAAAACACTACTAATGATAAATAAATATATATGTATAAACTTTTTTATAGATTTTTTGATAGTTATCTAAAAGTTTGCTGTCAAAATTGTTAGCAAAACAATAAAGAAAAATAGACTTCCTCATAAAGGAAATTAATTTCAATCAAAATCATAAATAATTATTATGCTTGACGAAGCACATGCATAAAGATCATGTGATTTGACTCATCGGCATGTAAAATGATTCAAAAGATGCAAGCATCATTTATAGATCCAGCTCTCCAGCCCACTCAAGCCATTTTTAGATAAAATATAAAATATATAATTATTACCAACCGGAACAATTTTTATTTATAACCCTTTAAATTTCCAATATTGCACAAATCCTTCCATTTTTTCTTTACAGTATTTATTATTTATCATATTGTTCTGTTTTCCTTTCTTATGGGCAAATAATACTTTCTCAGTTTAAAGTTAAACTAAAATGCCTCTGTTTCAATGTAAAGTTTGAAGCCAAGCCACCTCTCTTCTTCAGGCTGCACCAACTTAGAGGTACTGTCAACTATAAGGAACAGCTCCAGCAGTTCACCTCCATTTATAATTTTATATATCAAGGCACCTCCATTGTTGGCATTTGGCTAGATCATGTCACAACAAAAATCACAGCTCACTTTTTTTGAACTCTTTCAGTATATTGACACACGTGTATACTATACTGTAGAATGTTCAGGCTATACGCTGGATTTTGCTGGCACGCGGTTTGGGTGTCTCAGGAATTAGAACCCTGATTGACGTTGCCATTAGCTCAAACACAATAATTCTGGATAAAAAAATAACTATTTAAATTTTACAATAATGTTTTGATTTGTATGACACAAAGAACAGAGCATTAACGACGTCTTAAAATTCACACGGATACAAAAATATCTTAGTATATTGTGTGTTAGATATGATTTTTTTATGGGATTGAAATTATTTTAATCATCGTCCAAATATTTCACGATAACTAAAATAATTATTAAAATAAAACTTATGTGTCATAAATGATACAAAATAAATTATTCAAAGAATCTGAATAGCATTGTTCCACACTTCCATTTATGTTGTGGTTCCATTTTTTTTATGTTAAAATTTCAAAATGGCAGAATTGTGCAATCTAATGTCATCTAGATTCGCAAATTACGTCATCAATCTTTTAATTATATTATATAGAGATTTTATTTTTGGACGGTTTGAAATTATCATTATCATTACCATTGCCATTGTTTATATTAAAAAAAGATAGATAAAAGTTCAAAACTGAAAATCATAATACGTTGATGAATGGATCGAATTAGTTATTATAAGTTTAGGGAGCTGATATATACATACATTATCATTAATATCGTCATCGATACCAAAATCTGAATGAATGATTATTTATGTTAATAACTTTATTACTTTACTTAAATGAGTTTTAATTCACCTTACCGAGATTTAAATTGAATAACAAAAGTAGTGCACAAATAAGTTGTATAGCCATTAAAGTCCTTAACATAAATTATATATTTTTTTAACTTTAATATCAATGTTCAATATCGACAAGTATCAAAGATGATATCTCCTTAATATTTTTCATAAGTTTAACATCAAAAATCAAGAACCATAATAACGATCAATGTTGTGCTGTGCTACTTGGATACTTCTCCTAATTCATCAAATAAATATCTGATACGAATCCGATATGTTGTGTTGTGCTACTTGGATACTTCTCCTAATTCATCAAACAAATATTTGATACGGATCCGATACGGGTACATATATGACAGTACATGTGCGTATCTAATACAACCACATGACATATCATATTATTATTATATTCACTTTGACCAACAAATTCGATTTCTGATACGGAACGATATATTCCGTTATAATCTTGATTTTGTCAAGACATTTCTGAATCAAGACACGTTTCTGATTCGTTTATGATACGGTCATTTACTCATTTCATCCCGACACGGTTTTCAATTCGTTCCTTACTTTATTTGATGTGCACATCACTAAAAACATACAAGCAGTCGCAGCTGATTCTGAAAAATAACAGAAAAAATCAGCGAAAATAGGAAAGGCTGAGTGAGTGGATTCGAACACCTGGGATAGCAATCCTTTTGTGCGATATTATGCGATATTATTGTTTGACATGTTTATATATTAGTATCATATTCATTCCAACTTTCAAAACAACAGCAGTAAATACAATATATTTATTATTTATATAATTATTTTTATATAAAAATATATTATATATATACACATTCGTATTCTAATTTATTTAAAATTAACGTATCATATTTATTATTTATATAATTATTTTTATATAAAAATATATTATATATAGTCACATCCGTATTCTAATTTATTTAAAATTGACGTATCATCGCGTTCGCATCGGTACAACACAATTTTTTGTGTAAGTGCTAGCATGGTATAGCATCGGAGTACGTCTAGTTCGCTTTTTTTTTTATAACAAAATGGTGCATGTATAATGCATTTACATGATTGAATATTGTTGCTCGTAGCAACTAGTGTTTAAATATTTCATTTCTAGATCCTTTTGTAGAGCATCCACTGGCAAGATAATCGTTCAAATTTGAATTTGGAGAAAATAACAAGAGTTTAGGCCTGTCAAAGGTCTAATTGGGCCCGGTTTCAGTCGGATCGGTGTCTGCCTGTAACCGTAAAAAACTAAATAATAATAATAATAATAATAATGAAAAAGTTCTCCAAATTGATCATTCATTGTTTGCACTATTGTTTATTGAGACAACTTGCCCCAAAAAGAACAAGAGAAAATTATAAAATTCCAAGATCTACTTTTCAGCTACTGTGATGATATTAATATATTATACTTGGCGGACAATAAATTCAAAATTCATCTACTGCTTACAATGCATTAAAAACTCGGACAACTTCAAAAACTAATAAAATATTCTCCAATCATCAAATACGAAATAATAATATATATGACATTCAGACATATCCTTGTACTTTTATTTGTTTTTAAATATAGTTTTAAAGACATTGAAAATTATTTTTACAGGTCAAAATCAATAAAATTGAAGGAATTAAATAAATTTTCATTAATTATATAAAATCAATAAACTTCAAGGAATGACATAAAAATTCATGAAATCTTCGATAGTTCAGTTCTGTTTTAGATTGCAAAGTCAAACTTTTTTGAAAAGCCAACAGCCGAATCTGAATTTTTCAACACATATAATTCTGTTTTTTTTTTTTTTTTTTTTTTGCTTAAGAAAAAAAGCGAGACTTGGCTTCCAAAGCGTCACTCTTAATATATTTTTTTCGAAAATAATAATTATTGTTAATCCCGTTTTACCTGGTTGGTCTTAACCCTAGATTTAGAATGGTACATGTGGCATTTGCATGCTTGTAAGCTGTCAAGATATGAGAAGAATTGGCCAAGATACCGTCCCTGGTCAAAGAAGAGCTGCTCATTATTATTTTCTTTTTCTTTTTACTTTTGCTTATGGCGTTTATTAATGTGATTATGTCATAGATCATAGAACCAAGTGGAAGAATGAAAACAAATATGAAATATCATGCACCTAGAATTAGGTTCCTCGGTCTGATTTGCTGTCTGCCCGGATATTTTATGGGAGTAGTGTTTTTTATTTTTTTTATGCGCAGATCAGACCCTCTTCTTTTTTCGGTTTTGTTTTTGGTCCTGATTTTGGGCAGGGGTTTTGCCATTTTTGTTGGTATGTAATAAATAGAGTGGTTTGACGATTTGGATATAAAATACCTTTGTTCATATAAAATTGAAGAATTTTACGAAGGTATGACGTGTTTTTTTTTGACAAAAGGAGATAAATTAACTGTCATTTTTCATTATTTTTCGGAAAATTATACAAAAAATGAAAATAATTTATTGCAGAAAGTAAAAAAAAACAGTCCAGTATATACGAAGGTATGACGTGTTGTTATAATATAATTGGAATATAGTATAGTTAATAAATAATAAAAAAAAATGTTCCGGTGTACCGCAATTAAAATCAAACATCAATAAGGACTTTATTATGAACAATAAAATTAACGTCGGTGGTGGAAGTACGTGGGCCACTACAATTGCAAATTCATTCAAATTTGGATCAATAAAAAGAACCGTACAGGTGTATTTGAACAAAAGCATCCTTAAATGTATTGGCTATTTTTTCTGCACCAACTTTTGCTCTTTCTTTTTTTCTTTTTTTTTTAATGATAAGTTGATAAGTTTCACTCTTTCATGCGTGGCGATTTGTTAAACACTAAAATTATATATTATGAAGATTTTTTTTTCAATCAAATGAGTTGTAGCTCAACAGCTTTTTTAGTTAAAGATGAGGATGTAAATAATTCATTAAATATCTATAAAAAAACATCTGATTTTCAACAGCAGGTTGCTTTTCACATAAAATTATAAAATGCTTCATAATATATACTTTCAGTGTTTGAAAAAAAAAATTAAGCAGATCTATTGGTTTGAAGAACTAATTTGACGGCGGTGTCATGTGTACATCAACATGATGGAGTAAATATATTTGTCTACAGTAATAAATGTACAGTGACGTTAGGGTACAAGCTTGTTAAAATTAGTCTAGTTAACAAAATGTATTAAATCATTTTCAAATAATAAATCTAAATTGTTGAAATAAACTTAGGTAATGTGTTTATGTATTAAATTTCTTAATTTTAATTTATTCAGTGAAAATTTAAATTATAAAAAAATGAAGAATTTCATATTATCTTATAAATATTCATTTCATTGCCACTTGACTTCATCCCAAAAAAATTTAAATAACTATTATTTTGACAATCTTAACAACTAAATACAATTTGAGTGTCATTTGATATTCCATCAAAGACTACTAAATTTAAACCGTTAAATTTATCATATATTTTTTATATCATTTCATGAAGTATCAAATAACACTCAAATTGTATCAAATTTTGAAACACAACCAATCCATTAATTTAAGAATATGTTTGAGATTTTTTTTTTGCATTTTAAAGATTTTTTTATTTATATAAGTTAGTTATCAAGATTGTCAAATTAAATAGTTGTCAATTGATCACACCCAAAATATAAACTATCAAACGTAGTTTAAATTTGTCGTTTAATCTTAAATTCATCGACCACTCAATAAGTAGGCTGGTTATTAAAGTACATACTTCATTTACTTGCAAATTTAACTTGTTCCAAATGTAGACATATTGAAGTCAACAGTTTCTGACTCGTGATATTTTGTTGCGCCTCTTAAGACATTCAATTATTCAAATAAAGTGCACCGAAAGAAGCTTAAAATCAGGAGAAACTACTTGCACAAAAATAAAATAGTCACAGTTTAACACGACTGAGGTCACCTATAGGATATGAGTCCCTGACATGAAGAGCAGAAGAATGCAACACAAATAGTTACGCGGCTGAAGCCACATGAAATACGTACGCATGAAGTATAGATTAGAATAGAATCAGACAATTCATGTGAAAATCACGCGGGAGGTGGTTGTCCTTCCACCTCTGTCGGTTTTTTATTGAAATAATATTTTAGTGTTCCTCGTATTATAGTTACTTTCAGTGACTATTGGACACAATAATAGACCAAAATTTCGGGTGCTTTTAATTCCTTTTTTTTATTGTTCGTGTTTGGTATTTTATCCTAACTTCATCCTAATTCAAAACAATGAAATGTCCGGGAGAAATTAATGTGAATAAGTTATTTTTTTCACTTACACTAGTTAGTTTTATATACCAAGTTTACAAGAAATTTTTAACGAGTGTTAAGGCTTTTAACTTTAAATATTTAAATGAGCTAAAAAAGTTTGCAGAAAAGTTTGCTTTACCAAGGAGAAGTTATAACTAATCAATATGGATGCAGCCAAGTGTTCATCCATTATTTATCCACCAAGAAATGTATGTCATGTCCTTCGAAAGAGTTAGTTGACATCTGCTTGTTAAAAACATATTAATTAAAATAAAGAATTTTGTAAATTTTGCAAGTATAAAAAGAAACCAAAATTCATCCAATCACATTACAACAATATATCAAACAAAAATGTAACAACAGTTATTTTGAGGTCAGTTTTCTCAAGACAACTCTATATATTTCAATTTAGAAATCTTCCTCACAAATATTATAGAAGAACTTTCTCTGTTCACATCAATTTTTGTACTGTTTTTCTTGACTCAATAATTAGATAGTAATGTCAGTATGTGAAAAGGTTAACCACCTCTGCAATTGTAGAAATGAAGATGCTCTTGTTAATTACTTGCAAAAAAATTATATAATGCTTTCACATGAATTATTAATTTAGAAATCCCGTTAAATTAACAAGTGTGCGACTTCCAATTGAATTTGCAAATGTTATTATCAAATATAATTCATTTACAAGACTAAGGACTTGGGTACATTAGCTTTGCTTCACTCGTATTTATTCCGTCTCAATGTGAAGGTATGATTTTCAACTGGTCAATTAATTTAATTACTCCATCAAAGTTTCCATTACATTTATTAAGTTATATACAATGTTTTCAATAATGGCTAATTGGTAGCTTTAGCGTCCTATAGGCGGGCTATTTGGTAGTCTCTATGTTGCTAAATAAAATTTGCATAAAGTAGCATTTTTTTACCCATAATGTATATTTTTAATTGCCTCAGACCTCAGTAGACAAATAGCAAATATTTTAACAGAAATAGTGGACAACTAGTGGATGCTTTTCTAGCAGAATTTTCTGAAATATCCCACAATTAATTATTTTCATTATTGATTCCTTTTTTTTTAATTTAGTTTTCTATTGTGTCAAACGCTACTTTTAATATACACATGGTTAAATACTTATATTTTTAATATTTTTAATTTGTTCTTATGTAACGTGATGCTTACTCTGTTGTAATTACTATATATGAGACCAAGTTGATGTAGTTTATTTTTTTTATCTGGTGAGAATTATTTAACTTGATATTGCAATGCTCTTTGTACTTTGAAATGTGTTTTTAGAACCTACAGAATATAAATAAAATATAGTTGGAAAATCATTTCTCTTTTAAATTGATAATGCATTTTCAATCCGATATATGTTTTTTTTGGGGTAGCAGGTGAATTGTTTCCTATGTAGATTTTGTTAACGCAAATTTTAAAAAAAGAAAAGAAAAAAGAGTTGATAAGTAGAGGAGAAAGGAAGATGGAAAGAACCTGATCAACGCCATTTAAAACTTTGTATTCATCTGAGTGCAATATATAAATTTTGAGAGGGGGAAATAAAGGGATTTTGCTGGAATTGTTTTGGAACAGCCGAACAGGTGACAAATGGATTGAAATGAATGAGATATATAATGAAAATGTCGAAAAAATTGTGGGAATGAAAAGTTGCAGTCCGATATATTTTTTTTTTTTGCATTTTAGTATTTTCATATTAAATGTATTTCCTGTTTAATTGGAAGCCAGAACAAGAAATGGGCAGAATAGCTGACAAATTCATTCATTAATGATCACAAACACATTTAAATTTTATTTTATTTAAATAATATCTCCGTGTAATGTAAAAAGTCGCATATTCAAAATCCGAAAGAATGTTTTTATAAATATTTATAAATTTTAAGCCTTATCTCTCATCTTCAATATTATTTTATTTTCACGATGAGACTCAAACTTTTCAAATTATCTATAATGCATACAGCGACTTCTAAAGTAATAATCTTCCATGGGTAGGAATATGATAATATCTTGACCACTGAATTAGACATATAGTTCTCTGCATTTACCTCACAAAAATAAGTATAGAAGTCTGAACTAGTTCTTAGAAGGATGAACGTTGCATTTTCCTCACAAACTTAAAATTGGATAATTATTCAAATAGTATTAATAACATTTTAATTGGCACGGAATAAGAACTGCAGGATTTCCTTTCTGGGAAAATAAGGCCATGGTAGCGTGCTATATATCTTTGCTCGGTGAAACATAATTTTTGGAAATTTTGTGCCATGCCGTGTAATGAGTGATATGCACCAAGCACAAAATATTAAATATTAAATGCCCCTTAGTTATTTCAATTAATCAATTCTTTAACTAAGGGTGAAGATCTAATCAAGTGCCTCACTATAAAAGATGAAAAGAATGATTCTCTTTTCATCTTTGATTGACTCTTTGTTGTCAGATGTCAGATGCTTGAGATACAGATAACAGTATGCCCCTCTCTTTCACGGAAATACAATTAGGAAGTGGTCCCATGACCATGAGGCAGGGTGGGACCCACTTCATTTTACCATGCAAGAGCGCATAAAAACCGACAGGAGCTCACAGGGTCATTGTGCCAATGTTCCTTTCCTAGAGATTGGATCATTCCACGTTTATGCTGTACTGGCATATGATGTACCACCACTAATACTGTGAAAGTGTTAAAAGCTCACTATAATTGTTGGGTCGGAGTTAGAATCCAGATTGCTAACAAGATCCAATAGAAATGAATGGTTGTCACTTGTTAGGTTGGTAACAGGATCAAACATAGTATATGATCTCAGTATCTGCATCCTTAATTATTAGCTGGTAAACAGTTTAAAACTTAGTATTCCCAATTAGTCTGTCTATATATTAACAGCACACACTCTCTATTAAACGTTTTTTTCTTTATTATTATTTTTTTTTGCAAACCAACCACAAGTGACAAGTCGGTTCTTCATTAAAATTTAAGTAACATATCAATTAGGGGAAAGATTTATTTGAAAAGTAGTATTTTTCTGTGCATATTTGTCATTTGGTCAGAGTCTACAAATAGGGGTCTATTGACAGAGCAGTGATTCACTTGGTGGATGTGTTTTGCCAACAACTACTGAATCAAAAAGAGTGAAAGAGACCTGCCTCAATCAATTATTGTTGTGTAATTGTGTAGTTCTATCTATCATTTTCTCTCAACATTAGAAGCATTGCTTCATTTGATTTCAGGAAGGAGCGTTAACCAACTAATCTTCTGTGTGATGGAGAAAGGTTGCAAAAAATATTAACACCTCATAGTCACCTCATATAGTAAG
Organism: Schoenoplectus tabernaemontani; assembly: GCA_037127355.1. Lineage (NCBI taxonomy): Eukaryota > Viridiplantae > Streptophyta > Magnoliopsida > Poales > Cyperaceae > Schoenoplectus > Schoenoplectus tabernaemontani. The sequence continues at coordinate 9,359,225 of CM073741.1, read as the reverse complement.
AAGAATATCCACTAATAGCGATATAAAGTTTATCTTTTTTGACACTATGTTCCATTTGTTTGAAAAATATATTTAGGCAGAACCTACAAAATTAGGCTTACATATGGGGTCGAACTAAAACAATGTAGAATGTCCATGACATTTCCAACTGTTTTCAAACAATTTTGCAAATGAGTTGCGTTAGTTTTCGAACAATCCAATATTTCCACAAATTTAGTTTGAAACGAAATAATATAGCATCCTGAAAAAAATCTAAATTACTTTTGTTCAGATTCTCTCTCTTCTGATCAAATGGCAAACATACCGTGTTTTCTAAAGTAAAGATGGTTAGAAATTCCATCATATGTTTCCATAACATATAGGACCAAACTGAAACTGTACATTTCATACGATAAATTGACAACTCTATATCAGTATTCAGAAGACAAAGGGGAAATTTGGAAGATAAAAACCCAAGTAAAACCTTCCTTTTTTCCCCCTCTTCTTGCATTTATACATAAATATCATATAAACCTTCTTACAGATCTAGACAAATAAAAATGAATATAGCAAAGTAAAAAGAAAGAAGATAATTTACCAAAACATGATTTAACCTACCTCTCTTCTAGCTAAACACCCACACCCCCGTTATCCTAGTAAATAAATTAGGTACTCCGGCCATGCGGTAAAAGCTTAAGCACCTCCATCAATGTATTCTTAAGCCTCCCCAAATGCGGCCGCACATTTTGCTTGTCTAAATAAATGGTTCTTAGAGCATCCCAGCCTTGTTTGTGTATACTATATGGGTCTTTTAATACAGGGTGATCTTTCGGGTACTGCTCACTCAGTGTAGTTTCATCTAATTGTATCATATATTCGAGATAGTGTATCTGCATCTCAGCAGATGGCTCCTTAAATGTGCCTCGTGCCAGCCACTCGAGACCACCAAATGGTACCACCTGTTATTGTACCAAAATACATATGTTATTTTCCATGTTAACTCACAATTCCAACAAAAAGAGACGAGCCTTGGGCATAATCGATCACTAACTTATCAGCGCAGACCACTGATTAAGCCATAATTTCAGATAGATATATTTGTACAAGTGACAATGGTGATCACTCAATTAAGAAAATGTGCAACCTAGTATAAATTGGACCCTAAGTGTTGTTGAATAAAGACAACAACTAGGTCAACACATACCTGAATAAGCACAGCACCAGCTGGCAAGAACACCATGTTAGTCAACCCGGCACCGTGCACACCAATCATTACATCAGCCGAATTCACCAACCTAGCAAACTTGGCTACATCTGTGTTGATATCAGGTTCACCTACTCTGACATCGAAACCAAGCGACATGGCCATATCCACCATCATTCTCTCATTCAAAAACGCCCTCGAATTCTTCCTAGAAATGATAAGTAGCCGCGGCTTCCTCCTGATATCCCACTGCTCACCGCTCGGAGCAGCTGTTTCCCTCTCTAGACCTAGCGATTTCCTCAACATTTTCTTGAAATCTACAACAGAGTAACTCCCAGGGGTTTTAGATGCATCAACGCCTAGCTCTTTGTGGAACGTGAGTCCCGCCGTGATTTGCGGGAAACAATGGACGTCTTTCTCGTTGTCTATGTCGATGATATCGTAATGGCTGAGTTGTTGAAAGATGAGAATGTATTTGTTGATCCACCATGATTTCAGGCTGCTTACCAGGAACTGAACTTCCCCATGATAGTGGTACGAGCTGATGAATAGTGGTACCAGAACATCAGTGTAGTCATGGAACAGGTTGCCAGTGAAACCTATCAGAAATTTAAAAAAAAAATACAAACAAAAATGCTTAGCATAACAAATTAATAGGATTAATAATAGGCACATGGAACCAAATTATTTAAATGCATGCATGCACAAAATATTACCAATAACAACATAAAGAATGATTCCTCTAGAATCCAAGACAAATAAGAAATAAGAAACAAAAATAAAAGAAGAAAAGAAATAAAGAAACCAATGTACAGCATATATCATATAATGTAGTGATTTACACAAACAGAAATTTACCAGGGACTGTAACAAAGAAATCAGAATAATCCAAGGTCATAACCACAAAAATTCACCTCAAAACATTACAAACAAAAAAAGAAATATAAATAAAAAAGTAGTGTGTCTAGAACCTCCGTTGGAGAACAGCAAGGCGGGGACAGAGTGATTCCTGGTACATGCTGGTGGGGGCGTCACGTGACCGAAGGGCAGAAGCGTCCATTCGCGCACGTGCGATTGAGCGAAGGCGTCGTGCTTCCGACAGTAGGGCTTGATCTTCCATTCCTGCGCCATCGGACGGACGAAAATCCTCTGCGACTCCCCCTCCACTCGTACCTCCCCACGTGCCTCGCACGTGTCCGATCGGCGGCTTGTCTCGAAGCATGTCGGCTTGCTCAAGTCGACTTCCGAGGCCATGGCTGAGTCGGTGTGCGATTTCACTTCTTCTTCCACTTCTTTTTCTATCTCCACTGTGATTATGCGAAAGTGTGAGGGTCGAAGTGTAAAGTTTGGATTTTTTTTTTCTTGTCGAATTTAGGAGAATAATGCAGATATTTTACTCAATGTTGCATGCACAGATAATCAACGAGATTTGCATAAATTGAAATTTCTCAGAATATTAAAAAAGTAAAGAAAGTAAAGAAACAAAAATTCGTGGGTTCGAACCTCGAAGCCCCAAAAAGTAACTCGGGACCAAATAATCCCAACGATGCAGTTTAATAATTAATTTCCTATTTTTGAATGAGCTCAAAGAAATGTCACTGAAAACAGGTGTATGGTGTTTTTCAGTTATAATGTGTGAGAGATGATAGTTTCAGTTAGTCTACGTCTTTACCAGTCTACCTAAAATGGCAAAAAAACGAAGGGGAGAGGAAAACAACAAATTTAGACCAACTTAGCAAAACTTATTATTTCTCAAGGTCCCTCCATAGAGAGAAGAAGTTATTACAGAGGATGAAGAGGAAACAATTCCCATAACGCAAAAAACATAGCGGAAGAAAAATTTGCATGCTGTTTGAAACTAGTAAAATTGCTGGATGTGTGGATAAATGGAGAAAATCAAAGGGAAAAAGGAACATGTAATGTAATTTCATGCATTTTCTTCCAGATCTTTCAAAATCGAGACATTCAAAGTGGGAATTCATTGCATGCAAGATTTTCGCTTGACAAAACTTGGAAATTTTGGTAATTTGCTTCTGTCTTACAAAATCCAAAAAAAAAAATAATAACGATAAATAAGAGGGAAAACAAACCTGTTTCTGTCTCTTGGGGTTGTTCGACAACCAATCTCTGAAATTTGTTTGTTTTTATTTCTTCATCACTGGTATCAATTTCTTTCTCTGCTTTCCCTGCATGATCAGAAGCAACTCTTTAGACACAGTACCGAGATGTGTAGAGTGTGAGTAGAGGCAAAAAAAAAAAAACACACAGAGAGGGAGAGAGAGATAAAGAGACCCACCATTGCTGTAAGGTGCAAATCTAGCTCTGATAAGAGAGAGAACGCATAGAGAGAGAAGCATGAGAGCGATGAGGCTGACATTTCCAAACCTCCTTGCCTCTGTCCTCAGTTGATTCCTTGATCCTTTCATTTCTCCTTGCCTTCCTAATTCCTCTCTTCTCACTTTCTCACTTCTCTCTTTATCCTGGGTTCCTCTCCTTTATGTTATTTTCTATTCTTAAATTAGTTCTTTTTGAAGGTTTGAATGGATCTTAAAGAGACGCTGTAATTAAGCTTGACAAGGTAAAGGGATGGAGGTGGAAATGGACAATGGTTGACTACGAGACCACCACCATCCTACATATTGCCATGTACTAGTCTAGTAGAGGAGAGGGGGGTAGTGTCTTTGTTTGTTATTTATATTATATTCAACTAATTTTCATATCCGTTTCTCTTTCTGAAAAATATAAATTCTTTTTCCGGATTTTAGAACGGCCAAGCGGCAAGGGTTCTATTTTTTATTTTTCCTTTTCATTTGAAGGAGTATTAATTGCTTCAAATTTGTCGGTAGCCCATTTTCCTTGGAAAATTTTCTGCGCTTGTCAAATCTTTTCTAATATTTCTTTTTGATAAATTTTGGTCGATGACAAAATAAAAATTCGAAAATACAAGTATGATAATGAAGGTGAGTTTTTGACGGAAATAATAAATCTGCCTTTAAAAAGGCGTCCTCATCACCCCGGTCTGCTTTTAACAAAGGCGTCCCCATCACTCTCAGATTGGGAAAGCCTTTAACAAAGGCAGACCGGGGTGATGAGGACATCTTTCTTAAAGGGGAATTATTTTTTCTATCAAAAACCTACATCCACTGTCATTTTCGTGTTTTTAAATTTTTTATTTTATTATTAATAAAAAATCGGAAATCATACACGAAGATATTCTACACGGACAACCAAATTAATTGACAATTATAATGACCGTTTAAGTAATTATTAAAAAAAATTACAAGTATCTTATCTAAATTATACAAGTGGAGGGTCATTGACCATTGTTTATTTGACAATCTTAACAATTTCCCAAAATAAATTATGAAATCCAGATCCAAAATCATAGACGTGAGCGTGACCCATGATATTTATGTTCAAAATTTTAGCGATCGAAAATTTTCATTTTTTTTTATACATCATCAAATACTACTTAAATTGTATGAAAAATTGGCTGTCAATCTATCTATATTTCTAACAAAATATTTATAATTTTCAAAATTATGAATTCTATTAAATTTTTGATTAATTATTAAGATTCTCAAAATAACTATTGTCAAGCAATATCTCCTCTTCATATAAATTGCACATCAACTTTTTCAATTTAAAAATTGACTTCTCATCGATTGGGACATTTGAAAAAATAACAATTGCGTTTTATTTGCACCTGAGAATTGCAACAGTCTATACATCATTTTGTTTAAAATATAGAAAAGTATCTACGATTATTTTTTTATTATTTTCATAGTTATTGTTTCAACTGTCGTTATCGTGAGGTTGACAATATATTTATTTTAAATCACAATCTTATTGTTGATTTTCTTCAAAATATTATATTCTTATTTAATTTGGTCTGATCAAGTTATATTGCCACGATATATCCAATATGCTATTATACAGGGTCTGGCAAGTGTTTCCAAACATTATCACATTATTTGAAAGAGAACTCTTCGTTAATTTAGGTGGTTGGAAAAGCAGAAAAAAAAATTTTAAACAAGGAGAGAGAACGCTCCTCTGGCCAATGGTCTCCGAAAACAACAATCAACATTAGGTTAAGTTAGATTTATGGATTAAAGTTTGGTATCAAACATATAGAACTTCTTTAATTTCAATGAAATTGGTGATTAAAAAATATTGATTAAAATGTATATTATAGATTAAAAAAAATAAAACTGTGACTGACGGTCATACAACAACAACAAAGTCTTTGATCTCAAAAAATTGATGTAGGCTAGAAATGATTGACGGTCATAATTTATCTAAATACAATAATTGTGAAACGTTTTTAATCTATAGCAAAATTATTGTTAAAGTTATATATTATGAATGATATTTTTCATTACTCTTGTAAAATTTTTGTTTTACTTTTTATATTCTAAAATAGTATTAACACAAAAGTATTCTATAATATGTCAAACCATCCATATTTTCACATTGAAAAAAAAAATAGTGGATCAAACTTGTGTTTGAGACATGTGTGAACTATTTTAGAGATATTCTAATCATTCTTATAGTATTTGTGCAACTATGAAATGTTACAACTTAGAACGGATTTATGCAACAAAGCCAAATATGGACACAAAAAAGAATGCATCAATAAAACATTACAAATTGCCATATCAAATTTCAATAGTTAAAAAAGGTACTGCAACAGATTTTATATGCAATATGTTAGTGTCTTATAAATTGTCCAACTGTCCCGTCTCGTCCTTTATTAAATTCTACAATTGGTTATTATCAAATTGATTAAAATACTGTATACTAAATCAAGTGAGAGATTTTAAAACTTCAATGAGAAGCAAAACTAAAAAGAAAATCCAAAATATAATGTTTCTGGAGAATTTGAAAGATAGAAAAGTTTTCAACCTTGAGACATTTGAATTGTGTACAGTGTAGTTCTGGAGATATGAAACCAAGAAATTGATTCAAAATTCTTGCGATCAGCCTCCATCTATACATGTTGAATTTGAAAAAAAAAATTAAGGGGGCTTTTAGTATTTTAATTATTAAATAAATCTCGTAAATATGCTTCCTCATATAAATCCATTGCTTCCATCTTGGTTTCTTACGGGATTAGTATTTTTGAAATAAAAATAAAATGAAAATTTTACAATGTAACTGAATCACTGGAAAGGAATTTTAATAAAGCTTGAAATTTTTAATTATGCAGTTGGATAAACTTCGAGGTACATTAATACATTATTTCATTACATAAAACTTGTAATGAAATCCCCAGAACCATCCATTATTTCATTATTGTTTTGCATTATTATTTTTTTAATATCATGCCCATAGGCTATTCTTTTTAAGGCTTAACACAAGTCAATGGTGTTTGAACGACGGAGTTTAAGTCTTGTTTTCATAAAATAATCACATATAAATCACCAACATGTCCATACATTAACTCAACTTTACACCATTAATACCCCAGATGTCATAATAATGGAATTTAATGGGAATGGGTGAGAACTTAGAAGTGAGGAGACATATATCAATAACCCGTATTCCAACAATATACTTTGCTTTAGAAAGCAACAATAGCATTTCAATGATTAAATAAAGGGGGCAATGACACTAGTACTAGTCCCATTAGTTTAATTAACACAGTAGCTTTGCTTTTGATTAGTGATAAGGCATGCTAATGACAAAAGACAGATTATTAATTAAACTATTCTCTTGGACCGAGCTTCAATGCTTTGGGTCCCGAGTAGAATCAGTAAATTTTATTATTTTATTTTTTTTCATTTTTCTTGTCCTTTCAGTGTCCTGCTTTAATTGTGACCGCACAAATGTATTTGTGTGCAAGAGACTTGTGCGGGTTGATATGGCTGGGGTCCGTTATAGGTGTACGCGTGTTTCATTTGACAAGAAAATAAAAAATATATATATATCCAAGATGTAAAATTTATAAATACAAGCATTAAATTTAAAATTAAGTATGAGTTTTACTTTAAAAAAAGAGTTGAAAACGCACTAATCCAGCCTGGAATTACGTCTGCATGGTAGTACTATTAGTGTTGAAATTTGTTGTTATCTATTTATCTGATTATCTAACTTTTGTCGTATTTGTTAAGATTGATAATGAAAACTTAAAAAGAAACTTGGGAGAGGATCCATAAATCTAGTTATTTTGACAAACTTAAAACGGATTTCAAATAATTTTAAAAAAAATCTTAAAAGTGAAAAAAATATAGATATATTTTTAATTTATAGATTGATTTTATATCAAATTTTATGTAATTTAAGTGTGATTTGTTATAAGATATCAAATTTACATTATCGTTGTATCTGTCTAAATTTAACGACCACGAATACAACAAACCACTTAAAGTAAACAAAAATCTGAAATGTCTAATCGATACAATACACAGGGGCGGACCTGACAATATATCAGGCAAATGGCGCGCTTTTTTACGGATTTTGAAAAATAATGCTTTTTCGGTAATGTTTTAGTGCGTGCTTCTCCACTTTGAAATTTGTTTTGCCCCCCCCCCCCTGAATTGTCTGGTTATTTTTATTGAGAAAAAAAATATTTAATACCGTGTATAATGAAATAATTATGCAAAGATATCAAAATATAAAGTTCCTTAGTCGAAAACTTTCTTCATCAACTTGATTATCTATTACTTTGAGCTTTATTTTATTGTTATTTTAATATATAAAATGTTATTATTTAATAAAAAAATTATTAATTAAGTATATATATTAAATTATTAATTTTTTTATTTAGTAACTGATTAGTTAATGGATTTGAACCCGATAAACTATTACAATCCGATAATTGCCCCCCCTAATCAAAATCCTAGATCCGCCACTGACAATACATGTATAATGCAGCACATGGCAAAGAAAAATAACTAAATATAAAGAACACTTGCAAATAGTTTTTTTTTTAAGAAAAAAGATAATAACAAAACGGAGGTATTTAGCCACGCAACAGAGCGTTCTTGATTGACAATTGTCGTGCTACGTGTCGCTCATACTCCTCTAACTTCTATGTACAAATTGGTATTTTTCCAACCCTGAGGTAGACCTACTAGTTACTAGAGATTTGGTAGAGGCTTTAACAAAATATTTTATTTTCACTTGTTCAATATATTTTTTTTTATGTGGTGTTTGGTTGTCCACAAATCATTTTATTTTACAAATAAAATGACCTTCTGGTTGTTTGAAGTGATCAGATTTAAGTGTGTGGAATCCATATTACTTAGTCATATTCAGATAATTAATTCTAAAGTTTGATATTATATTTTAAAATTAATTCTGATTGAAAGGTTGTATATTTCTATTGCATTAATTATAACTCGTAACATACTTTATGCACAACGGTCAGGTAAGCCTGATTCATTCATTGCATAATTTTAAATTTGCCGAATCATTAATTCACACATAATAATATAGCAAGTTGCAGGCCAACTTGGCAGCCAAGACAATTCTTCATTGGTCTGATTTGCTCAAGTTATTTTTATTAGAAATGTTTTTTTTTTTGTTTCTTTTGGCAAATATGCCAATAGGCAATAAAACTGACCTAGTCAAGCTACTGGATAGGCAATTTAACTATACCTGTTTAATAGCCAATGAAAAAAATATTTATAACTTCATGAAATAATGATGGCGTCCATAGCTCTACTCACCGGTGCATTATCTTGTGCAATTTCAAATTTTTAGTATTTATTTTCGCATATACTGGTAAATGAAATCCGAATGATAAAAGCTATTACAATATTTTTTAAATTAATTCATGCTTTCATCTTCTTCTTCTTCTTTGAGGAAAGGTTCGTAGGCACATGCTTTCATCTACAAATTGGCGGCTGGGATATAGTCATGTGCATTGGAAATTGGTGTAGAGTGTAGACCAAATTACTTCAATTCAGGCTCAAAAATTCTGTGCAGATTTTGGTTGTGCTTTTTAAGATAAGGTTATGTGGTATTTTCAAAAAAGTAAGGTATCATTTTTGTAATGGGAGTAGGGTACAATTAGATTCTTCACTCATATTTTTAACTATACGATATTAAGTTTATTTATAGACTCTCTCTCATCATTCTTTATAAAATTAACTTTTCTTGATTTCCGCACCACAGTGATGGAAGAGAAATAAATTTACTCTTATGGACCCCACTGAAAAAAAGATGCAAACTGTTTGTCACTCTACGAGCAAAATGTAGAAATAAAATTATTATTTCGATGAATTGTCAAATGAATTTTATATTAAGTAAAAGAGTGTGGAAGAGTGCTAATCTGGTATATCAAGCAATAAATGGTATACCGGAAAAATCCTCCTCAGAATAATGATTATTATTTGATTATGTTGTATTATATTATTATATTATGATTATAATTATGATTAATAATTATTATATTATTATATTATAATTATGATTATAATTTATTATTATTTATGATTATTATTATATTATCATCACTATTAGTATTATTATATTATTATTATAATGATGATGATGATTATTATTATATTATCATCACTTGTTAGTATTATTATTATATTATTATGATTATGATTATTTATTATTATTATATTTTTATAATTATGATTATAATTTTATTATTATTATATTATAATTATGGTTATGATTATATGATTATTATTATATTATTACAACTATGGCTATGATTATTATTATTATTATTATTATTATTATTATTATTATTTATTATTATATTGTATTATATAATTATATTATAATTATAGTTATGATTATGATTATATTATTATGACTATAATTTATTATTATTATATTATGATTATGGTTATGAATATATTATTACATTATTATAATTACGACTATGATTATTATTATTATCATCATTATGATTATGATATTATTTTATTATGTTTTATTATATTATTATGTTATGAATATATTATTATTATATTATTATTATATTATTAAAATTATGATTAAAATTATGATTATTATATTATTATTATATTATTATTATTATAACCATGAATATTATTATTTATTATGATTATGTTTATGGATTATAATTATTATTTTATTATTATTCTTACTACTATTATTATTATCATCATCATCATTGTTAGTATCATAATTATCCATATTTTAACTATTTTGATTAGCAATTGACAAACGATATTTTTGCTCTTCTGAATAATCAAGAATATCACTCTTCTACCACTCTTCCAAAAAAAATATTATTCTATCACTCTTCCAAAATTATCGCCATTCCAAAACTATTCTTTGATTTGCCAAACGAACCCTTAGAGAAAATTATTTTAATCATTTAAATACATATCCTAATCAACACAACTTGTAGCTACTGTATTGTATGCATCTCTAATTATTAACTAAATGCAAAAAAATATTAAAGAATATTAATTTGTGAGCTTCTTAATATTTTTGAATTTTAAAAATTATGTAAAATCCATGTAAAAACAGAATTATTGTGTTATTCCAATATGTTTTTATTTTTTTTCATCTAATACACTTATTCTGATACATGAGAAAGCGTATTTACTTAGCATTATTCCTAAATTAGCAAAAGCTCAAATAGAATCTCATTCCCGCATTATAAAAAATAAAAGATTACAAATAATTTTGATGAAGTTATTTTGAATCCTAGAAAGAGCAAAAAACGAACAAAGAATCTCATTCCCGCATTAATATTAAAACGAACAAATAACTATTGATTTATATTGATTTATGATTTTAGTAAATTTTGATGCATATATTTTATGACGTCGAATATATCTGTTTCAACAAAAGTTACTGATAGCTCCATATGTATAACTTACAAAAAAAAATTATTGTCAAATAAAATATTGTTTAAAGTCTACAAAAAATACTGATGATTTAATACACTTTTAATTAACAATTTTTTTTATTGGAGTAACTTCTATAGCCTTGTTTTATCCTTGTAAAAAACATATATATTTTTTTGTAATTGATAAGCCTCATTTATATACTATATTCAATTAGGATTTTATCTCAAAAACTATGCATTTTATGTTAATTGTTAAGAATTTATTTAGTTTTTATGTCGAGTTCGAGATACTGCTGCATTTCTTGTTATTTTGCAGGGCATTGAGTGTAAACAAAGATGTTAACATGAGAAATAATGCTTGGAACGAGATGGGTCGGATTTACACGAAGAAATCAAGTTAAAAACATTCCCATACCAAAATTGCGGACCGCAATTATCAATTACGGACCGCAAATGCTCTCTGGTTCGTTCTGGAAAAAATGCAAAAATTGCGGACCGCAATTTTTTGGCTGGCAGCGCGAATTGGTAGTTTTAAAGCGGTTTTCTCATTGGAATTAATAGATTTTGATACCCCTTCGTCCTAGACATCTCTCAATTGTCTGGAGAAGAGATCCCAAGCAAGAAAGAAGAGGAAGAACACCATTGGAGAGAGATTTGAAGGAGAACTCAAGAACCGGGCGAGAAATCGTAGATCTTCTTGGTGCACTCTTTTCTTTACTCTTTTCTCATGTTGTACTGTTGTTTAAACATGAATCTTGATACAATCTTTGACATGATTTGTGGCTAGACACCCTTCTAGGGGTCTAGGTGTAAACTCGATAACTCGAATGGTTTAATTTACTCGTTTGATGATCTTTTAGTTCTTGTTGTTTGTGATTGTTGTTTTGTCTAAATTGAATGCCTAGTTTTAATCAACTGCATGTTATCATAGAAGTGAAAGCGGAAACCGAAAGGTGGAACTGAATCTTCTGACCCAAAATAGTGATTTAGGTCGTAGGCCAAGTACTTAATCGTGAAACTTATTACCTAAGGGAAAACCGAGGAAACCTTAGAAATTGTGTGAGGTACCGAAAGACGAAGTACAAAATCTATGTTATGCCAAAGTGACTCACTGATCTTAATGGGCTTAGACTTATAAGGTGAAGTACTTAATCGTGAAACCCGAATTGTTTAGGTACGGTATCAAGCCACGAAAGTGTAAATTTGGTACTAAAATCGAGATTAAATCCCCGACAAACACTAGAACAAATTAAAAGATCAAATAGAGTGAATTGACCAAACGAGTGAGAGTGAAGCCGAAAACCCCTAGAATCCTCAATCTGATAAACTTTCCAGTCATTGTTGTTAGATTTACGCACTTTTATTTTGATACAAAAACTCATTTTTGATTGTCTAGATTAGTGAAACTTGTTAGAACCGGTAATTCATCCTTGTCCTTGTGGTTCGACACCCCAACTACTACTTGACCAGGTCGTGCGCTTGCGGCTGAAATTAAGTATAAATTAGGGTATTTATTAGCTTAGCAAAATACACATCAGTAATATCTTGCTTCCCTTCAAAATCATAAAACTAATATAATTTTCATTTTTATTAATAATTGGCTAATTCTAAATATTATAACAATTCATGATAAAAATTATCTCTAAGTATTGTTTTACAATCTTGACATGAATTCTACATAAATTTTTATCTAAATTTTTGTATGAGTAAATTATATATATATATATTATAATTTTTCTATGTATAATGTCAATGAATAATATTTATCATTTTTTATTAATAACTAAAAATAAAATAGAAATCACAAGACTAATAATATTTTATAATAATAATAAGACAGATTTGAAAAAAAATCACTTGACACCCAAATAAAAATAACAAATCATACATGTACTTCTGAGTTATGATTGTATCGTTAATTTTTTTTTTCAGTACTTCATTTTTTTATGCATGTTGACAAACAACAGAGAAGGAATATCATCAGTTCCTCTAATGAATTCCGTCATTTTTATTAAAGTAGAAAATCACATTAATAAAAAACAGAATATCAAAATTTCGTTTAACTATATATTTCTTTTTTTATTATCTTATTGTTTCTATAAAATTCCTTTTTAGTGAAATATATTGTATATAAGATATGAAAAAAAATATTTTTTTTATTCCACGAATTGAGAAATACATTCTATTGTAGCACGCGAGCCGAGGCGAGAGAAGAGAAGAAGAAAGAAAAAAAATAATATAAGTTACCTCTTTCATCATTCCATCATTGTGGTATGGGAATAAAAAAAAATTGGTACAGTTGAGAGAAAAAATCATTAAATGAATTTACGATCCAACGGTTAGAAATATGAGTGAACAATCTAAATGTACACTCCTGAGTGTACTCACCCTGCTCCCTTTTAAAATTAAAAGAAAAAAAACATTAGAGATGTATTATTATTGACATCATTGTCGATTCAAAATTTATTATTTGTGTTAAATGAATTATTATTCATGTTAGTCATTATTATTTAATTTGTATAAATTATATATTATTTTTATTATTTAATTTTAAAAATATTAATCTAAATATAACTCATTTAATTCGAATGATGAGATATTATAAAAATAAGTTGTATAATAAAATTATTAATTTAAATAATTAGATATTATCAATATCAATTATGATATTTATTACAATGTTATTGGCTCGCTAACTAATTGAAATTATTGGAAACTGAATATATAATCTGTTTGAATTTGATTTGAAATTCTAAAATGGCGATAACTATGAAATTTGAATTAGAGAAGTAAATTTCAACTCACTGGATGAGATATTATATGTTTGTGGTTCTAGTAACAAAAGGAAACTATTAAACAAATCACGTGACATGCATGTGCCGGAATGGACCATTTGGCTGAAACGTGAGAACATGCAAGAATTCTACGGTCTCACATATTTTTTTCGTTTCAATTTCAATTTTTCATTTTTATGCTTTGTAGTTCTTAATCATTAAAACTAGTATTAATCTATTTTAATCGATATAAATATAGCAAACATGCAATTTTTATCAATGCATTTTTTGGATTCAGTGAATAGTGAATGCCAATTGTCTAAAGCACTACACACATACTACACAAATATAACAAGAAGATGCAGTGGATTAGAAGAAGCAAACATTATCATGGCCCGTAAAGCTCTGTGAAAAATAAAGATCGGTACGTACAAGTGAAATTTAATTTGCATGAATTTGCACAGTAATTCAGAATGTGCTCCCATCCCATGCCATGAGGCCAAATTGATGGTACAATCATTATTTCAGCGCTGACAATGAATTAATGTCATCTAATTTTCTATCATAAATTGAAAGTAGGACCACTTTAGTATGAATTTCAATTGAGAAAAAAATGTAATTGAAACTATTACAGATACAGGTCCTTCTCTCCTAGTTAAATCTATTTTTTAATGTTTAGATTGAAAAAAATCCACCAATATTCGATTGCTAGCCGAATATATTGGAGTAAAATAAATACGGCTCGACGTGGGATATTTTCCATACGATAAATGGGCCATGCTACGGATCGTATCTCCTTCTTTAAATCTCAAATAGTCGATCTGACCGGTCAAAATGATTTTCATATGAAAATTTAGTTGTAGCCCAATTTTTTTTTTTTTTATAATTTTTTTACTATTTTTAAGATAGTTAGAAAATCACTTAATTTAATTATTATGAGCCATTCAAAAGTGTGATTTTCTAGCTATTCTAGAAAATAGTAAAAAATATTCTAAAAAATATATAAATTTCATCTCCAACTAGATTTTTTTATATGAAAAATATATTGACTGGTCAGATCGACCATTTGAATTTTGAAGACGAAGAAAGCGGTCCGTAGCACATGAGTCATCCGTGGTACGTCTAACACCGTAGCCTAATTTTATACACACACACACACACACACACACACACACATATATATATATAGAGAGAGAGAGAGAAAGAGTTGGGTAATGGTTGCTATGCATAGCACGGATCACTTCCATATTATGGATCGATTTTTCATTATCAAAGTGCAAATGATCAATCCACTTGTACAAAATAATTTTTATATGAATATTTAGACGTAGACCAAATATAATTTTTTTTAAATTTTTATATGAATATTTAAAAAATCATTTATTTTGAATGACTCATAATAACTAAATCAAGTGAATTTTCTAATTATCTTAAAAAATAATAAAAATATAAATTTGATCTATATCTAGATATTCATATGAAAATCATTTGAATTTTAAAAATAAAGATCATTTATAGCACGGCATCATAGCTCATCATATAGCTAATATATATATATATATATATATATATATATATATATATATAGCTTATGGTGCTTTACAAAGTAAAAAAAATCATTATTGGTTCGGGGTGAGATTTCATATTCTGAGGTTTCAGATGGTCAATCTAAGTTGCTCAATAATTTTTTTATGTCAAAATCTTATAGTATATTAAATTTCATGATTTTTTGAGTTTTCTAACAATTTTTAAATTATTTTTAAAAATAGCTCTAAAATAAGTTATTTTCTTATGTTAAACAGGGTTGTTTTTAAAAATAATTTATAAAATAATTAGAAAAATCAGAAAATCAAGAAATTTAATATCCTATATGATTTTGACATGAAGAAATTATTGAGCAATTTATATTGACCATTTGAGATCTCGTGATATGAATCTCACCCCGAAACAATAACGATTGTTTACTTTGTAAAGCACCATAAACTATCTCTCTCTCCATATATATATATATGACGCAAAATATGATCCTTAGATTTGTTAGTAAACAATTAAACCTGAATTTGAGAAAGAGAATTCTTCAATTATCATGTAGATCTAATTTTTTACTAAGTAAAGTTTCTGTGACAAAAGACAACTTTTTTCAATTAATTAATTATTTTTTTCCAAAAAAGCTTAAATTTCAATTTACTAATCAATACTTCAAAACTAATCGTTTTAAATTCCTAAAATGGTAATTCGGGAAACATAGCTTTTCTAATTACGTGGTTGATTTTGTTTTCGACTGTTGCTCTTTTTTTCTGTGAAATTCCCTAAACTCTCACGGAATATTTTGTTTATTCTTAATTATGTTGTACTTCTGTAAATTCCCACTACAACTTCCGTTTGGCAGTGCAATTCTGGAACGGAATAGCTTAAAAATCACAATTTCGATCGAAATATTTTGCCAAACGCTGATATAACAAAATTGAATTGTGTCTGTAAGAGGCTGTTCCGTTATTCGGACCCATTGGTCGAATAGTGGAATTGCTCTCAATTTTGGTGCAAAGAATAGTGTTTTTTCCCATACGTACCCTTTCTGTGATTTTTTTATTTCTTTCTCCCTCAAAGGAAGCTGCTGAAAATTGAGAAAAGAAACACCCAAACCTAATCATTCTATCATAGACCTCTTACAATCGGAGGCTATCTTTCCTATCAAACTACAAAATCGATCTCTCACCTTCAGCTTATTGCAATGACATCCGAAAAGTAAACCTTCCAGAGCTTCTCTCGAAACAATTCGTAGATACTAATGACACCAAGATTGACCAATGTGCCGGTGATCTACAGGTTGTCTCTATTTTGAGGTAAGCTCATCTCTTCTCATAAAAGCCAATAAGAATCTAAAAGTAGTGCTAAGATGCTAGTATGGCTGTCAGTATATGAGATTACCATGTTGGATTTAATAATATAATGGACTGTATAGGACGCTATACAGATCATATAGATTATGAGCTTATGTAGTATACAATTATATACTAAAAGTAGTGCTAAGTTACAAATAATATGGATATAAATTAAGTGTTACATAAATGAGCTTTTATATGTGTAGAATTAAAGTTTAGACAATTATAAAATTTATAATGGAATAAATCAGAAAATTATCATGCAACCTTTCATCTTCTATGAAGAAGTTATAAAAGCTTATGATCGCCATGAGATAAGTCCATATGTTCATTATCTCTCTCACACACAAAGAAAATAAAAGAAGAGAAGAAAGGTGAAAGTTGTGCGACCTCTCCATCAGGTGACACAACAGTGTTGTCACGTAAAGTACTAAGGGAACCGGCAACTAGTGACTTATTCTCTTAGAAGTTCACAAAACCGCTGTCATCTTAGAGTTGTGCGCACAAAAAAAGATAATGAATCAAGAGGAGACGGATTGCTACGCAACCGGATCAAATCCAGTGAAATTTTTAAGAAATTATGAAATAAGATGATGCTTCCGCTTATATTACAGTTTTCTCAAGTGGTTCTTGATGATGAAATGAGATTCATCATACCATTGACGACACTACTAGAAATTTGGTTGATAGTATCGGAAATTTAGGTGCAGATTAAGTGATCTGTGTCAAACTCGGTATTAGCGACTAATATTAGAATCTCCTTGTCGCGGCTCTCTCATTTTCGTAATTTCGCTAAAGAGCTTTGTCTACTCCCATCACACGAAGCACGCCACCAAGTGACGGCTCCATTCATCTTTCGCATGGCTGAGTCCGTACCTTGGCATTAACTTCCTTTTTAATCATTTTGTTGAAAAAAACTTCCTTTAATCACTCCAAAAAATTATTAATTAGAAGATCAGTAGATTTTGTTAAAGAAGTTGCAAGAAAAAAATAATATGATAATGTGTTAATGACAAACTTGAACATATGTAAGCAATATGATGTAATTTAAGTTTATTTGATTATCTTCAAAGCTGATAAAATAAAACTGTACGTTTTGTCTTCACTTCAGTCGACAAAAGCAATCCTTTTTTTTCACAGAAATGTTCTACTTAAAATATTTAGGAGTAAATATGGTATATATGCAGAACCTAATTAGATTCAATTTGAAAATAATAAGTATATATGTCGTTTCTAAGTTTGGATATTAATAATTTTAGAATATGAGAACAAATATAATAATGGAAAGGGATCACTTGACAATTAATCCTTAACAATGACTAGGACTGTAAACAAATCAAATTCAATCGAACTAACTAGTGTTTGAGTTTGATTTAAAATCAATTCGAACTAAATCGAACACGAACTAAATCAAACTCGAATAAATCGAAATCGAACTAAATTGAACTCCAAATGAATGTAATTATTTTAATTTTTATATTTATTTTCATATTATCATAAATAATTAGAGCTAAAATAATTAATATTTTATTAATTTTATTTTAAAATTTATAAATTAACTAATATTTATTAATTTAATAATAAACTAACAATATCTCATTAAGTTTATAATAAAATAATTATATTACATATATTAATGACTAGATAGTTAAAATACATGTAAATAATGAATATATCGAACTATTACGAATCGAACTCGAACTAGTTCATTAAAAATATTATCGAACATAATTGAATCAAACTAATAAAAAAATCTAATTGAATGAATCGATCTCGAGATAAAATCGAATCGAACACCGAACAAATTATGAATTATGAAATTTTCTTGTACCCCTAATAATGACACAATAAATAAAATGGAAAAAAACTTAAATATAGAGAAAATTTTGTAGATTTATTTATCAACTTATAGATTAATATTATTTAAAATTTTATATATTTAGTTATCATTTGATAGTCCATTCAAGATCATCAAAATTTTTTATAGTCTGTAATGGTTATAATTTAATGGTCTTTGATGATCATCAAATGATACCTAAATTATTATGAACTTAACATCAATGAATAATATAATCTTTTTATTTTAAAAAGTTTAGAAATCAAATTATTTTTATTTCAAAGGTATAGTTTAAAGCTAAAGAATAACTTGGGTTTCTTGAGGAAGTTCAACAACCAATTTGGTGTTTAATTTTTTTTTTAAAAAAATCAAAGATTAACTTGATAAAAATGAATGTTTAGACACTAACTCCGTTCTCTTTAGAAGGTTCAAAGACGGGAAAAAAATGAATTTTCCCAGTTAATTACTTGTTCTTTTTTTCTAAGCAATATGCTGATACCGTTATCTATATATAGGAATCTTAATCTTCTTCATTATATACATTTGCGATAGATACAAATTAATTTTCATTTTGAATGCTAGCCTCTCAAAATACAACATCAACGTCAATGGATATAAAATAAATATTATAGATATATTCTTCATTATATAAAGGGGAGGAACCTTGGCAATGACCACCAATCTATAAGTAAAATGTCATATCAATTTTTTCTATTATTAAGATTTTTTCTTTATTTAAAAATTCATTATCAAAATCGTCAAAATAACCCATTGTCAAAGGATCCTCCCCTTATTTAAATAATTTGTTTATTTGATTTAAGATACATTTAACACCATTTAATCATTGAATAAAAAACATAAAGTTAACCATAATTTTTTAAACCATGTGAAAATATTACAAAATTGCATTAATATTTAATAAACATCGAAATAAAAATATTTGGTCTAGATATGTTCTGTATGAAATAAGTAAAATAAATAAATTATATGCAATAAAATTTGATCTCCGCGCCATATTTTCAAGGTCGCGCCGGTATTCTTTTAACTTTTTAAATATTTTTAATACAACAAAGGCAATTATTGAGATAAAAACTACCTTGATCCAATTCTTTTATCAAGAGAAAAATAACCAATCCAATTACAGTTCCGAAACGACAAAACCCAACCCTAGATCGACGAAGACAAATTAGAAATCACCAGCGGTCTCTACCACTGTGTTCCGAGGAAGATGGAGACAGTCGGCCGCCTTCCCACATTATCACCCGCTGCGACGAGAGTCATCAGGCCACTTTGCACTAATCCCGGACCTAGAGTCATTGCCGCTTCCTTACTTTCTCCCTCATATATTCTTAATTACAAATAGAAGTAAATCATCTATCCTTTCTTTTATAATATGAAACTATTTGATTTGTTGTGTTGTTTAATTTGTGAATTGGCTTGGCCGATCTTTGTGACGGGTCCAAATAATTCCATAATTTTCATTTAGTATCTGGCATATTTTTTCTCGATTCACTTGATTAATTCTAGGTTGTTTTGTGCTTTATGTTTAAATGGGTTGCAGATGTGGATTTGATTATGGATTTAATAAGACACTAATTGATGGATTCTTGAATATTTTGATGTTCATACGATTTATGGACTCAGTTTAATCTTCTCCATGGCTCATATATGGTACTCAATTATGTATATTAGTAATTCATTTTTTATTGATCACTTGTACTTCATGGTAATCTAATTTAATTGAGCGCGATTGATGTACAATTGAATTAGAAATTGTGTACTGCAAGATCGTAATTTGTGCGGAGGATGGCCATCTCGGGCTTAAGGTTAAGAGTTCTTAATTAACTATTTATCATCAACCTTTCTTCATACATTCATTGCAGTTTTTATTAGATATTTTTACTTTTTTTTTTTAGAATGAAGCAGGTAAGGTCAATAAGCACGAAATGTTGATTAAGAGTCATCTCCAATAGAAAAAAGGTAAATCCGATAGAAAATGGGTAAGTTTTGAGAGGGTGTTTCATCTCTCTCAGCATTCTTACTAATGTCTTTATACATGCTGTTAACTTTAGCTAGAATCCCATCTTTTTCATTTCAGGGGCAGATGCAGAGTTATAAAAGATAAGAGAAGGATATGTCAAATAAGAGATCTGCATTCAATTTAGAAAAAAATCACGTCGACATTGACTACATCCATCTGAAGAATTTAGCTTTATAATGATATTTTTGTAAAATTAGTGAATAATTTGTCATTGTATTAAAAATAATTTGAGTATGTATTTTTTTTCATTTATGTGATCAATGTCAATGTAAATGATAAATATTATTGCTCAATTATAATTTATTTCATTTATTTTTCTTAGATGCAGATGCAAATTATAGCTCATAATATATAGATGACCAAAGAATGAATATAGAAACAATAGTATATTTTTATACAAAAAATGCCCCAACATCACTGTCACATTAATGTTGTAGTAGCAGCTACAATAGAAGGTGGTTTAGATGCTTTATTAGTAGCAAATATAGTAGTGACATATATCTTGCTACTAGTATCTCTTAGTAACAGATTTAATTGTAACAACATAATTTTCTTTAGGTAGCGAATTATAGATGTAGTGACGGTTTAAGGCGATACAACGATAATGGTTGTCGCAGCTATAAAGCCGCTACTATAATCGTTTGGTACAAATATATAGTGGCAGAAATTAAGTGACAAAAAATCCGCTACTATGATATCAATAGTATCGATTATGACCGCTACTAAACTAATTTTAACCGCTACTACATGACTTTTTTCTAGTAGTGCGAATCTTCACCTGACAAGATTCAGACCTTTAAAGTCGAGGCATATGTGCTTGGTGAGTAGTCGAGCATTGACAAAAGGAGTTATATATATTTAATTTTATGGATAAAATTAATGCATTTGTTCCTCCTCTTTTTTCCCCCTGCTCTCTTATCATTTCTCATTGAAGAGGAATATGTACTTTTATGTAACTAACAAATTAATGTGAGCATCTGAGCATCTGATGAGGAATATGTACTTTTATGTAATTAACATATTAAATACTGATTTAAAATAGTTAGTAGTCATCAATGAAAGTATGTATATACCGAATTTTCATCCTTATGATTTACTGGTATTTAATACATTTTGTTGGATGTACTGACTTTTCTGGACTGATTTGTTGAGAACTAAACTGCTGGCATCAACTTGTAAAATATTTTAAAAATATAGACAAATCACAAACAGTACCAGATCATGTTAGAATGTCTATTTACATAAATTTTACATATTTTCATTATTCAACATGATTATTATTTACAGAAAAATGAGTGAAAAGAATAAATCCTGAATGTTTGCTGGACGTTCTCAGAATCTGTCAACAGTAAAAAAAAAATTCTGGATAAATATAAATAATACTCAGAAAATTATGTAAATTGACAGGAATATATATTCATGCATACACTTCATGTTTATAGCCTTAAATCTTCATGTCACAGTTAAGAAAAAAATGAAAAATGTGAAGGGTAATTGGTCAGTTCTGAATACACCGTCGCAGTTGGCTGTGAGGGTATGTTTGTCGTTTTTCTTGAAAAAATCGGATAATCTATGAACTAAAGTTTACAAATAATTAGATATAGATGTTAGGCATATGTTTCATTTAAATCACATCTTCATTTGGGATCATTTTAATGTAGTTTTAATCTGGTTTTACTGCAATGTAATTTGACGTGCATATTTGTTGTAGTATGCCTTGGGTGCAATTGATGGAACTCATATTCCATGCATTCCAGCATCGAGCATTTTGAGACTATCCATTTGCTGAAAGTTTATAGTAGTTATATAAAATATATTTTAACACTTCATTAGTATGCTTTCATAACTGTTCTTGTAATGGATTTAGAACTAAGTAGAACAATTTTAACAATTTTAATTACTATTTTCTTTTTTTGTCCTAATATGTCTTTTTAATTGGCTAAGTAATTGCATTTTTTAAAATATAAAAATCAGCAGGCTGTTATTTTTTTTGTATCCATATATATCTCAATTATTTACATAAGCATTGCAAATGAGGATAATTATATTATCAAGATCAATTTAAAAAAATTAATTTGAAAAAGGTATTAGTCTTTTTTTAAAATTTATAATTATATCACTTTACTATTCACACTAACAACTTACCAAAAAAATGTTTTCACATTTTAGAATAATTGGAGAATAGCACTCTTCATTTCGCTCTTCTAAATTTCACTATTCTACTTTTACTATTTCAATGACACTATTTTAGTGCTATTCTTTGTTTTGTCAAATGGACCCTTTAGGAAGAAGTTAAGAATATAATACAATTACTTTTTGTGAGTACACTTTTTGTGTTCGTTCTGTGAATCAAATATAAGAACATAAATTTCAGGTGACTTTCTAATAATTCTGTTCTTAGTTAAGCCATTATATATATATAAAAGCTCACGAAGACAATTCGTGATTTTAACTCAAAAATTATATCAAATTATTTTAAAATTTTGATTTATCATGCTCATTAAATTTTTCATATGAAAATCTTGTGGATGCAAAAATTTGAGATACTTCGAATTTTCTAAGTCTTCATTTTTAATTTTTGAAAATGTGCTATAAAAATAATAATAAAATATTTAATATTTGTATATTATTTTTAAAAATTAAAAACGATGACTTAGAAAGCTCAAAACACTCTAAATTTTTGCATCTTATAAGATTTTCATATGAATAATTTAATGAGCATGATAAATCAAAATTTGAAAATAATTTAATATATTTTTTGAGTTAAATTTAAGGAAAGTCTCCGTAAACTTAAAAGCACGCTAGATTTATTATGTATATATGTGTGTATTAATGGAAGTTAAAAAGAGCTTCCAAATGACTTTTGGTGTAATGAAATATTATTTTTCTCACTTTTTATATATCGAAGGAAGATGATCTGATTATATATATGCCAGCTAATTAATCAGTATGAAATGCACTGTTTGGCACCAGGGGTGCATATATGGTACAAAGTACAAACGCACATTTTATCAAACTATCAATGCAGTTATCCTTTTCAAAATACGTACTGAATTAATTCAAGCACGTTACAACTTGCAACATACACTACATCAATATTACATTGATACATAAAGAAATTTTTTATTTTCTGTTTCAATCGTTTCAATTCCTTTCACAAGGATTCAATTATCTCAAAAATAATTCATGGCCTTATTTCAATATAAAAAATAACGACAAGTATATATCTTGACATTCATATAATACCGTAAATATAGTTATATAGTTGAGCCGTGTCAAAAAAAAAAATGTACATCTAAATTAAGTCTAAACGTACCGTTCTGGAATGACTGGCACAATTTAAATAACATATGTTGATGACTTGAGTGGAACGAACCCAATTTTGTAACTAATTTATTACTTAAAACAACGTTTTTAAAGAGCTTTTAATTAACAATAAATTCACCACATATACAGAAATTGTGGCGCGCAGCGTCAATTGTCTTAAAGTAATATATAAGCCAACACTATTGTTACGGAGTGCAGACTTCATTGATCAGTAGACTATGGGCCGCACATTTTCTTTTGTAAAGGGAGGGAGCTTGACAATGGGTTATTTTGATAATTTTTAAAATAGATTTTTATGTTAATATATAGTTTAAAAATAGAAAAATATTTATAGATATATAATTATACTTGTAGATTGATAGTGTTTTAAATTTTATATAATTTTATTATTATTTGATAGTCCATCAAATAAACATTAAAAATTTATATAATTTCCGACGGTTCTCATTTAATGATATTTGATGGACTATCAAACAATAATGAAATTACATAAAATTTAAAAGTACTATCAATTTATGATAAAAGAATATATCTATATTTTTTCTTATTTTTATGATTTTTGTTTCAGTGTGGGCTGCGTAAGCGGTACCAAATCGAGGCAAACTCTGAATATCAATTATCGATTCCAATGGCTCTTGCTACTATAACCTTCCCAACCACTATTCTTCATCTTCTCCCCATTCTTCAATTTCTCTATTAAAAAAAATAGTGGGTTGCATCGTTTCTATAGTTACCTCTCAAACGGATTATGTTTATTTAAAAATTCACTGTCAAAATTACCAACGGAAACTATTTTCAAAGGATCCCTCCCTTCTGTAAATTTTAATCTTAAATTTGTTTGGTTGGTCACGTTATCAGTTTGTCCGCATCGAAACTTAATTTATGTATAAAATTCACTAAATTAGATATTATATTAAAAGATTATTTATAGTTGCATGTGATGAGAATTTTATATTTCAGGATGAACATTCCAATTTTATATTTTATGATGAACATTCCATCTAACTAATTCATATTTTTAAATGATTAAATCTATTGCTTCAACCTAACTAACACTTCACTTATTCTCGTAGATTAATTCTCCAACTACTGCAGAATTTGACTTGCTTTGTGCTATTATCATTTTCTAGTTAATTATCACTAATTTTGAATTGACTTTGGACTTGTTATCTCAATCAACCTCCACTAATCCCCTGTTTAGTCTGATGCAGCAGCTTGCGTAAGTGACGATTAATATAATTGCAAATATCGGTATATTTTCTAAGAATTTAAATCATATTTTCTTTGACGACAACTATAATCTTTTCATATTTATTATTTTTCGTTGCAGTCATATACTTTTATTTCAATTAATCTTTTGATGAAATGAACAGGGAACAAGTTTTGTTGTTATTGGTAGAAGTCTTAAAAAAAAAAAATAACTATCTTAAAAGCTCGATACTATTAATTAATATCTAGCCTTCCTTTCTCTATGTATAGCTCGTCAAACGAGAAATGCAAATTGAGAACTGACCTCAAGTTTAGGGGCCAAAAATAATATTCTCTGTATGTAAAATTGTTGGTTTGAAAATTCGAATGAATACCTTTTTATAAGTATTTAATCAGATGGGTTGACATACTTTTTATCTCAAAATAATAAAAGTTGTCAATTTATTTTATCGAAATGGTTCCCTTCAATTACGAAGGTATTGTATTTTGTTTACAGCTCTATGTTTAATTTCCAATAGATGATTAATCAAATCAAACATCCAAAATTTGTAAATATAATTAAGCTCGTACAAATTTAAACTTTCTGTCCAAATTCTATTACCAATCAAAATAATATTTAAGATTTGAAATTATTTAATTTTACACTTATCAATTATTTTACCACAGGACGTGGAGGTACTTTCTCTGCAAGTTCTGGCTACGACTGAGGACACGTAAGAGGAAGAGGTAGTAGAGAAGATTCTGGTAGGGGATTTCAAGGACGATCTAGTGGGTTTGATAGCTTTTATGTTTGAAAGCGAGATTGATAAGGAATTTTTTTTTTGTAGTTGTGATCTCAAACTACATACTTTAGATATTACTTTTCATATTGCAAATTTTCCTTTAAAATAGTATTTTTTGTGCTTGTTAGGTGCTAGCTTATCGAGACTTGTAGTTTGATAGTATGTGTCTGTGCAGTGGTTATTGTATGTGATATTTTTATCTGATTTTGGTACCAGCTGTTTGGTATCGTGTCAGAACCTTAACTTTGTATGGTTTTTCAGTTTCAATGAAGTGGTGGAAGTATTTAATTTTTTTTTCAAAAAAAATAATGCATACCAAAGATCAAGAAAAATAAAATAAGAACTTTAAAAACTTAGAAAATAAAGAAATTTTTTTTAAAATAAAACAGAACACCGTAAATCATTATATTTAAAATTCAAATAGCAGTTTCTAAATTCCATAAATTAACTTTTAGTAAGGACTGTTCTAATATAAAATGAATAGTTCAAGGACTAACGGCCTAACACAAAAATTCCGATGTTGTGCAATGGGTCCCGCCCCACAAAGAGGCGATGTGAATTCCCACGAAGAACCAATAATCACCGTGGAATGCAAAACATGCGTGAGAGGATGCCAATTCCCTCACGAGAGGGACTAGAGAATCCGTAGCCACATGGCTATTGTGTCGTGAGATACTGGGATCCACCTTGGGTAGCATAAAAAAAGCTGAATGATGACATTTCTGACCCTTTACACCATAATGTACAGAAAAGGCACCACAAAGGATCGGAAACATGCTATCTTGTCCAGCCATGTTACCTCGGCGCCTCTCTAATCCTCCTAGGCTCAAATGCTCTGTCGGCCGTCCGTTCTCTGCTCTGGCAAAATCTCACAAACAGTTGAGATAAGAGCGTACTGTTTCCTTTGATTCTTTACCATTATTTTATTTTTATTTTTTATTATTTTTGATGAAATTCGTTACCATTATTTACCAGCAATAACTTGTTAATGTAGTATATAGTAGTTCTTACCATTAAAGAGATTAGCAGCGGGCCAG
The DNA here is from genome assembly GCA_037127355.1 of Schoenoplectus tabernaemontani. Taxonomy (NCBI): domain Eukaryota; kingdom Viridiplantae; phylum Streptophyta; class Magnoliopsida; order Poales; family Cyperaceae; genus Schoenoplectus; species Schoenoplectus tabernaemontani. The sequence continues at coordinate 9,332,366 of CM073741.1, read as the reverse complement.
AAGCCATGTAATCAAAGCTACGGAGCTTGGGTGGAATTGTACTTTATCCTATCCATGTAAAGCGTGTGTAAAAGATGGTCTGTAAATTTAAGTGAAGAGATGTGATTGTTTTTGTCCATGATTTAAATCTGACGGTCATTACGATTTCAGACAATTATAAAGGATATGAATCTGTTTGGGTGATGATAGTATTGACTCATTGACCATAGAATATATACATTGGTTCTAAGTCATGGCTCGGTGTGAATTCGTATCTGCTGCAATAAAAATAACTATCAGATTTGTTTAAATGACTGTAATTAAATGCAATTATTATTATTATTATTAAATGGGATTCAATGTTATAGAGATAAAAAAAATATCACATTAAATTATTATAAAAACAAGTATGACAGTGGACCATGACCTAACATTTAGTTTTATGGACTCAGTTTTTATCTTTGTTGTTATTTTTTTATCTTTGTGAAAAATGAAACATTTTAAATTGGAATGTCAATAAATCATTTGTGTAAATAGAAATTGACTATTTGACCGTTTAAATTTAAAACCCTCAAATCCGTATAAATGAAACAATAAAAGAGCGCGGACATACGAACACCGAGTAATTTTGTGATATAAAAAATAAAAATAACGCTCTTTGTATAAATAATTGTAAGTTTAAAATTCGAATGAATATTGTTATAAATATTTCTAATTGAATGATTTGGACTTTATCTTTATAAAAAAATAAAATTTGTCACACATGTATATAGTTGTCAGCCATGTACTACATGGAGTGCCACGTACATTAAAACGACAAAAGATCAGCTCTGAATTGCTAGTTGGCTTTGAAATACGGGTGGTAAACAAAAATTGTGGTTAGTGGTTAGTTCGTCACTCGTTCGGGATCGGCTCGTTTGTTAATGGATCGAGTTGTTAATAAATTGATTTGTTAAGATCGTTAAATTAATAAGTCAAATTTGAGCTTAGACCGGCTCGGCTCATCGTTAAGCTCGCTAAACTATTAATATTTATTAATTTTATATTTTTATTATGGATTTTTAATATAGTAAATAGTTATATGATGTGTACTTAAATTATTATATTAAATTGTGTGAAATATTTTTATTAATTAGTTTAATAATTTTTAATATAAAGTATCATAAAAATTATTATTAACTAATAAATGAGCCTTAACAAACTAATTTAGTTAGTTTCGTAAACTTAATAAACTGATCTAAAACTAAATATTTTGGCTTAAAATTAATTAAGGAGTCAGCTCAACTCAATTTATTAAGCTAATAAGACTAACATAAGTTCAAATAAACTCAGCTCACCTCATTTTTATAGCCCTACTTTGAATTAAAGCCTGTAAGAATTTGCCTTTAGCTGTCACGGAAATTCATGAGAGTTGAGGAATTAAACTTCAGATTTCCATCAACAAAAAAAAAGAATAAACTTCAGATAGATTGCGACAGATCTGGTGATCAGAAAAATCCTGTTTGACGACCAAAATTCTTACATTTCAATCATGTTGTTAAATATATTTTATATTAAAAATAACTTGACCGACTTAAAGATTGTAATTTAAATATGATACATGTATATTTTGAAAAATGCTATGAAAAGCAAACAAAAATTTTATAAAATGCTATGAATTGTTTATTATTCACAAAATAAAAAAAAACGATAAGAAAAAAGAAAAACATTTCGTGTAGCCTCAGTTCATGAAGTCATTACTGATGTAGTGTCGGTGCAAAATAAGAGCATGTTTATCGCAATATATAAGCTAATGCAAACTAACGGTAAGTGTTGATGCGATAATGGAAATATCATTTACAAAGAAAATAATATTTATTAGTTTGCTTACTTTTATTTATTTTTTAAATTAAATTAGTTCGTGAAGTCATTTACTGATACTAGTTGGTGCAAAATAAGAGCATCCTCATCATAATAGATTAATTATAAACTAACTGCAAGTTGATATGATCAGGGTAGAATTAAAATTTTAGTATAGAGAGCTAAAATGCAGATTTATGTTACTAAAATATTAATATTAATAAAAAAATAATAATACACCTCACGAAATAAAAATACATGATAAATTTAATTTTAATATATAACTTTCACGGATTGAAGGAAAAAGGGGAAATGAGCCCCTCATCCTTCTTGTCTTCTCCACTGAATATGACAACTAAAAAACAAAGAAATTAGTAATTATTGGTCTGCTTACTTTTATTTATTTTTTAAGTTAAACAAACATGGCGATCAAGACGAGTATAGTTTAGATTCACGGATCCAAACCAATACACGACGAAGTAGTATATCTGATGCGAAGTCCCACAAAATCTCCAACATAACTTAAACTAAATTATGACAGAAGACCCTCAAAATTAGCGACTTCTCAAAATTGTGGCTTTTTAAAATTTTTGTTTGTTAATATGTATTTTTTGAGGTATTAAAGTAATTTTAATAATTGTTATATCTAACTAGTATCATACTCGTGTAGTATCATACTCGTGCGTTACAATTAGAGATATTTATATGAAAAAAATATCAACTAAATAGATTGCATACAATTTTTTTCTAATTTGACAATTTAGACAATAAAAATAATATAAATTTATAAAAAAAAAATTAAAAATGAGAAAAATTTATAAATATATTTTGAACTTACGGATTAATTGTGTTTAAAATTTGATTCAATTTAAGTATAATTTTATATTTCATTAAACACAATCAAATTTAAACTGTTAAAATCATTATATAATTTTGACAGCATTTGATGAAATATCAAATGTCACTTAATTACATCAAATTTAAAATATAGTCAATTCATAAAAGTCAATAATATATTTATAATTTTTGATATTAATATTTTATATAGATTTATATTAAATCGATTGTCAAGCTTATCACATTTTATAGTTGTCTGGATGTCTACTTTAACTTGTTTTTTTTTTTTTAAAAAAAAATTAGCCTCCCCAAAAGTCAGTCTCTGGAATTCCGGCCTGTTTATTTTCAAAACGCTGGTTGTTCTGTTGGGCGACGAGATCCGCTGCTCGTAAAAAAAAAACGAATATGATCCTGCTCGTCGGGATCGGATGACATGAGTTTATTTGATCTCTTCGAGATTTGTGTACGTGTTTTTCAAAATGTTTTTCATCGACAGATTTACGAGCAGTTTCCAGCTCATTTGTTTTTACGAGCAGCTAATTCTCACCTATTCTGCTGGTATCTCTGAAAATCCCAATTGTCAGTTTATAAACTTTTTTTTTCGATTTTGAAATTTCTTCTGTTTTTTTTTTCAAATTTTGCCTTCTATATGATTGAATTTCGCTATCGCCAATAATCTGAGATCTCAATAAAACAACCCATTTGTTTAATGCTGATCGCTTTTTGCGTGATTGCATCATCTCATGTTGCCATTATTGGATTGATACACGTATATTTTTTTGTAAAAGTTTGATCAGTTCTAAAATAAAAAAAAAACAAATGTTTCTCGTCTGAATAGTAAATTACGTAACAGAATGTGAAGCCGATCTCTTTCCTTCATGCTCCCTCTCCCTCCCCACAAAATATGGAAAGGAGCTTAGAAAATGTGTTTGTGACTTCCATGATATCTGGAGCCAAAAAATACAGAGCAAGAAATCAAGCGTTTATTTGGGGTACTTATAATTTCTATCGTCCTCCCTGTAGTTCCGTGCAGCTCGATTTGATGACCGTTTGATTCATGTTGAGATGTTTACTTCATCAATTTTAAATGATATCTCTTGAATTTAAAGACTGCTATGCACACTAAAATTTATAAAGTTTTGATTGAATTCAAAAATTTCAATTTTATCCCATTGGATTTTTATCCACTAGTTTTTTCTTAACACATTTAGACAGGTGAATAATTGATTAGACAAGTGAGCAACTGTTCCCTACACTACACTACACTAGTGGAGCCCACTGTAATTATTATTTGGATGCAAGAGTGAGGCCACCGTTTCTACCAAGTTAATAAAATCGGATGTTTTTTTTTTAAATATCTGCTTCATCAGAACTAATTCAAAAAGTATTGTTCTTTTCCCGACTGCCTTGAAATTATATCTACTCTATTCATCATTAAATAAGTCTCCGCTATAAATAATAAAATTATTAATATTTTGAATTTTTTTTGAAATTTTGTTAATATTTTCAAATAAATAAAAAATATTTAAAAAATTTACAACTTGATAGAGCCTAATTATATTGGGCCTGACCTAGGACCAAGCTCATCAAGAAATCAGTCTTAGATGTTTAAAAGAGAACAAATACAAGATGACATTTGATTCAGACATAACAATACTCGGTCGTAAGGAAGACCTATAAATGAGAACGCCTATGGACAGAGAACATTTGATTCAGACATAGAAAAATAAAATAATAAAGTCAAATTAAAAAAAAAAGATTAATCAACTCTATTCGAATCAAATGTTCTCTGCCTATAAAGACTCCCCCTATAAATAATGGATTAAAGACCTTCAGATAATGAATTCACAACATATATTACATACACATACTGTAAATTCAGTATGCTATACTTATACCGAGTATCACTCATCACAACTCTAAGTATGTTGATGGGGGCACATGTTAGTTTTAGTGATTATTTATTAGTTAAATGAGCATTTAGGCCTTCACTTATAGTCACTGGTATGTCTATTCTTTTCCAAAGTGTGATAAATATAACAAGGCCTCATTAATTCAAGAGGGAAGTAACATCTTAAGATTAGTCAATTTGATTATTAAATTCTGTAAAGATTGATGATAATAACAACGTCGCCTTCTCATTTTAGACTTCGTTTTCATTTTTTTTTGCAAGTAAAGACGGAGTCAAAAACCATTTATATGAAATAAGTATTCTAAACCAATCGAATTTAAGCATGCAACCTCTTGTAGAGATGATTATTTTAGTCACTAAATGAATTCCTGATTTGCTCTTCTATCGTAGTAATTTATGATAAAGTTTCAATTTAAATTTGAATTTTTTTGGTAATTATTGAAGTTTGAACTTAGTTTTGGGAACTTGGACACCTTTATGCTTTGTGTAAAAAAATAAAACCCAAGATTTTGATCTGCTTCAATTTTTAATACAGGCCTTGAATCCGGAAATAGCCCTCTAAGATTTGGGAGGTCACATGAAACACACTAGCTCAGTTATACAGTAGTCTAGCTTTAAGATTTGCGCTCTTGCACGGATCTTAATGAAGGCAAAATTAAGCGGAGGCTGCTCATGGTAATTACACAGGATGTGAACTCGCTATTCAAATATAATCTCTGTATGAAAATTGTGAACAAGCAATTTTCTTGTACTTATTTTTCTTTGAAAAGGTAATTAATAAGCAATTTTCAATCTGTACTCTCGAGCTTATTTTTTTAGCATCCTACATTCCAACTAAGTTTTGACCACTCAATTAATCAATCCATCTAACTTCTTAATCACAACAATTATTTGAACTTTGGAGCGTAGCCTGAAACTTGAAAGCAAACTTTGCAACCAGAAGTTTTACTACAATTTGTACAAGTAGAAATTAAAAGCACTAAGGTAATACTTTTCTCTTTTCAATCCATGCATACAATTTATTGAATCTTTTATGTAGACTTCTCATAGAAGCCCATTTAGACAGTTGTATGCTTGTGTCCTTCAAGATGGACACATGAAAGGGACCTCTTTCTTTTGTTTTCTTCTTCAAATTTGTAAATGTGAGCCGAATTAGAACTGTGAAAATGCTAGTGGCTATTTTTTTATAGCTTGATGAAGAACATATATATGTATGAAACCTCGGCCTATTTCTCTACCAATTGTCATTTTCATATAAGGCCTACAAGACCGTGATTGACGTCATCTATAGTGGACCTATGTTGAGTAAGACGTGTGCGATAATGATAGAATTGATTTAGTTTCTTAGTGACACTCGCATTTAATTTTTTGGTAAATTTGTTTGCATTTATTTTTACCTCCTACATTTCTGTAGTTGTTTTGTTGGGAGGTACGCCATTTCAAAAATACACATGATTTGTACAAGGTTTTCATAGTAATGATAAAATAATTATATAAATCTGTCAAATTAAACACTTTTGCAGTGATAATTTAAAAAAAGAAAAAGAAAAAGGGAAAATACAGTAAGACAAAAAAATCTACGAATGTATGTAATTTTTTCTCCACGATACATCCAAAGTATTCTCCATAATAAAATATCTTTAAAAATCAAATTTTATATTTTTATATTTTTTTTATATTTTTTTGTGAGTTAGAAAATAATAAACTCAATGAATTTTCAACCCCTAAAAAATAGATTTTTTTTCAAAACATATAAAATTTGGTCTCCAATCATATTTTAATATAGAGAAAATTTTGAATGGTTGGATCAGTATTTTAAATTCAAAAATAAAAAATACAACGCGAAATACAAAAATATTTTATATTTCATGATAAACCATAGCATAACTCCCTCTCTCTCTATATATAGAGAGAGAGAGTAAAATATAATATGAGCATAAAATTTTGATTTATTATACTTATTAAATTTTTCATATGAAAACCTCATGGGATGCAAAAATTTAGAACATTTCAAAATTTTCAAGTTATCATTTTTAATTTTTAAAAATCGGCTTTAAAATTAATAATAAAATATTTATTATTTTTATAGAATATATAAAAATTAAAAATAATAACTTAGAAAACTCGAAACACTTCAACTTTTTGCAACCCACAATATTTTTATATTAAAAATTTAATGATTATGAAAAATTAAAATTTAAAATTGATTTTAAGTATTTTTTGAGATAAACTCACGGAAGATCTCCGTGAATTTAAACTCACGCTATTTTTAATATATATATATATATATATATATATATATATATATATTATGTGCTGTATTAGACTTCAATTTGAAGATAAATTTGTTTCTGAGCTCATGATATGTTACTCTGCCTCTTTCTTCAACTTCCGAAATACTTAAAAAGTTTTGTGGATTAAAATTTCATTCTTACTCTCTTCTTTATTTTTTTTTTGTTGATCAGGACTTTTTGGTGTTTTTTTTTTGTTATATTTTGTAACTTTTAGAGAAAAACTAGCCGTCAAAGAATCAATTTGTTTTTCCTCGTAAGGGGAGGTCGCTGATGGTCTAACATCTCGCCATACTTATTTATTTTCTCCATGGCTTCATTTTTTAGTTTTTATTTTGTCTTTTCGTCTTGTCTTTTCATTCGTTTATTTTGTTGTTGGTCCAACTACCATCTGTGATCTTTCTTCATTTTTTTCTTTACAAGCTGAAAACCTCTCATAATCAACAAAAATTTTCATGAGTTGCTGTGGAAATGATTCATATCTATATCTATACTATTATATAAAACAATTAACTAATTGAGGCGTCTATTTTTTATCATGGTATTCAAACTTTCATAATACACTATTTTATCCTTCATGTAACGGTTGAGATTCAATTTGTTTAATTTCGGCGGTAGATATCGTTTTCAGTTTTTCAATTTCCTCTCTATTCGGAAACGACATTTTTTGAAAAGGTAAAGATTTGATTAAAAATTTGATGTCAATCAACTGAAATAAATATGATATTGTATCTTTTCTGATAATTGACAGAGATTTTTTGATCATCTTAATTTTTATAATAATTATTTTCTAAATTGATTTCTCTTATTGTGTGATCTTCTATAATAATTATTTCCTTTTAATTATTCTCTTTTTGTTTTATCTTTTATAGAAGTTCTTTCTGATTATATATCTCACAATTTCAGATTTAAAAACACATGTAAATATTAAAGATGAAGATGACAATTATGTTATGTATTTTTGACGGAAATAATAGTTTGCTGTTTGGTAAGTATTTTTTTATTAATGATTTGACGTACATTATTTGTATAAAAAAGATTAGAAAGAAAAGACATGATAAATTGATTATCATAGTTGTATAAAAATAGATGAGAGAATTAGAAATAAATTTCAATTTTTTTCTCTTAGAAATATTAATTATGTCTTTCCATCGAGATATTTTAGAAGATAGAGGCGAGTAATTTTTATTTTTCTAATATAAATGTATTCAGTTGTCAAAATAATCTATTATTTTTTTTATGTATCTAAATAAAAATGTCCGCCGCAATACGCGGGTATACAACTAGTGATAGCTAAAACATTCAACAATCAAAGGAAGCAACACAGAAAAATTACTTGAGCTACAATATCGAATCAATTAAGTGTTATTTGTATTTTTTTTTTTCTTTTCTTATGATAGTTTTGGTTAGGATATTTAAGAGAGTACATATTTCATAAGCTCTGTAATTATTTTGAAAATAAAATTAGTTGCTTAGAGGTTCAAATTAAAAAAGAAAAACGAGAGAGAAAAAAATAATGAACTTGTTCAATTAAACTTGAAAATATAACTTAGCCCGTGATTTGCGCCTATGTTACATCACACAGCAATAAAAAAAAACAAATTCAAAATCAATGTTGAAATCAAGTCATTTTTTGGGTACATCATTGGAAATATACAAAACAAAAACCAGCTGGCTTTGACATGACAATTGGTGATTCTAATATTAACATTATCATTTTTTAACCTACTAATTCTGTGTATGTTGAAAACATATTTTTTTTTCCTCCAGATGTCATAATCAGAGCCCTTGCTTGAATTGCAATTAACTGGTCTCAATTTGTAATCAAATTTTCTAACTAACAAACTGTCTAGTTCAATGTTGACCATTTTGCTCCAGTATCCGATTTCAAATTATTTTGTTTTCATGCTATGGAAGGACATTCAGCATGAACCTTTTTGTACATTTTGTAAGCATTCAAAATTTTGTTGAAGTGTCACTTTTCTGTTGAGTTGTCATTTTTTCAGTACGCTGGTTTGTGGAAATTATGGAAGAGACATCTGATTTCTGTTTCTGTGTGCCAACAAATGTACTAAAATTGTAACACAAACGCATAAAAATTAAATGGTATAAAAACAAGATTACATAAATAAGTGAGCTTTGTAAGGCTGTCAAAGATTTTTTCTTTCAAAAAATATGGGCTCAAATTGCAACAATTAAAATTTCTTTTCCTATTTGTAAACAAATTTTATTTAGAATACCAGATGTAAGGAGAATAGAGGATAGATGAGAAATATATCTTCTCAGTGCTCTTCCTATTCCTAAATATATTTTTACATAAATATCCGGAATTTCTACTGCATTTGTATTCCTATGCATCACTACATATTTTTAGTTTCATCGTTGGAGAGACAAATTTTAATTTTAAATTTTTAATGATAATTTTTAATTTAGCAACTCGATTATAATCGCTACATCAAATTAGCAACCGACTTGAATTAACGGTTGAGAAAAGATTTTACACCTTCACTGAAATTCATGGGCCTTATTTGCTTTGAAGAGCTAACAAATGCAAATGAGAGACTTTCAGGTCAGAGCCTTCTCCTTTTTGGTCCATATCTTCAACAACTTTATATCACATGAAATTTCCATTGAAGAATTGTCATTTATTGCTCTCGACAACCAGATATCGGGTTATCATGTTTGAGATAACAAACTGGGCTTGGTATCGGGTGGTACAGATCCGGCCCAGTATAGACCTACCACCACCTGGCATCTACCACTAGTCTACTACAAGTGAGGTTGGTGGCATGCTCGCATGCACCATGGGCTCATGCTAAATTGGAATGGTACCTACCAACTAATATCAATGAAAAAGACGAATTTGACCTTATCGATTATGTTACCTGTTTGGATAATTTTTCTGTTGAAAATTTAATTGGAAACATTTAGCATATACTTTACAAGCAAGCTTTTAAAAAATGGAAAATTTTAACCGTTTTAACGATTTTGACATACTTTGGCGTTAAATTTTTGAAAAAAACACAGATTTAACGGGTTTTCTGTGATTTACTTGTTTTATCTCACGTTAAACCCGTTAAAACCGTAAAAACCGTTAATTTTTTTTTTGAAAAAACGCATTTAACGACTGAATTTTTTTTATTTTAAATCTTAATAGTTAGTAACTATAAATTTTTTTTTTTTTTATTTTTTGAATGTAAATTAATGTCCTAATAAAAATATGAAGCAAATTTATTATATACTAGTTTAGTATAATTTAAGATTTTTAACTTTTAAGTACTTAATTAATGTTATAATTATTATTTTTACTTAATTTAGTTAATTATTAAGTACTAATGATATGAGAATGTATTTCTTAGTTTTTTAAAATATGAATTAGTAGGTAAAAAGTGATCGGTCATTTTTTAATTTAATGATCGTGTAAAACTGTTAAAACTGTTAACCGTTAACTGATAACCTCACCGTTAATCCGCCCGGCGCCCGGCACCCTTTCATTGAAAAATAAAGATCGATGGTAAAAAATAAAATTTTTTTTGACTAATATTTTATTTATTTGAGATCGTTTCGTTAAATATTTTTTAAAAACTTGTTTACGAGCATTGTAAGTTTGGTCTAAAAAATATATAATTTTCTCTGGTTTATAATATGGAATTGTTGATCTCAATCAACTTAGTTTGCCAAACATTCATCCAAATTTTTATTTTTTAAATCTTTTTCTATGATGGTCATGATTCAAGAAGTTTATTTTAAAAAATTACAGTTAAATTCGTAAATTATATTAGAGAGATCGAATTTAATTCTTTTCAAAATAGAGTTGAAAGTCATTCCACCCAACTTTGAGATAAGAGCTCAATTTTATTTTATCTTTTGAAATTACAAACTTCGATTTTCTAATGAGGAATTGTGGGATAGGGATACTTTTGTTATTTCACGAAGAGGCCAGGCCGAGCTAAGAATTCCACGAGCTTACAAGAGGCGAGACTTGGGCCATCAATTCTGCTGTTCCCTAAATGGATCATTGTTATTTTCATAGAAGAAAAAAATTCTGTTATTTTTTTTTAAAAAATATAAAAATTTCTGAAAAAAAAATTACATATATGTTTTTTAACTTATAAATTAATAGCCCATCAAATTTCATATAATTTCATTAATATTTGATACTTCATAAAAAATATTAAATTTTACTGTTTTTCACTAATATTTATAACGATTCTAAATTAACGGTCTTTGATGGACTATAAAACGTTAATGAAATTGTATGAAATTTATCGGGCTATCAATCTATAAGTAGAAATACACATCTATAAACTTTTTGATTTTTTTATATATTTTTGAAATAAATAAAAGGATTATATTCTTCTACAAGAATAATGGCAGATTTGGAGTCTCTCCAAATTGGAGGGTTGGGTCTTGATTTTTATTGGATGGTAATCATTCATTCATTCTACAGTAAATTTATTCTTTGCTTTTGAACATTGGAAAAGCAGGAACCTGCTCTCTGTTTTGAAGAGCGACATTTTTTCATCCGAGACTTTGAGTACAACAACATATCGATTAGTTTATTTAGTTATTTAAAATGCTATGGTGCACAAAAGATCGTGCCCAACATTACGTAATGAGATCTATGCTCCCTTTTATCTTTTAAAATTGCTTTATAATGTTGTTATGATTCCAAGGAAATAGGATTAAATAAGAGAGGAGAGGTCAACTTATCATTATTAATTTATAATAATAAAACTAATTAAAAATATATTTTATAAATACCATCTTATATATATATATAAACTTTTAGGAAAAAAAAAACATATCAAATCATTTTGAAATTTTAATTTATCATTCTCATTAAATTCTTTATATGAAAATCTCATGGGATGCAAAAATTTGGAGCGTTTTGAGCTTTTTAAATGATTTTTAATTTTTAAAAATCAGAAAAAATAATAATATATTCAATATTTCATTTTAAATCCCACGAGATTTTTATATAAAAATTTTAATGAGAATGATAAATTAAAATTTTGAGATGATTTAATAAAAATCTCCACTTTTTTCAATTGGATAAAAAAAATATATTTTAAAATATTAAAAATTTCAATTTATGATTTTTCTTAAATTCTTCATATGAAAACCTTGTGGGATACATAAATTTGGAGTATTTTGAGATTTTTAAGTCACTCTTTTGAATTAAAAAAACACAAATATTAAATATTTATTATTATTTTTAGAGGTGTTTTTTTTAAAAATTCAATATACAAAGGATAACTTATTATAAAATATAATATACAAAGTATAACTAAGTTTTTTTCGGAATCGGAAGATTGCCGAAAACTGAAACTTTAAATCGAAATAACGAGAAATAATATAATGAATGCTAAATTGACAATAATAAATAAATAATACTAATATAAATATTTTGATTTTTTTCAGGATAATATAACTAGATTACTATAATAATATAATTAGAGAGAGAATTGGCTAATATCCAATGATTAACGAATTAACGAGAGAGCATTTGGTTTGGAGAATTAAGATGAGAGAGAATGATTTTGTTTGTGTGAGGATATGAGATGAAATGTGATGATATTTATAGAAAAAAAATTTGAATTATGATTTTTATTTTTTTTTAATTTTTTTGAATTTTTTTATCCGTGATCCGTTAGAACCGTACAGTTTATTTTATCACACTAAAGGGGTCCATCACCTTTCTCTTTACTATGTCCATAACTCGGAGCAATCGTAGGCTCGGTCTCATGTAAAGTGACCCTTTACGATATAACGCTGATCAAAATTTCTCGGTTTTCCGGAAAATCGGATCCAATCCAAGGTTTTAAAAATCGAATTTAAATATCGAAAACGGACCGAATCTAACAGCAGAATTTTTTTTCAAATTTTTTTGCACATGATCTGTTAGAACCGAACAGGTTATTTTATCAAACTAGCCCTACCCCTTGGAAACTCCATCACCTTTCTCTTTATATTATCTATGTCCATAACTCTGTGAGCAATCAGTACATGCCTGCAAGTCTCATGTAAAGTGACCCTTTACATATAACGCTGATCAAATAGGTCGAAGAAAATCAGAATATCTCTCCAATCGTACTTACAGTTCCATTCCTGACTTCGGACGACTAATAAAAGTTTGATCGGGATTCGGCAGAGACATCAGATAAAAAACCTAATTCCAAACAAAAACAAGGATCGTAGAGGAAAAAAATGGCAGCGACACTGAAGGTTTCACCGACAGTTTCGTGTGTCACCGGCGGCACAGGGAGATCGTCGGATCTCAGGCGATCTTCTCTCCGTACACCGGTCCGGCGATCCGCCACCGTTGCTTCCATCCGCGCCTCCGCTTACTCCGACGAACTCGTTCAAACCGCGGTATGATCATACTCTCTCAGCCAAATCATCGCAAATTTATTACATGTTTTGATAATTTTGATGATCTACTTGCTAATCGTTGAGCAATAAGCGAAGAATTAGTAAGTGCGAATTAGCTAGTCATATTACTTGTCTAGATCACAAACTATTTCTTTAACATGGGAGTTTAATATTTTTGTTATTAAAAAAAATAATGATCTTTTAAATTTATCAAGTTTTCCATGTTTGATGGATGGTATATTGGTATTCGAGTCTATTAGTTCGGTAATCTTATAATTTTTTTTATTGTTTGTTATTCTTTTTATTTATCTATTTATTTTCAAGTCTGCCTAACTTGTTACCCCCACCTATCCCGCTCCAAAGAAAGTGACAGATGATTTAAGGAAAATACAATTTTGTGATGATCGATCTGCGATAATTGGTCGCTCTCAGCTGCTTTCTGATCAAACACAAAAAGTATTGAAATCAGAATATAGGTGAATTAGAGATTAATAAACTAATATATAGGTGCAGGACAATAAATTGTTTTGCTACTTTTAGACGAGGTGCTTCTTTTGCCTTATTTTCATTCTACCACTCTTGGGGTTTGGGTACCATTCTACAAGTGGAGAATAATTTCTATTTGCAATTTAATTAAACGTGAACTCAAATTATATTTTGAACTTCTATAGAAATCAATTACCTCTCCTGGCCGTGGCATCCTGGCTATTGATGAGTCAAATGCAACATGCGGAAAGAGGCTTGCCTCAATTGGGCTAGATAACACAGAACCAAACCGTCAGGCATACAGGCAGCTTCTTCTGACAACACCTGGACTTGGCGAGTTCATCTCTGGTGCTATTCTCTTTGAGGAGACCCTGTACCAGTCTACCACTGATGGTAAGAAGTTTGTTGACTGCATGAGGGATGAGAAGATCATGCCTGGTATCAAGGTCGATAAGGTAATTTCATTCTACTCATCCTTAGAAATCGACATGAACTTTTTTAGTTCTTTTTAGACAAAAACAAATATTTTATAAAGTATAACTGTGTTTTGGTTTGTTTGCATTAACAATTCTCATCTTTAGATTTGAAAAAAAAATTCTCATCTTGTATAGTATTACAGTGTTTTGCTTGCTTGCAACTAATATTTATTTTGACCTAAGACTAGGTTGCCATTTGCAAAATATGAAAACTGGATGCTTGATTTAATTATGAGAATTTTTGGGTGTCATATTGCTAGGTGTCATTTTATTTTTTCAATTCATCAACTTATGTATCCTATATTTAAGTTATCAATTAATTCTTTTGCATCCTACAGAAAATAGTTAATTGGAGTTCTACTTAGTTTTCTCTTATAATTAAATTTTTGGGAATACAAGGGCTTGGTGCCATTGCCAGGGTCTAACAATGAGTCATGGTGCCAAGGATTGGATGGCTTGGCTTCAAGATGTGCTGAGTACTACGAGCAAGGCGCTCGCTTTGCCAAATGGTTAGTTTGCCCCACCAGATGGTTCATAATTAAATGATAGGTTACTAGAGCCATTTATGTAATTTTGTTTGCTAATATGCACATTTTTTTTCATATTTTACAGGAGGACAGTAGTGAGCATCCCTTGTGGGCCCTCTGCGCTAGCAGTCAAGGAGGCCGCATGGGGTCTTGCCCGTTATGCTGCCATTGCTCAGGTACACATTACTGTTGTCAATGATATATTTTTTTTCTTCTGGTTGAAGTTGCAAATTGTGCATGATCTGATATGATTAAGTTGTGTAAAACATGGTTGTAGGACAATGGCTTGGTGCCAATAGTGGAGCCTGAGATCCTGTTGGATGGGGACCACGCCATAGAGCGCACCTTTGAGGTGGCAGAGAAGGTGTGGGCCGAAGTGTTCTTCTACCTTTCCCAGAACAATGTCTTGCTAGAGGGCGCCCTTTTGAAACCCAGCATGGTCACCCCTGGTGCTGACCACAAGACCAAGGCATCACCTGAAACCATTGCTAAATTCACTCTCAAGATGCTCAGGAGGAATGTACCACCTGCTGTGCCTGGCATCATGGTATGTTTCTGTTTGTGGAAATACTTTATTGTTCGGTATGGTAAAAAGGCATTTTCTTCTCTATTATTAGACATCCATGACCCCTACTTAGGATATTGTCCAGGTGAAAAAAGGCAAATTCTATTTTCTATTAATACCTGATTTAGGGGCATGATGCCAAATTTGATGAATAGTATGGTAACATTATTTATACCAGAAAATAAAGCTGAATTGAAATGAAACATGATACTTTGCTGCTGATATTAGATACAACTGGAAAACATCAGAAAATAATTTCATGTTTGTTATTATGCAGTTCCTTTCGGGAGGTCAATCAGAGATGGAGGCAACTCTCAACTTGAATGCAATGAACCAATCACCGAACCCATGGCATGTCTCTTTCTCTTATGCAAGGGCCCTGCAAAACAGTGTGCTGAAGACATGGCAAGGTCGGCCAGAGAATGTGGAGGCGGCTCAGAAGGTTCTTCTGGCACGTGCCAAGGCCAATTCTCTGGCTCAACTGGGACGTTACACCGGTGAAGGTGAGAGCGAGGAGGCCAAGGCTGGAATGTTCCAGAAAGGTTACACCTACTAGAGAGCTTGAGCTGGTGTTTGGTAGTTAATTTTTGCTTGATTTAGTTGTTAAGAGGGAGATTTTTTTTCCCGGTGTTTATTTAAATTTCTCTACTTAAAAGGATGATGGAATGAATAAGTATCAGTTGAGGAAATGTGTTTGCTCGCCAAAAGAACAAATAGTTCTGTGTTCGAGATAGATGCCTCCTTGTAGTATCTATTCTGGAATAAGGGAATTTAACATTGATACTATCCTTTTGTTTTACCACAGTGTAATGATTCGTAAGCCCCTAAACCTTTTCACTTGGGATAAAATGCTCCCAAACTTATATTCGTGACAATCACCCCCAGACTACTTTAATTCATGACAATTAGTTATCCACTTATTGATTGCATTATAATTATTAATTTTAAATAAAAAACCAAACTATCCTTTAACTCCATATCGTGATTATTTTAAATTAATACTTATGTAATTTGAAGAATAATATATTTTCAGCATAAAAAAGTGCCCCTAACGGCTCAGATTTAATTGGAGAAATATTTTTCACGATTCGTTCTTTTTATATGGGACGGTCAGGTTATGAGCCGTATATAATATGGTTGTGGACCTTTACATGTTTCTGGCCTGTCGACCACAGACTAAACTGGCATGTTAAAGAATGGATTTATATTCAAAATATTGTGCGAGTGGATTACTAAATATTGGTATGTTAATAATTCATGTAGAAAAATCACGTCTTTAAAAACAATTGTTATGTCTTTTAGTAATCTTATTTTTATTGAGTTCTGTATGGATTTAAATAAAAATCAAAACAAGAACTCAATAAATACAATTTTTGTTTATTATTTATGAAATAAAATATTTATACCTGGATTCTCATCGTTCAAACATATAATATTTTATGAAACTAAATCATGCATACAATTCAAGATATGAAACATAAGTAGAAATTAAATATTTTGAATTAGCATGCTAATGTTTAAATAATCCACTTGCACTATAGTTTTATTATTGAAAATAATTCAATTTTTTAAATTAGATAAATATTAAATTTTAAATGATCACAATATATGAAGCAATGATAGATCGATTATTTTTATCCGAAATTGGTAATATGAATGTAATTAATAAGTGAAAGGCTAAATGTCTTGTATTAAGTAGTTTGATGAGGTGATTTTCATAAATGAAAATTTTCTAGAGACATTATCTCTTTATTATAATAGGCTGTTGGCTATATTTTTTTCTTAATAATTATTTTTTTAAATTTATAATAATAACTTTGTGGACTTGTTTTATGCAAAGAGCAATACTGCATGCAAGTTTAAAATTATAAGATCTAGAATAGAGATAACGAGTGAAAATTACAAAACGAATGTATCGAGTTTATTACAACAGAATGGTTGGCTTGTACATTATTATATCAAAAGGAGTTGTGAAATTCAGAACTTTTAAATGTGTATATGAATTTTCTAAATTCGTTTATGTCCAGTTGAGGAAATTTGAATGCTATTTGATAAATAATGCACTCATAATATCATAGTTAAAATATGAGTTCTCTCTGTTTTTTCCCTTGTGGAGCAATGAGTAGCGAGATCTATCACCAAATATTTGGCAAGGATTATAAATGTAATTTCCATATAATAAATTTTTTGACACAATATGTTCATCATAGTGATAAATCATATTTCTTCATAACAGTTAATTTATTAAGCTAGAATCTTGCAAAGAAAGACTAGGGTTAAAGAGGAAGAGAACTAAATATAGCAAATTACCAGGACAAATGAAGGAGAAATAATTTTTGATTTAGTAGCAAAGACGATAATCTCTGTATGAAAAATTACAAAGTTCAACATTTAAATAGAATATCATTATGAAAATTTAAAATTGAATGGCGTCATCCCTTTTATCTAAAAAAAAGTATTGGATATTCAAAATTTTGGATATAAAATAATTACCACGAACCTATAATTTGCTACTGTTGTCAGGGGGCAGATGCAAAGATTACTAGGGGGTCAGTTGACCTTCCTAGTTTTTAAAAAAAATATTTTTAGGCTAAAACTTTGTTAATCTGATCCTCTAGATCATGTTTCTAACCCTATCTGAATTGTCTGATTATTCTTTATTGAAAAAAAATATTTAATATCATGGATAATGAAAGAATTATATAAAATTTTTAAAATATAAAGTCTTGTAGAAAAAATTTTTCTTCATAACAATGATTATCTATTATTTTGATTTTTTTATTTTTATTTTTAATATATAAAAGATATTATTTTAATAATTTTATTTAATATCCGATTAGATAGATATTTTATTGCACAAAACTACTGGACATGCTATCATCTCCAGTATCTATATCAATTGAATCATCAAACAAGCTCTCAGTATTCTCTAGACTCTTCTCTTCGATCTCAAATTGCTTTTGAAATCTTCTCGCTCTTTGTAAAGTGTCAGCAACTTCTCTCATTGTGGGTCTTTCTTCTCTATTCATGTTCAGACAACGCATTACTAAATCCAATCTCATCTAGCACCTTCAATTTGTATTTGAACCCAATAAATTATTGAATTCAATTGCTGACCCCTATCAAAATTCTGCATCCGCCCCGACTGTTGTCATTCCTCGTGCTAGATTATGTAGAGTTATTGTGTGCTCTCATGCATGATCCTAATTGCTGTCATGTCCATTGACATCTCCTATCTAATTAAAATGAAAAAAAATCCATTAGTACTTAAAATCACCTATATCTTTGGTTTAAAAATTAAAATTATTCGTTCGATTTTGATCGGTGCTTCATGTGCAAAACATGACAACTTATCTAGAGACTTCTGGCAACTAATTGGTACGTTGTTAAGAATGTTGATGCGACCGAGAAAGATGTCATTTCACTAATATTATGATTGACAATTTGAGAGATTTTTTGGTTCTAGATAAGTTAAATTTTCCCATTTCAATTTCTCATACATCTTTCTCGGTTTATAGTTCAGTTGGGTACTTGGGTTATATATATTTATGATAAAGGGTCATTTCTGACTGCTAAGCTTGTCCAGGAAAAAAATATATTTTTATTTGCATGTAGAATTCTAGTACTTGTCTAAATTTACAATACTTAAAATAGTATTCAGGCCAATTTACAATACTCACATATGCTCGAGTATAATTATCATTTGAGGGATGAAGATGTGGGTCCACTGCGTATGCTTCATATTATTATTATTATTATCAATAAATATATATAAATAAATTTATATTAATATATTATGTCAATCATAACAATAAAATTGAGAAAGTAAATTAATTTACTAAATTATTAATCATATGGTCTATTTCCTCGTTTCTCTGATTAAGACCTTTCAATCTTTGATTAGCTAATTTATTGTGAATATTTTTTTGTTTAAATAAAAATACCTCCACCTAATAAAAATATTTTAGTCGTTACAAATATGTACAAAATTAATTTCAATATACAATTTTTTATCAATTTAATTGATGATTATTTAAAATTAACATATAAACGTTTAGATTTAACAACTATATGACGCAATAGAATATATAAAGCTAGAGGTGGGCTCCAAACATTTTGCTTATTGTTCTGTGATACCATGCTTATCTCATAAAAACTTTTTTTGACACTGATAACAGGTGGCAACACATTCATCGGAGTAATCCAAATGAATGTTCAACCATAAGATTAAATAAACACTAACAAGTGAATACATTGATACACAAATCCAAATAACTCCAAGCAAGCCAACACAAATTGTAGGATCAAAGCAAGAAACCCTTAGGCCAAAACATACATTAGTAGCACAAAAAACCAACCAAGATAACCCAACAAACCTAGTTCCAAAAAGAACCCCTACAAAATCCAAAAAAAGCAAATCCTAAAATCATCAGCTCTCTTCATCGAACTGTCACGATATCATCAATCTTCAAAATCATCCTCACGCATTCTGTGGCAAGGGTAATGGCACTGGTACTAACAAGCAATGGCTGAACCACATTCTCCTCTAAAATATTAGTAATCTGGCCCTTTCTGACATTAATGCCTGCATATGTCTCGCCACGTGCATGGCGGTTGCGGAGTTCAGTGACGATGACTACTGGGTTTAGACCCGCATTTTCAGCCAAGGTGTATGGAATAACTTCTAGTGCCTCGGCAAATTCCTTGATGCAATAACTCTCCATGCCATGAAGCTCCTTTGCCCATGCCGCAAGTTGCCTTGACATTTCTATTTCAGGTGCACCTCCACCAGCTATTAGGTATTTCTCATTTACCAAGCACCTACAAAAAAATGCCAGCATATAAAATACAAGTGAGTTCTATACACTTAGTTTTGTGCAAAACAACACCTAAATTATTTCTCAAATTCACTAAAGCCCAACCCCAAATAATGTCATACAAAAATTAATTGTGACATTGAAACAGTCAACACACACACACACACAAACACACACTGATTTACATTTAGCTTTAGTTTGGACATAGCAGAATATCATTTGGGACTTCCTTAACAGTTATTATACATAATATTTCTTACTCCATACTGCTTCATTAGTAGTAGCTGGAGTTTAACCTGTTGCAAGTAAAAAGAAAAAAAAATCTATTCAAAAAGCTAACCTTACAACACAGAGAGCATCATGAAAGCTTCTCTCAGCCTCATCAATGACAAGCTGGTTTGATCCCCTGACAACAACGGTAGAGGTACGTCCCATGTTCTTAATACCAGTAACCCGTACCACCTTGCTCTCGCCAACTGAAACCTCCTCCACTACATCAGCAAATCCAAGCTTATCCTCCCTAAAGTGCTCTATGTTCGCAATTGGCAAGCAGTTCAGGGTCTTGGTAATAAACTCAATATCATCCCTCTCTATATCCTTCACGACCAAAATTTTTGCCTTGGCAAGATAATGCAATGATAAATCGGTAACAGCATCACGGAGTATACTCTTTTGTATCAGAAGGACGTTACATCCTGTGGCTTTAATCTTTTTCACCATGCCGAGTATATAGTTCCTCTCCTCACGCAAAATCCTATCCATCTGTGTGTAATCTGATACCACCACACTCTGTTCAATATCAGTCTTCGGTGGTGAGATCTGAAATTGAATAACCGCAATCTTGGCATTCTCAACCCGAGTTGGACCACCAGCAACATGACTGGCCTTTTTATCGAAAAGCAACCCCTTGACAAGCTCAGTATCGTCAACAGTACCACCCAACTTTTTGATGATTTTAACATCCCTCAGGTCAACAAGTGAAGGGTTACTTGGGTCAAGGATGGAAAGAACTGAGTCAACTGCTAGAGGAGAGAGTAGGGAGGAGTAATTTGATACAACCTTAGAGTTTAAGGCAGTTGATGCAGATTTAATCAAAGTGTCACGGTCAGAGAGGTCAACTGGTATGGAGATTGAGCGAAGGATGGAGACAGCTTTTTGAGCGAGCTTGTGGAGGGAGTCGGCAACAGCAGTGGGATGAGCAGCCGCATTAGAAAGGAGGTGTTGGGCCCGGCGCAGGAGGGCACCAGCAAGGACGACAACTGACGTGGTCCCGTCACCAGCTGCAGCATCCTGGGAACGGGAGAGATCAACTAGCATGCGTGCAGCCGGTTGAAGTGGTGCCATCTGTGAGAGGATTGTAGCACCATCATTTGTGATGATGACCTGGATTTTGGAATGAAAAAGGCAGTTAACCTATGTAATAAGAGCAATTGTTTCAATATGGCCACTGCTAGCAGGAAACTAACAGGTCTCAGACTTGTTCTGTGTGTTGGGATCATTGGGGTTGCATGAATGTGTAATGCTTGAAATTCTTCAGACATAGCTGGAACTTTTGAATATACATGAGAAGGCAAACAAGATCATAAGAGAAAAACAAGATCATAGTTGTGGTTTCAGCTTCATCAGTATCAGTTCAAGTACTACAATGAACTTGTATACCTGTGAACACCTATGCAACAGTAGCAATGTTTATATTCTGACCAGACACACTGTCATTTCTACAAATACTGGGATTAAAATATCATAACAATCTAACAACATGCAACAGCAATAAATCCAAACCTAGAGTTCCGATCATCTTTAAATCAAGAGATCAAATCTCCTTCATTTTTACCATTATTCCATGACCCACATTTATCTTGGTTCCGATCTACACCATCATCTAGCACAGATCCATCCAGGTCATTGCAATACCGGATCAATTCATCAAAACCAATCCTTAAGGAGTTCAAAAACAGAACATACCTCATTCGAGCTGGGTGTTATTATCATCTTATCCATGCCTCTGGGGCCGAGGGATGTACGGACAGCGTCAGCCACGGAGCGCGCCGCCGCGATGTTAGCATGGCGCACATCGTCGCGGCGTTTGGTGTCAGTGAAGGTCTCAGTTTTAGACGAAGGGGCGGCACGAGCGACGAGAGGAGCGGATACAACGGCCGCCATTGATGGAGAGGTGCAAAACCCTAGAGAAAACTCGAGAAAGGAAGGAAGAGATCGATCACAGGGGGTTGTAGTTGAAGGAATCAGGCGGGTGGATTCGGAGTAAAGAGGAGAGTAGAAGTCTCTGGATTTCAAATGTCTACAATTAGGTGTCAGTTTCAATGGGCTGAGATGGGCCAGTTACAAAGGCCCATTTATTGTATAAAATTAAGTGCACAGTCTTTTTTTTTTCTTATTTCTGGACTCAACAGAATACAACTTCCCTCTGGTCTTTGGTTCATTTTTTATGACTTAATTTTTTCAAATATTTCTAAACTGTTACAATAGATTTTTATATATAATTGTGTACAAATTTGAGACCTTCATATTGCAGCTTTCGATGTATTATTAACCGGCAACTTTAGTAAGGGAATTAATAGATATTAATTGACCCTGTTAGAGTGAAGAAAAAAGTTTCTGTTGTGGTAGGTTTTAGAGGGGAGCAAGATATCAATTAAGTACATTTTTTGCTTATTAACTTAAGAGTTAATTAGTGTACATGAAAAATTTAAACAGTAGTTAAATTCATACAACTGTGCCAGTGACTTTAGGAAATTACAAAAAGATGTACAAATTGGATTGATCTTATTACACTTTGCCTGATCAAGTGATTTTTCAGATCAATTACAAACATAAAGTACATGAAAAAGATTGAAAATGAAGCTACAATCTATCCTCATTAAATACAGCAGATATGTCCAAATGCCACTATTCTTCCACATTTTGCACTTCACTTGATGCAAAGTGGAAGCACTTCAGTTATGATTAATAAGAATTTCCAAATTAATTAAGGGATGTTTTGTTCAAGTGGATCCTCCTTTGAAGAAGTTTCTTGGCTAAGGAGATGCCTTCTCAAATCTTCTTTTGTTTCTGGGATTGATTTATATTTTTTCTCCTCAATCTTGCCCCATAATACAAAATATAGTCCAATTACAATTAAAACCGAACCAATGATCCTGTGAAAAAAATATAAAAAAATGGTTAGGTAAAAAAACCAGTATTAGTTGTTGAACTTTGAAAAAATTATATACATTCATATGAAATTTTGCCATACCCTCCAGTGTATAATTGGTCTCCAAGTATAAGAGCAGCCATGATAGCAACCATGACAGTTTGAACAGGCTGAAACACAGCTGTGAAGAGTGGGCCCCCTTTATCAATGCACCATATTTGCAGAGACAGTGCTAACCCTGAAGCTACTAACCCCTAAAAAGAGAGAATCCAATAGGACCAGTTAAAATTTGAAATTTCTAACAGTTAATTGTTCAACCTATGAGAGTGAAGTTGGAGCAGAGTTTATTACAGCATATAGAATAGTGAATAATTCTCCACCAGATCGAACTTTCCATCTTGCAATGTCATTCTCCATAAATGAAGCAATTATAAGGAATTGAATAAGACCAAACAACATTGTAAGCGAGAGTGATGACAGCTTAGCCGGGTACCGCTTTAGGACTGGTACCTGTAATTCCAATTTATTTCACCAGAAGTTCAGTGTAAGTACTCTTAAAGGACACCAAATATTTATCTAACTTCACAGGGTATAAATGGAAAAAAGACTATGTGGCTGACCTGTAGAACCATCCAGGCCGACCAAGCGACACAATTGCCTATGATGAAGATACAACCCAAAGTCCAGTTCAAGGTTAAATTTGAGGATGCAAAAGTTGATCCCAATATTATGTTGTGAGGTAGTTGATGATTTAGTAAAGGTAGCCCTTTGTATAGAGTGATAATAGTGGCTCCTCCTATGCTAACTATTGTACCAATCACCTTTGCTATTCCATATATCTTGCTTATGTTGACTTCTTCAAGCCTAAAATTAATTGAGAACAAATTAGGTTAATTATTATATCTAATATTACACAAATTTGCAAATCTTAAATTAACCGTGGTCACCTTTACCAGTATTGTAAGACAGATTGTTTAAATTTTTTTTTTGGTGTGGTCAGCTAATTAAAGGAGATTTCATTTTGAATTCCATAATATTTTTATATTAAATCATGTCATACATCAATGGGGGTTTTTAGTTGACATGCCAACACATTGTTGGTTTTGGATCAATGGGCTGTCCATGAAACCGAATTCAAGAACATCATAGTTCTGTAACTTCTGTTACATTAC
Organism: Schoenoplectus tabernaemontani; assembly: GCA_037127355.1. Classification (NCBI taxonomy): domain Eukaryota; kingdom Viridiplantae; phylum Streptophyta; class Magnoliopsida; order Poales; family Cyperaceae; genus Schoenoplectus; species Schoenoplectus tabernaemontani. The sequence goes on along the minus strand of CM073741.1, from coordinate 9,307,939 downwards.
CTCAGAGCAGCAGCCAGGGCGAAGGTGATGGCAGGCACAGTGTTTTGAATTGCAGATGCATATGTTGGGGACAGATAGTATAACCCCAGTAGATAAAACCCTTGGTTTGCAGTTATCCTAAAGATTGCAACAAAATTGTCAAAAAAAGAAAAAAATTTAAAGAGTTTAGTTCACTATATGTTTATGTACATTAATGTGAAATTTAAGCAGTGAATTATTACATACCCTATAAATGCCAGAAGAAAGAACTGAACCAGAAGGGTAAAGGTAAGAGGTGGCCTATCTTTCCTTTAAACAAACAAAAAAAAAACATGAAATTGTTAATAACACATATCATAACCAAACACAAGTGTTTTTTCCTCTAAAAAAATCAATATTTTACTCAAAGTTCTCATGTAATCTTAATATATTTGCATTAGTTCCCAGTGGGACCTGTAAAGAGAAACAGAAAATAAAACTTACTTCTCAAGAAAGTAGGCAAATGGAGAAATCAAGGCGAGGGCAATTATGTTTCTATACACTGGAAATACAATTTGGCTAATACCCATATCGAGCGCAGTTCTCGACACAATATGAAATCCAGCTAGACATAGTTGCAAGAATAGAACTGCAATTAGCAATTTTATTTTGGAGAAGGTTGTTTCGCTTTCCATGTCTTCTTCCTTTTCAGGTTCAGAGAAATTGGGGATGATGTGTTTGAGCTTAGTTGATGCATGGAAGAGCAATTTCTTGTGTTATATACTGCGGGATGGAAGTATCTAGTGCAATAAATAAATCAAGGTCTCGGTTGTTTGTTTGTAACTACCACAGCTTCCTGCAATTATGCTGTTAGTAATTAATTAGTTTGAAAAACTGTCTGGGAATATAATAAATATATAGTATCTTATTCGTTGCTACAGTGATGTTTTTAAAAATATAAAAATTATATCTTTCTGTAAAAATAAAAATAAATAAAAATGAAGATAATTTAATAATTAATGTAAATTTTATGAATACATAAATAATGTAAAATAAATACATAATTGAGAAAAAAATTGACATTCAGAAATTAAGAAAAATTTAAATTAATGATAATTTAAGAAAAAAATTAAGTAAAACAATTGTATTTTTAAATTATGCAACATTTCATATAATAATAAAAAATAAAAAAAATTATAACTTTAACACAAATAATCACAGATATAATAACATTATTTGATGAATAACTCAATCAGATGGCTGACATTAGCTTCAAAAATTCAACAAATAATTTGGATCGTTGTAGAATCAGAATACTTACATGCTTAATAAAGAATAAATATAGATATACAATAATGATCATTATTAATTTTCTTGTTCTCGTGTGAAGGAAAAAATCATGTTAATGAAATTTGAATTCTTGACGGGCTCTTTAGAACATTCGAGTTTGTCGAACAGTTAAAGCAATTGATGTCAAAAGTTCCTCTATCATAATTAGTGATTATTTGAACTACTAGTACAACATTCATAACTCATTAGTCATTAGCTACCTATATATTACTTAGATTGTTTTTTCATTGGTATCAAATTGTTGTGCTTCTTTAAATCGGACTACTGGTACAAAATTACGTTCGAGACAGCAAAACATAATGCATTTTACTAGCGACAATATTTTTTTGGATGCCCATGTTCTTAATGATGTTTTCGAAAAATATTCAATGCTCCAACTTTGGAAAGAAGTAAGCTTGCATCTGATGCCAAGGTTTCAAAAAAGAAAAGCTATCCCATCAATTTTTAATATATGAAAAAGAGTTCAACTTTCAGTTTCTTTTCAATCACATTATTATTTTTCTTTATCATTTATTTTGTCTAAATTTTTTCATCAACTTGAATTCAAAAATTTATATATATTTTTTCTCTCTCCTCATTTAAAGTAAATATATAATATATTTAAGATAAAATTTAGCTCTTAAAATCGTCCAACATTTTTGTAAAATCCTTTATAAATTATTATATATATAATTATTATTTAGCATTTAAAAATATTATGTCTAAATTTATTTATATTGCTAATTATTTATTTAAAAATTATATTGTCGATGCGAAATCCAAGACAGCTCTAATTTCCATTGAAACTTGATAAAAAGAGTACCACAACTCTTGATACTCGTAGGGATTTAGAAATAAACCTAACACATCATTTAACAAATATATTAATAATTATGTTAGCCGTTTAATTTTTATTTTACACGTAGCGTGTAAAATTTTTTCTACTGTTTTACAGTAGAAAAATTGTAACAATAATTTAAATTGTACGCTATACATGTAAAATTATAACCGCTAAAGTGGACGCAATACATTTTTTTTATCCAAGGACGCAATAAATTTTCATAATAATAATATGTAATCAGAAAGCAACGCAGCGCTCATATCCACCAATAAGCTGGGTGTTGGGATGCTCAAACTCCGGCGGTTTCATTTTTTTAATAATTTTAGTGTGCATATAAATATAGTATCCATAAACAAAGATAGTAAAATATTCTTTATTATTGTATGTATGTGCCAAATCATTAGGGGCCCAAATTGGCGACTGTTGAAGGGACAAACAGGACAACAAGGGAATCAATGCCATGTGTTCTGAATGTATTGTTTGGTCATCTTGACCAGACCAATGCAGGTTTTTCATAATTTTGATCATTAATTAGAAAACAAAAGTTGGATACATTGCACATGATTCAGACCTAATCTTGTTCTGTTCATCATGTTATAGTTGGAAGTACGATATAATTATTCATTCTTTCTTGCATGCAATTAATCAACTATGAGGTCCCCACATAAATTTTAACGATCAGTTCCGAATAAAAAAAATAAAAAAAATCTAAAAGCTCATTTAGTATGGGTTGTTGTGTGAAAAAATGTTCTATTTAATTATTGAAAAGCATCACTTAATGAAATTCATCTTGTCAATCTTTACATTATTTTTCTAACAAATTTAAATAAATTTTAAAAGGTTACAATATATAATGTATATGTTCTTTAGAGATAGCAAGTCAATTAAATATCATGTAATTTTATACTATGTCTTGAATCTTGATTCATTGGAACCCATAAATTTCATATCATAAAAAACAAATCATTAAATGATAAAACATATAACATCATTATTTATAGGCGTGACATCTGCACAATATAAGTTATGCCTATAATGGTAGATTTCAATTTTAATTTTTATTCTCTGTAATTGTTAAAAATTGCCAATTAGATAAAATAATTGTTTAGTGATTTCTCTCCAAACAATAAATTAATAAAGGTGCTTTATCCCATTTGGATGTTTTTCTTTTGAACAACGAGGGGAAGTAGTGCTTAACATGCAAGAAAACATGGCCAATTGCACAATTATCACCCAATAGCTAAGAAATCTTTTGATAAAATCCCCATATGGTGTCATACTGTCATATATGGTCTGGGAACAAGACCACAATACACACTAGGTCACATGTGGTTAGTAGGAAACAATGTGGTCAAGTGGAGAAAAGAGTTCCGGATTTAATTACATGCAAAATCTTCTATGTACACCTTTTAGAGATTTGGTTCCTCCCATTTGTGGGATGAATTATTCTTACATCATCTACATTTTTGAAAAATATTAAATATCCTCCTGTCACTTAAAAATGTTGAATGTTAATCATTCAACTCTCGTCCCCATTTTGAAGAAGGATGAATTATTGATCTTTATGCACAAGTCGGAAAATGTTACAGTTATTGGAAAAAATACACCCGACTGTTATTGGTTTGAGATAAATTTATTTCGTTTTATTGTAATGTGAAAAAATTCTTTTAGAATAGCTAAAGTCTGTGGTTGCATCATCACTATCACGCGTGTAATTTGGGGATATATATCAACACAAGACAACAACAAATCTGGGCCCGACACACGTCTGGGTGAAATGGGTCCTGTTGAGTGGGTGATTCACAACTCCAGCCTTATTTATTTACATGTAATGTAACGCTTCATCGCTTGAAATTTAAGGCCTACAAGCGCATCCAGCCCAAGTTAAAGTTATTTATAAACCTGTTTATATGCGGCTTTGACGCTTTGTAGATTGTAGTTGCTGTATGAATAAAAAGAGTTCTAAGTAGGAAGTAGCATCCACCTTTTTGTGAATTTGTATCATCTGTTGTTGCGTAGCATCTTCATCTTGCATTGTGATTCGTGTGCTGTCCGATCTGTATTGAAATTTGTGTTATTTTTTTTAAAGAAATAATGATATTTACCTGCTTTTAAACCGTGATTAACTTTTTGTTAACTGTAATTATTTATTTATTAACTAACCGAAGTTATATTTTCAACACATTTTTATAAAATGTAATTTTTTCTTAATTATTTACTGTGTGTTTTTAGTTATCAATTAGATAGAGACAATTAACAAATAAAGGGATGAATAAGAAGTTAATAGCAAAGGAGGTAGAGGCTGCATGTTTTCCTGTCAATAAAATATTTTAAGTCTCCATGCAATCATTGTGTGTTTGATGTACGATTCAGATCTTCCGTTCACTGTATGATATACGATTAAGTCATATAATTATAATTAATTATCACTTTTTTTTTGAAGAAGAGGGCGATTGACCCGATGATTTTCATTAGAAACAGAAAAAATTGAAAAGGAAATTATCATTATTGTCATTCTACTATTTCTCAACATCGTTGCTACTAATTTGAGTATGCCAAGTTGTCAAACATTTTCAATGATGGATTATCCACTAATTGCTTATAAAGTTAAAGAGTAATTCTTGTGTGTACATTCAATATAATTTTTTAAAATATTGCTAAAAAAATCAAAATCATAGATGTATTTCTAATGAATTAGCCAAATTTGAAATAATTTAGGGATTAGTCTATCATTCACCACAATAATGTAATTGAAACTCCATTGTCAAATTTTTAAATTATATAATGAGAGATAAAATATTTTTAAATGACTAAAATTTGATATACACTCTATCTAATTCATTGAGAACATATCTATGATTTTGAATTTTTTATTTAGAATAATATTCTTCAAAAATAAGTACAAATTGGATTACTATAGAATTACTTCAAACTTAATCTCACGATTAACAATTATTTAACTTATTTGTAATAAATTGTTATCAATTAATGTGCGAGGTATACCTAAATTTAATATATTACATTATATTTTTTTTTATTGTTAGACACTATATATATATATATATATATATATTTATATTTAATGTTGTATCTATGTCAAATTTAATATCATATTTGTTTCTTTAGTACATATATTTATAATTTCCAAAAAACCCCAAAATAGCCATACTTGATAATTGTTGACTATTTATCCATCAAATAGATTAATATATGTATGACAGATGGGTCAGATTTGTTGTTCAAATAAAACTTGAAAGTTTCTGCTACGTACTTTAATTACCTGCGCAAATAATGTATATTGCTCATTAACTCCGTTAAGCACATATGATTGATTAAGTACAGAGAAACACCTGCCCTTTGCCAATTACCAAAGGTCGGCATGGTCATCAGTTCAACTCATCCTCATTAATTACCAGATGTTACTGTAACAAGAGCCGTAAATCAGACTTCCCTGACAAAATAGTTTTCATTTAAATAATTAATAATATAAAAATAAATATATTCAATAAAAAAATTACATTAAGAAAATATAATTAATCATGAAATTTTTTAAAATTTAATACTAAAAAGTAAATCATATTAAGAGTTAAATTTCATCTTTAAGTATATCATATTCATCTATTTTAAATAACGAGAGAGAAAATTATATATGAACTATTAGATTTAAATAGATGAAAAAATTGAGAAGAGTAATGATATGATATATTTAAGAAATTAGAAGGGTTAATATTTTTTATGAAATTTAATTATTACTCTTTGTTAAACCAATTCAAAGCTCCTCTGACAATGAATCTGGTGCCGAGCATCAATCCCCACAAGATCTCTCTTTCTTTTGAAAGGAAATCCCCTTGGTTGACCCCTTTTTTATCTAGTCACTTGTCTCGTTTGACCTCCATTCTTGCATCGGAAAGAGGAAACAACAATTTTTTTTCAGTCGCAAGTTGAACAGATCAATCTGGGTGTTTCTTTATAAGCCTCGCGCGTCGAGCTTAGATGCATTTAAATTCAACAGAAATAATATAACGTGGGCAGGCGGATCCAATGTTGTCCGGGGCAAGTGTCTTTTTAGATTTTGAAAAATAATATTTTTTTGTAACGTTTTTGGTAATTTATTTTTTTTGAATTTATTTTTGTCTCATTTGAATTGTCTGATTAATTTTATTGAGAAAAAAATATTTAATATCATACATAATGAAATAATATGTAAAGATATTAAAATATAAAGTTATGTAAATAAAATTTTCTTCATCAACTTAATTATCTATTATTTTGAAATTTATTTTGTTGTTATTTTTAATATATAAAATATTATTATTTTAATAAATTTTTATTAGGTAAGAATATATATTACGAAAGACTAATTGAATAAAATAAATAAATCTCAGAATAAATAAAATAATAATAATACAAAACAATAACAGTCCAGAATATACAGAAAAATACAACGCCAGACACCGGCGGGGCTAACTCCATCGGAATGGGTAGCAAAATCTCTCAAATAAAGCCCAAAGAAATAAACCAAAAACCCGATGCCCGATAAGTCCTAATCATCTACACGCTTCGCTGTGCTGATGCGGCGAAACACCTCTAATATCACGCAGGACTGCACCTAGCACTCTCATCCATACTCAATCCCGCACCTGAAATACCTGGATCCCACAACCACCGTGGAAACATGAGTAATTTAAAAATTACTCAGTATGGATTTAGATCCAGCCTTAAGATTTGATCTTCTTTCCTAAACTGGACCCAAATACCGATACCGAATTTTTAAATGCAATGAAATATTTTAATATATGTTAATGTATTAATATTTTATATATGTTTGAGAAAACACCTACATGAATGACAAATAAACCCAAAATAGAGAATCTGAGGAAATAATAATAGAATATAAAATATAAGGTACGAGAATCAAACACCCAAAATAAATATCCCGATTTGTAAATCACCAGATCTATCCCAAGCGTGCGCCACCAACGTCCCAACTTACGAACTTGGGCCTTGCCTAAGCGAGCGCCACCAGCGACCCAACTTACGAACTTAGGACTTTATATTTATACGGCACCAATGCCGCATAAACGATAATTCGGGCTCCCGAGGCGATAACGCCCTAGGAGAGTGAGCGTGCATAAGCACGTACTCTGGTCTACTAAATTTGGTAATTCAACTTACAAAAATAAAAGCAAGCGGATAAGTATGTTTTCAGTTATCATATCGTCAAAAGGATATAACTACCAAAGAAATAATAAATCAAAAACTAATACAAATGGGAGCCTACACTGTACTAACTAGGGGTCAGAGGACCGCATCCCGAGAAATGATAAAATGAAATATAATATAAATGAGAGCCTACACTGTACCAACCTGGGGCCAGAGGACCGCATCCCAAATGAGAGCCCACACTGTACCAACCAGGGGCTAAAGGACCGTATCACGAGAAATGACAAAATGACAGATGATACAAATGAGAGCCTACACTGTACCCACTAGGGGTCAGAGGACCGCATCTCGAGAAATAACAAAATAGGATAGAATCCAGACTCAGATATGGCCGCCCACACTAAAAACTGAAAGACATGGTATCATAATCGCTCAAATTTAGATTTAACAATCTTAATCATATTAAGAATAATAAAAATATATATTGATCAAAAGAAAAACACTCTGGCACGGACGAACCCGCCAAATGACGGGGTCGGTGGATAACCGACAAGCAAAGGTGCGCAATGTATATACAGACCAAGGGGATTGTAACCCGTTGGTCTGGTTATACATGACAACCTAAGACTGAGATCACCTGACTTCTCTCAACTTTCACGCATTTTGCATGATTAATTGCCAACTTAATTAATAATTAATGATATTAATAATATTAATATACTAATTATAATCTATAACTTTATTTATTTAATTCTAACCTAATCCTATCTCGGGACTATTTCCCGAGTCCTACTCTTATCCTGTCTACATGCAACATGATATGATATGGCATGCGAATGCGGGTAGGCCCTAAAAATACTGGTCAATTACCGAATGCATATGACAGTTCAAAATTTGGTCTCTAATCAATTTTGGTCAGAAAATATCACAGTTCAGATTTATTTTAAAAACATTTTATTTTCGGTTTGGATTCCTAATTCTAAAGAAAGGAAATCAAATCCCAGGAAACCGTACCTGAGAATAATTCGATCAAGTCGGTAGCGACAAAATGCTTAGTCTCCGATGACGTTCATGATCTCGTCAACCGTCTCATCTTGAGCGCACTCAATTATCGGCTCGTCGGGACACTTCTGAGAGCCTACGTAGTCCAAAAATAATTAAATTCGCGAGTGTCCTATTTATGCTTGGTCTGGTTAGGTCAGGGTATACAGGACCCCTCAATTGAAATTATTATTATTTAGTTCATGTTTTAAGATTATATTTATTTTGATTAATGTAGTTAACTTAATTTATTTAGATTAATTAAGTTAGCTTAATGTTATCACTCAATTAATTTAATTATAATTAGGATAATTAATTATTAGAAATAGAGAAATTGATTAATACATAATATTATATAATTAATATTATTCTTATTAAAATAGAGAAATTAATTAATATATATTTATATGTTTATATATTTATATGTTTATATATTTATTAATATTATTCTATTATTAAATAGAGAATTGATTAATAGGTATTTATATATATTAATTAATGTTATTCAATTATTAAAATAGAGAAACCGATTAATATATATTTTATATATAATATTATATTTAAATATTATTTTATTTATATTAAAAATAGAGGAATTAATTAATATATGTTATACATAGATAATATTATATTTTAATATTCTTTTATTTATTTTAAATGTAGAGAAATTGATTAATATATATTATATCATATATATAATACTAAATTCTAATATTCTTTTATTTATTCAAAAATAAAGGATTTAATTAATATATATTATTTTATATATATTCTTTATTTATAATATTCTTTTAAATCTAAAAATAGAGAAATTAATTAATATATATATATATATATATATGTATATATATACTAATATATATTCATTATATCCTAATTATTATTCTTATTAATTTGCTTTTATTATTATGTATATATATATTTAACATTATATTTTCATAAATTAGAAAAATAGTTTAAAATAATTTAAAAAGGAAAACTTAAAAGAAAAAATAAAAAATAAAAAGAAAGTAAAGTAATTTAAGAAAATTATTATTGTGTTATTAATGTATTGGTGTTTTAATGTTCGGGAACATACGCTGACTACCAAATCGTTGGTGTCAATACACCGATATCTCGAATCGGAGGCAGTAAGGGAATCTAATCATTTTCTGATTTATCTTTAAGTATTAATTAATTATTAGTTGCGCACGTTTTAGTTTACGGCACTCGCTAATTAATTAATTAATTACACTTTTATCCAAATTAACCTTTCGGCCCACTTAATTAAGATCAATTTCTTTTCCGACTATTCTTATAGGTTCAATTGTACGTAAGAGTTGAATTTTGCTCATATACCCCTTAAAAGAGTTGTTACCACAATTAATTCATTTAGGCCCTTATATTTATTTGATTTTGCACTTTAGTCCCTGATAAGGGAGCACCATACCAGAATCACAACTATTACCACAACAACAACAACAAGGGTGCTAGTATAACAAACAAGCACATATAGTAAGAATCAAGCTATGCCAACAAGACCAAATCAGAACCAACTAAGCACTAACAGGGACAACCAAAATCAACAACACAGGCAACAGAGGGCATATAACTACTCAAAATCGAGCTAGGCAGCCAAGTAGCAACAAATAAGAATAACAAGTCAGTTAACAGCAAGAGCAACAAAGGGAATCAAAGGCACCCGGCTACGGCCTCTCTTCACTGGTACCAAATGGTACCAGTGTACCAAAGCGCATAAATCAAATGGCAAAGCTGTACTAACCGAACTAGCCCAACCCCCAAGCATATCAGTATAACGGCACAAACCATTTCAAAACCGAGCCAAGTGATTGAGACAAATCCCTTGCCTCACTGGTAACAGTGTACCAAGGACAAAAATCACCACAAACCAGTCCAAAATCAACAACCTGAATCAAGACAGTAAGTGTAAACCGGCACCCAAGATAAGTCACAGAGGTTGCACCCTAAATTTTTAAGCAATCAAGCAACTACAAAGTCACAATCAGAACAAACAAAGGCACAAGAGCATGCACAATCAGCTAAGGAAAACAAAAGCATAGGGCTCAACCCTAACTCAACAGATGGCCCACACGGCCAGACAAATGAAAGGGGTTACCGGGTTTGTCAGGGGCACTTAGAAAGCAATAGGGAGGGCCCGGGTAAGCTCGACCTGAGGTTGAGTCGATCACGCCGAGGGTGGGCCTTGTGACAACACCGAAGTCGGTGTAGGCCATATCTAGCCAGAGAGGGGAGCACACGCCTGGAACAGCGACACCTCAGGTGGCGGGTTAGGAGGCGGGGCGTTGCTTTGCATGCGGGAGAAACACAAGGAGGCGAGTGAGGGTTTGTTGATCGGATGAGTGGTTAAAAGAGACGAGATTGAGGGAGAACCAGGAGCAAGAGGGAGTCGGTGTGGTGCGGGGGCGGCGTTACTGCATAGAGAAGAAGGAGAAAATGGGTGAAGAGGGTGATCAATTACGGAGGGGAGAAGGGTAAGGGAGTGTGCAGCCAAAAATGAGAGAGAGGGTTTGTGTCGCTGGGTGAAAGAGAAGAGAGAGCGAGGGAGAGAGAGGGTTACCCAGCGGGGAAAAATAAAGACAGGGGTTTTGGGTTCGGTGAGCGCGGAGGAAATGAGGGAGAGAGACAGTCACGTCGGTCGCGTACGGGGAATAGACGCGTTCGAGAGAGATATTATTGTTATTAAATTATTAATTTTTTATTTAGTACTCAATTAGTTAATGAATTTGAACTCAATAAATTATTACAATTCAATAATTACCCCTCTCTAATCAAAATCCAGCATCCTCCACCGAATGTGGGCCTTGCGTTACTCTTACGATTTGATGCAATTTTCTATCCTTTTTTTCTCGTTTCTAATTAAATTCATCAATTAATGTGATAAATTTTATAATTGTAGACAAAATTTCCTATATATCCTATTAAAACCTTGAAAATACGTACTTCCCACACTGAAGTGGCATATTTATTTTTTTACATATAGAGATAATTTATAAGTTAGTGTTTAAACTTTCAATTACACCAAATTAGTCTTTATACTTTTAAAAATCATCAAATTGATTCTTAAACTTAAAAAAATTAAATTGATCCTTGAACTTAAAGTACACCAAATGAATCATCGAATTTTGGATATAAATACTAATTTACCCCCTGAATAAGTCCTTCAATCTATTAATAGGTGGCATGAACCAAAATTTGTGTTTATATCAAAATTTAAGGATTTATTTGAGACTTGTTTGTTTATAACACAACATATAGGATATTATGGTATTAAAGCTCAACTTTTTTCCCCTAGACCCGTTGCTAATCAGTGGGAATAAAAACGGAAATAATATTTGAATTAATAAAAGACTGTGCGTGCGGAAAAAAAATTCAGTCTGAGATAATTTTTTCCATAAAAATAATGTCTCGCTAAACAGACTCTAAGACCCTGTTCAGCACATGAATTTTTTTTTTTTGGAAAAAAAACAAATACACTCAGAGCTAATATATTTTCCCCATCCGATGCTCGATTAGCTCAATTTCCAATTCCATTTCTATTCCTTTTTGTCCTCGGAACAGGCCCTAATTGCAGTGTGGGGTTGCGCTATAAATTCCATCAGACGCTCTTTCTCTTCACATTAGCCTATAAATATTTATTCACTTGTACCTAATTTATTTTCCTAGGAGAGAGCTCATGCTGCTGAGAATCCAGATTTAGTGGAACCCGTATTCACAAAAAGCAAATTTGCCAAACTAGATTTTAGTGTACTTAAAATTTTTAAGAACTAACTTGATTTTTTTTTCATGGACTATCTCATATATATATATTTTTTAAAGTTTTAGAGCCAATTGCACCGAAAGTTTAAGGTCTTTTTTTTTTATAAAAGTTCACGACAAAAGTTCTCTTTTGTATATACAAACTCTTCATTTTCCAAATCCATTTTTTATTTCATGAAAAATCGATCGATACTTACTAAATATCCATTTTTTTACCGCCATGATGAGTACAATAGATCCATTTTATTAACCGGAGCTACAACTCATAATTTGAGGGGGCATCGAATCACGGATGGGAGCAAATGCTCTTTTCTGTGAGAGAAAATGGAGTCATTTTATTCTCCAAATTTAAATAAAAACCAAATATTAATATATCCTTATATATTTTCAATTTTGGAGAGGAGGGAGGGAGGGGGAAGGCATGGCTCAAATATACAATGAAGAGCTCCGCCACTACTCTTATTGAGAGTAAAATATGTATTTGCTGCATTTTATGTCAATTTATTTTCCTCCCATATACTTCGTATTGACTTTCTACTTTCATATTGTTATCGTCAAATGATTTAACACTTTTCGTGCTGGTAGAAACAAATGCGTACAATTTTAATTGGTTCTAATTAATAAAAGAACATAAATTAATTGCAAAAACCGGACTATACTTCTAGTAATATAATAGTTATATATATGGTGCTCAATTTAATTAATTAGGCTAAGAGGAGAGGAAGGGTTATAATGGTAAACAATTTGTTCATTGATATTATAAATTTAAATTTTTGAAGGTTTAATCATGAGTAAATTGCATATTTAGGTGTACCTGATATATCTTTAAATAATATTCGACACATAAAGAAGTGATTGTATTTTTGAAGGGTAAAACTTATATTATCAATTATAGAGAGGGAATATGTAATATCATGATTTTAGAAAGGATACATGAGATTGCGTCATTATTAAATATATGTATAGCTATGCAAAGAATTTTACATGACAACTTTGTTTTGCTTCTCAAGCTTCGTTTGATTGATTGGGTGGGCTCCATACATAGAAATCTCCATCACGCTTCATTTAATCATTTCAAAATAAAGAATGTGTGGATCCCAATTTCAGGAAACCGCCGTAGGAGAGATTTATGTTGTCTGTCCAAATATTTAGCGATTTTTGTTTTTATTTGTTTTTCCCACTTGTTTGTGTTTGCACTAATTTGCAGTCTAGAGTCTACTGTGCCACAGAGCTCTGAAAGTCGTCCCTAACAAATACTAAGTATATTATTTAAGAGTTGAAGCTTGAATGCATACATTGAACATAACTTAGATTCTGGATTTCACATAACGGATGCAAAGAGATGAATCTATCAAAGGATTTGGGGAAAGAAAATTGCTTCTATCTGGTGCTTTTTGTTGGCAGTTTCTTGCTGTTTGCCATATTTTACTCCTCCCCTCAAGCTTCCTGGCTTCATAACCTAAGATGTCAGTTATTTGAAAAGAAACAACTCGGTTATAGACATCTTTTATTTTTTAACCTCCTTTTCCTCTTTAACATATCCTCATGAATGTAGGGACCAACATGCAACAAGAGAAAAGGCATCAAAGTGGTTTGATGTTTGCTCCTTCAAATGCTGATATTCATCCTGACAAATCAAGTAAAACGGATTCAAAATTTGGTATTTTCTCAATGTAGCTTCCCCCTCCTCTTTTCCCCTCTTTTTCCAACGTTCATAGGATTTTTTTTTTCATTTGAACTGCTGTTCTTTTTTCTTGAAGTATTTTGGAGTGGTCATTTTTAGTTTCTGAATAAACTTGTTGGAATATTACTGACAGCACACAAGTACTGTCTGTACTATTTTACAGTTCGTTCCTCGCCAAGTTTGAATTACAGGGGAGCTGCATACATACTCAGATACATTACTCAGTATTTTTATTTGTCTTAGTTAGGTGTGACTTGTACTATTTTGAAACATCTAAAAACGGTTCTCTCACATAATTGTCTTGGGTTGGAAGGAATTTCGTTTTCTTATCTTGCTTGTACTGTACCAATCCACTTTTCAGAGTATGTTTGTACTACAAATATAACAAGCGCCTTTTTAACTTCTTCTTTTTCTACGTACACTAGAGTCACAGATGCAACAGTCAAATACAAGCCATATTAGTTTGATTTCCAACAAGACAAATGTTGATGTCAACGAAGAGACCATAACCAGTGCCACCCAGGGTATTTGATCATGACCTCTCATTACATTATATTCCTTTCTTTTACAGCTGAATTATATTATTAACTGAAGAAATGTACTCTTAGTCATATATAATCTGTTGAAGATATTGAGACAAAGGAGATTAATTAGGGACTATAGATCTCAAATCCATATGAAAAAAATCATCATCGGCCTATTAGAATAGAAATAAAGAGTTACTATAATAGCCATCTCAACCTTTTCTATTTTTGTTTTTTGACCGTTATTATTACCTAGCCATTGTTTATATATTTAGCAACCGAAGAAGGCACTAAAAATATAATTTTATTTTCCCCAAAAGCAATAAAGATAATCATCAAACATAATCCAATTACTGTTCCATAGTTTCAATATGGTATCAGAGCAGGTATAGCAATCTGTTCAATTTTGAAATTCCACAATCTGTCTGAATATAACATTCCAAGAAAATATTTCTTGGTAATCAATACCGTATGTTTGAGTGTACCCTTTCGTTACCAATCGGGTCTTATACCATTCAACGGTTCCATCACTATTATATTTTATTTTGTAGACCCATTCACAACATACGAATTTTCTCCTTGGGTAATTGTACAATTATCCAAGTTTCATTTTTTTTTCTAAAACTTTTATCTCTTCTTGCATAGCCTTGCATCATACGGGGTTGGTTAGCGCTTCTTGATAGGTACTTCTTTTGAAATTACAGTCAAGAAGGCCTTATACTCGGTTGTAATATTTTGGTAAGATAAAAAATTTTGGATGGGATATTGTACCTTGTAGGTGACATAGTCACGTAACCTCGTTGAGGAATGAGGCGTTCGGGCCGATCTTTTAAGTTCCATGGGTTCAATTTCAACCTCATCACTTTCCTCTTCTTGAATATCCTCATTATTGTCCTCATTTCCACTTTCATTTTCATTTAATAATTCGTCTATTTCGGGTTCATATGGTTGTGGAAATGTGAACTCATTTGAATTTTTTTCGGGATCAATTTCTTCCTCCAATGATTTAGAATAGGGCACATTTTCTTAGAATGTTACATCTCTCGAGATATAAAACTTTTTATTTACTGGGTCATAGCACTTGTAACCCTTCTTTTGAGATGAATATTCCAAGAATATGACCTTAATAGAAGTATGGTCAAGTTTATTGAATTTATTATTGTGAACGTAGCATAAGCACCTAAATACTCTCAAATGACCAATGTTAATCTTTTGTTGGTAAATGATTTCTAGAGGGCTTTTAAAATTTAAGCTCATACTTGACAATCTATTAATTAAATATGTGGCGGTAAGGATGGCATCCGACCAAAATATTTTTGGTACGTTATTTTGAAATAAAAGTACCTTTGTTATCTCAAGTAAATGTCGATTTTTCTTTCGGCTACATTGTTTTGTTGTGGTGTATAAACACAAGAGCTTTGGTGTAAAATCCCTTTTTCTTTGCATAGTTTAAAATAATTTTGATTTATAAATTCGGTCCCATTATCACTACGAAATACTTTAATTTTTTGCATCAAATTGGTTTTCCACAAAATTATAAAATTCTTAAAAGTAAGGGAAATCCTCACTCTTATTTTTTAATAAATATAACCACGTGGTCCTTGAAAAATTATTTATAAAAATAACAAAGTATTTATAACCATTAAAAGAGTCAATTTGTGTGGACCCCACACATCGGAATGTATTAAATCGATTTTTTTGCTTTTATAACTTGATAATCCAAAAGGTAACATTGTGTGCTTTCCAAGTTTGCACACCTCACAATTACTACAATCTAAATTTTTAAAATTAAAAATACACTTTAAAATTTTGTCCTATGGATGCCCTATCCTTTTATACCAAAGATTGCTCATATCTTCATCTTTCTTTGCATCTAAATTGAGTTTTTGTTCTCTAAAAAAATAGAGCCCATTTTCTAAAAATCCTTCACCAATGAAAATTTTCGTTATCCAATCTTGAAAAATCACACTTTTTGATGAAAAAATAATTTTATAATTTAATTCTTGTGTGATTTTATTTATGGATGACAAATTTGATGAACATTTATCAACATGTAATACATTTGATATTTCTTTGGAGAAAAGATTGATTGATCCACTATCAATAATTTTCATTTTCTCTCCATTTATAACGGTCACAAATTGAGTTGTATTCTATTTCACATAATTTTGTAATAACTCATTATTTCCCGTGATGTGGTCTGTTGCATCAGAGTCTAGAAGCCACTGAGTTTTTAAAGAAAAAATAGAGAGATTAACAATTATACCAGAGTTTTTTGGAGTATTTGAAGCATTTTGCTGTTGAAACAGTATGGAAAGTTGCATGGCCAATTGTTACACGAGATCTGGTGTGGCGGTATTCACCCCTTCTTTAATCTCTGCGCTGGCGCTAGAGTTCGTGCCGCTGCCTCCCTTGCTTTCTTCACTAACAGCTGAATAGCCTCTTTTTTGGAAATCTCCTTTTCCCCCTTGCTCCTATCGCCGTCTGGCTTCTGATAACCTCGCCTTGGTCCTTTTGGGCGGAGGTGCGGGTGGAGGAACCAACACCCCTCTCGCCTATGTCCCTCTTTTCTGCAATAATCGTACTTGGCTGTCGGGTCTCCCCGTACCTCCGCTCTCTGGCCGAAGTTGTGGTTTTGGGGGTTTTGAGCAAAGTTTTGAATAACAAATGTTTTTGCTTCTGGATTATCGGTAGGTTGAGAGCTCATTACAGCCCTTCTGGTTTCTTCGCCTTCCACCATCGCCACTACCTCATCGTACGAGGGTAACTCAGGCATTAACAAGATCTGCGACCTCACAACCTCATAGCTTGAGTCTAAGCAAGCCAGAAATACAAATACATCATCTTGTTGTTGCCTTTTGTGTATTTCTTGAGGATCTGAGGTGAGAGGTCCGTAGATTCTCATTTCATCTCGCTTCTTTTGCATCTGGCTATTGATCTCAGCAATTGAGTGGCCTTGCTGTTTGATTTGTTGAAGTTCAAGCTTTAGTTGATATATGTTGTTATTGCCGATAACAACATAGAATAAATTAAGAAGATAAAATTACAATTAAGATAAAATTTGACATCAACGATTTGGGGTTGCTAAAATATTTTTTGGGAATTGAAATAGCACATTCAAAAAGGGGTTTATTTATTTCTCAAAGAAAATATACTCTAGACTTGCTAAAGAAAACCAGTAAACTAGAGTGCAAACCGGCCTCCACATCAATTGATAGTAAGGTAAAACTAAATACCGAATATGGTAAGTTATTAGAGGACATAAATCAATTTCAAAGGCTTATGGGAAAGTTCATTTACCTTATCGTAACAAGACCTGATATTTCCTATTTGGTAAACCAAATTAGTAAGCTTATGCATGCCCCTAGGAGTTCACATTTAGAAGCAATAAATTGGATATTAAGGCATTTGAAAGGAGCCCCGGGAAGGATATTTTAATGAAAACTAATGCATCTAATGAGATATGTGACTATTCCGGTGCAGACTGGGCCAAAAGCTATGATATAAAATCAACAACCGATTTTTACACGTTTGTAGGCGGGAATCTAGTCATATGAAAGAGCAAAAAATAAAATATTGTGGCTCGATCAAGCGCCGAAGCGGAATTCGAGCTATGGCATCAACCGCTAGCGAACTAATATGGATTAAGAAACTCTTAAGTGATATGGGACTAAAGGCTGACAAATCTATGCAAATATTTTGCGATAATCAAGCCGCCCGACATATCGCTTTGAATCCCGTATTTCACGAAAGAATGAAATATATTGAAGTTGATTGTCAATTTGTTCATGAAAATCTACAAGCCAAGGAGATTGAAACTCCCTTCATACAAAGCAAAAACCAATTGACGGGCATATTTACGAAATGATTAGAGCCAATACCTTTTAATGAGAACACTGGCAAATTAGGGTTAATTGTATTTATAACTCTAATTTGAGAGGGAGTGTTGAAGATATTGAGACAAAGGAGATTAATTAGGGACTATATGCCTCAAATTCGTATGAAAAAATCATCATCATCGGCCTATTAAAATAAAAATAAGGAGTTACTATAATAGCCATCTCAACCTTTTCTATTTTTATTTTTTGACCGTTATTATTACCGTTAGCCATTGCCTATATATTTAGCAACCGAAGAAGGCACTAAAAATGTAATTTCATTTTTCCCAAAAGCAATAAAGATAATTAACAAATATAATCCAATTACTGTTCCATAGTTTTAACATAATCTCCATTTTTATTAGAGAAAGATGCAAAATATCAGAAATGCGGATCATTTGTAACCACCAAGAAAATAGTATATTTTTTAAGCATTCCCCCTGTTTCTTTTCTCTTGGTAGGTAATAAAACATTTGTTTAATATATTTTTATTCCAAAGGGTTAATCTCTGAAAGCATTATCATTGTCTTTTTTGAAATCTTGGCAGCGGCTGCCAAGTGTGCATTATCATTATCTTAGTAATGAATTCTATGTACTTTGCAGTTGCTGCTGGAGAAAAATTTGAAGAGGCAATTCCAACTAAACCAATATGCGATTTCTCAGATTTGCGTAGTGATATTTGCAACATGACAGGTGATATTAGAACTCAAGGATACAACATGTCTACTGTCTTCTTTGTTCCTCCCTCAAACACATTTGTTGAAAAGGAGCAACAATGGAGTGTGAATGCTTATTCTCAGAAAATGTACATGTACTTCTCTAAAAATGTGACAGTGAAACAGTTGCGCGGCCCACAGAATGCACCTCTCTGCACTGTTGATCAAAGCAACACTCCAGCCGTTTTGATTTCCTTTGGCGGTCCAACTGGAAACATCTGGCATGACTTTACTGATGTGATTATCCCCCTTTTTCTTGCATCGAGACCCCTAAACAGAGATATACAGTTTCTTATAATAAACTACCAACAATGGTTATTGGACAAATTTAGTTTGATATTCAAAGATCTTTCCAGGTATCAGATTGTAAATTTTGATGAAGATAAAGAAGTGCGGTGCTACCGGCAAATGTCGGTTGGTCTTCTGAACCACAAGGATTTCAGCATTGATCCTAAAAGAGCTTTTGATGGGTTCAACATGTTTAAATTCAGAATGTACATCCGATCAATATACTCCCTGCCAATGGATGTCGATATACCGTATAAGACAGATCAGCGTCCAGAAAAGAAGCCTCGGCTTATGCTTATTGTGAGATCTAAAACCAGGAGGTTTCTCAACCAAGAAGAGATAACTGAGGTTATCAAGAGGACTGGATTTGAGGTAAGTATATGAAATAAAAGATAGACAGAAATAGATAAACAAGTTTTGCATACCATATATATATTCATAGAAAACAAATGAAAGGAGACATCCTGATCCTTCAATTACTCAGTTCCACATATTGCATTTTGTAGCGTTCCATACTGCTTTGTCCATCATGACCAGTTGGATATTTTATTTGAAAATCATTTATAAATTCCCATATATTTTTTGAAAACAGAAAAAATACTTCCCACAATATACTCTGAACAGAACATGTTTAATGCCTGGACGGTTTCTTTCTTCCTGACAGCTTGTGCAGATGGAGCCCAAAAGAAGCGACAATCTGACTGAGATGTCAAAGCTAGTTGACTCATGTGATGTACTAATGGGCATACATGGTGCTGCACTGACAAACATCATATTCCTCAGAACTAATGCATTGATGCTCCAGGTTATTCCATTGGGCGGTAAGAGCATGGATTTCTTTGCAGCCTCGTGCTACGGTGAATCTGCTGATGAGATGAGGCTGAGGAGGATTGACTACCACATAAGCCCAGAAGAGAGTTCTTTGTTTGAGAAGTATGGAGGGGATGATCCAATTGTTAAAGATCCAGATTACATAAATAATAAAGGTTGGACTTACAGGCAGAAATACTACTGGAATGAGCAAGATGTAAGGCTTAATGTGACTAAGTTCGAACCAATGCTGGTCAAATCTCTGGAACTTCTCAAGGCATGACTCATGGGTGATTATTGTTTGGAAGAAGAAGGTTGTAATAGCCTATAGGTAATTTTAATTTCTCATCAATTCTTTTATGTAGCTATTTTTCTATGTTAGAATAACAGGAAAAATAACCGATTTTACACTCAAAATATTCAACAATTCTACCAGCCGAGTGCTAAACAAGATAGTCGATAGTCACGAACAACAGCTTTGCTAAATTTTTTTGAGAATAAGATGGTTAGATTTTTGGTGATTCTGTCTCTCTCTGTCCCTACAAGTCGAGATGTATCCAATAAGTAATTAATTTGGCAGCAACTGGTATTTGAAATGTACCCACTGCGGATTGGATGTTAGTTTAAACTTTAAACGGAGCGTTCTGAATTTCCAAAGCAGGCCGATAATAGGCCCAAGCCTAATGACGTGAAATGAGAGCCCAATAAAATTTTCTTTCCTTCCAGAAGCAAAAAAAAAAAAAAAAAAATCCATTACAAAAAGATAGAGTTTTGGTTTCTTCCGAACGTCTGATCTATGACTTTTTAATTTTTTAATTTTTTAATTTTTTAATTCGAACAAATACTCTTACAAATTATTCATCAATGATTTAATGTTAATTTGCTATTATATACACAATTTTGAAGAGTGAAATGATCAAAATGCTCTTATATATTTATGGCTAGTTTAATATTTAAAATATTGCATTCTAAAAATTTTTAAATTACAGAAAGTTAATAACAATTTAAAAAATTATTCGCGCTATAATTAAATAATGTTGATAAAATATGTTTGCCCTATTATTTTTATTTTGATTTAATATACTTTATTTTATATTTGTAAGAAAGATATAGCTACATAAATAATTAAAATAGATAAAAAAATATTTACTTAAGTATCTAACAAATGCTATGAAGAAAGAAATATTTATAAAATTTAACTTAATGTAAAATTTGCAAAATATTGTAAATCAAACATAAATATTTTAGAGTTCATCAATTTTTTAATTGTCATATATTTAAGTGTTTATAATTTTTAAAATTGTTAATAACATTCTCCATACTACAAATTCATACAATATGGGTTTGTCCAGACATTTTAATTATTACATGATAGGCATATAAGAGTGTTTTGTCCATTCCATATTTTAAAATTAAGTACTACGGAGAAAATATTTCGTGAACTCCAAAAATATCACCCCTTAAAAATGGACGATATTTGACGTTGTTCCAAGCTCCCAGCTCGTCCGGCTGGGCTATTTTCTGATTTTGACGTCAGATAGTTATTGTGTTTCTATATTCCTTCTGATTTTGATGTAAGATAGTAATTTTAATTGATATTGTGATGTAACTTTAATCGGAGAAGTGTGAAATTTATTTCGCAATTGTGAAATTTTAAAACTTAGTTGTCTGTTTTTCTAAAAATAAAAATATTTCTCTGTAATCAGTGGGCTGAGTTTATGCATCGTCCTCAACGGCCGAATCAGGCTTTTTGAGGGCCGAGTATAACGGATCTATGAGAGGGCCGGATAAGGGTCAGGCTTGATTCAAAGAGCTTGATTTTTAAGGGATAAATCCGACCTTTGAGAAGTCGGATCTTACCAAGCCCTTCAGACTTTAAGGGCGAGATGAGAGCAGGGTAAAAGCCTGATAAGGGTCGGCGGGTAAGGGCCTAATATTTTTTTTATTGATTAAGTATTTTTTTAATATTAATTTATATTTGTATAAAAATATATTAAATTATGTTTTTCTGTTTGGACATTTTATTTTAATTTTTTCTATTTTTTAGATTTTTTAAGTGTAATTAATATACAATATAAAATATTAAAGAAATAGTTCAAGAATGATCGGAAAGTGTCGGGTTTGATAAATACCGGGTCAAATGGTTTACTTTTTAAAAATTGAGCATGATCCATAAAAAATCCGACCTTTATCATTAGAAAGTACCGTACCGAACTTATGAAGGTCTACAATTGACCCCACTCAAATATCTTCCATAATTAATGATTGGACACCTTTGAGAAATATTTGTCTCCACTGTCTGTAGATGACCCCGCCCCTTCCTATAAATTCAATTGGATTGAAATTAATAGAATTAATAATTCGATCATATATCGACCATTGTTGAAATTATTATCGTTAAACGATTAACTGTTTCTGATCTAGATTTGTCAAGTATCTCACATGAAAACGAGGTTCTTAATTTCTGAGATATAAATTTATTTTTATATTAAATGGAATTAATCCATCACTAGTTAATACCTAGAGTCCGTGCATTTATTCTCGAGTTAAATATGTTTGATCCGATCGAAACGTACTGAATTAATTTATTATTCTATTTAATTTTCATTTTATTGATGAATGCCCTTAGTGTGCACCAGCACATCATTTGCTTGTGCATTACTCTGAGAAGTGAGGGATCACCTGGTCAACGGCACACTATATTCTCCCTAGGTTGGCGCACTATCACATGTACATGCATGTAACATTAATTATATTCTCATGTAACAGTAATTAAATTAGCATAATTTTCATGTACATCCAATTTTAACAAATATTTAATATTTATGATACATTTTTTATAAAATATTATTTAAATAAAAAATAAAAAAATATAAATGCATTTCTAACAGTTTAGATAAAAAATATATATTAAATTTGAAACAATTTAGAAATTAATTGATTATTTATTATAGTGTCATTGAACCTTCAACATTAAATTTTTAAAATTATATGATGAAACAAAAAATCTATTTTTGTTAGGTTTAGTAATGAGACACCTAAAGAATTAGATAGTACAACAATATAAAACTATTTTGGATTTAATGTTCAAATTTAATGACAACGGAAGATAATTTCAATTCAATTTTCACAAGAATATAACAATTAAAGAAAAAAAAGATAAAATAAGAACACAAGATGTAACATAATTCGATATATAACGCCTGCATATCCGGTATCCTTTTCCTTGTTGTTTTTAGCTCAATTTATCTTAACCAATTCGAATCAATTTGAGTTTAACTAAATCTAAGCTTAATGTAGTCTTGATTTAGCTCTTGCATCTCATCATTAAGTCTTGGTTCTTGTGTGCTAATTTATTTTATATTTTAATCCCTACATATTATTCAAATAAGACAAATTATAAAATTCAAGTAATATTTTATAAATCGATAAATCAAAGAAATTATTTACTACAATAATTTTAAATTGGCTAAAATTTTATACACAGTCTATCTACATCACTACAATTAATGATCAATTAAATCATTGTGATGAAATTATACACATTCCATCTAAATCATTAAAAACGCATTATCGACCTTGAATTTTTTTTATTCAAGTAATATTTTTCAAAAAAATATATAATAAGAGTTTGATGTACCATAAAGTTGGATTTAAACTAGAAATACTCATTCAATTATTGTATTTGAATCGAACCAATTGCATCCTCCAAACCAACTACATGAAGTGGTCTCCATATTTTATGGCACCGCATCAAATATCCAATAATTATTTTTACTTAAAATTTAAAAGTTAAATTTATAGAAGTCAATATGTACTTTGTTTTTTTTGTATAGATTAATGAAACCCTAAGTCAGAAATCCTAAATCTGAATTAACTCCAAACATCACTTATGTGCTATTGTAACATAAATAATTAGAAGCATCCAAGGTTACATTTGGATGTAAGACCGTATAGATCAAAATGGAGGGTCCCAGATTGGGTCTGACCTGGTACTTTTCCAAATGGTCTGTTTGGTATTATTGGGCCGTCAGATTTGATCTGGACGATCCAGGATCAACTGTGCGGCCCACTGAAAATGTGATTAATATCCCCTATAATCGAGGTGCTCAATTCCCAGTCTCCCAGGAAAGACATAATTCAATGACAGGCAAGCTTAACAACTGAGGTGCTTGTGTTATGTGATTAATATCCCCTATCATCGTATTTTATTATTTTAGAAATTAAATATCCAAATTCATAGTTATTCAGTCATTTTGAAAAAATATGTTATAATTTTATGAATGTTCAATTGAGTAAAGAAATAATATTTAATTAAAGTTGATAAAGTCTAGTTTATAAGTGTTATGATCCCGCAACAGTCAGGAATGACTGAAATTTATTGATTATTTTTTAAAGATAATATGAATCATTAGATATATTAGAGATGTTTTGTGCTATGATAGATTACAACGAAAATATTGAAGTTTTGTTAAATTCGTAACACATTCATTACATGAAAAGTTATACAATTTATGATATTTCTTTCCTAAAAGAAATCATTTTGCTGAAAATTTTATCAAATTTGAAATTTAATTATATATTATTTTAAAAAATTATAATTACTGCATAAAAATAATTGATTAATTTTACTTTATTTATTATCATATTTTGTATTGGAATACGAAGACATTTTTAGATTTTGATGTTACTTTGTTTGTTGCCATATTTTGATTAGTCTTACTTTGTTCTGATTTAATGATATTAGATGTACATTATGAACATCTAAATTTCTAAAATAAATATAGATGTGTTAAATATGTAAAATTATAGATCGTGGTGCGATTCAATTATAAAATAGGGATAGACAAAGAAAATTCTATCATTCTCTAATCTGACTTCTACTAGGGAGTGTTTGGCACTCAATGGAATAGCAAAAAGTTAGAATAGAATAGCTATTTCGATGAATTAATTTGCCAAACGAATTTTAGACTAAGTAGAAAAGTGCGGAATAGTGCTAATCCGGTATACCAACTTATAGGTGGAATACCGGATTAGCTCTCGTCGGAATAGCGATTATTGTTTGATTATATTATATTATATTATTATATTATGATTATGATTAAGATTTAGTATTATTATATTATTATATTATATTTACGATTATAATTTATTATTAAATTAATATTATGATTATTATTTATTATTATTATTATCATTATATTATTATTATTAAATTATTATTATCATTATTGTTATTATATTATCGTTACCATTAGTATTATTATATTATTTATTTATTATTATAAATATAATTTTAATATTATATTATTATATTATGAATATAAATATAATTATTTTATTATTATATGATTATGATCAAGATTATTTATTATTATATTATTATATTATGATGATTATGATTATGATTATTATTACTTATTATTATTTTATTATGTTGTATTATATTATTATATGTTGATTATAGTGATGATTAATTTATTATTATATTATTATAATTATAATTATTTATAATTATTTTTATGATTATGATTATATTATTATGATTATGATTATGGTTATATTATTATGATTATGACTATAATTATTATTATCATGATTATGATTATGATTATTATATTATGATTATATTATGATTATATTATTAAAATTATGATTACTTATTATTATTATATTATTATAATTATGATTGTAATTATAATTTTTTATTATTATATTACTATATTATGATTATGTTTATATTTTTATTATATTACTATTATAATATTATTATTTATTATGATTATTTTTTTTACTTTATTATTATTTTATTATGTTGTATTATATTATTATATGTTGATTATATTTATGATTAATTTATTATTATATTATTATAATTATAATTATTTATAATTATTTTTATAATTATGATTATATTTTTATTATTATATTATTATGATTATGATTATGGTTATATTATTATGATTATAACTATAATTATTATTATCATGATTATGATTATGATTATTATATTATGATTATATTATTAAAATTATGATTACTTATTATATTTATATTATTATAATTATGATTGTAATTATAATTTTTTATTATTATATTACTATATTATGATTATGTTTATATTTTTATTATATTACTATTATAATATTATTATTTATTATGATTATTTTTTATTACTTTATTATTATTATTATCTTACTATTATGATTATTATTTTACTATTATTATTATTATTATCATCATTATTAGTATCATAATTATTCATATTTTAACTATTCTGAGTAACAACTGCCAAACGATATTTTCGCTCTTCCGAATAGTCAAGAATACCACTCTTCCAAAAAAATACTATTCTATCACTCTTCCAAAATTATCATTCTTTCAAAGCTATTCCTTGATTTGCCAAACGGACCCCTAGTGTTCACGTTGTCTTAATAAATTGTTAAACGAGCGTGACCCTTAAGTATTCAAATTCGAACGACACATCAATGCCAATAGGGGCGGACGTAGTATATACCAGGGGTGAGTTGACCTCCGGATTTTAAAAAATAGTGTTTCTAAATTAAAATTTTGTTAGTCGCCCTCCCTAGAAAATTTTTTTTGCCCCCATGGATTGTCTCGATTAATTTTATTGAGAAAAAAATATTTAATATCATGGATAATGAAATAATTATGCAAAGATATCAAAATATAAAGTTTTATAGATGAATTTTTTTTCATCAACTTGATTATCTATTACTTTGAGCTTTATTTTATTGTTATTTTTAATATATAAAATGTTATTATTCTAATAATTTTTTTATTAGGTAAGAATATATATTAAATTATTATTATTATTTAGTACCGATTAGTTAATGGTTTAAACCCGATAAACTATTACAATCCGATATTTGCCCCCCTTAACTAAAATCCTGCATCCGCCCCTCGATACATCAATGCAAATATATGCAGAGTTTCATTTGACAACATTTTGTTTTTCAATATTTTTGTCCGATAATTAATTATCAGCTCTTTCACGTTACTTCTTCAAATTTTTTTAATGATGTGACAAGAACTTTAGGAAAACAAAAATTAATTATCAGTAGTTTGGTCGAATTTCTGTTCTCTATGCATCTCGCCCCCTATTATGCTGCCATGGAAGATCTTAATTCGAAGTGTTATGAGACATATATTACTTTTTTTATGTCATTTACGCTCTCCTTAATTAATCATCATAGGTAGCTCATTTACATGAGAACACCAAAAAAAAAAAAATTTGCCTGAAACACAAAAAATGCAAACATATACTTAATTTTTTATTTATTCCAAATGGTTACAACGACGGGTTACAATTTGAACCTGAAATATATACTTCTCTGTTCGCACTAGTAAATCTATAGTGAATTTAATCTCAACAAGACTTCTCACGAGTTTAACTAAAAGATATATGTAATTATCTTTAAATTTAGATTTACATTTTTCAATAATTTTTTAATATCAAAATTTTAAACTGATACAAAGGTTTTATATTTTTTTGAGTTTGAAAGTATTTTAATTGAAATTTGCACTAAAATTTTATCTCTACCCTGATTAATCTTTATTTATTTTTTGTTCTAGTTCGAAATTAGTTTCATAAGTGATTGCACAATTTTATCATTGTATTTGAAACATCAAAAGTACCATTTTTTTTATGCTTGAACTTATATGTTTTTATCCGTTTCATTATTTTTTTAGCGTTGTAATTTGCATCATTGCAATTATATGATATCATTGGCGATTTCGTATCATCATAAATATATTAATTACTTTATAAAAAATACTTATGATATACATTACTTATCGATGTCATTATGACATGAAGATTTGTTTTTAAATAAAGATAGAAAGAAAACCTGAACCTTGTATTTGTAAAGAATCTCTCAAATGATTTTCACATTGGCGACCTCCCATACGGAACATAACTATATTTTTTTGGAGAAAAAGATCAAATTTTAGAAATTGAAAATTTAAAGATGAAAACATTAGTGCTTTTCGAAAATATAAAGATCATGTCATCATGATAACATAGGACGCTTACTGATTGATTATCGAATTAAGAATATAACAAAGGCTACTTTAAAATAACTGTTTCTCAGGACTTAAGCGTAATCAGTTGTAAATTCATTTAATTATCTTATTTTAATCCATGTCTAAAAAATATGAGTGTCGCTTATATTTATGCACCAGCTTTCTTAAAAACCTCTAAGGCGACATGTCTCGAAATAAAAATAATGCACAAACTTAATGTACAAGCAAGTTGCTATGAAGGAAATAAAAAAAAAAAAATAGAAGAAGAAGAAGAAGAAGAAGAAGTGAACAATAATAGTCAATAGAACCTCGCTTCTTCCACTAGTTCTAAAATGTACCTACTTGCACACGGATAGTGATACAATGCCCTCTGTTTTGCCCCCAACTCAAAGAATGACATGGAAAAGTAGAGAAGCGTGTGCTAAACTATCAAAATTATCATGTACATGATTATGATTATGGAGTATGATGGTAAAGTATTTGGGCTACCCGCAATATTTGACCATCTAGCAATTAGATTAGTAAGTCCTGAAAAGTTCATAAAATCAATATTGAAGGTTACAGTTAGAAGCCATGTTGCAAACTCTTACCATATGCATAATATGCATAAATTGATTAGATTCTTAAGTTTCAAAATATTAATTAATAAATATTATACAATAATAATAATTTGTTTAAGATGATTATTAGTTGGTATTAACAATAACTTAATTATTGTATCAACTATCAACAAAAATCAATGATTTGATATTCTAGTATAACATCATTCACTCAAATAAAAATTAAATTTATTGCAATTCAATAAAATTATAACTAATTAAAAATAAATTAACATTAAGCATAATTAAAATTAATGGAACATTTCACTGATGCATTTCTTTGAACTAACAAACATAATAAAATTAAATTTAAAATAATAAAGTGGTAAACAATTGTAAGGAACAAATATTATCAAATATCCAGTTTGTACTTTTAATCTTATTTAACTAGCAATGAGTATATCACACTACGAAAATGGTAAACATATGATGCGGACAATCAAACATTAAAAAAAAAATATAGTTTGATAACATTTCACAATAGAGAAATCAAACATCAATAAATAGGGGCAGAACTTAGAGCATCTTATATTTATTCCTTCTGGATATGGATCAGTAACAAGTCTCGCTTACTTTACAAGGTTAAATATTCCATTTGAGTTTTACCTCTTTTGCATTGAGATGGGAATTAATTACGATTATGATTAGGGGTGTAAATTATCGACCTAACCCGACGGGTTAATCCGATCCGACCCGACATGACCCGAAGATAAATGGGTCGGGTATGGATTTAATTTTTTTAACCCGAATCGGATCGGATCGGGTTCGGGTTCGGTTCGGGTCAACCCGACCCGACCCGACCCAATTAATTATGATTTTTGAAGTAATTTTTGATTAATTATGATTTTTGAAGTAAATTTATTATATACTAATTAAGATTAATTATAAATTAATCAATATTTAATTGCTTAAAATTATATAAAAATAATTAATAAATATTTAATTATTTTACACGGATCGGGTATAGGTTAAGATTTTTTTATCCGAATTTAATCGGATCGGGTTCGGATCGGGTCAAAAATAATAATAAAATAATATGACCCGACCCGATCCGACCCATTGACACCCCTAATTATGACTCCTCTCTATGTCCAAAGCCATGTATAAATGAAGGTATTGATCAAACATCTGAGAGAACAAGGAGAGGCCTGATTAGATTTGGAGAGGGAAGAAATTTTTTGAATTGGTGTTTTATCAGTAATGTAATATCAATATATTAACTATGACAAACAATTAAATGCATTGGAGTTACCATGCAGCAATTTTCATATATGCATGGTATCAAATATATAAAACCTTGCTTACAAGAATTACTTGCGTACCTAGTTTCGAAACAAAAAGAAAAAAGAAAAATTCTTGCGTAACATTCAAAAGAGGCATTTTCCTCCTTTTCATCTAAATCCCTGTGTGCTAAACAAACAACACGAGATTTAAAATTACAATATATAAAATGGAGTCAAGTCTTATAGTGGGTAGTGACTCTTCTCCAAACGGCCCATAGTAAACTTTTAGTAGTATAAATACAAAGGAGTGCAAATTAAGGCATCTAAAACAAAACAGAGCTTAAAAGAAACAGAGAGAGAGAGAGAGGGGGGACAGAGCAGGAGTAATATAATTAGGTGACAATTAATCCTAAACTGAGATATGAAACTATCAAAGGACTTGAGAAAAGAGCATGGATTCCTTCTGGTGCTTCTTGTTGGCAGTTGCTTACTCTTGACCATGTTCTATTCACAGCCTCAAGGTTTCTGGCTTCTTCATAACATAAAGTGTGAGTGTCTCTCTTTTGCATAAGCATATAATATTTGTCTTTCTTTTGTTTAATTTTGAGTTGGTTTTCTATATGTATATACATCATATCTGATATATACACTCGGTGCTTAATTTCTCAATACTCTTTCCCCCTTGTGTTTTATGCGTTTTTGTGCATGGATTATTCATCTTTCAAAGTGCCAGTTACAATAACCTGCAAAATCAGTTATATTTTAAAATGATATTTGCAAGATAAAATACACTGTAGCTGCCAAAATGAAAATGACCAATCACCACTACTAAGTATTAATTATTATCTACATATATACGTTGTTCTCAAACTTTTTTCTTGTCAATATTGTCTAGCTGATTGCTTTTTATTATTTAATTGGTTTTGTATTAAATTTATAAGATTTGCTGAAAAACACATTATTCTGTAATTTCAGCACAAATATATGATATAAAATATACTTGATGATCTTTAAATTTGCTCAGAACATTTCTCATGTTAGAAGGGGAGACAAAATAAAATAGTAAAATATTCACCAAATCAATACTTCAAATTCCTTCAGAATCAACGGTGATATGTTGAGAATGATGGGCTAACTAAAATAAAACTTAGCAGCTTTTTGAAATTATCTCGAATTTTTCTTCATTTTAGTTGTCATTTTCAGATATGTTATATTGTACAAGCAACTGACTAGTTTACTGCATATTTTATGTCTATCAGGGACGGAACAACAATCAACACAAAATAGTACAATTCCTGACGAAATCAACAATGAATTGGAGAAAGTGATTACTGATAGGAATGAAGCTTCTGGTATAATATATATATATATATAATTCGGCCTTTCTTACTTTTCTTTCTAAACAGTTATTGTTGCTTATTCATTAAAATTGAAGAAATAATTTCATAGAGGTTACTTCAGTATTAACATAATTGTTGTTATGTTTTCAAATAAAGATCAATGTTAGAAATTAAATGCCCTTCAGCATTTTGCACAAAGACATCTATATGAGTGCACCGGGGAGCGCAATTCCAAAATGAGTTAGGATACATTGACTGATTGACGATTAGGTACTTATCTTGACACTTTTGAGAATAATACCATCTCAATTCATACCAACAAAATTTAACAAAATAAGAATAAATTTAACAAAATAGGAATGAAGTACAGACATGTTGGTTTTCTTATATATTTTTGTGTGTAAATTTTCATGTGAAATCAATATCTTCAATAATTAAGAGTGCTAATTATAGCAATGCACCTATTCTTTGTAGATAATACTGGTGGAAAAGTTGCAGAGGCAATTCAAACTGCCCCAATATGTGACTTCTCAGATAGGCGTAGTGATATTTGCAACATGACCGGCGATATTCGGACCCAAGGATACAATATCTCCACAGTCTTTTATGTTCCTCCCCCAAACACATTCATGACAGAAAAGCAATGGAGTGTGAATGCTTATTCTCAGAAGATGTACATGTATTTCTCCAAAAATGTGACAGTAAAACAATTAAGTGGTCCCCAGAATGCACCTCTCTGCACAGTTGACCAAAGCAACACTCCTGCCATTTTGATTTCCCTTGGTGGTCCATCAGGAAACATATGGCATGACTTCACTGATGTCATTACCCCCCTCTTTCTCGCCGCGAAACCACTAAACAGAGAAGTCCAATTTCTTCTTATAAACTACCAGCAATGGTTTGTGGACAAATTTGGTTTGATTCTGAAGAATCTTTCACGGTACGAAGTTATAAATTTTGATGAAGATAAGGAAATCCGTTGCTATCGCCATATGTTGGTTGGTCTTCTGAACCATAAGGATTTTGGAATTGATCCCAAAAGAGCCTTCAATGGGTTCAACATGTTTAAGTTCAGAATGTACATCCGATCGATCTACTCCTTGCCAATGGGTGCAGATGTACCATATAAGATGGATCAGAGTCCAGGCAAGAAACCTCGGCTCTTGCTTGTGGTGAGATCTAAAACTAGGATGTTTCTCAATCAAGAGGAGATAGCTGAGGTTATCAAGAAAAATGGATTTGAGGTACGTCTTCTCATTAACAAATGAAAGGAGATGTTCCTCAAAATAAATATTAATAAATTAAAAATAATGACAACATAAAAACTGATAAACTGAGAATAAAACAGTGTTGTTTATAAAAATAAAATGAAATGAAATGAAATAAAATAGAAGAAACTCTCTGATCTCCTATAATGTATCATATATATTTTTTAATAATTCATTGATACATTTGAACCACTAATACAATGATATTTAGCATTTAACTTTTATAATTAATATTTAATTTTTATAATTAATAATTCTATCAAAAAAATAGTATGCAATTATTTTTCAATGATATATATAATACTTTTACTTAATATAAAAATATATCCATATTCATATTCTATTCGTCCGATATCCAATCCATATCGGATATCCATCGAATATCTGACTGTATCCGTATCCGTATCCGTATCCGTATCCGTATCCGAGACTATCCATATCCGAACCCATATCTGAAAATTATAACGGATACGTCCGTATCCGATCCGTTTGCAACCCTAAATTCTAATGCTGCTTATCTTAAAAATACAAAAACATCTGAAAGAAACATGTACTACAAGAAGGAGATATTTAAAAGTTCTTGTTCCTGACAGCTTGTGGAGGTGGAGCCCAAAAGAAAGGACAATCTGACAGAGATGTCAAAGCTAGTCGACTCGTGTGATGTGCTGATGGGCGTACACGGTGCTGCGCTGACAAACATCATATTCCTTAGAACAAATGCATTAATGCTTCAGGTTTTACCACTGGGCGGCGGTGGCATTGAGGATGCTGCAACTTCATGCTACGATTCACCGGCTGATGAGATGGGAATAAGGAGGATAGACCACCATATAACCCCGGAAGAGAGCTCATTGCTAGAGAAGTATGGATGGGATGACCCCATCATTAACGATCCTGACTCGATAAATAGGAAGGGATGGGAACTTCGGCAGAAATACTATTGGAATGAGCAAAATGTAAGGCTTAATATGACAAGGCTTGAAACAGTGCTTGCCAGAGCACTAGAGCTTCTCAAGGAATAGGGCTCCCAAAGAGGATATATTGTTAAGTTCTTCAAAACAGTAGACAATCTGTAAAAAAAATCTTGGTTCACTTTTTCTTTTTCAATTTTCAAATCAATTGTTACGAAATGTCCAAATTATTTACAATGATTCATTCTAGCATACCATTGGTCTTGTTATTTTTCTAGCCTTTCAAACGAATAATTATATTCAGCAAGAGTAGAGAAATCAGATTTCTGGTGAATTAATCATGCCAGTGTACACTGTCATAAAGAGGAAATATGCATCTTTATTAGGGTCAGTTGTGTTGTTCTGAAAGAATGACAATGAAATATTGAACTAAATTTATAATAGATTAATTTTGTATACATTTGCATTAGGGTCTATAGACCTGAAGCGACTGCACTTCATTGGATTATTGATAGATATTAGGCAATTAATGTTTATTAGTTTCCATATCACTTGATCAGTTATTTTGGTCCAGTCTGTTTCCTTTCCTAAAACCATGAATGTAACAGAAAGGGTTTAGTTTTTTTTTTTTTTTTTTTTTTTTTTTGATGAAGTAGGCTTGGCCTATTTATAATTTTTATTAAAAACTGAAAAGGTGATACATTTACATGTGTGGTATGGTTATTGTTATGGAATTACATCCTAGAATAGCTTAAACAAGGGAGGGGGCGCAGCCCCGAAATGCTATCATCTACCCATTGTCCCTCCATTTAGATGCATCACCCTGAATGAGACTTCTGATTCCTTGTATCAGTAGCTCCTTTGATTGAAAGATCCGTCTATTTCGTTCTTTCCAAATGTTCCAATATGTAGCCATGCATTCACAATCCCAATTCTTGCGATCACTCTTGGAAAGCAATTGTGCTCTTTTTGTGTACCAGTGCTGATATGCAGTAGATTCCTGCTGGGGTGTTCTTGGCGCCCAAATGCTGTGTGCCACTGTGCAGTGTAGAAACAGGTGATTGGATGTTTCAATGATTTGCAATTTGCACATGACGCATGTTGTTAGGTGCAGCCGCCCTTTTTTAGCAGGTTTTGTTGTGTTAGTATGCTGTTTTGCTCGAGTAGCCAGAGGAATATCTTCACTTTTTCCGGCACACATATTTTCCACAAAGTGATGTCAGTTAGGACGCCCGAGTGCGAAAGAAAAGAGTACGCCGACTTTACCGTGAAATATCCTTGTTCGTGCCATCTCCAAACCCATTGCCCGTTGATCACCGTTGTGGAAACTGAAAAGATCTCCTTCATTCCCTGTAGTTCATGAAGGAAGTATGATGCATCAGCATTCCCCAGATCACCATATATGGAGTTAACCGTCACCGCCCACGGTGAGTCAGGTTTTTTTAGTAGCCACAACCATTTTAGTAAGAGTGAGATGTTCTGTGTTCTTAGGCTTGTTATGCCTAACCCCCCATGCTTAATTGGTAGGGAAATCTTGCTCCAATTGACTAGGCAATGCCCTCCTAAGCAATTTTTCTTTCCTCTCCCGAAAGGGTTTATTTTGAACCAGAAAGGTTTTTTAATGTTGATTAGATGTTCAATATTTTGCTGCATTACAGTCTAGAGTTAGAGTCACTTTGCGAAAGAAATCCACTATGCAAGTATTATATAAAATATAATACAATAAATTAATTGAAGTTATCAAGTTATATTCATGGTAAACAAGGTAAACTTAGGGTGTATAGATACTGGTACAATGTATGTTAGCACCAGTACCAGCATGTGCTGCCTTATCTGTATCAGTTGAGCAATGACAACGAGCAAAATGAAAATACATGAGGCCTATAAATTATGAAGCATTGCAAGACTGAAGAAGGATATCTTCAGATTAAAATACATCCATTTTTTCAAAAAAACTAATGTCCACCCTTTATCGTGTGCTACAAGCATTTCAAGGAAGACCATGTTACAAAGTAAATACACCAACCTGCAATTAAACTCCAGATGTTCAATTCTCCAGTTCTCCCGCCACAGCAAGGCGCCTCTCCAAATTTCATATATTTTCTGGTGAAATGGATTTGGGTTTTGGCATAGAGGTGAGAGAGAAAGATAAAACTCGGAAGAAAATCATGGATGCGGAAATGATGGCGGATTTGGAAGACGGAAAGAGGGGAAAAACTAAAATTGGAGGTTTTTAAGAGGAAATGCTCGAATTTTAGGTAGCCGCGAGAAGGAATGGCGAAGAGAAAAAGGTCGAAAGCGCTCGCAGAGAAAATGTAACCCACGCCTATTCGGTGATAACCCATGAGCGTCGGATTTGAACTAATTTTTATTATTTATGTGGGTAAAAGAAAATTTGATGTGAGTAAATTTTATATTTTTGACGGACGTGGGTAAAAAATGAACGGGCCTTAGAGCATCCGCATCCCATTGTCAAATTGATTGTCAAATTTTATTTAACAATTGTCATTTGAATTTCTTAGTGTTTAGAATCTAAATGGCTCAGACCGGTGTCATTTTGACAATTTCGTGTGGTCAATTGATGACATGACATAAAAAAATAATTTTGACAAGGTTAAAGTAATTATTATTTTTTTAATATGATTTGAATCTGATCTAATTATATTCGAGTTAAAAAATCTTAATTTATATCCGATCCGATCATGTTACAGGTCGATCCAATCTTATCCATGTAAAATAATTAAATATTTATTAAATATTTTAATATTATTTTTAAATAATTAAATATTAATTAATCTTATTTAATATATAATTAATATATAATTAAGATTATTTAGTACTAAATCATAAAATTACTTTAAAAACATTAATAATCAGGTAAGGTCGGATCGGGTTGATCCAAACCTGACCCGACCCGATTCAGATAAAAATAAATAAATTAATATCTAATTCATTTATTTTCGAATAATGTCGGGTCAGATCGTGTTTGGATCAGGTCGGTCAATAATTAACACCCCTAAACTCCTCATAAGGAAAAAAAAGAGCAGAGAAAGAAAATAACGTAATGACTCCGCCTCCCTTAATTTTTGACAAATTAGTTTTCAAAGTTTTAATTTTGACAAAAATTCTCGAACTCCCAAATATACGATAAACTACATCAATAGTTAATTAGCCATAAAAGATTTATTTTTAATTTTAAAATGATAAAAATAATCTTATATCTATAAAATTATAAATTGAATATCTATGCTCAATAGATTTCTAATTTATAAACCAAATCATTTAAATAATGAAATAAGTCTAATTAAATATTTCAGAGAGGTGTTTATAATTTTGGATGCGTGAAGTTATTATCTAAAGGAATCAAATTTGTTTTTCATAATTCCTGCAACATATGAGTTTGGATCAATATATATTTTTTCATTCAAATGAGCAAACTCACTCAATTTTTTTGTGTGTCTGTATTTACAAATTGATACAACATATTTTATAGATTAGTCCAAGATTTAAATTGAAAGTAAATATTTGTTAAATAATTATTGACTCAATTCATGTGGGCAGCAGATTCGATGCCTTACACAAAAAATGACAACGGCGTCATTATTTTCATCTGCATTAAATGCATTTAGATGTAAATGGAAATATTTTCTTAACAGGTAAAAATAAAGTAAAAAGAGAAAAGAAAGAATAAGATGTAACAAAAATCAGCTATAACGAACATACGTTATCAAGATTTGCAATCACCACCAGTTGATTGCGCTAAGTCATTATAATAAATTTTTATAACTATGAATCATGATCTCTTACATCAAGTAATCAAGTAGCCGTTAACCAACTGAAATAAACGAGACATGAAGATATAAGAATCTCACTAACAAGAACAATCAAGAACTCTACTAACATTCTAAAGGAGGTATTCAAAATAGTCTTGAGATTTAGACAATAGATAATGGAGATTTGCACTGAGGCAACTTGATGGCTAAGGTTTGGCTATTAAAATTCGTCAAGATCTGAGAAGAAGAAATATGTATATATAAAGATACATTAAAACCGATAAGAAATCGATAGAATCCGTTATAACGGGTCATGGTAACCTAGCGGGATTAATCATTTGGAGTCTATTTTGGAGTTTTTTTTACTAAGTTTTGTACACAAATGATTTATTTTGTTATAATGGATGTTGAGGTTCATTATAACTGTCAGAGGCTAAATTTGTCTTGAGTCCATCTGTTACAATGGATATGAGATTTACTGCAATTCTTAGAGTATGAAAAGATTATGGAGCAATTTGGATAAATTTTGTACTGAATTGATTTAATCCATTATAACGGTTAGGAGGGTCCGTTGCAACTGTTTAAGATATAAAACCTCTATTTGATCAGTTTAATCTCAATACTATTTTGATTACCTTTACATATGAAAATTCTAATCTAACTAAATTATATCTTGAAATCTTCATGCATATATTTTTCTTCTTAAAATTATTTTCTGCATTTCATAAATTCCAAATAATTGTTAAATATTTATGTGATTATTTTATAAATTGATAATTATAGTTTTATATAATTTTAAAAATTATTTATAACAACAGAAAAAATGATAACTTCGAATTTAAATTTAAATATAATGAGAACATAAGGCACAATTGGCGCTAATGTCGTTTTTCTGGTTTTTTCAAGAAAGGAAAACACTGAAATTAGATACTGATAGTCGTATCCGATATAAATATAGTATATCGAACATATATTATTTTTTTATATAGCGTTAATGTATATATTTAAGTTGTCAATTTTTTCTCAGTAGGTCAGAGGTGTCTATATATAGGCCTTATATTTTTACGGAGGTCCAACCGAGTGGTTAGAGTAGTTAGATTATTATACTTGTTGTTTTTGATTTGATGTGCGATATCTCAATCTAGTTGGGTCTGGATTGAGATTAAGTCCGACGTGATTGGGCCTATAATATACAAAAAAAGAGTAGTAAAAATAAAGTCAGAAAAAGAAAAAATAATGACCAAAATCAACAAAAAAGAATAAAAAATCAATCACGTAAAGAGACTACTGTAAGCAACATTTCTAACGAGAAAAAAAAAATGAAAATTCTGAACTCAAAGGACGTAGAAAAAATTCCAAAACCTAAAATAGAATAAACACCTTTTTGCATCTTCAAAATTGTAAAAGCCAAAGTAAGAGGCGAAAATGCTTACTCCTTTTATAAAAAATTGAAAAAACAAATAGAAAATTCTATCTGTCATCCTCTTATGTTCTATATGGAGCGTTGATTAGGGTAATGATAAATATGTCAGAGCCGTGTATATACATGTGTAAGCACGAACACGAATAGGTGTTCATATCTGAATGTGATATATTTACGTGTCATATGTGCCGTGTTGTTAAATGTGCATGATCAACATATGAACAATTATAATACGTCTAAATATGCATGTCTAATACGTTGAACATGAATACACACGTCTAACATATATACACGCACATGTAGCACGTATAAAATACTTCAACATATCAGACTTTTGAAATATTTATCTACTTAAAAGATTGATTTGATACCGAAATTAAAAACCAGAATCACTTTAACTTATATGATATTTTTGAATATGATACATTAACTTTATTTTTTATGATCAAAATCACTCTATTTTTTTTTTCTGATTTTTCTTATATATTTCATACCTAACACACACGTTATCAATATCCTACTTTGAATCAGTAAGTTCCCGTTGAAAGGGATTTCTGATGCTTGGATTTGATGAGGCTGATTTCCATACAAAGAAGACTATGTAGTATGTACTATCTAGCACACTAGCCCACGTTATTAACCATCACTACCATCCGTCTCTCAAGCCAACTGCCGCCTCTTTTGGGATTGACTTGGAATTTAGTTTGTCAACAACTTGTTAGTTGTTATCGGCTCCATGAGTTTGAACTAAGCTCAACCTAGCTCGGAATTGACTCATCAATTCATATATATTAAAGAAAATTCATCATTCGGTCTCTTAGACTTTATTTTTTTAATTGTATCATGCTTAATTTTTTTTTAAAAACACCAAATCAGTTTCTAAACTACTTATAAAAAAATAAATTGATCCTTAAATTTTAAAGTACATTAAATAGAACCTTAACTTTCAATAACTTATTAAATATTTCTTGAGCGAGTTACTTGACTGAAGACAGAATATATGAGTGGAGCAAGAACTAATTTGATCTCTGAACTTTCAAAAAAAAAAAATCTAAACCGGTTCTTAAACTTTTAAATTAATATTATTTTTATTTTTTAAATTTAAATAAATTTAAATAAATTTAAATAAACATATTTTTTAAGACAAAATAAAAAAAATATTGGGTCACTAGTTAGGTTTTGGATCGGTCGGTGTCGATCTTTTTCATATCTCTAGTCAGCACCATTCATTTGTATTTTTGTTGTATAATTTGTTATTTTTGATATGAATATTGTGTCACTAAATATCAGACAATAGAATAATTAATGTTATTTCGTACCATTTTTTTCTTAATTAACACATGGGATAATATAAATAATATTTCATTCTGTAGTAAACATAAATATTATAATAATACAGTATATATCATCAAAATGACAAAATCCCACGTAGAAGCGTTCAGAATATGGATAAAATATTTTTCCCCTTCTCGATTTGGGTTTGGTATTGACTGATTCAACCTGTTTAATTGTGACTTTTTAGAATTATTTGTGATCTAACATTAATTAAAATTTACTAGTATCTTGTCCGTGCGTTGCTACGGTGATATCATTCAGAAATATAAAAATTCATATCTTTATGTGAAAAATAAGGAAAAAATAAAAATAATTTAGTAATTAATGTAAATTTCAATCATGAATACATAATTAATGCAAAATAAATATAAATTGAGATGAAAGTTAACATTCAGCGTTTAAGGAAAGTTAAAATTCATAATTGATGACAATCTAAGAAAAAAAAGGAAACAACATAGAGAAATTATACTGCTAAATTATGTAGTATTTTGTGTAACAAACAAAATTGAGAGAAAATTCTAACTTCAACACAAATGATCATAGAGATAGTAACATTATTTGATGAATAATTCAATCCAATGAGTGATATTAGCTCTAAAAATCAATAAAAAATCTGAACCGTTACAAAATCAGAACACATACATGCTAATAAGGAGTAGAGATATGCACTAACTAAAAGTAATTATATATTATTTGATATTAATTTTGTTAAAAATATATAAGAGTAATTTATAATTATTGTAATCCGTTTGGTTCGGGACAACTCGTGACTTAATAGAGTCATATTGGGTTAATTTTTTTTTGATATGGTCTAAACAGATCGGATCAGATTAGATAAAAATAATAAAATAATGACGACATGATTTGAACCCAACCATTAAAAACACTAATCTGACCGTACAATTCACATTTTTTCAAATATATGTTATGATTTTAAAATTTATTATATATCTTTAATTTTAGTATGTTTAAAATTGGATTAATCTTCTGATATATCACTGAATTTTAATGTTTATCCGTATTTGATCATTAAACTTTCATTTATCCATTTTTAGTTACTAAATTTTGATATTTATCCAAATTTAATCACTACCTTTAGTTTTTTTTCCCATTCTAAAAACTAAATGGATTACTAATAGAAAAGATGCAGAAGCAATTCAACCGAGCCAATATGTGACTTCTCAGATTGACGTAGCGATATTTGCAACATGACCGGCGATTAGGGGATACAACATTTTGGTCCGGGGTAATTATCGGATTATAATAGTTTATCGGGTTCAAATTCATTAACTAATCGGATACTAAATAAATAATTAATAATTTAATATATATTCTTATCTAATAAAAAAATTATTAAAATAATAACATTTTATATATTAAAAATAATAACAAAATAAAACTCAAAATAATAGATATTTTGATATTTTTGCATAATATATATTCTACAGAACTTTATATTTTGATATTTTTGCATAATTATTCTATTATGCACGATATTAAATATTTTTTCTCAATAAAATTAATCAGACAATAGAGGAGAGACAAATTACTGAAATACACTGTTTTTCAAAATCCTATGGATCCGCCCCTGCCGGCTATATTCGGACCCAAGGATACAACATCTCCAGAGTCTTTTATGTTCCTCCCCGAAACAAATTCATGACAGAAAAGCAATGGAGTGTGAATGCTTATTCTCAGAAGATGTACATGCATTTCTCCAAAAATGTGACAGTAAAATAATTAAGTGGTCCCCAGAAAGCACCTCTCTGCACAGTTGACCCGAGCAACATTCCTGCCATTTTGATATCCCTTGGTGGTCCATCAGGAAACATATGGCATGATTTCAGTGATATGATTATACCCCTGTTTCTTGCTGCGAAATCGATAAATGGAGAAGTCCAATTTCTTCCTCTAAACTACAAGCAATGGTTCGTGGACAAATTTGATTTGATTCTGAAGAATCTTTCATGGTATGTCGTTATAAATTTTGATGAAGACAAGGAAATCCGTTGCTATCGCCGCATGTTGGTTGCTCTTCTGAACCATAAGGGTTTTGGAATTGATCCCAAAAGAGCCTTCAGTGGGTTCAACATGTTTAAATTCAAAATGTACATCCGATCGATCTATTCCCTGCCAAAGGATGTCTATATACCATATAAGATGGATCGGTATCCAGAAAAGAAGCCTCGGCTTTTGCTTATTTTGATGTATGTCTGCTCATTCAAGGAGGTGTTCCTTGAGGGGCGGATCCACTTCATACGGTTGCTTCTTGAATTTTGAAAAATAATATTTTTCGGTAATTTATCTCCTTTGAATTTTTTTTGTCTCCTTCTGAATTGTTTAATTAATTTTATTGAGAAAAAATATTTAATATCATGCATAATAAAATAATTATACAAAGATATCAAAATATAAAGTTCCGTAGACGGAAACTTTCTTCATCCACTTGATTATCTATTACTTTGAGTTTTATTTTGTTGTTATTTTTAATATATAAAATGTTATTATTTTAATAATTTTTTTATTAGATAAGAATATATATTAAATTATTAAATTTTTATTTAGCATCCGATTAGTTAATAAATTTGAACCCGATAAACTATTACAATCTGATAATTGCCCCCCGACCAAAGTTTTGTGTTCCTTAAAGAAATAATAATAAGCCAAAAAATAACGACACAAGAACTGATAAACTGTGACAGAATAATGTTGGTTATTACCAAAAAAAAAAGCATAGAAGAAAGTCTCTGATCTCCTACAAAAATTTATTTCCTTGTGATGCATTTTAATTAGTGTTCGTTACCAATTTGATGCAATAGTTAATGATTCCCTTATTACTAATTATCGGATCTAGGAGGTGGATCAGCAATTTTCATGCTGCTTATCTTAAAAATACAAAAAAAAAAACATCACATAGAAACATGTACTCCAAGAAGGGAGATTTTTGAAAGTTATTGTTCCTGACAGCTTGTGAAGTTGGAAACCAAAAGAAAGGACAATCTAACAGAGATATCAAAACTAGTCGACTCATGTGATGTGCTGATGGGCGTACACGGTGCTGCACTGACAAACATCATATTCCTGAGAACAAATCCATTGATGCTCCAGGTTTTACCAGGGCGGCGGCGGCATGGATGATGCTGCAGCCTCACTGCTAGACAAGTATGGATGGGATGATCCAATCATTAATGATCCTGACTCCATAAGTAGGAAAGGGTGAGAACTTGAGCAAAAATACTA
Source organism: Schoenoplectus tabernaemontani (assembly GCA_037127355.1). NCBI lineage: Eukaryota > Viridiplantae > Streptophyta > Magnoliopsida > Poales > Cyperaceae > Schoenoplectus > Schoenoplectus tabernaemontani. The sequence goes on along the minus strand of CM073741.1, from coordinate 9,264,772 downwards.
TTGGAATGAGAAAAATGTAAGGCTTAATTTGATTAGGTTTGAACCAGTGCTTGTCAGAGCAATGCAACTTCTCAAGGATTAGAGCTAATTTTGTAAATATTTGCATTGTGTCTATATACCTGAAGCCTCTTCAGATATCGGCTAGTTCTGGTGGGTTGGGTGTGACTCCAAAATTTAAAATTGACTGCACTTTTATTGTTTATTGGTTTCCATATTAATTGATTAGTTATTTTGGATCAGTTTATTTCCTTTCCTAGAACCATGAATGTGACAGAAAGGGGTTTACTGTCAGATGTTCAGTATGCATTAGTCTCTCAAATTTGATTCACTTTTCGGAAAAAAAATCATCAATATGTCTTATATAGAATATAATATAATACAATAAATGATTTGAAGTTATTTATATTAATAGTTAACAAGCCAGCACCAGTACAAGAATGTGTTGCATTAGTGCGCTACAACTTACAAGCATTCCAGTTTTTCAGCGAAGACCATTCTACAATAAAACAGTTTTTTTATAATAATTATTCAAATAATTTTAATTTTAATAATAAGAGTGATAAAATAAAAAATTTAAGAATATGAATGGCAGCGCGCCACTACTAGTGACACTGTGTAAATGCGTTAGTGCAAATACACTGCTACTCGAGAGTGACGTCTTTCATTTTTTTTTTTAAAACTTAGAGTTTGCATTGTTTGGTGTTGGTCCTGACGTCAGTGGGAAAAATGCCACTCCCACTGATGTGTTTTAGTTTTTTTTTAAGAAAAAAACTGAAAAATAAAAAAAAAAGATGCCATTGCCAGTAGCATTTTTGCAACCCATTCGTATTCATAAAATTTTGATTTTATCACTCTTATTATTAAAATTAGAATTATTTGAATAATTATAATAAAAAAAAATGACAATATAAATACACTAGTGTGCAATTAAATTTAAAATTATTCATTTCTGCCGCAGGCAGCAAGGGCTTGCGGCGAGTCAGAATTTTAAATTGAGGGGGTCGGAACTGAAGAGGTCAAACATTTACTACTGAGAAAAAAATATTAGAGGGGACCGAATATACAATTTTTTAAATATCTCTTTAACAATTGTTCTTTGAAGAAATCGTTGTTAAACACCCTTTTAATAACTGTCAGTTTCACATTAAACTCTTCTATATTTACCAAATTGAGAGACAGAAACTTGCCATTCGTAAACATTAACCCCTTCAGCAAATAATATTACAAAGTCACTCTTGCCATTCGTGCGAAAGAGAAACTTACGGTTCTGTTCAATATCGGTTGAAACGAGATGATAATGAAAAATAATATCATTTCTCGTGCTATTTGAAGGGTTTAGAGAGTCGAAAAGAAGAGCTCTTTGAATAGGACCACAGTTTCTGAGCAGCTCCAATTTTTATTTTTTTGAAAAGAAAAACATTTTAGGATAGAGTATCAGTTTTCATTACTTTAAAGAAAGCATTAATATAAAAGATAGCCGCAAGCATATGAGAAATATACCAGTAGCCAGAATATGTCTAGAACAAAACAAAAGAACACAAAATATCAATCTAATAAGTCCTCATCACTTGGTTGGTCTCTACTGAGATCAAACGCAGCCCTATCCTCATTGGGATTCCCTGTGGCCCCAGCAGTGCCATGCCCCATACCAGTAGCAACAGAGACATGCCCCCTACTCGGGATAACAAAAATAGTGCTTCGGGATTTCTCAATTTGTCAATTCGGGAAATGTGAAAGAAGATATTGAATGAACCATTTTTGTCAAGCGACCTAATTCGGAAAATCAATGCCAGTATAGGCAGCAATTGTAATTCTGAAAAGGAACAGTAATAATTGTTGGGCTTGGTTTGGGCTTAAACAACCTACGTGATTGCTTACTGATATTAAGCCCGTCCCAACTCCCAACCAAGACTTCTGACGTAGTGACATGTCACAAGCGCCAACTGACGATAAACAAACCCAATTAGGTAAATTTATTTGGGTGGGATCTGTTGATAATTTGTCAATCACTGTTTAAATAAATATTAAAAATTTTAAAAATAGAAATATTTATAGAAATATTTTTCTATCTAAAAATTAATGGTCATTCAGATTTAATGTAATTTTATTATCGGTTAATAGTTCATCAAATATCATTAAATTTTTATATAATATGTAATGGTTCCCTTTTATAATAATATAAAATAAGGAAGAAAAAAGAATGGATCTCGAAATCACAAATTTTCACAAACAATATCCGCGAATTACTACTTGCAGAGGTGCATTTAGTAAAAAAATGAATGGGTCTATTGAGCTCCATTTTTTTTTTCAAATTTTGTGTATTTAAAAAAATTCATTGTAATTTGAGAAAATGATATTCTGATTATTTTCAACTCATAATTTTTCTTAAAGTTCTTATTTTGTAGCCCATACAGCTAAAATAATGAGAAGTATTAAATTAATTGTTAATCATTATTTTTAATTAGTAAATAACTAACATTCATAAAGATATTTCCAGCCTCCACTCCTGATTATTTGGTTTGCTGACAAAATTGGACAACCTGGTATATACTATACAACATAATTGAGTTTACTATCATTAACCAAATAATATACAGAGATTTTGTTATGAATCAAAATTATTTTAGACCGTTCAATTTTTAATATTAAATGATTAAAATAAATATTTTGATATAATTAGAGAAATAAAGTTAATAAATAAAATCATTATTGTTAGTTAATAAATTAATGGTACCCTCTCCTCTCGATCCATAGCAGAATTTTTAACTAACATATGTCGAGAAACAACATAATCTGCGGTCTTACCTCGTTTTGAAAAAAATGGAACTCCGAATGTTATCATATCACACCTGTACACCCTTCAAAGTTCAAACTATCACATGGGCAACGGCCGAACTAAAATAAGGCCCTTTTAACCAACTACAGATAGATTTCTGGGCATGAAATCTTTTGCAAGAAATGACGAAAAAAAATTTAGAACGTTCAGACGTCTTCATTTTTTATATCTACGTCACTTATTTACTTTTTATTTTTTAATAATTTGAAATTAGAGAAATAAAATATTAAATCTAAATCATGAGATTTGATTTACAACACTTATTTATGCACAGCTAAAACATTATAATATTTCAAAATTATTTGTATGACATCAAAATTTGCAAAAATGCACTAATGTGAACGATTTCTAGATGTTAAAAAAAAAGTAAATTACTTTTTTAAATGAAAAAAGTAACGGATTATAGTGTCTCCTCTTTCATGTTTCACTTTGTAAATTATATTCTTTTATTTCTTTGAATGGCAAGGATTTTTAATTTATAAAGATGTTAGAACTGGCGTTATATTTAGTTATTTACAAGGCCAATATGTAGCTTAGAATTAGATTCTTTATGCTAAACGTACAAGAATAATTTCAAATTCGTATTTCAATATTAAAAAATCAGAACAATAATGTTTAGTAGAAAATTTTACCAACAGCATTAATGATGAAATGGTTATCAGGACAAGTTTCGCTAGAAACTTGGTGCTGTGATGGAGATTGAATGTAAAATTCTAAAATAGTTGATGGGGATGTTGAACCTTTTCTATCAAAAAATTGAGTATGTTAAAGAAGCCCTTTCAAAATTTGACACATTTATCAATTTAATCATTTAAGTACAAACAAAGTCCATTTGGTTTTGGAAGTTCTCAATTAGTAACAAATTAGCCCAACCGATGACAACACTCACCAATAATGACATTAGATGAAAAATTACGTGTGCATCCATGCCATAAAGATATTTTATGATTTGATGCATGTAGAAAATATTTTTAACCAATTCCTGATGATATGGAAACTAATTCTAGCTAGTATTATTGTTTGTTACATAAATTTCATAATAAGTATATATTATCTTTCATATCATACTAAATTATATAATGCTACAATAATATTAATAATAATTTTCTTCGCAAAGACACTAAGGTTAAAATAGTATTAGTATATATAATTTGAATACTTTTAAGTATTCAAACCAGTATTGTAATACCAAGAATAAACCACTAGGATTTTTGCAATACCAAGATTATTTTTGCGTGGTCACAAACTATGCGATCCTCGTGGTTACGGCAATCATATATTGTAAAATGTTTGGTATGAAAAATAATTCAATTACGGGAGGATCACTTGATAATGGTTATTTTGATAATTTTGACAATGACTATTCAAAAAAATATGAAATAAAATCTTAAAAATAGAAAAAAAACTCATAGATATGTCCTTAACTTATAGATTGATGGCGATTTAAATTTTATATAATTTCATTATTGTTTGATAGTCCATCAAAAACCGTTAAATTAGAACTGTTATAAATTATATAATATTTTGATAGTCTTTGATGGAGTATCAAAGGATAATGAAATTATATGAAATTTAAATCACTATCAATTAGTAAGTAAAGTAACATATTTATATTTTTTTTTCTATTTTAAGAACTTTTTATATTTATTTGAACACCCATTGTCAAGATTATCAAAGGATCCCTTCCCTTCAATAAAATCTAAAATTTGTGATGCGAGATATATGTGTATAATTTAAAATAATTTATTTTTAGTGATGCATATAAATATATAAAATTCTGAAGTGACTTATAAAGAAGAGAACTTTATGTGAATAATTCAAAAATGGTTCATCAGGATTCTTAAAATTTTCAGAGTTAGCTAATGATTCGAATAAAAAAAATTCCTCTATTTCTTTTCAGAAAATTTATGAAATAAATAATTGACAAAATCTTTTTAATATGCTAATAATAGAAAAGAGTGGTTCTACCATGGACCAAATTTTTTGACAGTCATTATAACAGATGTTAATCTCAAATTAATCTCTTCTTTTATAATAGAAAATTGCGAAAACACACATAATAAAAAAAAATTGCGAACACATGAGATCAGAGCGAAAGTACAGTTTCGACTTTCGATAACCTTCTTTGTCACTTTGTGGAGCACCAATGTACCACTAGATGGATTGAAAAAAAGCCGGTCCAACCCGTCTCGGACCGATTCGAACCCGCGGACCGGACCGGATCCAAACCCGTACCGATCCAACGGTGGTCCAGTTATTCTTTCATCCAAAACCGACCTGTGTGGACCTGTAGACCGGACTGGACTCGGACCGTGGTCCGTGCGGGACCATGATCCGGACCAACTTTTTATAATTTTTTTAGTATTATTTAATTTTTAAACAATTAAAAATATAAAATTAACTCAATGAAAATTATTATTTAAAAAAATATCATAAATTAATTTTTCAAATTTCATAATTTTATGAATTAAAAAAAATGGACCGGACCGGACCGTGCCCGACCCATGGGGGTCCGACCCCGAAGGCCAACGGTGGGACAAATTAAATTTTTCTAAATTTAACCCATCTAGATCCGTCCCATATGAACAGTGATGGATCGTGTACCATGTCGATCCGTAACCCGGCCGAATTTAATCCAAACCGGCCCGTTTGCATAACACTAGTACCATCATCGTGACACTCTGATTTCTCGTAACAAGTTTGATAATATGTCTAATATTCCGAGTTTTTTTGGTTGATTGAGGCCTGGAATGAGTAGCAAACCAATTGTTCAAAATGCGAGCGTGCAATTGAGCTCCCCATTGGACCCACAGAGATATTCCCCATTTTGCGCCGTAGCTTTAAATGTTGTTAGTTAATGGCTTAATACATATATGATGTGATACATCCCTTACCTTCCCTTTGTTCCTACTACCTCCCTACAAGAAAGGTAAGAGGTAGGATCAAGGCATATTCCATCCTTTCAGCATTTGCATTCTTCTAAAGTTACTAGTATTTTTCCGTACGTTGAACACATATACTTTTAAATTATATAGCATTTTGTATAAGAAACAAAATTAAGAGAAAATTATAATTTCAACTTCAATACAAATGGTTATAAATATAATAATATTATTTGATGAATAACTCAATCCGATGACTGATATTAACTCTAAAATTCAATAAAAAAATATGAATTATTGTACAATCATGACATTTGTTTAATAAGAAGTAGAGATTTAATTAAAATAATTAGTTACAGAGCACACTCTTATTACAGCACAAGAAAAAAGGTCTCTGTTACTTATCAGAATTAGCACCAGCGTTTTCAAGGGCCGAATTAGAGGTGCTATCTTGTAAGGACATCGAAATGAATAATAAAAAAAAAAAATCAAGCATGATTATTACTCATGTTGAGTAATTAATTAGCTATTAATGTTATCCTTATTTACTATTCATTTTGATTGGTTTTGTTTTACTATTTATGTTGGGTCATATATATACACACTATTGTTTCCTTCATTATTCATTCGAGTTATTTAATACTTGCGTCCTTGATCCTTTGTGAAAATTTTAGGGATGATTGACCCCTCTGTTAATAAAATTAGCTCTTTGATCCTTTATGAAACTTTTCCAAAAAAACACCATAGGTCCATAGCAGTGTAAGAACGTACCAGCTAGCTCTGTGTTGGCTTATACATAGTTTTCCTTTCAAGTAGTGGAGCATAGTAACATGCATCGACAAAGAATAGTTTGAGCGCAAATGAACAGTGACCATGGATTCCAGAGGCAAAATTTAATTTTATTTATTTATGGGGGGCTTAAAAAAAGAAACCAATTAGTGTTGCATTTGCATTGTAGGTGCGATGTTACAATCGTTATGGCGTGACTAATTTGGCATTGACCCGGTTTTTTCCATGTTGCAAGATGTATACATCATACTAGTAGTTTAAGTGAATGGAAATGGACATGTCACAAGTCATTTTCTTCTCAATAAAGCAACGAATTAGAATAAATATTTTTTACGGGCGTGCTTAAGATTATATAATATTTTTTCAATGATATCCAACAATTGGACTTAAAAGACTCAAACAAGTGTCTGTATATGTATAATACTATAATTGTATACCAACATTTTTTTATAGATATGGACTTAACTATTACTATTAGATATATTCTGCTCAAGTAATAAATGCAAATATATGAATTATTGTACAATCATGACATTTGTTTAATAAGAAGTAGAGATTTAATTAAAATAATTAGTTACAGAGCGCACTCTTATTACACACACTATCTTTAATGATTGATTTACCATTCTGTACTTTTAATTTGTACGAAGTTCATCTAGTCTAGTGTATGTATATATTAAGTTGCAACTTACATTTTTTTTCCGCTACCTTAATTGGGTACACTCCAAGGACCAGTAAACTTATCCCCTTTTCCTTTTTTTTTTTTAAAAAATTTAAATAGTTAATAAATTTTCAATTGTTTAGTTAGATTCTTCATCGAATATCTCCAACATTTCCCAACGAACTTTTTGTTCATTAGCTTGTACCTAAATTGTTCATCGTCATATTAATGTTTGGAACTCATAAGAATAACAATTAACTTAACATGTACATATTGAGCTGGATTATGCCTCTCTATCAAAAACCTCGTTAGCCAAAAAATATATTTTTTTCAATAAAAAGTATGTACAAATTAAAGACTCGATTAAGTCATCGAGTGATCGGAACCGTCAACATCGCCAAAATGAGTTCGGTTACTTTTGGAAGTGCAAACTCTGCATGATATCAAGTATGAAACATTTACAAAAGGTGAATAATTAGTGACAAAAAAAATTGGGTGAGCCATGATGCATGATATATATGGATAATTATTGTAATAACAATGACAACAATAAAGCCTTTAGTTATGAATAAATTAAAATAATAAATTAGAAACAAAATCCAATTAGAGTCACAAGATCAAAATTAGATAGTGAGTTTCAACTCCATAAAAAAAGTTGTATTATATGTTGACTCAGCATATCTATCATATTTTTGCTTTTTTTTTCTGATTTGGATCAAGCTATTTAAAGACTTCACATAACGAGCTAAACATTTACCCTCCTGTTTGTTTAATGTAGTAAAAGTGCTTTAAGCACTTTGAAGCGCTTTAAATATTAAATAAAAATGATTTAAGGTGACGTAAAATTAAAACATCTTTATAGGTGTTTTAAAGTTAAGACATTAATTTTTTTTATTTTAATATTTTTTATACAAACAATTTCATCTATTTTACTTCATTACTATCAAACACCACTATTTTAAGATGATTAATTTTTATTCTAATTTAATTTTACTACGCTTTTCAAACGGAGGTTATTTTCTTATGCATAATAAACATTTACATGCCGAGGAACAAAACTTGGAGATATAGAGCGCTCGCATGCACTATGTTTATGAATAAAATCTGATTCTGATCAAATTAAGAAAGCGAGTTGTAATTAGGGGGTTGTATTTAGGGACGGTGATGGTCTAAATTAGGCTTCCATATAATTAATCTGTTCGAAGAATCCAGGCACATCATAGTATGATGTATGTACCTAATAGCCATATAGATCTCATATGGTATTTGGTGTACTATATCCGTGTAGCAGCACTACATAAATACATTACATAATAGTGATACATTAGACCTATGTTTCTGCTATAGTTTATATTCTGTTGTCATACATCGGAAATTACGACGACCTGCTGCATAGGATATTAGGTTACATGAAGTGTATAAGATCAGAGGTCGTACTGTAGTTGGGGGTATAATTACCAACGTCTCTACAGGAGGCATTCGTTGGTATCTACACGCTACACTACAACAAATTTTGGATTTAATAACAATTTTTAAAACTCTTTAACAATGATTCTCCAATCGTTATTAAAAGAGATATTAGAAAAAAAATATAAACAACCATTGTTAAAACTATATTGTTAAAACCATTTTTGGAAGACATTTAACAACGGTTTTTATTTAAAAATCGTTGTTAAAGGGTTCTTTAACAACGATTTTTATATAAAAACCGTTGTTAAAGAGTACCTTAGCAATGGTTATTTATTTTTTTTAAATATTTTTTTAATTTAAATTTCTTTAAAAGATGAAAGTCAGATTGATATTGACTCGTATTGATTAACAATAAACAATGAATATGGAGTCATATTGATTAGATAAGAACAAATATTGTTATATATTATTCATTCAATAATTAATATGAAAGAAATATAATTATTCATCAAATGAAAAAATATTTACTCAAAAAATACATACATCTTTCTTATACAATAATATGAAAATCTATATAATTTCTAAGAAAAAACAGAAAAAAAGAAGAAGAAAAGAATGGAAAAAAACTTCAAATGAGTTTTTGTTCTTGAAGATGAGGTTTTTTAGCCCCGAAAATGGCGGTAAAAACATAAGTGATTAACCCCGTAGATCTCATCGTTAACTTTTCGTGGCCGCGTAGAACTGCTTCAATCGGAGTTTCCTATCAAAAGTTCCGACCGTTTGAAATTGAGATGATCGGATTTCGGTTTTTATTTCTTCTCTCTCTCTTCTCTCTTCTCTCTTTTTTCTTTCTATCTCTCATCTCTCTTTTTTATATTTGAAAACAGATTAAAAGGGGTTAGTAATCCATGAAATTTTAGTTTTTAAAATTTTATTTTTAGAACGTTGGATTGGGATTAACGAACGATGAGATGGGCAATTCGTGGGAGCAAAAAAGTAAATGTCAGACCCCAAAAAATAGCAGAATCATTTAGCAACGGTTTCTTGAAGGAATCATTGCTAAACACACCATTTAATAACGGTTCTAGATACATAACCGTTGTTAAAGACAATGTTTAACAACGGTTCCTTGAAGGAACCGTTGCTAAATGGTTCTGCTATTTTTTGGTGTTCTGGGAGTCTATTTTAACAACGTTTTTTATTATAATTATTGTTAAAGAAGTTTTTAATATTATAATGATGTCACTGAGCTATTTTAACAACGAATTTAATATATAGCCGTTGTTAAATGGGTGTTGTCTAATGTCATTTCTTTTGTAGTGCTATACGCCACAAGTATACTGTATACAAATAAGAAATTAAGTATGAAAAAATAAATAATCAGAGAGTACCATTTCTCGTGTGTCATAATTCGATTAAGTTGTTTAATTTCTTACAAATTGATAAATTGTGCCAAGGCATCCATCCCTGCAATTAAAATTAGCTTTCTTTTCGGTATTATATATACTATTATGTCGAATAAAGATACCGTAGGTTTAAGCTCACGGAAGGTTTTGTGAGTTTAACTCAAAAAGTATATTAAATTATCTTTAAATTTTAATTTATCACGCTCATTAAATTATTTATATGAAAATCTTGGTTGATTCAAAAATTTGAAGTGTTTTGAGTTTTTTAAGTCACCGTTTTTTATTTTTAAAAATGATGTTCAAATATTAAATATTTTTTATTATTTTTAGAGCTAATTTATAAAAATTAAAATTATGAATTAAAAAATTAAAACACTCTAAATTTTTACATCCCATAAGATTTTCTTATAAAGAATTTAATGAGCATCATAAATTAAAATTTAGAGATGATTTATATATACTTTTTAAATTAAATTCACGATATTTTACTCTTATTATTTCATATATATTGAACGTTCTATCTTTTACACGCATTACATGGAAAAGTATGATTTTATCGCCCACATTGTTTTACAAATTGACCACAGCTTTTAGGACGACGGTTTAATAAAAGTGACATCTTTTCAGGGTGGGATTTCAAAATTAAATTCCATAAAAAGCTGAATTGGACTCTAGTTAGTAACGGCATGTGCGTGAGATTTTGTACTCATTGGACGTATCAAAGTAATACAAAACAATCTTATTTTTGTTTATTTTTTAGAATTTCATTAAATGTTATAAAAATAAAAATAAATGCATTCAAATGATTAGGTTAAACAAATAAAGATAGTGACATATACAATGGATCACATATTTTGCAGGGATGATTTACAAACTAATTAAATTCTTTTCCACAAAAAAAACAGTTATTGAAAGAAAATATAAAGAATTTATTGATGATGTAATGAATTTTTAGCAAGCAACAATTGATCCAACCCATAATCTTCATAATGAAATTTAAATAAGTACCAAAAATTCTAAAAATAGAATAAAATCCATAGATATATTATTTTACTTATCTATTATAATATTTCAAATTTGATGTAATTTTATTATTCTTTGATAGTCCATTAAAGACCGTTAAATTGAAACCATTATAAATTATATAAAATTTTGATAGTTTTTGATGGACTAAAAAATGATTATGAAATTACAAAAAATATCTATAAGTAATTTCATTATCTATAAGTAAAAGAATATATCTATAATTTTTTTCTATTTAAATTTTTTTTGTGTTTGCTTAGAAGTCCATTGTCAACAAAATAACCCATCGTCAGGGATCACTTCCCTTTTTTTGGACCTTTTTATGATTCGCCCTGAAAGTGTTAAATTTTGCATCACAACTGGAATGATGAACATTTAAAGAAAGTTGATATACATTGTAATTGTTTACGTTTGGATGTTCATCATATATAAGTGTTAGATGTTTAGAACTGATGAATTCCTGTTTTTTTACCACAAACTTGATGAATGTTCAATTTGAAACCACAACTAATGTATTCCTCTTTTTTAAGAAAATGCATCCACACAAATATCATAAACACCAGAGAATTTTTTGCTGGAACCATGTGGCAGGAAAAAAAAGAGTCTTGATATAGTGCTCCTTATTTTACCACTCATTTTACCTACTTTCTCTTACACGCGAGCCTCACATAATATGTTTTTTAAGGTCCGAATCTGCTGTTATTCCGATCCGCGAGGGGGTCCTGTTCACACTATCGGATGGTCGAAAATCATCTGTGCGAATCTCGAGAAGGATGAAACGAACTCAAACTATTTGATCTCGGCAAATAGGGTCAGGATTCTATTCGCGGATTCGACGAACAGAGGATTTATTTCTGTTTTTTAAGGGACACATTTGTTATATGTGATAGGGGCATTATGTAATACTATGTTGGAGGCATTTAAATAATTTTATCTCTCTATATATATATATAGTGGGATCACTTGATTTATTTTGACAATCTTGACAATGAATTTTCAAATAAATACTAAAAAAATCTTAAAATAGAAAAAATTTTTTGGATATATTCTTCTACTTATAGATTGATAGTGATACAAATTTCATATAATTTCATTATCATTTGATGCTCCATCAAGGACCATCAAAATTTTATATAATTTACAATGGTTATAATTTGACGGTTTTTGATGGACTATCAAAGATAATGAAATTACATAAAATTTAAATCACCATCAATCTATAAATAGAAAAAGATGTTCATAATTTTTATTTTATTTTATTTTTTTTCATATTTATTTAAAAATTCTATATCAAAATTATGAAGATAACCATTGTCAAGTGATCCCTCCCATATATATATTATTCAACTCATACTTGAGAAGAGCTGAACCTTTTTGTTTTGTTCTTGAGGGACAAACATGTAAATTTTACACTTCCTATCTGTAATCCTACAGGCCAGGAGACTTGGACCAGCACGCAATGGGCGATTCCTTTCTCAACCTCTCTTCTTAGATAGACACACCAACTAACCTTATATACACATTAAAATATGAATAATTGTGGGACAAACTGGTAATCTGACATACATTTAGCTAATTTGATATACAAAAATATATCTCCTTGGTGGCTTGAAGTATGTGCTATTGGACTTTACTATGGGCTTTAATGGATGTCAAACTTGTCATCTTCAGTCACCCTCTCTGACCCAGCAAAGCATGATTCTTTCTTCGAATAATCTTCTTGATAAATAAAAAACAAACCAGGACCAGGAGTACTTGATCTTCTTGTCGTAGTTCTCTACTTGATTTATATGTATCAAGCTAAAGGTCCCTTTTGAGAGAGAGAAATTAAGAGAGAGGGATAGGAGAAGGAGAGAGAATAAAAAGATAGGGGTTTCAACATGAAGCGGCCGGACAGTTCTAACAAGATCAAGGGAAAAGGGGTCGGTGTTGCGACGATTTTGGGTTGTGTGATTGCTTTTCTGATAGTTGTTAGCCTTCTTGAGTCGAATTCTCGTGCTTCAGCCATATGTAAGAGATTGAGCAGTATTGAAGTTGCACCCTTTGTTCATCTTCTTTTAGACTTTAGAGTTTGTTTCTGTTATCTTTTCTACCAAAACTCTTTGATAGGCATACCTTAATTGTTCTTGATATATATATGCGTTTCTTTTGGTTCCTTCTTTTTTCCGGGATTCATTTTGTGTGCTACTTTTTTTTTTTTTTTTTTTTTTGGGGTGGGGGGGGGGGGGGGAATTGAGGTATAGTACAATTGCACTCCTCACTATACATATGAACATTTTTTTTTTGTTAGATCATTTATTTATTTGAGGTTGAACAACATATTTTTTAGAATAGTAGTGTAGAAAACTAGAAATATATTTTCTTATTTCTTCTTTTTATCTTTTCTGCAGTAAATTTGCAGCCGTCTTTTAATACTATTGAGCCACTGTCAACCATAGAAGGAACAACTAATCACCTTGAGCAAGGTTTGATTTTGGGATTCAAAATATGCATGCATTTCATGTATTGTTCATTTATATATTCAATGTTTGCTTCTTCCATTAAAATTCATCTTCTGGAAAGATAAAATTAATTAATGCACATGCAAGTAAGGATGGGTCCATATAAATATGTCGTCCAATCAAATTATTCTTGCATCAATTTTTAATTAATCGGTTCTTCACGAATAATAGGGGCTTAATTAATCATTTGTAGTACGAGTTGTTAAGTTATAATGCACAATATAAATGCAATTAAAAAGGATGTCTTTTAGCAAAGTGAATGGGCTATAATTCCTGTATCAATTTTACATAGAACACCTTGAAATGAGCAATATTTATAAGCTGAGAAGAGTACAAAGCCACATTGACCCAAAATTCATATAACAGTATGGTACAGCGTTGACTTGTAAAGCAAAAATAGGAAACCCCCAATTCTAACCTTTAGTAGTCAGCTATCCAAAGTCACGTGCTGCCATCTTACCAGGTGGCGCTTTTATTGGGGTAATTTGGAGAGCCCAAACATATTCCCAGAAGCAATAAGCATTATAGCCCAAAGGATAGGTCGATCCTAATCTTGTGACTTGTGTCATATCATATGACATAAATTCCTGGGCTAGTAAGCATTTGTCTTGACCATAAAATCCATCGCAAGATTTTTATTTTCAACGCAGAAAAAGTACAATTATGAATCAGAATTACCGAGGTCATTTCTTTACTTCGTAACCATTAAGGAAAACAAACTCTTTATTTTTCACCTTCTGACAATTCTTAAGTTGAATTATCAATTCTGAAGATTTCCTGGAAAGACCGGATGTACGTCATTAGATGTCATTTTTATTCCAATCAGTATACCAGAAACATCAGAACCGTATAATAAATAAATAAATAAATAAAAATAAAAATAAATAGATAAACAAAAATAAATAGATAGATAAATGAATAAATAAACTAGAATAGTAAACATCTCATGACCAGAAATTGGGTAACATTAATTATTTGTAGGTGTGTTAGGTAATAAATCAAACTTGACTTCTATATTTGATATATTATATATATCTAACACTTCAATTTTGCACATAAGAGAGGGGATCAATGGTCTAAGACCTTGAAGATGATTGCATTGTACACTGTCTGCATCAGTGGTTTCCTATCATTTTTGTACTCAATTGTGCATTATTGAATACTTAGCAACCTAAAATTAGTGCAACACCGTCTTCAATTTGAATATTAATAGACGTTAAGACGTCACTATTTAATTTATTTCTTTTATCAAGGTTGTTACTTTTTGTCATGTTCTGACTTCTCTGATTAATTTTCATAAACAATTTCCAACCTTTCTTGTAGAATGTATAAAATTGCGTACCAACTCATTCACCTGGAACTTCTCTTGCGTACAAATTCTAGAGTGTAATTGAACATCTTTGCAAAATGTATGAATTAAAATATTTCCAAGCCAAAATGTATGTTATAATCGTGCAATAATAGAGTGTAATTAAACATCTTGGCACCCTCTTGTAGGTAAAGAACCAAGTTTTGTGCCCCTTTCAGAAGAAAAGCACAAGCCAGAAAATTTAAGCTCTGGTAACTTCGCCTCTTATAGTAGTGATTCTGTACTTACTTTTTGTTGGTATTCAATTAGACTTTTGGTCGTTCTAACGTTGCCTCTATGCACAGGAAATGATGAAGTGCTTAATTTACCTATTAGAATGACAGAAGATTTAAGTCCCAATGGGGAAACATTAACAGGTGAGGCCATACATTTGTTAGTATTATACTCAAGTCAGATTGGTTGAAAGATGCCTGATTGGATGTCACACAAGATAACAAAAGATAGAGAATGAATATTTGTATGAAAAGCATGAATTTTCTTTGGCTTTTTTTTGTTGCTTAGAGAAGTACAAGAATTTATTTCATAGTAGTGTGTTTATTAATTTATCTTTCTTTTCAAAAGTTATGATATGAAGTGAAAGAACCAAATCATGAAAATCTAGATTCAGAGGAGTTAAAATCAGATACTCAAGAAAATTGCATTATTTATAACAATTCATCCTTCACAGACTTCTACATTTGAAACATGTTATATATATATATACTTTTCTTCTTATCAGGAGTGAATTATTTGTTTTCTACAGGTACCAATGTGAAACCTACTTTTCCGAGTGTATCCAGTGAATACACAATTCAAAAGGAAGAACTAGAAGGTTAGTACATGCATTTTGGCATTTTACTTTGATTTATATTCGTTTTGGAGAAATAATTTTTTAATTTCTTTTTATTTTTGGGTACAAAAGTCTTCGCTCTGGAATTTTGCGTATTAACCACAATTTATTTTTTCTATTTCTATTTCTTTTTTTTTTTCATGTCATTACTCAGAACAGAGCTCTTGGGGTTTCCACGCGGATAGTGGATTAGGAATCAAAATGTAGCAAAATCATAGTTTATATATCCCTAAATATTCATTGTATCATTCCTCTTCAGTTAAGGAGACAAATGAGTTGACCATTCCTGCAGAAGAAAAAATAGAGTCTGACAATTTGAATCAAGGTATACATTTCATTCCAAAGCAAATTGAATAATGGAAGCAACTTTCTATGAGTTATGCTAATTGTAACATGCATCTTGAATAGATGATGGTGGAGAAATGATGTTACCAACTAAATTTACCGAGGACTTGACTCAAAATGAAAACACTGAAAGTTCAAAAACAGAGCTCAGTGCAGGGGAGAAGTCAGAAGCTACTGAATCTGAATCACAATCAACTGATTCTGAAAATGAAGAAGAAATGAAGCCAGGTACCAATAATAAAAAAGTTTCAGAAAACAATTGTTTTTCTAACTACTTTGGAAAATAGCATTTAAGAGAACCCAAAATTTGAAACAGAATCGGGTTCGACACAAGTTTTGCCGGCATTGATCGAGACTGAGGAACAGCCTGTCACAACTTCTGGTAAATATAAAAATCATTTCAAATAGATTCAGCCTCTAAATAAAAAACTGAGCTTTAAATAGTAGTTCCCCTAACAATTTTATTTACACAATTCAGAAGAAGTTGCTTCAAACCAGAACCCAAAGAGCAAGCTAGTGTGTGACTTCAAGCACCCAAGAGCTGATTCATGCACAATGGAAGGAGATGTGAGGATCTTAGGCACCTATTCCACAGTTTTTCTTGTTTCACCTATTGTACAAGATACCACAGAATCAAAGCTTCGGCCATACGCACGCAAATGGGAGAAGCCAACCATGCAAATGATTAGAGAAGTCAATGTCAAACAGGCTTTACCTGATCAGGCACCTCCTTGTACCGTGCATCATGACGTAACTGTTGTTGTTTTCTCCACAGGTACCATCCATTAAACATTTAAGCTAGTAAGACAGAGTAGTGTGGCTTAATGACTGGCACCAAAAAATTTATATTTCACAATTTACATAGAAATTCATTACAAGTTTGAGTACTAAATTACTAATGTTTCTTACGTTTTACATTTCAGGTGGATTTGTGGGAAATGTGTTTCATGATTACACAGATATACTGATTCCACTCTTTCTAGCAGCAAACCAGTATGCAGGAAAAGTTCAATTTGCAGTTACTGACATGAGTTGGTGGTGGATTTTCAAGTACCTCCCCATGATCAAAACCCTTTCTCCATACCCCATTTTAAACATAGACCACGACAACAATGTGCATTGCTTTCCCTCGGCACAAATCGGGCTCAAATCGCACAAGCCCTTGGGCATCGACCCATCACAATCACCAAATGGTTACACAATGCAAGATTTTAGGGCTTTTATTAGAAAATCCTTCTCGCTAAAAAGATCCTCTACCAGAATTATTGACCTGAAATCTGGGAGACGACCTAAGCTGCTTATTTTGTTGAGAAGAGGCACAAGGGCTATAGTAAATGAGAAGAATTTGGTTGCAATGGCCAAGAAAATAGGGTTTAAAGTTGTAACTGCTGACCCAGACAAAACCAGGGAATTCCCCCAATTTGCACACGTGGTGAACTCTTGTGATGTTTTGCTAGGTGTGCATGGTGCTGGTCTAGCCAACATGTTGTATCTACCAACAAACGCCACAGTAATACAAATTCTACCATGGGGTGACTTGGGCTTTATGGGAAGGCATGATTACGGGCTTCCTTTACCTGATATGGGCCTGAGGTATGTGGAGCATGAGATTAAAGCAGATGAAAGTACACTTATTTACAAATACCCAAGGGATCATGCAGTGTTTACAAACCCTCAAGCAATACATGACCAAGGATGGGATACAATGTATAGGATTTTTTTGAATGAGCAAAATATAATGCTCAATGTGGATAGGTTCAAAGGAGTTTTGATTGATGTATTTAAGTCTTATGTCCTTTAGAGGACAGGAATTTGTATATTGTATAGTGGTTCTGTTAGGGGTTCATTTAATTTTTTTGGGCTCTTTTTCGGGAAAATTGAAATGAAATACATTATATTTTTTGTAATTAGAGGTAAATTGTTCAAGTAGGTAGATTATAAGTTTTTTTTTCTTTTGTTTGTGTGTGTGTCTCTCTCTATGTGTGCCGCCTCCTAATAATTATTTTATTATATTATACCAGTTGGCTACCAAGTGCCAAGTTGTCTATATCACTCTCCCTTTCTATCTGACTAACTTAAGTGGTGTCAAAATCCGAAATGAGAGGCAACCTTGCAAATATTCAGAAACAGCTTCCTTTTCAAAGTTCTTTTCAGAAAGGACCCTAAAATCTCAGCCAGTTTTGTTATTTTATCAAGTTCAGCAACTTGGTGCAGCTTCACTTTATGCTTAGTGGATGTGATGAATTAAAACTACGACTTAGTCTTAATTATTTAAGTTTTTGGTTGGTTTGTTAGTTGGTTAAGCATATGGTTAATGTAGTGATCAAGCACTTGGTTAATCTAGTGGTTAAGGATAATGTTGGCTTAGTCGCCATTATTTATATTCATGGTTGATCTAATGATCAAGCATTTAATTAATTTTATTGTTTTCTAAAGGACTGGGTTCAAGTCTAAGTAGATATTTTTTATTTCACAAAGATTGAAGTGAGCACTTAACTATTTACATAAAATTAATTACCTAACAACACATGTACATTAATTATTACTAGGAGTTGAAAAAGTATTTCTAAAAAAATTGTAGAAGTAACAAAACGTACAAAAAGCGCGTTTGTAGGTCAATTAACCAAATTTTGATTTTTTTTTTTTTTAGAATGTTGCCATGTGATCAAATTATAACCAACCAATCAAATGTATTTAGAATATTGACTCATTAACACGAAATGTCTTGTACTCAAAATGCATGCTATTAAAAAAACAAATTTTTAGTAGTTAAAATGTCTGCTTAAATAGAAAACATACATTTTACTTGTATTATTATTCTTCTTATGTATTTATTTACGTACTTTATGATTTCCCCTACAATACTTTTCAATGAAATCAATATATACCAATTGGAAAGCGTACAGTTATTAATTCAATAAATACGGAGCTGAAAATGACATTTTTCATCATAAAATATATATATGGGGATGAAACTTAGTGCGCACATGGAGTAAATTTTCTCAAAACAGCACAATAAATTTAGAGAAAAAAAACGTCACATGGATTCGCCATGTGCCCATGGGAAAATATATATGGAAATAATACAAACATCTAGTATTGATTATTTTTCTAAAATCACTAAGAGATTGAATTTTGGAATCAGAGTACCACACATTTATTTCTATCACTGTAATTAGAAATTAACTCAGGGACTGTATGACAATTTTTCATAAACGACCTCTCTCTTTCACAAGAATTGTCTTGAATTTCTGCATTGAAGCCACCTAACGAGACTATGCCAGACCAGTTCCGAATTGCGTGTGTACATATATTGGTGTACATTCAACATTGAATGAGTCAAAAATGTCAATTCTATCCCTATCTACTCTGTCATCCTTTTCTTTATTCAAAAACAGGGAATAAGCATATTATAATTTTTAATTCTATTTGTACGTAAGTATATATATCCTTAGGAGAGGAACCTAGAGAAGCATACATGAAGAAGCAAAAGAGAACACAATCATGGCAAGAGTGATGAGAATTGGAGCTGATTGTGCACGTATTTTGATGCCCTGTCTCCTGATACCAGTTCTGCTGCTCAACTTGAAGCTGGATTTTACATACTCATTACTTCGTAAGTTTGATATTTTTATTTTCATTTCTTATTAATTTCAATATGTTTTTTTTTCATTCCGAGTAGGGAGAGCGACTGCCATATAAGGATTTTTTATTTCTTTTTTGTTTTGTTTTTAAACAATATATAGAGTGAAATTAACTCTGCATCATTACTATGTAATTGATCATAATTTTTTGCCTATGCTACTATTATGTCGTTTTTGTTGAGGATAACGAAATAACATCTATCTCCATTACGTTCTCCATATGGTCACGAAATATTTGTCGTTATTAAATATCATCATTGATAAATTGTGCTCATTGGCCCAGACATATACATAGGTAATTGAATTATGATAAGGAAGCTGATACTCTGATATTTATATATTAAAGTAGACGTTAAGTGTTAGTGTGGTTGAGTAATGTGTGCTTTGTATTGTAAATTGTAATTTGTAATGCCTTTGTCATCCATGTAATGTAGACGCCAAATTTACTACTATTTTTATTTGAAAAAGAGAAAATACTTAAATGTGCATGAATAAAACTTATAACAGTAATCAAACAATTCAAGACATCAAATCCAATGTTTTTTTTATGTAACCAAATCTACTAGAAATTTATAAACAACTTTCTAGACACCCGATGTGTTTGTTCTATATATAGGATTATCTACCTTGTAAATAAAATGTTTCAAATACAATCGTCTTTTCATTATGATTTTTTTTGGAGGTGGGGTGTTTGGTGGCGGCTAAGTGGGTCATTTATCTTATAAATCATTTCGTTGACTTCCTAAAGAAAGGTCCTTTTGTTAAAGACAAAAGGTAATAATCTATACAAGAAAAAAAACTCAAGCCCAATAATGCCCAATGGATCCATCTTCGTATGATAGCCCAATAATTAAAGGCTGACAATCTTGGGCTAAGTTAACTTTAATGTCCGGCTTGGTCAACACAATTTCTGTGTTCTTGATTTTTACAGCATCTGCATTGATGTCGACTGTCAAAATTAAATTTTTATGTTATGTCATCAATTGACAATTTATTTTAAAAGTAACATCTCTTAATAGGATATAATTGTCAAAATGACACTTTCGTAATTAATTTTTTATTTCTTTGCTGACGTGACTTATCAAATTTAGACAATTATCTAATTTTGTCTAGTCTCTACATCTCTGAAATTCAAATGACAATTGTCAAATGAGATTTGATAATCAATTTGATAATGAATACGGATGCTCTTAGTATCAGACTTCCAACCTAATTGAAACTTGCAATAAACAACAACTTAATAGAAACAGGGTACAACTTACAAATTACAACGGTTACCGAGTGGATACCAGTTCAGTGCGGCAGGTATGAAAGAACACAGTAATCACACAAAATCATTAATTGAAATTATCATAATAACATTAAGTTTATAGTTCTGCAATATAGACCCCATATGTTGTCACAAACTGCATATGCCATCACAAGGCGCATATATCATTGTAAACCGTATATGCGGTCGTATACTTATATAATAATATAATGTTTACTGACTAAAGTAAAAAGTTACTAAGGGGTAAAGGCAAAATAACCAAACTTTTAGGTACCTAAATACAAAATTTTGAAGCGCAAATAACTTAATTGAAATTATTACAAAATTTCCCTTATTATTTGTAAGTGAGTCCTTCATCTCCTATTTAAGAACACCTGATAGCTTGGAATTACTCAGCCCATAACTTAAACCTTTCTATTGAGAAAATACCATCGCTTAAATCTCTCTACATTCTCCTCCCAAAAAAAAAAAAAAACTCTCGTTGTGGATTCCATTAACGCAATCATTAACCTTGCCTTCCTTTATATTTTCCGTCACTTCCAAGTTCGTTTTCATATTTATAATTTTAACTTCATATTTGATAATAGAGGAGGGTTCAAATGTCTCAATTTTTTTCCTCATCATGTCTCCACCTTTCAAATTTTTAATAACTCAAAATTTAAAATTGAATATCAAAATAAAGCCATTATATTTGATTTAGGTCATTTTATTTATGTATGGATTAAAAATGATGACATTTAAATATTATTTTATATAACATCAAGAGCTTATACAAATACAATTATGTGATTAATTTATGAACCTTGATTTTATAATTTGTTGATTTGCACAAATTGAAAGTGAAAAAATGAATATATTTTTATGTGCAAAAAAATATAATATAAATCAAATCTAGTCATTTTATTTTTTATTTTTCAGTTTCAAACTTGAGTTATTAAAAATTTAAAAAGTTGAGACATGATTGAGACACAAAAATTAAGGCAATTGAAACCTCATCTTGATAAAGCATTTATGAAGAAAAATGTAGCGCATAAACAGTGACAAAGTCTCGTAGTTGTTTCAATTTTTCAAATTAAAAGATTTAATTATATTGCATTGAAATATGAAAAAATACTAATTGTTATGTTTAACTTTGGGGCTTACGAAGCACTTCCTTTTAATACATACGAACCCGTTAACTAGAACCTCGTTCGCAAATCGCAACGCGACAAATTTTGGCCAGAAATAAAATAAGTAGTGTTTAGTCGCACTATATCTTTCTGTGTCCCTTTACCCTGCACAAACGAGTAACAGTTTGTTTTCCTATCCCATTTCTTTGAGTAGCTCGCTACATATATTTACGTAGTAACAAGAGGTGCTCAAATCATTTTCCTTTCATATATTTACATAGTAACTGAAGCGGTCTGAATTGGAGAACACGAACCTAGACACATTCGAACAGCTGAGATTTCATGAGTCGGTGAAAGACGATAAAGTAAGAAAGGGCACGACAAAATTACGAAAAAAAGAAGAGAATTTTTTTTAATCCTTGCTGCTTCATCTTCAAAAAAATTCCTTACATGTGATGTCGCTCTATATAGTAAATGTGATATTGCCATTTCTTTATTTAAATATTTAATTTATTTATCTAAATATCTAATTTACTTATTTAAATATATAATATAGATATATAAATATCGAAGTTTTTTTTTGAGATTTTTTCTCTTCCATCGCACAAGTTTTCTCATATAATTCATGTCATGTTTGTTATTTTTTATTTAAATATTTGATCCATTTATCTAAATATCTAATTTATTTATTTAAATACTTGATGCACATACTTGATGCACATACGTTTTTAAAAATTTTCTAGAATTTTCTTCTATCATCTATCACATACGTTTTTCCATACAACTCATATAATATTTATCATTTTCTCTCACGTAATTTTATTTTTTGATATTTTTTTCTCCCTGTTATTATTTTTTTTACTAACATTATATATAAATATCTGAAACTTGAGTCTCATATTTAAATACTTGAGTCTATTATATAAATACCTAATTCACTTGCATAAATATTTAACTTGCTCATATGACTTACATATGTAGATAGACGTATTTTTTATTAAAATAAAAAGTTAATTTCAGAGTATATTTTTTATTAAAAATGAAAAATTAGGTAACATAATTTTTTTTTGAGAATTTGCTCCGGCAGTCCCAAAAAAGAATACATGTTAAATGGCGACAACCTAACAAATTGGTAGGTCAGCATCTTTTTCTCTAGTTTCTTGGAGGCCTGTTTTATTTCCCTCAATTTACAGTGCAATAAATGTCTCTTTATTGTCTCATTGACAATCCGATTCTTTGCTGCTAGTTTTAAGTTCTTTCATACGCTCGGTCGAATCGAATCTTAAAAGAAAAATTCTAATTTAACAGTCAAGATTTAGTGGTTAGAAATAATTTTTATTGGCATCCACAGATCCACTCTGCACTTTTTTAAAGAAGTAACTGTGTAACAGAGTTTCTACACCACGAATTTAATTATAGAAGAAGTTATCGATAACCAGACGAATAGAAGTCCGTTTGAAGTTTCTAAAACCGAATTTATTAACGTGCCCCTGAGTCTGATGTGGATTTGATAACTTTTTTCCATAAAGTCAAAGAATCAGGTTTAAACTCCAATAGCATCATGTGCAAACTAACACATGTGTGCCTTCTTTTTTCCCCACTTGATCCTTGTACTTTCCTGTTAAAATATAAATAGAATTCAGATTTCCTTCCTTCGAAAAGAAAACTTCATCATCGTGAATTCATCATACATCATAATTTTAGTCAATCTAAACTAACTATTTATCTCAGAATAAAATTAGAGTAGTTATATTTAATTTGTTTACTAATTTAACATTTGCAGGAAGAGTGGATTAGCTCGTTTTTTTTTTATTTCCAGAAAATTGAATATGTACCCGTCAACATTTGGCTAATTAAAATTCCCCCATCAATTCTTTAAATATGAGTATTTGCCCATTGAAAACTCATTTAACTTGTTATTTATCCTGAAAATGAGTTATCTTCATTAAATCAACATTAAAATTCAGTAAAAAAAATGACCAAACTACTTTCCCATCTAATTTTTTCTCCTTCATTTTTGTCTATTTTCATCAGTGACTGATCTTCTATTTTTTTTTGACTTATGTACCATAAAGTCAAAATTAAATCTCTTTTCCTTGCCGTCCATCTCTCCCTCCTTTTTATCTGCCCATTCCTTCATTCTTTCGTACTTATTTTTTCATAATGTTGATCAGATATGACAGTTGTTATGATGTTATTTATTTGTTATCAGAATAATATTTTCCTTAAAAAATAATATGTGTATTTTCTTAACGTGTTTTTATAATGATGTTGTATTATAATGTCTCAAATATAAAAGTGATGGAGTAGTCTCATGAATTAATAGATTAACAGTAATGAAAGGCTTACATAACGAAGATGAAGTGAATCAGACGTGAGGGTTAGTTTGGTTATATTTTTGTATTGAATTTTAATATTAATTTATTGAAGATAATTCATCATATGAATAAATAATAAGTTAAGAGAGTTTTTAATAAGTAAATATTCAAATTTAAAGAATTGATGGAAAAAAATTTAATTAGCTAAGTTTTCATGAATACATATATACCTAATCTCTCTTTTATTAATTGGTACCTTCTCATTTCACGCAGCTCAACTAATATTTGTGCTGTTTCGTACACCGTAAATCTAATACTTATTGTAAAGTTTTAAAACTAATATTCATCGTACTATTTTTTAAATTAATTTCCCTCCAGGAAATTAATATAAAAAAATGTGAACATGACCTCGTCTTTTAAAAAAAATAAAAAAATTCTTGCAGTGCAATGGTGATCCAACTCTATATGGAGTGCTTGCAAATCGTTGAGACTCCATATCTATAATGTACAAGTACTTTTTAAGAATAAAGTAAGATATTATTTCTTCTTCTTTTGTCAGCTTGACAAAATTAGCCAAATTATAGTTCTAAATTATAAGGTTAATAGAGCCCTATATTAAAAAAAATTCAAATTAACTAGGTCAGAAATTAAAATTACCATTTCATTGGAGCTCGATCCATGCTTGATGGTGAACCGACTTGTCCTTTTACTTGGGGTCCATGCGTCTTAGGTTGGTAAGTGTTATGTAATTTTTTCCTCAAATATTTAGACCGATCTGCCGATCTGAATCATTCAAAGCAGACAACACAGAAAGCTAGACGTAACCATAATTAATAAAAGAGTATAATTCAACACAATCAACTATTAGCATCATAACATTTGACATTTGGAAGCAGGTGGACGTAGGATTTTGATAAGGGATAATTATCGGATTGTAATAGTTTATTGGATTTAAACACATTAACTAATTGGGTACTAAATAAAAAATAATAATTTAATATATATTCTTACCTAATAAAAAACTATTAAAATAATAACATTTATATATTAAAAGTAACAACAAAATAAAATTTAAAATAATAGATAATCAAGTTGATGAAGAAAGTTTTTCTCTAAGAACTATATTTTAACATCTTTGCATAATTATTTCATTATGCACGATATTAAATATTTTTTCTTAATAAAAAAAATAGACAATCTAAGGAGGGCAAAAAAAAAATTTAGGGAAGAAAATTACCGAAAGTATTATCTAAAAGTACTATTTTTCAAAATTCAGGGGACAACTACCTCGGATCTATATAGATCCGCCCTTATTTGGAAGTAATATTTCTATTGATTTGTAGAAAATCGTACCGAGATCAAATAAAAAAAGTCTCGTTTTAACAAATTTATTAAGTTTGATAGGCTATGGGAACTACTTTTGTTTTTAACAATTTATTAATGAATTTCAAATAAATTTATAAAAAAATTAAAAAAACTTTTATGAACATATTCTTAAACTCATAAATTAGTCGTGTTTTAAGTTTTTATGCAATAAGAATATTTTTTATATTTCATCAACAATCATCAAAATTATATAATATATGTTCTTTGGAGTAGGTTTTACATATATACTTTAATCTTTTATTAAAAACAAAAAGAGTTATAGGCTAGAGGAGGAAAAGACGTGGAGTTGATAGATAGATATGTTCTTTGATATATTTCCTTATTCTATCCCGAATCACTTCGGAAGTGGGGGAGATTCAAAACTATTTGAATCAAAAAGTTGATTCAAAATCTTTCAGAGTCGTTGATTTTGCATCGAGATTCATAATGATTATTAAAAATATGAATTTTGAATTTATATTTTATTAAAAGTATGAATCTCGATGGAAAATCAAACACTCCGAAAAACTTTAAACCAACTTTTTAGTTCAAATAGCTTTGAACCCCCACTTCCAATCGCTCCATACTTAAGTCTGCATGTATCAATAGACAATAGTGGAGCTCAAATATAGTGAGCGGAAAATATGTTTTCTTTAGTATGGTTTTTTATTTAAAAAAATATAAAAGCAATATATATATATATTTTAGAATAATGTAGAATTTTGCCCCCGTATTATTACGTGACATAATAAATTATGCGCGTCTCCTAGTCCGACTAAAGTATAGTACTTTTTTTCGAGAGAAAGACTAAAGTGTAGTACAATTAAGTATTAACCCAATACACGACCATCGCCCTTGATGCGAAGTCAGTTTAATAAATCAGACAATGTAGGATATATACATGATGTTCGTTTCATGTTGTGATCAATTTAACTATGCTAATTTAGTTCTTCTATATGGAGCTCTTAATACAAATGGTCTCTTAATTCCTAATTTGACCCACTCTTGCCGGGGATATCGATCTAGCTCCGTAAATTCCACGCTCTTTCACGTGTTTTTCACGAATCCACATAAATGAATAGTAATTATATTCTACTTATTGTAAATGTAGATTATTTTGCAAGCAACCCCTAGGAAGTAGGAACGGATTTTGAAGTCGTATGTATATAAGGTTTTATAACATGACTCTTTTAGTTGGGAGTAGATAAACAAATATCCGTTGTTAATATCGTTGTATAATATAGACTTAATTATATATACTAAATGAGTTATTTTATATTTATATTAATAATATTATTATGTAATTTATTTGGTGGAGGGATCTGGCCTCAATAATAGGCTTTGACAAACTTGACAATGGACTTTTAAATAAATATAAAATTCTTAAAAATAAAAAAGTTTATAAATTTGTTTCTTGATTTATAAATTGATAGCAAATTTTATACAATTTCGTTATCGTTTGATAGTTCATCAAAGGCTATCAACTTTTTATATCAACTATTATGCAACTTTGTTATTTCTTAACTTACATGAGTTATCATTCATGTTAGTATTATTTAAGTTGAATAATAAAAGTAATGTATAATACTAAGTCACTAACATGAATAATAACTCATTTAATATGCGTAATATTATATTTATTAATGATAGTATCACTATACCAATTTCCCTTCTAATTACCACTTAATCAAATTATTCAATTATAGTGAAATTAAATAACATATTATATAAAATTTTAAGATGAATTCACGTGAATATGTAATTACTTAAATAGGATTATTTAAGAACTATTGATAATTTTGATAACGCGTATACACAAAAAAAAATTAACATCCTTTTTTTTAGTACTTTTTTTCGTGGAATAGTGGATATGTAGGGCGGAACCACCCTTTGGCATAGAGGGCCAACCGGCCAATTGACACCGGGATTTTTTTCTTAAAATGTGCTTGTAGTTCAAAAGATTTTTTTTAAAATATTCTTGATTTAAAATAATGTTATAATATGTATTATTTTGAAAAATATTTTTTAAAAATGTACCTTCAAAACTATATTTTTACTATAAAAAATTATAAAAAATATGCTTAACTTTCAAACAATAACAATAAAATCTTTAATTTTAAATAAATTAGAGTATACTAGAAATGAAATTTAATTGGAAATCTCAAAGATCATATGCTTAACTTTCAAAACAATTACAATATTATATTTATTGGAAATTTGTTTTTGCCGCCCCTCGAAAGGTTCTGCCTCCGCCCCTTACTCATATGCTATCAGTTTCATTATGAAACTAGTACTTCAGTACCCCTTCACTCTCCTGTACCGGTTAGGGATTACGACTAGAAATTAAAGAATAACCACAAAAATAACAAAGTGCAATACCACATCCAAGTGCATACAAAATCATTAACAAAGTCAAATTCATTTTATATTCGTTCTCCTTCTAGCAATTCATTTGATATTCCTCATACATGTACGGATTATCTATATATGACACAATTTAGTCTTATCTCGCTTTTGGAAACAACAACAGAAATATACAAAGGCAAATTAAGTTGCATGCATTGTCCCACTTGTTGAGTTATTGGCTGAGGTTCGGTTGGACCCCCCCCCCTCCAAAAAAAAGGTTCTTTTTTTTTTTTGGTAATGATGGGTCAATAATTTTTTTTATTTTTACTAAAATAAAGTCAGGACGAAAAGAAAATTTCGTTCTATTAAGCACGTACCTACTGTACATCAAATTGTACAGTACTTTATATCGATCCTTGAACCCAAGGTCGCACTGAGAATTACTATATAAGACTAAACCATCAAAATTTAGAAACTAGGCATTAGATTAGAGCTCTAGGTAACGTACCTACTGTACATCAAATTGTTCAATATTTTATACCGATCCTTGAACCCAAGGTCACACTGAAAATTAAGTACTATATAAGACTAAACCATCAAAATTTAGAAATTAAGCATTAGCTTAGAGCTCTAGGTAACGAGCCACTTGAAAAGAAGAAAAATGAAGGAAATTTGTGTGCTTGGGAAGGCAGTTAAGATGCAAAAATTCAGTTGCTCAGTTGCACATATAAAATCCCTTCTCTTTATCCTCGTTGTTTTTTCTGTGCTCAATACAGTCAAGCTACCTCCTTGCAGATCGAAAGATGGTAGGCGATCATGCATCTATATATGGTGAAGATCATAGGAAGAGGGGGTTGTAATTGGTTATGAACTTGTAATTTATTGTTGATGCTACTGTGCTGCAATGACAAATGCCACTACCAGTATATAGGAGTAACTCATGTTTATCATTTGAGGCTGCATTAATTAACCCATAAATAGATACCTGCTGTCTGTTATAGTAAACTTTTCTGGGTTTAGGGATGTTTCCTAACAGAATTTGATTTTTGTTATAATTTCAAACCTCAATCTCCTTTGCAGAAAGAACAAATAAATGGCCCGCGCCAGTTGAAGAGAGGCAACACTTGAATGCAGTGAATTCAGGTAATTTTATTATCATACACTCCAATGTTAGCTATGATAATCTGTCATGCTAAGTAAGATTTAAATTTGATACAGGCGATGACACTCAGCATCTTGTGAAACTAGTAGCAGAAGTACACACCGGAGAGTCGGATATAGGTTGAGATATTAAATCTGTATATTTACTATGGCCATCAATTAATTGATGCTTTATACATATACTTGTATAAATTCAAGTTTATTGCTTTTAATTATGCAGGACGAACTAATGTTTCATTAAATTATTTAATTTAGGTAAAGAAACGTTGCAGGAAATTAAGGAGCACAGAAATACCACTGAATTTGCAGGTAACTGAAATTACATCAGTAGTCCAGAAAATTGATCTAATTACATCTGCAAGTAATACCACAGTAAAATTGCTAATTAAGTATGCAAGAATCACTAGTCCAGAAAATTATTGATTTCCTAATTATTTTTCTGTTTTAGGTATCGACACTTTAACAAAACCACTTGATGCAAATGATAAGTCAGAGACACAAAATTCCTTCATTGCATCAGACAAGCCTGCAGAAAACAAATCTCCTGCAGGCAATTACATCGTTATTTTCATTTTTCAAATGTGGAAAAATTTATAGATAACATTTATAAATTCAAATAACTCATTGACATTGTACTTATCTGCAGAATCTAGCACAATACAGCCCTCTGTTCCTTCCGAGCAGAGGCAAGATGAAGCACCTTCCAATTCAGGTATGTTAATTAGTAATCAATGATACAGTAGTATGATAACTTTTCAACGTGACAGTGCAATAAACCAGTAAGTTTATTATATTTCTAAATAATAACAATTAACTTTGTTAACTACCAAGACGGAAAAGAGCCGCATGACCAATCAGTGTCTAATGCTGGTAGATGTAGCCATATAGGTTTGACTTGATATTATCACAGAAACTACAATTGAACGAAAGAATGACTTTAATTATTTCTATGATGGCTATTAGCTTATTATCATGTTACTATCATTAATTTTGTTTTTACACGTTTTGTTATTGTTGTTCTGAATTAACTGTTAGGCAATGACATATTTAAATTCTACATGGGAAATTAATTAATTTTTCTTATCATTCACAGACCCTCCTCCGGCCCCAAACACCAGCATAATGTGTGAATTTTCTGATTACCGGTACAACATG
Source organism: Schoenoplectus tabernaemontani (assembly GCA_037127355.1). Classification (NCBI taxonomy): domain Eukaryota; kingdom Viridiplantae; phylum Streptophyta; class Magnoliopsida; order Poales; family Cyperaceae; genus Schoenoplectus; species Schoenoplectus tabernaemontani. The sequence continues at coordinate 9,234,353 of CM073741.1, read as the reverse complement.
TGCTCCATAGAAGCAAACATCAAGGTTATGGGGAGCTCTGCAACTGTGCTTATCATTCCCTCATCGTCAACTGCTCCCACCAACACAACTGTCTGGAAAATCCGCCCATTTACCCGAAAATGGGAGGAAGGCACAATGGCAAATGTTAGAGAATTGACTATTCGATGGGCTTCTGATCAGAACCAAGGACTAGGTTGTGATGTGACACATGATGTGCCAGTATTGATATTTGCTACAGCAGGTTTCCGGTTCAATCCGTATCATGACTTTTCGGACCTTTTGATACCACTTTTCATTGCTTCAAAACAATACAATGGAAAAATTCAGTTCGCTGCGACGAACTTTGATTGGCCTTGGATCAACAAGTACCTGCCACACCTACAAGCACTATCACACTACCCCATTATTAACCTCGACTCAGAAAGTCTAGTTCATTGTTTCCCATCAGGACAAGTTGGCCTTAGAGGCAACGGGCCTTTGTCCGTCGAATCATCTTCGGCAAAAAATGGTTACACCACGAAAGAATTTAGACAGTTTGTGAGAACAAGCCTATCTTTAAAAAGAGCTCACGTTGAGATAATTGAGAAAAACTTAAATCAGAAACCAAAGATAGCTATTTTGCTAAGGAAATGGACGCGTACATTTATAAATGAGAACGAGATCATAGAAATGGCTGAAGGAGTCGGCTTTGAAGTCATACGAGCAGATACTGAAACAACAAAAGATTTCCCAAGAATAGCTCATCTCATAAACTCATGTGATGTGTTGATGGGATTACATGGTGCTGGTTTAACAAACATGATGTATCTACCAAACAATGCAACAGTTGTACAAATTATTCCTTGGGGAGACTTGGGATTTATTAGCTGGAAAGATTATGGTGAACCAACAAAAGATATGGGGCTAAATTATGTGGAGTATGAGATCAAACCAGAAGAAAGTACTCTTGTAGAGAAGTACCCAAGAAACCATACTGTTTTTACAAACCCGAAAGAGTTGCACGAACAAGGTTGGAGGGCAATGTATACTGTTTTTCTGGTAGAACAAAGTGTCAAGCTTGATGTGAATAGATTTAGAGTAGTTTTGGTGGGTCTTTTTAACTCTCTCACTCAATAACAATGAAAAAAGTAGAAAAGCTTAGAACAAAGTGGACATTTTTACTTTAATTCCATTATTATTTTTTTCTTACAATTCCAATGATATGAAAAATGTACAAGTTTTTGATTTCATAAAACAAGGGCAAATATTTATACAAATTCTTCTTGTTATTCTTCTCGTCTAATGTAAGTGTTGCTTTCCGATTTTTGTTAAAAAACTACAAGTTAAAAAACAATCAATTAATTTGCAAGACATAATTTGACTTGAAAATTAAAATAAATAAATGAGATGAACATCGAAATCAATATATAAATTTTCTATCAAAAATTATGACCGTTTGAAGTTAAGATGGCTGAATTTCGATTTTTACTTCTTTCTCTCTTTGTCTCTTATCTTTCTTTTTATTTATGGAACCAGATGACAAAGAGTTGGTAATTCGTGATATTTTAGTTTTTGATTTTTTGATCGTTGGATTGGGATGAATGAACGGTGAGATGACAATCCATGTGAGAGCAAATGTTATTGATGAGATGAGATATATTAGATTTTTTTGCACATGAACTTTTGCTAATGTTTTTTTCTAAATAACTGTTAGCAAAACACAGCACAAAAAGTTTTCCTAACGATTATTCTAAATAGCCGTTAGCAAAACACAGCACAAAAAGCGTTTCTAATGGTTTTTTTTATAAATAACCATTAGTAAAATATAACGCCAAAACATTTGCTAATGGTTATTTATAAGAAACAGTTAGCAAAGGTTGTCCGACAATTTTTTTACACTTTCTGACACATTTTTATAATATTTTTTTCTTTCAAACCGTTATAAAATAGTTAAACTTATTTTCCAAAATGTCACCACCTAATGTTACTAATGATTTTTATTAAAAAAAACGTTAGTAAATTAGTGTTAATAAAAGCCAATTTTGTTGTAGTGAGACCACTTCATGATCACAGAAAACTTGGATTAGCATTATTTGAAATAATTTATTTCTGATGCAATCAAGCACAGTATAATTGCACCGTAATCGTTGCTAATTACTGATACGTAGAATAACTAAGAATAGTACACCTTCTTTGATTTCCAATGAATATGATTTCATAGCTAGAAACCCAATGTACTTCCCATTAAATTTAGGACATAACCAGCAAATTTAGATAAACTTTCTTACTACGTTCATATTGTCACGTGATGAATGATGATGCATTGGGTTGATACTGAGATTTTTTCACTGATTTAGGATACATTTAGAAAAAAAAAGTTGCCTCTTATTCCGGATTCCTAGCTCAATATATAATTCCGGGCTGAACTGGAGGTGTCTCTGATACTCGCGGTTCCAACTTTTAGGATTTCAGAAGGCGGGGGTGGATCTACATTGAACGGATTTTTTTTTCTTTAAAAATACCTTTATATAATTATGTATATTTTTAGAAAAAAAATAAAAAATATGTTTATATCGAAAAGAAATTTCAAATTTGACCCTCCTAAAAAAAATTCAATTTTTAACCTCCGCTGTCCCACGCCAAAGTCTGACTCCGTGAGAAGGATCATCAAATTTGTCTTTCTATTAGAAGCCCTTTCTGGTTCTAATTCTAAGTAATTTTGCATGCGTAACTGATCCATCTGTCACAAATGTTAAGTATCACTAATACAACACTTTTCCGAGTATTGGAATTAATTTTCTTGAGTTATTTTCAACAAATTGTATTAAATAATCAAATAGTGTTCAACCGGGGACACGCCCCCCGGTCCTCCTCAAGTACGGACAGGTCACATAATGCAATTGAAGTAGCATTGAGGTATAATAGGCTTTTCTTAGCAAAGGTTCATGAAATTATTCAGCTATAATGAAATTATATAACATTCGTTTTATCAGAATGCTAATCTTAGAAGTAAAAGATTAATTTATATAGAAGAATTGATATTTCTTTCATGCAAATATGAGGAAACATGAATGAGGAATTGATATTTCATATGTTTTTTGGAACTTGAATTTACATCACTCCAAAAAATATGAAATTCATTATCATCTATACTATGTTTGTGATTCGATGAATGAGAACTTAATTCATGAATTAGGAGGATAAACTATTTAATAATTTGACCAGCTGTAAAATTAAATAAATCTAAATCAATTTAATATCCTAGAGTTGAATAATGTGACCTATATATTCCGAATTAAAAAATGATGAGCTTTGCTTCATAATGATAAAAATCAATATGCAAAATTTTACTGGTTTCTTGAGGCGTTTTTTCTTTCGCTCTACTTTTTTTTTTCTGTTTTTCTTTGGTGGACAAAATATGTACGCAGAACTAAATAACACGAGCCATTTTAAAGAGACAAACAACACTTGGGATGTAATACAATGAATTTGAACATTTAATTTTTTCAGCAAAATACGAATACACTTTTTAGATGCACTTTTCAAATACACTTTCAGATGCATTTTTCAGATACATCATTTAATTATTATTTATAAATGAACATGACTCATAATTATTAATTGTACACCATACATTAAATTTTATAATATTTAAATATTCTAACAGTTATCACTCTAAAAACAGGAACGTCGGAAATACACAAAACGAAAAGCAAGTTGCGCGCGGGGTCAAGACTTGTTTTTCAAGTTATTCACTGAGGTATATGTGTACTGTTTTGGAACCCCAAAAAAGTTCATTTAATATTACAAACATATTCTTCCCTCAAGTCCCGCAAAAACAAAATTGTTTATTCCTTGAACGCAAAAGAGTCACTATGTGAAGTATTGATGAGGGACAGATCAAGGCTTAAAAACAAAGCATTCGCTTAGAGCTCTAAGTGACCAGATACCTTAAAATAAAGATATGAAAGAAACATGTGTGTTAGGGAAGGCAATTGACGCACAAAAGTTTGGTTGTGGCGCTGCAATAAAATGCCTTCTCTTCATGCTCGCTGTTCTCTCGGTGCTTAATCCAGCTATGACACCTCCTTTTGGAATGGAAGATGGTACGTTGGTGCTCTTTTGTAAGGATATCATCTATATATGCAACAATAAGAAAATGTAATGGTGGTGAAGCTTGTAGGTTGATATCTCAGTGATAAATTCAAAATTTTTGCTGTAAATTCCAGTAGTATCTAATGCTCAATTAACACAAACAAAAAGTTAAATGGCTCACGTTTGAAAAATGGAAAATTTTATCTAACGATTCTTGCTGCTGTTATAGTAAAATTTTCATGTTTTGGGATCTTTCCAAACAGAACCTGACTTGTGTTATGATTTCAATCTCCTTAGCAGAAAGAACAAGTAAATGGCCCTCACCAGTTGAAGAGAGGCAAATCTTCAATCCAATGAATTCAGGTAATATAACATTCACAGTTTTTTAGTTATGGAAAAAATGTATTACCAAGTAACATCTAGATCAGATTCAGGCGGAAAAACTTGGCATCTCATGAATCTAGCAGCAGAAGTGCAAACTGATGAGTCAGTTCTAGGTGAGATATTATATGGACTGTTTATACATCGATCAATTTGTTGCTGCTCTATATCAATTCAATTTTTATGGCTTCAAATTAACAAAAGATTTCTGTTATTTGTTAATTTAGATAAAGAAAAATTGGAACATATAAAGGAGAATACAAACATCATTCAATCTGCAGGTAATTGAAATTACATCAAAGCCGGAAAAAATATTTTTGTTCCAAAGGCTTCCATCAGATTCGTTCTTTGATCATTTCAAACCTTCCCTAAGTCAACCATCTAATTAAGGAACTCTATTTATTAAGTAAGACGCCAATCTAGAGGTATCCAGATAGAACTCAGTTTGCTATATTTTAATTAAAGAAATGTCATTACCATGTAATATCTTTTTAATTTTTCCAATATAATACGGAAAGATCATTAGTCTAGAAAACTATTGGTTTACTTAATTACTTAGTTATTATTGCACCGTTTCAGGCACTGACACTTTAACTCATCCACTTGAAATAAATGATAAATCAGACGGAGCAAATTCTTTCGTGGAGTCAGAGAAGCTTTTAGAGATCAAGTCTTTTACAGGTAGTTGAGTGATGAGTCATTCTGTTACACATTTCCTATTTTAAATAATCATAATTATGTAGATAAATTTTGCAAATTTATCCGGAAAATACTGACAATTGCTACCAAAATATTGCACAGAATCCCACACAACGCAACTCACTGTTCATTCAAATCAGGGAAAAGAGGAAGTTCAATCTGATGCAGGTATACTGAGAAGTGAGACGTTTACTTAATTTGTTGCTCAGTGAAATTTTGAAACTTAATCATATTTTTGGAAGATAAAAATAATTGAGTCATTCTGTTGGGCAGAATCCATCACAACAGAAACTTCTGTTTCTTCTGAGCAGGGACAAGACCAAGTGACCTCCAATCCAGGTATACATAGGTAAAATCTAAATTTATTAGAGAAATTAATAAATAAATAATTATAATTTAAAATTTGAGTGATGATTATCACCATGGTGACTACATACATTGTATATCTATAACAAAACTATGCAACTGTAGTTGCATATTTAGTTTCATTAAGAGCAAAGATTTTTTTTTAATATTTCACAGACTCTCTGGCACAAAACCCTGGCATAATTTGTGAATTCTCCGACTACAAACACAACATATGCTCCATAGAAGTAAATCTCAAGGTCATTGGAAGCGCCGCAAGTGTGCTCCTCATCCCTCCACCATCTATCACCCCTGTTGACACCACTATCTGGAAAATCCGCGCATTTACCCGAAAATGGGAGGAAGTGACCATGTCTCGTGTTAGAGAAGTAACGATCCAATGGGCCTCCAATCAAAACCAAGGACCTGCCTGTGATGTCACCCACTATGTCCCGGTTTTGATATTTGCCACAGCAGGTTTCCCGTTCAACCCATTCCATGCCTATACAGATTTGTTGATACCAATTTTCGTTGCTGCAGTGACAAATTTCCATTGGCCATGGATCAACTAGTACATGCAATTCCTACAAGCTCTCTCACACTACCCCATTATTAATCTTGATTCAGAAACCAAAGTTTATTGTTTCCCATCAGGACAAGTTGGCCTTAAAGGGAATAAACCTTTTACCGTAGAAAATCCCACGGCCGGTTCCACAATGCTAGATTTTAAGCACTTCTTGAGAACAAGCCTATCTTTAGAAAGAGCTCAAGTTGGGGTAATTGAGAAGAATTCAATCAAGAAACCTTGGAAAGGTAAGGTACACACACATTTACGAATGAGAACGAGATCGTAGACATGGCCGAAGGAATCGGCTTTGAAGTCATACGAGCTGATACTGAAGCCACAAAAAGATTTCCCAAGAATAGCACATCTCATAAACTCATGTGATGTGTTGATGGGATTACACGGTGCCGGCTTAACAAACATGGTTTATCTACCAGACAATGCCACAATCATACAAATTATTCCCTGGGGGAATTTGAGATTTATTAGCTGGAAAGATTACGGTGAACCAACAAAAGATATGAGGTTAAATTACGTGGAGTATGAGATAAAAGAAGAAGAAAGCACTCTTAATGAGAAGTACCCAAGAAATCATACTGTTTTTTCAAACCCACAAGAGTTGCACAGACAAGGTTGGATGGCAATGTATACTGTTTATCTGGTAGAACAAAGTGTGAAGCTTGATGTGAATATATTTAGAGGAGTTTTGGTGGATATTTTTAATTCCCTTACTCAACAACAGAGAAGAAAGTAGATGAGCTTGGAACAATTAATGTGGATCTTCTTTTTCTTTCCATTATAATTACAAGAATAAGCATGTAGTAAGGAAGTTGTCTGTTTGATGAAGCAAGGGTCAAATTTATGTAAACTATATTTATTTGTTGCTTTTACCATTTTGTTAATTCCGGCTAAGTGCCAACAAAAACTTGGGAGTGCATGGGTTTCCTCGTTCACTATTTCCGATAAATTTTAAGCACAGTAATTGCACCATATATAATTATTGCTGATTACAAAGAAGTGAACTACAAAAATAAACAAAATTTAAACATTGATATCTTGATTATATTTTTTAATTTGATACAATTTCAAAGCTTGAACCCCAACGAACGTCATACATTAAATTTAGGGCCCAATCTGCATAAATAAATATCTTTAAATTGAAATTCGCATCGTCCAATAATAGTGCATTGGGTGCGTTGTTGAATTCTTTAAATTTTCTTGGAGGTTTACTTAGAAAATTACTAGCTACGTCACAAGATCTTGTCCCCTACTCGGTGGAAATAGATCTCCTGACACGCATTACTACGTTGCACACGCGCCAATTGGTACATAATAGAGAGCTTATTTTTACACCATCTTTATAAAATCTAACGGCGTCGATCTGATTTGCAGCGCGATAATGCGCATTATGAGATGAGAATTCCTACTTGGTATGTTTTGTTTTCTTTTCTTTATCTAGTTTTATTTCTCCATGATAAATAGTATTGGGCCAACTTCTTATTAAATAATGTTGAATCAACTTATCTTTAATCAGTGTTATTCAAATGTGTTCTCTATATCATCATTTCTAGTTTGATTTCCTTTTGTATGATCATAGATTCAGCGAAACATCCGCATCGTTGTTACATTTATCTTTTGAATATGTTATTACTTATTAAATCCAATAATTTGCACCGTACATCATCATAGCCTAATTGATGTCATGTAGAAATTACATTTTAGTTTATTTAGGACATTCTTATGATGTAGAACTTATATTGTCGTAATTTCATCAATCATGTTCTTATTATATAGCTAACATCTTCATAGAGTCTCTATTATTCTATAACATTGATCTTAAATATTAAAATTTATATTTTCTAGGTAATATTTGTTTGTCCAAATTGACATCTCAGTCCTCTGACCTAATATTGCTGAACTTATATCTCATATACTCTAGTCCTACTAACTCAAAAATATTTTGATTCTAAAATTTATTTTCACAACTCTTATTTCTGATTAACTCTAATCATCTTCTCGTCAATCAACACCATATCATCAACAAAGAGCATATAACAACGAATTTCTTATAAAGTCCCTCATGAGTTCATCCATCATTAGATAAAATGTAGGGATCAATGTTAATCCTTGATGTAATTTTTATCATAATAGAAAATTTATTGGTCTCACTGTCATATGTTCTGACGCTAATCATAAATATATTTACATATCCTTAATAAAGATAATGCATGTTCTTTGTTAGAACTTTATTTTTTTTCTTTTTACGCACCCATCACATGACATTTTTTACTATTTTATCATATATTTTCTTCAAGCCAATAAGTATCATATGTAGGTTTTTCTTTTATTTTTTATATCTCTCCATAAGTTATCTTATGTGGTGAACCTCTCGAACATTAAATTGAATTGATTTTCAGAGATGTTTGTTAGTTTTCTTAAATGATACTCGATCAATTATTTCTCTCAAAGTTTTATAGTATGATTCATGAGCTTAATTTTTTTATAATTATTATAACTTTAAATTACTCATTTATTTTTGAAGATTGATACTAATATATTTTCTCTTTACTTATCAGACATCTTGTTTGATCAAAAAAATATTATTAAATAACTTGATGAGTCACACTATCACTATATCTCCAAAATATTTGCAAATCTCAATAGAGATGTCATCAGATTCCAACAATTTATATGTTTTCATTCTTTTTAAAATATGTTTCACTTTAGACTCTTGAAATCTTCAAACAAATCATGTCTTGTCATCAAAGAGTCATTCAACTTATTCATAATGCTCTCATTCTCTCAATTGAACGGTTTGTCGAAGTATTCTTTCAATCTCTTCCTAATCACATTGTCATTCACCGATAGTTTATCATTCTCGTCCTTCATGCATTTAATTTGATTCAAGTCTATTATTTTCTTTTTATCATAGTTTAGTCATCTTATAAACATTATTTTTGTCCTCCTTCATATCTAATTTTTGATATAGCTTCATGTATCATTTTTGTACTCCTTTATATCTAGTTCTTGCTTCATTCATAGTTTTTTTTTGTATTTTTTTCTTGATTTTTTATGCTTACATATGTTTTTATCACTCCTATAGTGGTGTAAGCATATGTACCATTCTCTTTTCTTGTTGATCATTTTTTATACGTCCTAATTTCACCATCAAGTGTTTCTAAGTTCATGTTTATTTTCTTTAGTTATTTCAAACACTTCTATAGTCACTTTTCAGATGTGAATTGTCACCTTCTCCCACATCTTATTCACATCTTCTCCTATGTTCTACACCTCATTTACATTCAGTCGTTCCTTAAACATCTGAGAAACATCCTTTAAGATGCTACTACTTCAATTTTATGATATTTATGTCGCTATCTTGTCAGACTCATCCAAAATCTCAAATAGAACTTCATAAAATTATGAGACAATGGGATTCAATAATTAAATTTTAAGTAACTTCAATTGGGTTCATTTACATAAGTATATAATAAAATCAACTATATACAATAAAATTTTCTATTGATAATGATAGTATTTCATAAATGAATGGGGAACATTGACCCCAACCGTATATAAATCCGCCACTGCTGAAAAAGAATCCAACAAGACTTTCGGCTTTTCCATAAGCCTGGGTCAGAGCTGGTAGTAATTGATAGCAGCTTGAACCAATAATATAATAGTATATATAATGTACCAAGAGACTGTGCATAGCATTAACAATTGTTTAGTTTCCAGCATTTGGGATCCCTACATCTCCATCACATTCAACAGAGAACCAAGAAACAACAGAGTTGCAACAGGCCATTAAAAACCAGTTGGTCACGAGTATGCCCATTTTCTTCAATTAGTCCAATTTGTTTACTATATTTTTACATATCACAGACTCATCGTCTGAATGAGGCATTAATCTCACTTCCCATCGATTCTAGGAATTTATGTATCCATAGTCCATACCATCAAATCATACAGAAGAGAAGAGGGAGAAGATGGAGAGAACCAATAAAAAGTAAGTTCTGCTACCGCTGTATGCAATTAAAAGTGAATCTACTAATGAAAGGTTGAATAAGGAAAAGGTGGAATTTGCAAAATTGCAGGAGAAACCAGAAAACAACGTACCAGAAAAGCTAGTCGAGATAAAGCAGCCTAAAGGTTAGCCCGTGGATACTTCATACAGTGTCAGTAAACATATTCGTCCAAAAACAATCCAACCAAAATTTTCGCCCAACAATTTAAAATCTTGATCGTTATTATGTTTCACTACAATAATTTCTCACTTACTAATATTTTTTTCACCAACAGAAGTCACAGTGAACAAGGGCAAGTTGTTATACAACTCTGCAAATCCAAGATACAACATCTGTTCCATAGAAGAAGACATAAGAATTGTCCCTGATGCCTCCACAATTTTTGTTGTCTCACCGACCGCCACTTGATCCAAACACAACAACATGGAAGATCAAGCCATTCCCATGAAAATGGGAGTTTCACACCATGGAAGTGATAACTGTGATGACCATATCCAACAGCTAACTGAAGCTAAGCAGGCGAGAAGCTGTGATGTGACTCATGACTTGACAGCAGTTGTTTTCTCAACTGCTAGGTTTGCAGGAAACTTGTTCCATGCATACACTGATGAGCTACCTGCTTTTCTTTGCAACACACAGGTATTATTGTAACAACTTGATGATGGATAGTAGACCATATAGTTCTATAAAGAGTTAATGAATAAATATGATATATTAAAAAAAGATGGGTAAATATGATATAAACCCTTCTATAAAAGTTGATAAATTGTACCCTTAAAATTAGGGGCAGAGAATCTGAGTTGCCATACAAGCATACATGACTACATGTGCATATTGTTGAGTATGATTTAATAGTAGATACAATTCATATAGTGGCAGAGAGAAGAGATGGTGGAAACAAATAAATTTTTATCTGAAAAACTCTTTGTAATTCTCTATTATATTATTTTTACATTGTCTTACAAAACAACAAATTACAACTCTATTTATAGAGCCAAAATATCAAAAGAAAACTCTAAAATTCGTAATAAATATAAAAAATAGAAAACTAAACAGCTCAGTCAAATCTGACATATCTCTATTAAAACTGTCATAACTTTCTCTAAAAAACTCCAATTGACTTCAAACTTAAACCATTAAAAACTAGACTTAAAGAGCTTTAAATTCATAGATCATATACCTAAAACAAGATTCGGATAATCTGTCAAAATCTCTAATGAATCAGCCTTAAATTTTGTTAACTGGACAACAAACTTTAAAAAAATATTAATTAAGTTTACATTTTCAACACATATAAATTTCAACTATTCAAATAACTGGCATACTAATAGCTTCAATTCAGACGTAGAAGTAACTAAAGTTAATGATTCATAGGTATAATTAATGGAGAAGTGCTGCTTGTTGTAGAGAATTATGTATCTAAGTTTCGTAGAAAAGTACCAACCATACCTGACACGCCTCTCTCACTACCTATTATAAACCTAGATACTGAGACACGTGAGCACTGCTTCTCCGTTCAAGTTGGCCTTGAAAATCCAGGACCACTAGGTTACAAGTTCCAAATTCCCAAAATGACCAAGCCATGAAACAATTTACACATCTTATTAGAGAAAGCCTTTCTCTGGAGAGATCTGAAGTTAGAGGGAAAAAACCAAGGCTGCTTATGCTCCTACGGAAACAAACAAGGTCGATCATAAATGAGGATGAAGTGATCAACCTGGCGAAAGATGTCGGTTTTGAGGTTGTTGCAGCTGACGTCGAAACAACAATAGATTTCCTGAGGACTGCACTCGTACATTGTAAACTCATGTGATGTGTTAATGGGAATACATGGTGCAGGTTTGGCTAACATGTTATACTTACCAACTAATGGGACAGTCTTACAAGTTAGTCCTTTCGGCTATCTTAAATGGGTTTTGGATTGAATTATGTGGAGTATGAGATAACACTAGATGAGAACACTCTCATAGAGAAGTATCCACACTACCAGAGAAAAAAGAATTAAAACCGGTTTTATAAACAATTTAGCACCGGTTATAAACCGATTTTAAAAGTAAGCGGTGCTAAAGGTTTATAACCGGTGTTAAAATAAAATATTTAAAACCGGTTTAACAAAACCGGTGCTAATTTATTTTGAACAATTAAAACTGGTTATTGAATAACCGGTTCTATTTTACTTCATTTAAAACCGGTTTTCCTATAACCGGTGCTAATTGACTTCATTTAAAACCGGTTATCCCATAACCGGTTCTAATTTACTTCTTCCATTAAAACCTAGGTTCTTGAATAACCGGTTCTATTTTACTTCCTGCGATTGTAATAAAATAACACATTAAAACCGGTTTCTTTGAATAACCTACTCTAAACATATATATTTTTTTTAATAAATTTTTTATTTTCTCGTGGACTTGGTCCATATACCACCATATATATAAACAAACACATACAAATATAACACAAATATATAACACAAATATAACTCACTAAATAACTGATCAATATCATATAAGTAACTAAACATTACAAATAACAGAAAAAAATATAAAATAAATTATCAAATATTAGATGCAATATAATTTACAACCATCTCCTTAATTTCTTCGATATCTTCCAGGTGAATAAGATTGAGGAGCTGGTTTGATAGCCTATTAAAAAATTAAAATTTCATTGGTTTGATTAAGCAAACAAATATGTAAGAGAATTAAAGATTAATATGAAGTTTATTTTTTATACTGTGGTAAATTTTTGTTGCTAGAATATGTAGTTATTATATTATGCATCGATTTCATAACATAATAGCCGCACTCTTTACCGCTTGGTTGGTTTAGACTCTAAAATGTTACAAGAAAAAAATGAAATAATAGCGTAAGGCCCGTATATAACAATCATTTAAAGTTAGAAATTACACACCTGAAAAAAATCAAATCATTTAAAATTTGGAATTACAAACACGAATCGTTTTCCAAGTGAACTTGAGTTTTTTTCTTGAGCGAATTGTTTTTCAATCCAATAATAGCGTAAGGCCCTTATAAAATAATGATATGAGTTATCAATTACAATACATAATAAATTATCGAAGATAATAGAAAAAACTTACGTATTTAATATTTAGTTGGATAATATATGTTTCATCTTTACGATTCAATGAGTCCACGACATAAACAACGAGAGGGTTGAGCCGCACAATCAAAAGAATCCAATGCCCCTACAATTTATATGTATTAATATGGAGAGATTAAGCAATTAAGCAATAGATAAATAAGCAAATGAATTAAGTTTTGAAGTTCTAACCTTTCAATGTACGGAAGAAACATGTAGGAGTTTGGATTCTCGCATTTAACAAAGCATTGCCCCAAATAATTGACTGTGCGCTCAATATCACTTTGAATTTGTGTTTCCGTGCAAAAATATGGATCGATAAATTTACAATTGTCAATTAAGAAACTCTTGCACGTATCGTGGGAAACCCTACAATATATACAATAATTAGTCTTAAAATAATTATTACAATGCTAAAAGAAATATTATGATTCTATTCTTACATGCAGAAAATCTGTAGAATCGAGATATTGAGCCATTCATCCTTAAAAAACTCGATGATATCCGTCACGTATACATAAGCATCACCATCGTAGAAGAATAGCTCCGAGAATGCGATAGGAAAATAAGTCGTACTAACAGACTGCATCATGATCACCTTATATAGAAATAATGAACGTCTAGAAAGACATTGTAAGGTGTCATCATCAAGAAGCGACTCTCTACGAGATTTTAAAATTGGTTCTGGCTCGAATATTTTTTTCTTGTTGGACATAGATTTCTTTGGTGTATTATCCTACATTTAAACATATTAGTGAACAAATAATTTATGAATTTTAAAATTATAGAGATAAATAAAAAAATACCTCACAAAGCTCGATAAGGTGTATAGGCCATTTGATAAAGAATCCAACAAGCTCACCGAGCCACTCCGGTCCATTTGGCGGCGGAAACGGAACACAAATGTCTTGAAATCCATCTTTAACCTCATCGGGAGTAACACGGACCTCATCGAGTAAGACCGGAGAGCCGTGCATATACTCGGCGAGTCCAAATCGGAATAATCCTCCCGATTGCCGCCTCATATCGTTTATTATCTATCTCAACAAGGATTTTGCGGGGTGTAGATTCTGAAATAAAAAATAATTAATTGTTAAGTACATGAATTATACTTCGAGTAATCATTCAAAACTTAGATTAATTGAGAATAAATATATAAATAAATTGACCTTGATAGTCCGAAGCGGATGTATGGTATTGGAGCTACCTTGAGTCGGGAGGATAACTTCATCCGTGGAAGGTGGTATGTATACCGAATCAGCCGGTATTTGTCTCAACATTCTCTGAAATAAATCATTAAACTGCGCTGTCATCTCCGCCCTTTGTTGTCCCAATAACTCGTTGAACTCAGCTTTGCTGATGCATTCAGCGTGAGAAGCATTCCCTTTCGACCCCTTCCCGTACACAGTTTTCACACCGGCGCCACCAAATCCTCTCAATCTCCCCGGATGCTCAGCCGTCCCAATGGAACTGGTAAAGACCTAAATCAATTCATAAAAAACTGTTGGCAAGCGGTATATGAGGTTTATCTATGGGAGCAGAATGTAAAACTAGATGTCAATAGGTTCAGAGAGACTTTGGAGGAAGCTTTCCAATTGTACCAATAGAAGTGCAAATTATAGCAATAGTTTTGGATGGATAAAGTTTATTTCTTGCATTTTTGTTTTATTTTGACATACTGTGTTAACTGAAATATAAACTTAGAGTTGATAAAGTAATATTTTATTTTTTTCTATTAATCTTTTTTCTGGTGCAAAATCCAATTACCCTCCTAAATATATATTTGATTTGTAGAAGTAATCCTCTAGTGTTCTTGTATTTCTTTCTTTTCTTTTTTCACATCAACTGCAGAAAGCATGAAAATCTATATAATCGTCACTCTTCATTAGTGATCATCGCTTTAGCAGCAATATTTCAAATTATAACCAACAAAACAAGGAAAATATTTATTCATAACGTGATATGTAACATTATTCGGTTGCAACATCATAATACAAGAATTGAGCAACCGTCATACTGGCCCTAACTACACAGCCTGTCTCATAGACTCAATTATATAGAAAATAGATAGCAATAATATAATACAAGCACACAACACGCATCATATGTTTACAAACACACAATTTTTTTGGTCTTCCTTCCTTTTTTTTTTTTTTGCTTTATAAACTTCCAATAATTTAGCTTAGCTAAAATGGTGGAGGTGGCCTGGGTGGTGGCGGGCCGTATGGAGGCGGCGCAAATGGGTCAAAAAATCCAGAAGGTGGTGGTGGGGTATAAGGACCCGGTGGTGGAGGTAGTGAGGGAGCAAACGGTGCTGGACTTGGTGGCGGCGGTGGTGGTGGAGCAAATGGCCCGGGACCTGGTGGTGGAGGGGGCCTTTCATAGGGTCCTAGTGAGCCAGGCGGTGGTGGTGGTCCTCCATACAGGCCTGGTGCTGGGGGCCCCCATATGGGCCTGGTGGTGGGGGGGCCCCGTACGGCCCTGGAGGAGGCGGTGCAGCCATTGAGTTGCACACAATTGTCTTATGGTGTATAAGAAATGAATGTTTTTACTGAAGGAGCAAGACAGAAGATGAAGTGTACAGATATGGTGATGGTGAGTGATTCTTGTAGGATTGTTTATTAAGGGAGTATTGCATAGGGGAGGTAGCAATTTGACTGGTTGGTTAGAATGTTAGACCTGGGTACTGATCTTGGTCCCTTTTTCTGTGTGATATGTGTGGAAGTCATAGACGAGAATTAATAATACTTGCTGTGCCGTTTTGATTTGTAATTACCAAATGTCTTTTGGTTATCTGGAATCAGAAATAATCAGGTTCTGTTGATTAATTTATTTTGACTGGTAGATTAGTCAGTTCTTTATTGCGGAATTGCTTCATGTAAAACAAGTTGGTGAGATCAGCTAGAAATTCTCCAAATGTATTAGCTGATGTGAAAACATTCCAGGCAATCTCTACTTGTTTCCAGAAGCCTTTTTTACCTATTATACCCAAACATGACAAAGAAGAGAGGTATGTTCCCCCTTGTGGCAAATAACTGTTCCAATCACAAGTAAAAGAAAACTTTGGAGTTCTTAAATTTCCTTTAAAACTACAAAAATAACATTGCCAACCCATTAAATCTGATTCATGTTATAAGAATTTTAGGTCCACTGATGGCATAGATCCAACGATGGCATAGATCCAACCCATTAAACTGTACTGATGGCATAGATCCAACGACACAGATTGCCCCTACTATTCTCACTAGCAGTTGACCACCAGGTTCTAACCATCAGCTGCTCAAGTGCTCACGCATTTCCCTAGCCCCTTTTCAATTTTCATGGCCCACTATCAGACTTTACAAGAATAAAAAAAGGTACCAAAAATAGAAAAACCCTTCCAAGCATTTCTTCAAACATTTGATGAGCACGTACCTGCCCGACGAAAAATAAGCCCCATGCATCGCCAGTCAATAACTCGTTTTCTTGCATCAGCGGTCCTCGGCGGCTGAACTTTCAAGCTTGAAAGCAGCATCCTGTCCAGAAGCAAAAGAGCTGCAAATCAAATGGCACATGTAAATTTTGAAGATGAAGTCTTCAATTAATCGGATCCCACTACCGTCATTTGTTCATCACACAATTATTATTTTCACTAAATTCTCTTTTCTTCAATTACATTAAATAAATATATCTTAACCGTCTTTCACAACGATCAGAATTTCTGATTCGTACGCTTAAATACGAACGATCCAGAATCAATATCGAACGCTTAAAAATGGACGATCCAGAACCAACATCGAGAATCAGCCTTTTTTAGTGCGCAATATGTCCATTCGATTGATTTAATTCCGAATCTGAAATATTGACATCTACTATTTTATATGGTACAGATGTGGACCACACCCAGTGGCGGATCTAGGATTTTGATTAGGGGGACAATTATCGGATTGTAATGGCTTATCGGGTTCAAATCCATTAACTAATCGTCAGTACTAAATAAAAAAATTAATAATTTAATATATATACTTTACTAATAAATTTTTTATTAAATAATAACATTTTATATATTAAAATAACAATAAAATAAAGCTCAAAGCAATAGATAATCAAGTTGATGAAGAAAGTTTTCGACTAAGGAACTTTATATTTTGATATCTTTGCATAATTATTTCATTATGCACGGTATTAAATATTTTTTTCTTAATAAAAATAACCGAGACATAATTCAGGGGGGGGCAAAAAAAATTTCCAGGGGGGCACGTGCACAAAAACATTACCGAAAAGCACTATTTTTCAAAATCCAGGGGGGGCACGTGCCCCCCCTGGATTTAACTGGGTCCGCACCTGACCACACCATACTAACAACATTCGTAAATTATTCGGATTTTAGCGTCAGACGAACAGAACACCGTATTTTAGAACAATTCACGAATTATTCATTTAATACGCATTTAATTCGCACATAATACGAAATTTATGAATTAAGCACGTTTTATTTGGTTCAGTTCCCTCGCACAACTAATTTTTAAATTTAGTCTTAAAAGGCTCAATAGCAGATTTAAAGTTTTATTTTTTGTTATTGAAAGTTATGTGATTTGTATTTACTCCGTGCAAAGCTTCGTGAATAAGCAAAAAACAGCATATCTTATCTCTCATTGAAAAAACAGCATGTCTTCTCTCATAGAAATGGTATAAATTTTACTATTATTTATTGTGTATTTATTTAGATCTACGGACTCAACATTGAACTTTGATATAAACATCATTTTTTCAATTTCGATTTTAAAATTTTCATTAATATTTACACTTATGTATATTAAATTTCATTATTTTATAAATAAATAAATAAATTATCTACAAATTATGATTTCAAATGCTCAAGTGTTATTAAAAAAATCATGTGTGATTAGGTATTTGTATAAACTAAGAATTCATGTCATCTACGGAGTCTATTTTAATTCTTAACATGATAAATGTTATATAATTGCCTAGTATTTTTGTGTTTTGCTTTATTCATTCTTTATGATTTTCATTATTTAATTAATTTTATTTTGACCTAGAAAAATAAATACAAATATCATGTGAAAAATAATTTAATATCCAACACATTTGCAGTGTCCAAAAAATTATATTTACCTTTATCATAGACACACAATTAAACTCTAAAATAATTATTTTGATCATTACACTATTTATTTTTATAAGGAATATATATGACATTTCAGATTTACCAGAATTTGAACAAAATGATACCTCCAATACATAAGTTTTTTATAATATAACATAAATGTATATATGGAGATTACATTATTCGCTTCGGGCCTCCACCAGAGTTTCCTCTGGCTTCGCCTTGCTCATGTATAGTTCACCATCTTTCAGATCTCGACAGGCATGCTCCAACTTGAATCCTTAACAGAAGATCAGGCTCGGCTAGCGGTCATTACCCGCTCGTTGGCTTTCTTGTGCCTCTCGGGTTTCAATACCCGTCGGCTCACACACATGACAAACTCTTTGGTCCTTGTTTCAAAACAGGTTGGATAGGGAGCCCACATGTTGTTGAGCCCGCGCCAACAGCAACATCCGGGACGAGCCCAGTCTCATGCCATCGACACAGCCAGCAACGACACAGCAGCAATTTCAAAACTCTTTGATTCTCTTTTCAAATCTCTTTTCATCTTTCATTATTTCCTAATGTCTTTTGAATATAACTGCTGTAGGTTTAACATCAGAGTGGTTCTTGTTAGAATCAACGTTCCTCACACTTGGCATAAGCGCATAGTGTGATTCTCTCTCTATTCAGAATGAAAGGATTCCTTTAGTTTGATTTATCAGTAACATCTAGATCCGTTCATTGATCTCCCTTTCTGACAAATGTAGGAAAAATAATAGTTTGATTTGCCAGTAACATCTAGTTCCGTTGAACATTTTTACCCTCAGAAACTATGGAGTTGTACTTGGAAAAGGAAAGAAAAAATATTATACCCATTTAACACATTTACAGATTTGCTCAGAAAAAAAGATGCTACTGTAGCTGGCCTGCTACAGATCAACATTTTGTACCAAGTGAAGGTTATTAATATTGGGCTCTTAAGCATCGCCTCTGTGGCCCATACAAAATCTACTTATTTTTCTGCGTAAAGTCGGGTTAGGGTTTCATCTCGCGGTCTCGCCACTTTATAAGAGAGCACTGAGCTGAGGTATCTTCAGCCGCAAATCAATGGCTAGTCCTTTCATTGGTTAGAGTTTACAGTTTTATACTTTAATTTCGTACTTCTCTTTTGTCTATTTCTGAGTCTCTCAATTTCCGAGTCTCTCTCCTCAATCACAATCAGTTATTTGTTGGGTTTTTTTATTTTTGCGTTGTATGTTGTTTATATGGGTTTTGATTCTCTGATGAAAGGATTAAGGATGGAATGGTGGTGTGGTATGAAGTGATGAAAGAAAACATGTCTGTCAATCCACTGATTTTCTGTGATGACAAACCATGTTCCGACAGGCTCTGATCAACCCCCTTCCCATTCCATTCCTCTCAATTTGTATTAATTTTAGTTTCTTTTTTGTCCTGGTTTCTGTAATTGAAACCATCCTTATCATACAAGAAAACATTAGTATCCGTTTCTTCTAATATTTGGTTGTTAATTCCATAACATGATAGTGAACTTACATAACTCCAGATGGATAAAACTTTGGCCAGGAAAAAGTGAACTGAAAAGCAAGCATTCTTTTTCTTTTTCTTTTGATAAGTTGGCTTTATAATATCACTCATTAATTGTTGATTTTATTTTCTTTTTGGAGGTAATTATTTTTCTGATACTTAAATTCGTGCTAGAAACGTATCAACAGTGGATCAGGTCTGTCTTGTGATAAAATGCGCAACAAAAAATCCAAGGTTAATAAATGGTCGCTGCTTGGCATAGTTAAATAATGCAACCATTAGTAAAATTAAAGCGATATGAGAAATTAAATTTGCTTTAAACATATTATGTTTGATAATAACTAATTTGTAGGTAAAACAGAAGTGAGGAAAAAGAGTAAATTATCACTTATGTATTATGTTGATAGATGTTATAGTAAATATAAAAAAGGTTGAAATTACATAAAAAATGCACGCATGTTTTTGGGATTTATGTCCCTTGGTTTTTACTGGGATGAAATAATTGCGTAATTAAACTCGACTGGACTATCATCCTAAGGTCATGATTAATGTTTGAACGTTTTTGAATCGGGCTATTTTGATCAAAGTTTCAGTAAGAAACTGACAGTGAGATTAATGAAGTGGTGAACATGAATGGGCCGAAACAATAGCAATAGACTAAACACAAACTATTCTTCGAAAAGGCCCATTAATGAGAGCCTCAAAGGAGCATTCCTAATTATATTTTTTTATTTTGATAAATAAAAAAACTGGTAAAAGTGCTTCGATTTTGTGCTTCGGTCTTAATTTTTTTTACGTTTGTATGTTATATTATATTAAAAATAAAAACGATAGTAGATTATTTTAAAATATTACAATAAAAATTAAAATAAAGTTTTATAAAATCAAATATAAACATGTTAATACATTATTTTAAAATAGTGTCAAACAAATTGAAATATTATAACAACAAATAAAATTTAATTGTTATGATAAATATAACAATAAAACATAAACACATTTCTAATCTAAATCATATTCTACTGGAAACGAGTTAGACCTCGAGTTGGTAGTCTATTGATACGACCCTCTATTTCATCCATAATCATTATAATGCGTATCTTTTTTTTTCTTTCCTTTGTTGATTTTTATCTAATCTGGCATAATGATCGTACTGTTGTACATCGGTAAATCTTGTTTATTGTCATAACTATGTCAATGATCAGACCATGTGTTTAATATAGTACTTGATGGTATAATATAGACTAACGTACTAAATGTAATCCAGTCTTCTGAATGAACAAATGACAAGAAAATTGTCGCATGGGATGTCGATCAATTACGATTTCTGACGCCAATAATTATCAATTCTCGTCATCGCTAATTCAACCTCATATTCCATTTCACCCCTTTGTCCATATTATTTCAAATAGAAATTACAAATTATTGCTTAAATTTTTAAGTTACATAAAAATTATATAAGTATAGAATATTACAGTCTTAATAAGTCTATTTCTATTGTAAACATCATAGTTGTTGATATCTCAATTCAATGGTATGACATCGTAAGTTATCCTCTTATCACCGTGATATTTTATTAGTTTCGTGACCTTTTGAGAGAACATCAGACCTTGGGCTTCTCAAACAGCTGTAACTTCTCAACGCTTATAGAACCACTCAACACATTTGTGTCATGTGTTCTTGACGATAACACATACTGATAGTTATCTGGCGATCCTGAACACGTTGTTCAATGATTCTAAACCGTTGTTTGTCATTATTTCCCACTGATTGAGACCTCCGTCTAGATATTGTGCCCATATTTCTTGATGCAATGCAGCCACTTGATCTAGGGTTAACTCCTCGTAATGAAATTTCTCGACTGACACTTCATCAGCTGCAACAGAAATTGGTTATTGCAATTTCTATTATTTCGTGTCCTTCTGTTGGACACTTATTCTATTGGGAGATTTTCTTACATTATTTCTACTTTTCTTACGAACTTATAGAATGTCGGTCTAATATTGTTAATTTTTTTTCATATATTCCTCGCACCTCCATGGTTTCTTATGTCTTACAACTTATTTGAAAAAAAAAACCTTTATTATTTTCATATGGCAGTCCTTATACACATTTTGTGCAATGTGTTAAGCACAATAATAGTGAACAATCCCGCCTGCTGATTCCTGTCATCCAAAATCTTGTCTCTCAAATACTGCTCTTATACCTATATGTTGATATGAGATTACAATAATTTTACCGGGACTGACAACATCTTTACGCAATCACTGCATGAAACAACCCCAGTTTGCCACATTTTCTCGCCTACTACAACAGCAAATACAAGTGGTAGTAGTTGTCGCTCCGCATCATAACCACATGTCATAAATTATTTATTAGCATACCGACCTGATAAAAATCCAACATCGATAGTTAAGACTAGTCGTAAGTAAAGTTATGCTGTAATGCACAGACCAAATGTTCATGCAATACGATTGAAAATTTTAACACCGAACTTTATTGAGGGCGCCGTCTCTATGATGTATTTTGTGTCATATATGAAATTTTGTATGGCTGCTAGTAGAGACAAAAGTATCTCGTATGACCTCTCCCAACGACCAAAAAAGTTTGTAATTATCAGTTCTCTTCTTCTCCATAATTTATTATTACTCGGTTGTATTGTGGGGAACTTTTGTTTAACTAAGCCTCTTACTTCTTGGACTGTCATTTATAAGTTCTCTCTCAACTGATTTTTAATAATATCTGTTATCATTCTAGAAGTCATCTAACTGTGTTCCACTCTGGTAACACTACCAAAATAAGAATACTCAAATGAATTTGTTCTGATCTCCCAAATAACCGTTATATTGGGTGTGGTATACATCCTCCATGGGCAGTTAGAATCTTTATATTTCATCACTAATTTTAATTTGTTGTTATTTGTTATCTCCAATTCTATATTACGTTGAACATAAAATTCAGCGATTTTCAATTTCAAATCTGATTTGTATTAAACTACTGATCAACTCCAAATTGTTCATTAATTCTATGTGGTTTACGAAAATAAGGTTCGTCTGCATACAACATTGGCGTATTATCAGCAAATTATACACAAGGGTGCTTTATTACCCGATTGATGAAAGGAACAGACATTTGTCACTCATTAACTATTTCTTCGACATCTATCGTATTTTCAATTTCATCCGTATTTATATCTGTTGTATCTTGGATGTCATCCTTCTCGACATCCAGTTGTCACTCTTCCTCATCCTCATTCTCATCTACATTCATATTTTGTATCGAAATACGAGATGGTGGCTGCTCTCAAGCTCGGGAGTGTGTTCTTTTCTCAGCCATGACTGGGTTACTACTTTCAGAAATACTAGTCGGATCATAATAATCAGAACTGGATATTAGTTCAGATTCAACTACTAGCTACAATGTTTTATATCCGGATATTTAATACGGAGTTGTTGTTTTAATCATTTCCCAAATTTCATCAGAAATAACCCCAAATAAACTGTAAAAAAAATTAGAACCTGCTGGGGCAGTGTTGATCCGTGTACTAATGCTGATGTTGAATTAGTTAGAGAACAGCTCCAAACCAGTATGAATCTGTCTCTTCAAGTCACGAAAATTGATCGTCTCTTCAACGCAAAAAATGTGCACGCGGTACAAATGTCGTAACTCACGCCGGTTGAAGTCTTCAGGATTTGACATCCGTGATACACATTGATAAACAATATTTTCATCTCTACAGTATGAATGATAAACCCTACTATTAGTGTATTTTAATTTTATAGAAAAAATTAATAGTCCAAATAGAAAAAAAAAACTTACAATATTGATGACGACGACAGTGATAAATACGGATCGGCTCTGAATCTGTTGAAAAACACACTTTCAGTTGGAAGCTCTTGCAATAGTAACAATGACGATTTTGAAAAAATGGTAGGCTGAAGGAAGATGAAGGAGAAATGTGCTGAATGTATTATATAATAGCGGGAAGTTGGGACTGAGTTTTACTGAATTTAAAACTCAATCCCAGATATCTGGACCGAGTTTAAAATTCGATCCCAACTTTTTATAACTTTCAAATACATACAAACGTAAAAAAAATCTGGGACCGAGTTTTAAACTCGGTCCAAGCTAGATGGGCACAAAATCGGAGCATTTTCTTGAGTTTTCTATTTTTTTTCATTTATCAAAATTAAAAAAAAATCTATCCTAATCATATCTCAATCTTCTTGCAAGTTGCAACCCTCTACCCTTCAATGTTTTTAACAAATGTTGTAAATATAAACCAAAATACCTTCACTCTTTTGAATGTTTTCCAACTCAGTTCATTTGTCAGAAAAGATTTTAGTGTTTCTTTCAACCTCTGAATGCAATATGTGAACGGGAGCTCATTCTCAACAACAGCAAAGCAAAGAAATTGTTTGAATTTAGGCGGCTAACAAAGCAGAAAAGAGGACTGAGAAGAGGAGAGCCGAAGGAGAAGAGGCCGGCAGAGAGGAGAGAGAGCTGGCGCTTAGACCTACTGGCGGAGCTAGGGTCCATGGAGGTGTTATGCGAATTGGAAGAGGATAGCAATATCGAATTAAATCAGGTTGTGAGATATCAAATAAGGTGTGAGGACATTTTAGGTATTCACTAAATTACTAAATTATTGTATTTTTTATCTTAGAATTATATTATACTTGTATTAGAGAGAGAAAATTAAAAGCTAATTGAGTTTAAACTGACATTTAACTAAATTAAAATTTGAAGTGGAATTTTTCAAAATTTTAAATTTTAGAGGGGCATTTAATTGATTTTTTCCATTTTTGAAATTAATATTTGGCTTAAGTGTTGCCTAGTCATATTTTTTTCCCTTCTATATATGCCGAATTAGTATAACTAACAATAAAAGGTAAACTACACTAAATCTATATTTTGAGGACTTGATGGAATAAATTATTCAACTAAATAATTGAATGAAATACAGTGTTTAAGGATTAATTAAGATGGAACTTTTCAAGAGAAAAAGAAAAGAAAAGCAATGCAAGGTTACAACTTATATGCCCCCCTACTTTGGCAGCTGAATCAATAGGTGTCTAACATGTCTTACTTTATAATATTATTATTATTTTAAATGGACCCATAGGCAATTACATAGGCATACAACAATTAATGATTTTATCCGAGAATAATAGATTAAAAAAAACTACATGCGGACAAATAGCAGAGAAGTGTACTCCCACATTTGAGATCGATCTACTAAGATTTGCTTGTTTATGTGCCAGCATTAGGGAGATTTTATCCTGATATAAGACTGTCCTCTAGAAACCTCCTTGAGCAACCTCCAAGTCAAGTGCACATAGAGACCGGAATAATGGTCTTGAGAACATATCCTTTAATCTTTATAGTAAAGCACATCATTTAGTAGGCAATGAAATTAATTCGGTCCATCGGAATAATGGTCTTGAGTACATATACTTGGATGTGAGTTAATTCAGCCTCAGCACAAAATATGTGCTTTTTAGGCCGTGACTTCTCAAAAATATGTGCTTTTAGGCCGTGACTTCTCAACAAAGATAACAATATTGTTTAACTTATCGTTAACTCAAATGATGGAACCCAGAAATTGCTAACACCATAAGTTGTTGTAAATCTCTAAATATGTTCATAACTAAAAAATCATTATCCGGATTATAGCTTTAATTTTTAAATGAGGAATTTTTTCTGATGAAATATTTTAATTCTGCGTGTTCCCTACCATCCAGATCTCATGTGCAAATTTTCCAAATCTGCTCCAAACCTTTTAATTTAGAAATTTGAGGAATTGTAAAAGTTCCGGAGAAGATGCTAAAATTCTCTAGCAAATGCAGTTTCCACTTAGAATTAAAATAAATTGTGCATTTGAGTGATAACCGCTGAGTTGCACTCATATATATTAAATTAAATTTGACGGCAGAGGGAATATGATCAGCCGGAAAGATATTTTTTTTATATGATTCGAGCATCATGAGTACACGGATGTCTGACAAGTAATTAGGATGTAAATTATTGATATGATTCGATGGGTTAATCTGATCTGATCCGAATTCGACCCGATTCGATATGACATGAAGATAAATGAGTTGGATATGGATTTAATTTTTTTTATTTGAATCGGGTCGAGTCGGGTTCGGGTCAACCCGAACCGAACCCGATTAAGTATGTTTTTTAAAGTAATTTTACGATTTAGTACTAATTAAACTTTAAATATACACTAGTTAATTAATTATACACTAATTAAGATTTATTATAAATTAATTAATATCTTATTGCTTAAAATTATATAAAAATATTTAATAAATATTTAATTATTTTATATGGGTCAAATATAGATCAAGATTTTTTAACCCAAATTTAATTAGGTTGAGTTCGGATCGGATCAAAAAATAATACCCCTACACGTAATTAAGGCATTGATGCACAAGCTAGCTTACTGATTTGTTCGCGCCCGAAATAAATTCCTTGTACGCTTCATTTATTTCTTATTAAAAACAAGCATAGAATTCATTTGTTATTGTGCATATCTTCTTAATTTTAAAAATGGTCCTTGGCATTGATTCTCTTTTCTCAAAATTTAGTTTTTTTTATATATAGTGGTTAGTAGTTATAGTAACATCTTTCTTTTGTAAAAGGTTGGAGACTTAAATTTTGATTAAGAGATTCCTGATGATGCCCTATCTAATATTTTTCAATGAAGAAAAAGAATGTTCTGTAATTAAGGAATATAATTGAGTTAACGTTGGACTCATTAAGAGGACGACGATTTTCTTTCTTTCTTTTTCTTTCGAAAAGTAAGATTTGCCTAGTAATAATATA
The DNA here is from genome assembly GCA_037127355.1 of Schoenoplectus tabernaemontani. Taxonomy (NCBI): domain Eukaryota; kingdom Viridiplantae; phylum Streptophyta; class Magnoliopsida; order Poales; family Cyperaceae; genus Schoenoplectus; species Schoenoplectus tabernaemontani. The sequence goes on along the minus strand of CM073741.1, from coordinate 9,207,694 downwards.
TTAACAAATTAATGGATAAGAACATGACCCTTATCCACAAAATAATTTACTCAAAAAATATATTAATAAAAACAATGAGTTCAATATATTTCCTTTTTTATGAAAGTGTCCAAAAAGCATCGGCTTCAATTCCTTTACATAATCAAATGAAACATAAGAAATCTATAACTTATTAGAATAAATAGCAATACAAAAAGACAAATAATTATATAACTTATTAGAACTCTCGCATCTCTATGTAGTGGCACAGATTCAAATTTTCATCAAATTCTGAGAGAGACATATAAAAAATAATATAACTATGGATTATTGAAAGCCTTATTTAAGAAGAGAAAAATAAACAATAACACAAGTACTATAAAATAAAACAACTAACCAATATCCGTTATCATGCAACTCATACCCTACTAAAAAAAATCCATATAATACTAATATGAACTAAAACTATATAACAATGAGTTCAATATAAAGCAACCAATCGAGCAAAAAAATAAAGAAAAAGGAATTATCAAAAAAAATGAAGGTACGACGAATACATATCAAACAAAAAAATCATGAAATTTATCAACAATCTTCCAGACTTTAGTTCTTGATCTCCAAAAATCTTCAATTAAGCTTCCTGTGTTGCCAATCACAGGTCCATATAGATGGCAATGAGTTTCACCTATTTATAGAATTAAATTTCATTATATATATATATATATATATATGGAGAACTTACGATACTTCGTGAAGCAGAGATGAGTTTTGCTTCAGTTTCAAATCTCATATACTGAAAACTCAAAATATCAATCTAATTAATCCACAATAATTTAGATATTGAAAACTTGTTGATTATCAAATTTTACTATTTTTGAAAGATGATATTTTTGTAGGTGCACCTATCATTATTTTATTATTATTATTATTGGAGCATTTTTTAAAAATCTGAAAAAAATAGTTAGAAAGTTTCAAATGTAATCAAATTTGGTATTTAATAATATTTGAACATGTAGTTTATGTTGGATGAATTAAATTTATAATTTGAACTTTGATTTTGTGAGATTTTTTAGGCCGAAACAAAATCTATTTGCTTCGCGAAACACCGTAAAATCTCCCTATATATATATATAACATATTTTGGATTAGTGGAAGCCTATTTGTTTCGAAAAAAATTGCACCGTATCAAATTAATATAGTATTTATCTCTGATAATAACTATATTTTTTATGGAATCTTTAAGAAAAATAGTAAACAAAATGAAGTACTGAGTCTATTGTTACAATGTTTTACTTGTAAATAATGTAAGAATGTTAATCATGATGATGGTTTCACATATATTTGGGATATATGTGCACCATTACTAATTGACAAGAAAAAGGCCAATAAAATAGTATCTATTACATTATGAAAATAATATATTCTTCTCAAGTTGCTGCTTATTGAAAAATGTAAAAAAAAACTGAAAAAAAATGATTAAAATATATTGTATCCCATAATTTCCAAAAGAAAATACTACTATTAGTGCTAACTAGTTGTTATATGCTAAAAAGGAAATACTACTATTAATTTTAATTAACAAGCAAACATTTTATGAAGTACTGAGTTATGCTTAGTAACACTTAAACATTATTGGTAAACAGGAGAATTTGATGATGGATAACAGCTATCAATTGCAAACAATAAGAAATCAAGCTATAACTTTATAATACCACACTTAGATGATTAGTTATGCGAAATTCAAGTCGTCAATAAAAATGCAACTTGTATATTTCATTTTTTTTCTTTTTATATCATATATAATGTAGTTTGAAGGAAGGATTCGGGCCACTCCTCTAGTGAAGATAGCTAGTAAAAATAAAATCCCTTTCAAGCTCCCCCAGATCTACTCGATTCAGCGTGGGTGTACGTTGTGCTAATATATTGCTGTGGGCACTAACTTCAGAAAAATATAAAAGCAGAATTCAGTAGGTGATGACAGAAAGAACAGAGAGCACATAGGAGATGAGATGCTAGACACAAGCAAAACATTCTTTGTGCTCTCTATCTTCTGTCAAAAACACCTCTTCCTGCTTCTGTTAACATTTTGACTTAATTTAGTAACTCAGCTAGTTAGCAAATGAGAAAAAGATAATGAACCAATCAGTATCCAAACATGCCTGATCCTTTTGAGTTTGAAGGAAAAACAATACATAAAAACGCTTAATTGAGAGCAAACATCCTTTTGTGTGTATGTGATGTAGAAAGTGGTTGCATGTGTTTCTCTCCTGTGAGAAAATATTTGTCCTCAACTTTCTGGCGATGGTGAGGATGTGTTTTTGTGTTTTGTGGGGGACTTGAATACATCTCTTCCAGTGACAGGATGAAACGCATTTGCCTCTATTTATAGAGGGAGATGATTGGAAAGCGTCAAAGATTGTACAGTTTAAGCACATGAAATAACTCTGCTATCCCTTAATTTATTGGTGATCTTTTTTTTAGGGTATTGGTGATCCTTCATACAGGGGTACCACCGTGAAGGGCCCACTTCCAATTTGGGAGATTTATTTTGCACTAACGAAAGCAACTACATTACTGCTCACACCTTTCAACTTGAAGCATTTTTTTAATTGAATGATTGAAAAATAAAAATAAAAAACTCCAGCCCATGGTACCCGATGCGACCGTGCTCGGAGTGTCATGTTGGCACTTGGCCGTGACTGATTCAAATAGCTGCATGGATTCAGATTTTGTGTGGGGGTAAAAGTTGGATTTTTTTAAGAGATCAAATAAATATAGTTTCTATTTTTTTATAAATATACATATCATAAAGATATTCATAAAAAAAATTATGAATCCACCCCTGTACATGAGTACGATTTAAAATAATTTAATCAAATTCAACATTAGTGTATTAACATTTAGCTGGTAGATGACTTAATTTATTATTTATTAACATTTTTTAATGACAAGGATCACTTGGATTTTGCTTCTTTCCTTAAGACTGGATAGGTCCTGTAAATGTTAAATTATGAAGGGAAATTTCATATTTTGATCCTGGAACTTTTTTTACAAAAAAAAAACTAAATCAATCTTTAAACTATTATTTGCACTAAATTGGTCCTTGTGTATTCTAAGAACACAAAATTATCCTTTGAACTTATTTAAGAAAACTAATTTGTCATTAAATTAACTTTAAATTACAACAAATAAGTCCTGAAATCTTTGAAAAGAGAACTAGTCTGGTACTTTATTTTTTTAAAAGAACTAATTTGATCATTGATTTTTCCTTATTTAAGTACTTACTTGGTGTAGTTTAAAGTCTAAAAATTAATTTGGTACTTTTTAAAAAGTTCAAGGAACCAACCAGCTGGTACAAAATGAAATTTAATTAGGGACCAACTTCATTTCTTTAAGAAAGTTAAGTGAACAAAAGATGAATCGATCCTCTCTCAATTACAAATAATCTATATTCTTGACATTACAATTACAAATGCCACGTCATAATTTACAAATCATTTGCAAGTAAGATGAAGATGCTTTAATATTTCATCTGTCTACTTGCATATTTTAACTATTAATTAAGAATTTTCGAGTAGCAACTTTTGTTGACTTTTTCTTCAGAAAAAAATAAAAATTATTTCACTAATGATGTTTAGTTTGACATCTTCACAATGATTGTCCAAATATATTTGAAACAAATTTGAAAATAGTACAATTTTTCCTGACTTATTGTTTAGCTTAATTATGTTTTAAATTTTATGTAATTTAAGTGTCAGTTAATAATTCATTAAATATGATATTAAATTTAATTTATAATTATATTTTCATATAAAAATTATTTTGAGCGGTCAAATTGACTATTTAAATTTTAAAAATAAAAATAATTCATAGCACAAAAGTCATTCATGCTACATGTAGAACTATAGCCCCTACTCTTAAAAATATAATCAATAGAAGTAAAAAAAATGAACATAATTTTGTTATCATTGTGAATATAGTTTATACAGAGAGATTAAAGATAATGTGAGTCTAAGCTCACAGAGGCTTTCTATGAGTTTAACTCAAAAAATATATCAAATTATCTCTAAATTTTAATTTATAATATTCATTTAAATTATGCATATCAAAATCTTATGGATGTAAAAATTTGAAGTATTTTTAGTTTTTAAATTATTATTTTTAATTTTTGAAAACAAATCTGCTCTAAAAATAATAACACAATATTTAATATTTATACATCATTTTCAAAAATTAAAAATAATGACTTAAATAAACTCAAAACACTTCAAATTTTTACATCCATAAGAGTTCATATGAAGAATTTAATGAGTATGATAAATCAAAATTTGGAGATGATTTAATATATTTTTTGAGTTAAACTCACAAAATGCCTTCATGAACTTAAACTCACACAATCTTTACTCTATCTATCTATCTATCTATCTCTCTCTCTCTCTATATATATATATATATATAGTAAAGATACCATGAGCTTAAGCTCACAAAGGTCTTTCATGAGTTTAACTCAAAAACTACATCAAATCATCTCCAAATTTTAATTTATCATCCTCATTAAATTCTTTATATGAAAATCATGTGGGATGTAAAAATTTGGAGTGTTTTGAGGTTTTAAAATCACTATTTTTTATTTTTAAAAATGATGTTCAAACATTAATTATATTATTATTATTTTTAGAGCTAATTTTAATAATTAAAAATTATGTCCTAAAAAGCACAAAATACTCTAAGGGTCCGTTTGGCAAATCAAGGAATAGGTTTGGAAGAGTGATAATTTTGGAAGAGTGATAGAATAGTGAAGAGTGGTATTCTTGACTATTCGGAAGGGCGAAAGTATCGTTTGACAGTTGTTACTCAGAATAGTTAAAATATGAATAATTATGATACTAATAATGATGATGATAATAATAATAATAGTAAACTAATAATCATAATAGTAAGATAATAATAATAAAGTAATAAAAAATAATCATAATAAATAATAATATTATAATAGTAATATAATAAAAATATAAACATAATCATAATATAGTAATATAATAATAATAAATTATAATTACAATCATAATTATAATAATATAATAATAATAAGTAATTAAAATTTTAATAATATAATCATAATATAATCCTAATATCATAATCATGATAATAATAATTATATAGTCATAATCATAATAATATAACCATAATCATAATCATAATAATATAATAATAATAAGTAATTATAATTTTAATAATATAATCATAATATAATCCTAATATAATAATCATAATCATAATCATGATAATAATAATTATAGTCATAATCATAATAATATAACCATAATCATAATCATAATAATATAATAATAAAAATATAATCATAATCATAATCATAATTATAAATAATTATAATTATAATAATATAATAATAAATTAATCATTACTATCATCATCATATAATAATATAATACAATATAATAAAATAATAATAAGTAATAATAATCATAATCATAATCATAATCATAATCATAATAATATAATAATATAATAATAAATAATCTTGATCATAATAATATAATATTAAAATAATTATATTTATATTTATAATATAATAATTTAATATTAAAATTATATTTATAATAATAATAAATAATATAATAATACTAATAATAACGATAATATAATAACAATAATGATAATAATAATTTACTAATAATATAATGATAATAAAAATAAATAATAATCATAATATTAATATAATCATAAATATAATATACTATAATAATAATAATAATAAATCTTAATCATAATCATAATATAATAATATAATATAATATAAACAAACAATAATCGTTATTCCGACGAGAGCTAATCCGGTATTCCACCTATAAGTTGGTATACCGGATTAGCACTATTCTACGCTCTTTACTTAGTCTAAAATTCGTTTGGCAAATTATTTCGTCAAATAGCAATTATATTCCTACTTTTTGTTATTTCGTGATGTGCCAAACAATCCCTAAATTTTTGCATCCTACAAGATTTTCATATAAATAATTTAATGAATATGATAAATAAAAATTTAGAGATGATTTGATACACTTTTTGAGTTAAGCTCACAGAAGGCCTCCGTGAGCTTAAGCTCATGATATCTTTACTCATATATAGTAAAGATGCCGTGAGCTTAAGCTCATGGAGGCCTTCCGTGAGCTTAACTCAAAAAATATATCAAATCATCCCAAAATTTTAATTTATCATCTTCATTAAATTCTTTATATGAAAATCTCGTGGGATGCAAAAATTTGGAGTGTTTTGAGTTTTTTAAGTCATCATTTTTAATTTTTAAAAATGATGTTCAAATATTAAATATATTATTATTATTATTATTAGAGATGATTTTCAAAAATTAAAAACCATGACTTAAAAAACTCAAAACACTTTAAAAAATTTTTGCATCCCAATAGATTTTCATAATTTTTTAAAATAATTTACAAAGAATTTAATGAGAATGATAAATTAAAATTTCGAGATGATTTGATATACTTTTTAATATATTCAATACTTGAGTTAAAAAGCTCACACTCCAAATTTTTGCAACCCACAAGTATATATATATATATATATATATATATATATATTAGTATACTTAGATTCTTCAAATAGAGACATTCATCGCTTGTATCTTTTTTAGGTTTACATAGTGTCGGATCCATATATATATATATATATATTAGTATACTTAGATTCTTCAAATAGAGGCATTCATCGCTTGTATCTTTTTTAGGTTTACATAGTGTCGGATCCAAATGAAGGTAAGGGGTGGTATGTGCCTCGGTTCATATTATTTTATTATTTTTTTTGACCGATTCGAACTCGACTTGATTATATTCGGATCAAAAAATTTTGATCTATACCCGACCCAATCGGGTTACGGGTCGATCCGACCCGTGTAAAATAGATAATTATTTATTAATTATTTTTATATTATTTTAAATAATTAAAAATTAATTAATTTATAATTAATATTAATTAGTATATAATTAATATATATTTTAGATTTAATTAGTACTAAATCACAAAATTACTTTAAAAAATATAATTAATCAGATTTGGTCGGGTCGGGTTGATCCGAACCCGATCTGACCCGATTCCGGTCAAAAAAATTAGACCCACACTCGACCCATTTATCTTCGGGTCGGATCGAGTTTGAGTCAAGTCGGATTAACCCGTCGGGTCAGATCAGGTCAATAATTGACACCCCTACATGTGCCTAAGTTTATTTTTCAAAAATAACCTTAAAAGTTATAATTTTTCTATTTCATCCAATAAAATATTAAGTGTGCCTATACATGATTGAGATATTTAATTATCTATTTATATTTGTGCCCATACTTAGTATTCTGAATCCGCCCCTGGGTTTACGTTTAGATAATAATTGTATATGAATAACGTGTTTAGGTTTATTTATAATTTTTCAGCATTAAGGAACAGGATATTGTTATGCTTTTATACAATCAGACTAGACAATAAAAAAAAAGTACACAATTTGAAAGAGGGTTATTTTCAGTCCACCTCATCTTGTATCTACTTTAAAAAAAAAAATTAGTAAAGATGAAAATTTGAACTACTCAACTTTAATATAATTTAGATGTTTGATTTAATAGAAGGTAGTCTTTGCTATACCAAAATTGTCATCTTTTTAAAATATCAATCCGAGACACATTTCATTTATTACCGTAAAAAATTTACTAAACATTTTCACAATAACATATATATTTTTACGATTAACATTTGAAGTGCTTGATATATGATAGACATTTAAGACATGGACACAGAATATTTTCCAATTTGAAATGAAGTGATTGTCAGTTTGCCACAAATAAAAAGTTCGGAATGATAGTCATGGTTGGCCCCTACTAGACATTTCTTGACTCTGTTGTACTCAGAAACTCGTTCGCTCCGGAAATTTTGGGTGTTTTGATGGTGAAATCAATAATGTAAGAATAGCACTGGTTGGTTAATAATTGAGAATAGTGTAAGCTTAGTTATATCTCAGGAAATATGAGAAGAGTGCTAATTTTTATAATTTTGGGTTATTAAAATATTGTTTGGATAGAAACGTGAGAACAATATAGAGAATAGTTAAAATAATTAATTATTTTTTAGTATTTTATTTAATAATAATATTTATTTAATACTATTCCATACTAATATAAAAGAAAATTTTATTTTTTTATTATTTTCACTACCCTCATGGATGTTAAACCGCTAACCTAACGTTTTCTATGAGTTGACGGATTAGCATTGTTTCGTTGCTATTCTCAATTTTAATTTTGTATTTAGATGATTACTAATCCGAAAATAGTACTGATATTAAGAATAATGTCGAATGTTTTGATTTTAACATCCAACGGGATAGACATCCAACTTTTTGGTGGAGCCCACAGTGGAAAGGAGTATAGTACAATACTACAAGTGCACATTGCATTTAGTCTTAGTCTTACCATTTGTTTTGTCAGGTTTTGTGGTATTTTTTGTCAAAAATATTTTGTCGTTTTGAAGTCCAGCTTAGGTGTGTAAAGATAATGTTTTTATTATATTTAAATTTATTATAATGTTTTAGACATAGATTTAAATATAGATAGTTTGAATACATATACAAATTAGATATTCGACTGTTATTTAGATACAGATCATACAAATATGAATATATTTTGAATATTATATATATCATTGAAGAATGGTTGTATATTATTTTTGATAGAATCAATAATTATAAAAATTAAATATTAATTATAATATAAGATAAAATATATAATGCGTATTTTTTTAAATATATATTCGGATAAAATTAATTAATGTCGGATACTGACGGATAATACCTAAATGAACATATATAAATAAGTAATAACAAACAGTTTCATTATCCATTAAAATTTATTGAATACGAATATAGATATGTGTTACACTTAACATCTTCTTTGATTTGTCGATTTGCAAAACAATCTTAAATTTTATAATTTGTCTTGTTTGAGTTTTGTGCGGGGATTAACATGCAAATGGACTAGTGCACAAGAATCAAGACTAGTGCTGGGATACAAGAGTTTAATCAAGACTACATTAAGCTTAGGTTTAGTTAGACTCAAACTGGGTTGAATTGGTCAAGATAAATTGAGCTTAAACAACAAGAAAAATGATTTTGCCCAGAGAATCGTTATAACGATTCAGTAATCGTTATAACGGTTCATCTCAATACACAAAAATATTCTAAGGCGGAAACATTCTCAAAGAAACCAGAGTGTATTGTTATGTAACGATTCAGTAATCGTTACAATGATTTATGAAACATATAACGATTCTGTAATCGTTACAACGATTCATGAAACGTATAACGACTTGATAAATCGTTATAACGTTTCACTTTCGATTGATCCAACGACTATTCTTTCTAAACTGTTATAACGATTTGTAAACCGTTATAACGGTTCGGGCCGAAAAATAGTTTCTTCAGTTATTTCAGAAGATCTATTTAAAAGGATCACATCTCTCACTGAATGATTGAATCTGATCTATCTAGCAAAATCATTACTACAGAGAGCTTACTAGCCATATACAAAGTGAGAAAGATAATTCAAAAGATTGATATACTCAATTAGCCAAATCTTTATTCAAGCTCAATTTAGCTTATCTTTATTCTTCCAACTTAATCTTTCGTGATTTTCTTAAAAATATTCTCTTGAGTTGTAGTGCTCATCTTTTCTTGAGTGTGTTGTCACTCACCTTTCTTGAGTGTGTTGTCACTCGCCTTTTGAGTGTGTTGTCACTCACCTTTTGAGTGTGTTACCACTCTTGTTACCGATAGGCTTGGTAGCCATTTTTGTAAGGGACCAAGTTCTACAAGTGTAAAAATCACTTTTAAATATATCGGCTCAATCTCAATTGTTAGAGGTTGAGAGTCCCGAAGACGTAGGCATTGTTAAAGCCGAACTCCGTTACATCTTGTGTTCTTGCTTTATCTTTACTTTCTTTTCTCATATTTCTTTGATTACTATATTCTTGTGAGAATTGAATTGATTTAAATCGTATTCCGCTGCCATTACACTTGAACATTAAGCCCCAAATTGGTTTATACATTTCTACCTTAGATTCTTTACATTCTTGCACTATCTTGACATTTCTATACCATCATCCTAAGGCGTTCAAAGTTCTATCAATATGAATATCTTCGGATATATATGAATTAAATTTTTTTATTAATTTTTGAATTTTATCACCAATAAAATTGAATAATTTACTATTTGTTTGTACCCGTACCCGAGCTGAAGTTTTTACTTGGAGTGAATAAAGAAGTGATGCACTGTGATGATGTGATGATGTGATGTAAAAAATATGATGTGTTTTATATTGCAATGTGATTGAAATATTTTTTTTTCATATTGTATATTTGGATGACTTAGGAACAACAAAATAGTTGTTATTTTCAAAATAGAAATAGCAGTGGTGCATTTAAACTTAAATATGTTATTTTAAAATAGTGAGAATAATTATTATTAGCTATTTCGAAGGGGAGATGATATAGTTGTTGTCATTCTTAACTCTCCATTATTATTCCAAACATACAATCAAAATAACATTTCTATTATTAAAAATAGTGTCATTTTTATACTATCCACACACTAACCTAAAAATTATTTTTTTTATAAACTCATTTATTATTTTTAATTTCTCTATTTTTACATTATTCTTTGTTATATCCAAACATATACCCATATATATAAAAAAAATGTCAAAAAATGGAGGAATGATATATTACGTCTATGACAAGATATGTATAAGACACGTTATGGTTAGATGTGATGTACATATCTGTGACGTGGTGTGGCATGTGTAAGTAGGGGTGTTAATGGATCGAGTCATCATTATTTTATTTTTTTTATCCGATCTGACTTGATCCGTTTAAATTCATGTCAAAAAATCTTGATCATATCCGGCCTAACCGGGTTACGAGTTGACATGACCTAACTCATGTAAAATAATTAAATATTAATTAATTTATAATCAATCTTAATTAATATATAACTAGTATTTATTTAACTTTAATTAATATTAAATTATAAAATTATTTCAAAATAACATAATTAAATGGGTCAGGTCGGGTCGGGTCGACGCATACCCGATCCGACCTGTGATGGATTAAAAAATCTTGACCCATATCCGATCTATTTATTTTCAAGTCATTTCGATTCAGATCGGATCAGTTTGACCCATTGGGTCAAGTCAAGTTTTGACATCCCTATGTGTAAGTTTGTATGATACATTACATACTAATATGTGCAGTTACATTTAGATATATTTAGTCATATTTTTTCAAATTATATCTTTTTATTGAAAAAATATTTAAATTTGTAGAAAAACTGTATAATTTATAGTAAAGTGAAAAAAATTATTATTAAAAAAATATACTTAAATATAATATTATATATATATAGATAGATGTAAAAAAATTGAGAAAAAAATAATTGTATGTCTTTACTTGACTGGGTGATATGTCTACACAATTCACGTGACATTAGGGATGACAATTTAGTTTGCGGTTCGGTGGACACGTCCCGGCTCGACGTCAACCCATCTGGCCTGATCAATGAACGGATATGATCCAAGGTCATCCTATGGGTCGGGCCGGGTACGAATTTAATTTGGAGTTAGACCCATCCATCCGGCCTGAAATAATTGTATATATATATATATATATATTTATTTATTTATACTTATATTATATATATTTATACATATTATATATCAATATATTCTAAAAATTATGTAAAATCTTAATATAAGACTAATATTATTTAAATTATATTAAATATTTAGTATGATATTATTATATTTTAAATATTTTTGAAATTTATAAATGTAAATAATATAATTCAATAGATATCTTGGTACTCTTTTAGTCATATCTTTTAACTCAAAAATTCAATCAATACAAAATTAATTTCTCTAAAACTATGATAATTATATTTATCATTTTTATATTTTGATCTCTTTCAAAAACAGAACATGTCAATCTCAAAAATTCATATTATGAAGATTAACTGCTGAAAAATTTTAGACCTTTAGATACATTTTTAATCATAACTTTATACTGAAAGATCATATTAAGATGAAGTAAAATTTTATAGATTCATAAAAATAATATCTATAACTTTGATATTTTAAGTTTTCTCAAATTCATAATCTAGGATACTCAAAAAAATATGTTTTTCAGTCGATTTTAAAAAACTGCACTGCAGAACGAGTCTGTAAGGGGCGGGCTGGGCTAGAAAAACTTGGCCCGCAGGCAGTACGGATCAGGATTTTCAGGCCCGAAAGTATGAGCCGGACAGAATGAATATGTAATTTTAATAAATAGACCGGATCATAAAATTGATATTTTACATGCTTATCCGATTCATTGCCATATCTACGTGACATGCACCTTAATGTACAGTGAGGTGCCAATATTAACGAGATATATATGTTACACGAAATAACACAACACACGACATATGTCGCGAAATTCCGTAATGAGACTAGTCACGGCTTCTCAATTTTATATTTTTTATACACGAGTTGGAGTTGGCATGCCTCTACTGGTTGGGTTGCCTAACTGCTTGCCCCCCCCCCCCCCCCCTTTCGTTCAAAGAATCTGCATACCACCAAGGACTATTTTAAAAAAGAAGTCTTCATCCATGTCTTCTCTGCCATTTGATTTCCTTCTCCACACTAGCACTAGCCCCGCCAGCTACTAGACTATAGCTAATTTCGCTACCTTTGACTCTTACTGCTATTAGGAAGACCTCTCAAGACCTCAAGTCATTCAAAAGCAATGTATGCATTCTGTTCCTCGTCTACTCAAACAGATGCAGCAGTAGCTAGTTAATAAATTTTCAGTGGGTGGCGGGAGACTCAGTGAGATTTTAGTAATAATAAGCCTTATTAAATTTATTATTAAAAATAAAGTAGCATATTTGTTAAAGATATAAAAATATTTTATTATAATTATATTATAGGATTACTATCTCTGCCCCTGTTTGAGACATTATACTGTGCAGATCTGATATTAATAAGACCTGGAGGGACTTTCCGTTTGGGATGTGAAAATTAAAAAAAAAAATAGGGGCGCCACGGTAGTTTTCAAATTTGAAAAAAATATTTGAAATTTTACGACTCTTATTTTTAATAATATTAATTTACTAAAATTTTATTACTGAACTCAGTGAGGACTTGGAGGGACTTCGGCCTCTTAAATTTTTTTTATAAAGTAGCATATTTGTTAAAGATATATAACGAAATGGGTATTTATGAAAATTTTCTGCCGCCCCCTGCCAGGTTGTGCTCCGTCACTGCTAATATATATCAGATTATTTTGGTTCTTCATGAATTCTGATTTGATCAAATCAAGACAGATAATATGAGTCATAAAACCAAGTATCTTTATGTCCTGTTTATTATGCTAGCTAATATATAAAAGTACGATTTTTTTCTCTGTTTCATTGTTCAATACGAGCAATGTTATTATTTATTTATGATATCTTAAATTAAGGTAATCAAAAAATGACCCTAATTGATGGGTATGTTTAATCTGTATTAGATACATCCCGTTTAAAAACCATCATTGGAGAGGAGGCTTGAAATTGTTCTCTTGATAAATCTTTGTTTACTAAACTCGATTAAAATATGACGTTATAGAGAGGAATTTTATATATTATTCATATTTGATGTCTACAACTTATAATAATATGTTCCCAAATGATTCACGTATATTTATTGATATCAGTAATATTCAGTACTTTTCAAGGAACTTTTGGATTTACTTTTTAAAACTTCATGAAATTGTTCTCAATTTAAAGTTACGAATTGTAGAATTTTTTTTTCTATGGTATGCATGATGCCATGTCATCACTCCACATTTCCACGTTCACTTGCTTTCCTCTAATCTTGGAGCAAGAGGCTAAAGGGCCTTGCACCTTTAACCTATCAAAACTTCAAAAAAGCTTCTAGGAGAAGATCAGATCTACGGCAATTCGTTCCTGTAAAGGCATCTGTCTTCATCGTAAGCATTCATAATTTCTAACTAACATTAGAATTGGACAAATTAAGCATTGAACATGGATTTCAAATAAATTTGAAAAAGGTGTTGTTTGATATTTCACCAGGAATCATTAAACAGACAAATTAACATTCAAGGAAAATATTTTTGGGAGAGTTTCTGCAGGTAAAATTTATTTTCCTTGGCGACTTTAATTATTTCTGTTTTTTCTTTTCTCTTCGCGCCATCGTAGAATCAATTTAAAAGGATTTGTTGGGACACACGTCAATCAATCATCTTGTAATGGAAGCACAAAATTTTGTTTTTCATTTTCAAGGCGTTGCCGACGCACAGCCGCTCAATAGCTCAATAATCATCACAACCAGCGGCGGAGACGAGGGGCTTGCAATTTTTTTTTATTTTTAGTAATTCAAATAAAAAGGAGAGAAAATGACATGATTATAGTCCAAATATGCACTTATAGTCATATCCGAGTTCTAAATTCAATCCTAGCTAGTTGGGTTTGAATTTGAAATTTGGTCTCAATTTTTTTTTTTACAAAATTTTGATGTTTTAATTAATTTTTTTAACTCTTTCAAAGACTTTAAAGGAAATGATATGATGGTGAATGAAGTTAGCACATAAATGAGTGCAGTACATGATCCAAGCATATTGTTATATACTTAATTATCAATTAAAAATTTGATGATTCTTCTTAATAATTTCTCATATTGTTAGATATAGATTATTTATGGTTAATTAGGCATTTATATTTTTTTCTTGTAGCAAATAAATGGTCAAGTCATCCAAGTAAGGATGGAGCGAATTACTGTTAAAAAATTAAGCTGGGAGCTGACTGATAAAAAAATTAATTTATTGATATAATTTTAAAATTTAAACAAATAGTTGGAGAATATATAAATATAAATATATTTGTCGATCAAATATAAATAAGTACTTGATAAATAATAAAATAATATCACATGAGTACGAACTATTTATTATTGAAACTGACAAAATAACCATTGTCAATCCATCCATCCCAGTTATTAATGCACTCACTTTCACAGTTTCACTTTATCTAATTTCCTATATTAAAAAATAAATATGAATAAAGTGGTTGACTTTGTGTTGCTAGACAGGTAAAAATATAATGCACATCGTTAAAGTGTTTGAAAAAGTTTCAAAAAAATTAATCAAAAAATCAAAATTTTGAAAAAAAAATTAAGATCGAATTTAAAACTCGAATCTGACTTTTAGTGCACATTTCAACTGTAATCATATAATTTTCCTCTTTTTTATTTGAATTACTAAAAATAAAAATAAAATTGGGGCTTGGGGGAAGGGCTAGCCTCCTCTAATTCCCCAAAATTACATATCAAAATTAAAATTTATCATAGATGGAGTCCTTGGTAACTATATATCAAACTAAAAAGAAATGGTTAAATTTTCCTCAAAAAAATATGAAATGAACACGTTATATTAAAATTAAAAAAAAATCATTGAATCATCAGTTACTAACGATAAAACTAATTTATGTCGACTACTATACTACTACTCTACACAGAATGATAAACGCAATATATATGTCATATTTGGAGTGCTTACTTTTTATGTAGCAGAATGACAATTGTTAGTTGAAATAAAATTAATTTCTAACGCCATTTGCAATTGTTGTCCCTAATAACGTTACTAATGTATAATGAAAGAAATTTGGACTGATTTTATAATTTAATACTAAGAATTAAAATAATATAGAGTAAAAATAATATGAGATATAACAGAGTTCGATTATAATGAATCTATGTCTTCAAGACCCGCAATAACTAATTGTCAATTGCGCTAAGTAACTAAAACATAATATCTGTATAATTGTAGACATTCAGTTTCTTACACTAAGTTCGTCTAATCTTGTTTCTTGATTGAGTAAAAAAGGGATATATGAAGTTCGTTCTCTTCCTCTGTGCATCTCCCTTATGGGAGAACCCCCATAAAAAAGGGACAACTTTAGTAGTTTGTAATTTGATGTTACCTCTCATAAAAGATTTCTTTTAATGGATTTCGCTCGGTGCCTCAATCTTCGAGAATGCGGCGTTGTATTATAGAAAGTTCTCTGTTCCACACATTTCTAAAGTAGAACACGTTTTAAATCTTAAAGATGGCATGCATATATTGAACAATAAGTATTTTTTGCCACATCGCGTAGAAAGGGAATCACGAGAAACTCTTCCACGAACCCCCACGAATAATACTCCCAACACTCAATGAACTCTGAGAATTCCTTTGCCTAGACAGCCATTGACCAAATAAACAGAGAGCACAACAGCTCTCACAACAGAGAAAATCAATCTAACAAACAGCGACGATTTTTTATTATAATTATTCAAATAATCATAATTTTAATAATAAGAGTTATAAAATCAAAATTTTAAGAATATAAATGATAGTGTGCCACTATCAGTGGCGCTTTGCAAAACACCACTACCAATGGCGTCTTTCATTTTTTTACTTTTAGTTATTTTTCTTTTAAAAAAAAAAAGAAAACTTATCAGCACCAGTGGGAGTGGCATTTTTCCCACTGGCTCCATCAAATGATTGGGTCACTCTAAGTTTAAAAAAAATTCAAAGACGTCATTCCCAGTGGCGTCTTTGCACAAACGCGTCAGTCGCACTGGCGCGTTTACATAGCACCACTAGCAGTTGTGTGTTGTCATTCGTATTCTTAAAATTTTAATTTTATTACTTTATTATTAAAATTAGGATTATTTACATAATTATTATCAAAAAAATGCTGAACAAACAAACTCTCAAAGATCTCACTAATCTCAATCTATTGAAGTATTACAAGGAAATTTTGAGATTAAAGTCTAGTAAATAAAGGATTAAGTATTGCTGTAGTTGACGGTTAGAGTTTCTCAATTTTTTTGCCGTGAAAATCATATTTTAGAAGAAGCAACAGATCCCTTTTATAGCCGAGATGCAAAACAACCAAAAAAATTGGCAATATAAGTTACAACGGTTATACAATTGTTCCAATAGTTAGAATCTTATCATGACTAATCATTGCAACGGATGTGAAATCCGTTATAATGGTTGTGATCTATCTATTCTCTAGAGGTTTTTGGATAACTTTTATTTTATTTCGTTATAGCGGTTATATTAACTATTATAACGGTTGTAGCTCAATCACATCATGTCATGTATCGAAGATAATTGTTGCAACGCTTGAGAGATCCATTGCAACGGATGGTGGAAAATTATACCCTGATTAGGATTTGCCACAATTTGATTTATTCAGTTATGATTATAATAATTGTTATAACAATTAGAGTATAATACTTTCAATATATTTGTTTTGAGTTCAATATTACTTTGATTACCTTTATACATTATAAACCTAATTTTGTTCTTCTCAAAATATTTATATAATGTGATTCAAAATTATTATTCTCCTCTTCAATCTTCATAACCTACATTTAACATTCTCAAAGAAATTATTAAATTTATATATAATTATTTTATAAATCGATAAAATATAAAAATAAAAATTATTCAGTTATTAGTCCATATTGTACACGTTGTAAAATGGACTTGGTCTCAAGTCATGCAATCCATTTTTACACGATATTGCCCCCAAACCGTCCCACACCCACCCCCAAAAAACAAAAACAAAAATATTTTATTCATATAACTTGTTAAAATTAGTATCAAAATTCTCGCCTGAAAAATGGAGTAATATATGTGTCAGATATCGTACAGTATTGCCCATGCTTCATTTTTTCCTGCCAATTCTGATATTTTAAGAGAACAATAGTGTTCTTGACCTTCAAAGAATCTTACAATATTACGTTTGATTTTACAACATATGTATTAATTTAAGAGTTCTGATGGAAGGCATTAATTTAAAACTGCAACGCATATATTTAGGCCTATCAATTTATCTTGAATCAATAGCCGTTTCCTTTGTCGATTCAAGTCCATAAAATCCAATCAAAATTATCAAAACATGCTTGAATTCTATCATTTTTTTAAGTAGCATTGCCTGCTAAGATTGCATTAATGAAAAAGGTTCAGTGTTTTATGCCCTTCTTAAAATAATTTTAGCATTTTTTTAGTAAAGATGAAAGTTATACTCATCTTTTAATTATTTATAAAGAACTTCATCCGGATTTTAAATCTACAACCTCCCATATAAAAAATATTATCTTTGTCATTAGATCAAAAAGTAATACTCCATTTCTACCATGTTATAATCAAAATTTTCAACTTCCAAAATTTAACACTATTTTTTTAACAAATATAATCCTCATATCTAATTAATATGATGTTAATGGACATCAAAGATCTTTTATCTAAAAAAAAACTAAGCTTTTAAAAAACTTCATTTTAACCGTTTTAACTTCATCAAAATCTAGATTTTGATACGAAGTAAAAAACTTCTTTTAAACCGTTAAAACTGTTAAAAATCATTAAATAACCATGTTTAAACCGTTTTAACTCAAAATTATTGTCTTACCGTTAAAAACCGTAAAACTTTTTTTAAAAACTTGAAAAAACTTATATATATCTTATCTTAAATACATAAATTAATGGAAAATAGGCAAACCATCCAAAAATTTGTGATATTCGAGAATCGCGCCTTTATGATCAATGGAAAATAGGCGTGTATGATGCTTAATTATCTTAGAATTAATTATTATGTACTTGCTTTACTGAGGTGTTGAACTGTCATTATCCATTTTCCGACACGTCACGATGCGTGCAAGTCCCATCTGGAACTTTTCAGCGCAAACGAGGTTCTCAAAAAAAAAAAAATCTCACGAATCAGGACATGAGTCATGTTGTGACACGTCATGATGCATGCTATGCTAAATTCGTTTTTTTTTATTATTTTTGAGGGAAAATGCTAAATTCGTTGTTGCTAGGCAATTGGTTGATGTATGCTTGAGAGTTAGAGGTGGCAGAACCGATCTGATCCGACAAATTCGTCTGATCTGATCGGATCGAATCCGATTCGACCCGATTTTTTAAGAATTTTTAAGAAAGTCAAACTGATCAATCCGACATGAACCCGACCTGACTCGACCCGATCCGAGACCAAATGGTCTTCAATCCAATCGAAATCTATCAACGATCTGAAAAAAACACACATATAAATTGACTCGACCCGACCCGACCCCGACCCGACCCGACCCGACCCAATTTCTTCCAGAAAATCAAACTGACCCGACCCGCCCGATCCGAACCCGAACCCGACCCGACCCGCCCGATTGCCACCTCTATTGAGAGTTGAGAGTTGAGACCCACAAAATAGGAGGACGTGACATGTGCACATGCTGGTGCTGGGAATCAAGGATCCTTGACCGTGGAACGTTGCCTCCTTGACTTTGGTCCCAAAAAATCAATTGCATATTTGCATGGCAGCCATGAGTTTTTAAAATAAAATGTTTGGCAATATTTTATTTGTAGAAGTCTTTTTCGTTTTTTGTCAAAGTTTTCAAAATTGTGAGTGCTATAGAAAAAAAAATGTCTATGGGGAATTTAACCTTAAGATTTTCAGAATATTATCTCCGGACAAACAAATAAAACATTAAAATATAAAAAGAATGGAAGTATGTATATGTTCTCGTGATTTCAATAAGGTATGTATCGTCCGAACTTTTAAATTAAAATTCGATAAATTACCTTTGTTAGTACAAGATAAGCTCATGTGGTATGGTGGTGCTGATGATGATAGTACAAGTAATGAACAAAATAATAACGACACAAATTTTTATTAGGCCAGTGTACTTTTCTGCATTTTAAAGTTTCTCATGTAACCCACGTAAAAATAAATTGCACTTGTAATATAAATTTCATAATTATGAAGCACAAGCCGTCTAAATTAGCAAGTCGTTATTTTAAAAAAGATAAAATAGCACTAAACTACTAACTGAATAAATAAATGAAAAAATTTTGAATGCCCCCAACATAATGCTCCATATTGTCTCTATCACATATAAAATGATTCACAAAAAAAAAAACATAACCCATGAGCCCACATGTAGGTGAAAACAGGTAAAGTGAGGGGACAAAATAAAATATCTACCCTAAATAAATTTTTCCTTGTGAAATTTTAAAGACGAAGTAGCTTTTATTAGAATATATGCATTCAAAATCAATCTCCACTTTTAAATTTACAGGCACTTTATCCGTATAAAAGTAATCCAGAGAATTGGGATTACTGAACCGCTGAACGCTTCAAACCACCAGTTCTCGAAATAACCCAAAAAAAATGGAAGCGCGTTAAAAGATTATGCGACTTGGAAGTTTGGACAGGCGTTAGAATTTTTAATGCGAATATATAAAATCAGCCCGGCCTGATAAGCCCAGCACGAGTGTTCGGATCCAAGTTTCTCTCATTCATACTTCATAGGCCTCTTGTAAGTCTTCTCTACCATAATGCCATTACAGTCGTGAGCGTTTCCACTTTCCACCGTCATCATCTTGCCATGCGGTGCAGATTGTGATTTCAAACTGATACCGGTGCAGAAGTCTGAATGGAATTGTCGGGTTTAGTTTTCTTCCAGGTCGCTATTGCTTATCTATATTCAGTAATCGAGATACCTCAATTTGGTGCATACCATATGTTCGATGAATTGTGTGAATGATAGTCTATAATCATGAATGTATTAGGACCAAATTAAACAAGCAAACAGCAATTTCCTCTTCTACACTCCAATTATTTGCAATTTTACGACAACTGTAGATTTCTTTTTTTTGAAGCAGAGGGCGATTGCCCATCTGATCTTTTTATTGAAACAAACAAGATATTTACAGCGTTATTGACAACTGTAGATTTCAATCCTTAAGAATGTTTTCATAGTTTATACTTGTTCTTTTTTTCTCCTCTAATGTGAGGATAAGCTGACGTGGTAACAGTTCCTGGGCACCTGGCAGACTCAAATTAGCAGTATGTCACCAGTCTGACAAGTTTATATGTAGTTACAATTATTGTGAGAAATTGTAGAGAAGGCATGTATTGCACCATCTTTTGATTACCCCTGCTATTAATTTCTAGAGCTACATTATATTTAATTTCAGAATGTTTTAACAAATATTAATTGAAATTGAAATATATTTGTACTTTAGACAAGTTATAAATATTGCTTGATAAAGAGTTCATGCTTTTGATGCAGGATGATGAGGGCATGTATCACTCTAAACATCTATTCAGAAATTACTTATTCTGTTGATCTGAAAAATAAGGCGGTGTTGGAAATGGCAAGCATTTGACGTCTCTTTCAAGCACCACAGACATACTGTACACAGACTTATTTTGCACTGCATTTATCTCATAAGTGTTATTATTTTCAATACCTTCATTTTCTTCTAGTTTTTCATAGATCCAGAAAGGATTGTACCCCTGACTTGATTTCTCCACTATCAGCTCCTGATTCCTTCTTCTAGCTTTTATAAGTGATAGCATTCCCAAGCTATAGCCTATAGGATGTCAGATGTGAAAAAGAGCACCAAAACTCCTAGACACCAATTCTGGTGTGATATACCAAATCGTTCCTCTCTGCACTGATAGAAACCAAACTACTGTTCTGGGGCACAACTTTGCTGAAACAAAATCTGAAATTTTTGGTTGAAATTCTTGTCCATGATAATGTTATGTGGCTCGATGTGAAAAATGCAAGTTTTGTATATGGCATCCTTTTTGCAAATAATCAATTCCCTTTGCAATTCTCAAGGCTATATCTTTAAGCTTTTGCCAGAAAAATAACCAATGAGGTGTTCCATTAATAGGCTATCTGTTTTATTATCCTTCATTGGTCCAAGAAACCCTCAATGGAGATGTGCTTAAAAATTGCTTCCTCAACAGAGATTCCTTGTTGATTAAATGAACTTGCTACAAAATAAAAAATACAAAATAGTAATTGTATTATAAATTAACAGGTTAGCTGGTCACCACACCACAAAAAGGATTTCCTCCTCATCACCAAGTGAGGGAAGAAATGGGTAGCCTCAAGTTAGAGCCACCTTTCTAACCAAATTAGAAACTCATGAGAATTTTGTTTTCCAATTGTTTTGTATTTAAAATATCTAGATTAACATAATATTTAATCTTTCTTTGACTTTTGGGTCTGGCAAACAATAACATTCCATTCTAGCTCCTATTTGCTTAACTTACAATTGATTAATCATACTTCCTTGTTGAACTCAGAACTAGCCTTGCTTTCTCAAATTTGATATATACTCTCTTTATTGACAAAAATCAGAAACTAGAGTTGTGGAGATAAACTTTAGAATCGAAAGGTTTTAGACTTAGTAGGACAAAAACTGAATATATGAGGTGTCAGTTCAGTGGGAAAACTTAGATGACGGAGATGTTAGTTTGGATGGACGAGTAGTATCCATGAATGACACATTTCGGTATTTAGGATCGATGTTGCAGAGTGAAGGAGAGATCGATGAAAATGTTAGTCATAGAATAAGAGCTGGATGGGTAAAATGGAGACAAACATCTGGTGTTCTTTGTGACAAGAAGGTCCCAAACAAACTAAAAGGCAAGTTCTACAGGACGGTGATTAGACCCGCGATGTTGTATGGCGCGGAATGTTGGGCTACAAAAGGACAACACATCCAGAAGATGAGTGTAGCTGAAATGCGGATGTTGTGTTGGATATGTGGCCACACAAGGAAAGATTGAATCAGAAATGATGATATTAGAGACAAACTTGGGGTAGCATCATTTCAAGAGAAGCTAGTCCAACATCGTTTGCGATGGTTTGGTCATATCCAATGAAGG
The DNA here is from genome assembly GCA_037127355.1 of Schoenoplectus tabernaemontani. Classification (NCBI taxonomy): domain Eukaryota; kingdom Viridiplantae; phylum Streptophyta; class Magnoliopsida; order Poales; family Cyperaceae; genus Schoenoplectus; species Schoenoplectus tabernaemontani. The sequence goes on along the minus strand of CM073741.1, from coordinate 9,184,871 downwards.
CCTCCTGAAGCATTAGTACGCAGCGGTATTTTAAGTCGTCCTGAAAATACAAGAAGAGGAAGAGGTCGACCGAGACTGACATAGAAGGAAGCAATAAAAAGAGATTTGAAGGAATGGAATATACCCAAAGAGCTTGCTTTAGATGGAGTGTGTGGAAGATAGTGATTAATATACCTGAACCATGATTTAGGAGTTAGAGTCTAATAGTAGAGTTATAAACTTCATATTTTTAGATTTTTTAGGATTTTAGGATTTAGAATTTAGAAATAAATTTCAGAAATAGAGGTTTAGATAGGATTTTAGGATTTATAATTTAGAATTAGGTTTTAAAATAGGATTTAGAAATTGATTTTATAATAAAGGTTTATTGTACTATTATTATTATTGTTATTATTGCTACTATTATTAGTATATTATCATTATCATTATCATTATCATCTTTATTTATATATTATTATTATTATTTTATTTATTTATTTTCTTTTTCTTCCATCATATTCATTATTATCACTGATATTTGAGATCTTTGATCTTATGTTTTCCGATTGGGTTTCATTTCTAACCTACTCCAATTTATTTGGGATTAAAAATTTTGTTGTTGTTGTTGTTGTTGTACTCTCTTTATTGACAAACAAAAAGCCAACAACTAACATCCAAGTGGGTACTATAAATACAAGGCAACAAGTCATACTGGAAAGTAAAAAAAAATAAAAAAATCTCTACTGAAATTAAATCCCTATTTAACATAAGCAATAAATTATACTTTTGTACTTGCTAAATTGCTAAAATTTTCAAATTCCTTGCGAGGATACAAATGGTATGGGGGGTACTTTCAAATTATGCAAGTTACCAAGAAGCATGTTCACAACCCTTGTCATCGATGGACGGTCAGCTGGATTCCATTGTATGCACCAGAAAGCCACAATTATTAGCTTTCTCGCTATCTCCATTTCACTGGTTGTGATCTCCATTCCCAGCTCTAAATCCTCTCCAATAATCAACTGGTTGTACACCAACTCAGGGAAATAAACATCACTATGGGTTTGAAAATCAGGGTCTATACTTTTCTTACCTCCAATCAACTCTAGTAACAACATACCAAAACTGAAAACATCAGATTTGTAAGAAACAGTTCCAAAATTTCTGGAAAAAACCTCTGGTGCAATGTAACCCATTGTACCCCTTGCTGCGGTCATAATAATTGCACTTTGGTCTTTCAAGCATAACTTTGCGAGCCCAAAATCGGCAACTTTTGGTTCCAAGTTTTCATCAAGCAAAATGTTGTGAGGCTTGATGTCAAAGTGAAGAATCTGCTCATTGCATCCTTGGTGCAAGTACTCAATTCCACGCGCAATCCCGATTGAAATTTGTAGCAGTTTCTGAATTTTGGGCTCATCCTTTTTCCTTGTAACAATGTACTTCTCTAACGAGTCATTTGGCATGAACTCATATACCAGTGCACGTCTGGTTCCTTCTGAACAATATCCCAGGAGGCGAACAATGTTGACATGGTGAATTCTTCCTATCGTCGCAACTTCATTTATGAAATCTTCACCAGCACCTTTGGACCGCTCGAGCATTTTGACAGCAACTGGTAATCCATTAGGCAGCTCACCTTTATAAACACTTCCAAACCCACCCTGGCCTAATTTATCTTTGAAGTGCTTTGTTATCTTCTTGACTTCCCTGAAAGTATACCTTGCAGGCTTTGTGGTTCTGTATGTTTCTAGGAACCGTTCAATTCTTATACGGGTCTTCCTTTCTTTGTCGGCTTTTCTTGATTGGTAGAATAATGCTCCTAGTATGGTTAATATGAGCACAAAAACTACAGAAGGAATAGCTGAAAGCAGAAATATTAAATAGATAAGAAATTACATATTCTAACTCATTAGTGCATCAAAAAAACAAAACGTAACTTTTGTAATAGAATTTAGAAAATTTCGTAAATGGGTACCTGTAATGGCCTTCATATTTAGTTCTGGAAAATTAAAAATAGGGATTATGGGAGTCAGAAAATCTAATTTAATATTGAACTCATGAACAAAAGTTAAGTTCTACAAACACCTGGCATTCTATGTGATAAAAAAATCTCAAATAAATTAAAAAGTAAGTTATATATGACGGTGATTAGATCTGTAATGATGTATGATATAGAATATTGGACTACTAAAGGATAACATGTTTATAAGATGAGTGTAGCTGTCTGTAGCCATATAAGGAGGAATTAAATCAAAAATAATGATATATGAGACAAATTTGAGGTAACACCAATTCAAAAGAAATTAGTTCAACACCATTTACGATGATTTAGTCATGTCTAACGAAGTCCTCTTGAGGCATCGATACACAGATATTCTAAACCGTTCCAAAAACACAAGAAAAAATAGAGTTCACTGAGACTAACATGGGAGAAAATGATAAAAGAGATTCGAAAGAATGGAGTATATCCAAAGAACTTATTTTAGATTGGAGTGTATGGAAGATGAGGATCCACGTACCAGAATCATTTGAAGGAATGAAGTATATTTGAGATCACTGATCACTATAATTTTGGATTGGTTTTCATTTGTAGTTTACCTCAATTTATTTGAGATTAAAGACTTTGTTGTTTGCTTGTTTGAACAAAAGAACTCATCATCTATATTTGAAGGAATCTCATCATAATGCAGTGAAAATAATAAACATTTTTCATTTTTAGAAAGATCAGCAAAATTTAAATTAAGATTATTACCATGAGGCTTGCAGAATGTTTCATTTCTTGCCAAGTCATACCCACACTGTCTTCCCCTGATTTCGCATTCCAGGCAACGGTTCAATTCAACTGTTACTAACCAAGTTAATGACATCAATCTCCTCACAAGAAAATCATTAACACTGGTTTCCCATGTTACAGAGCTATCACTTTTCACATCATCCTCACTCCTTTGCAAAATTTGTATGTTACTCTGTAGCATCATACAACTTGAGGGAATCACATCCATTGGTGCATCTGTAGACACAACATAAACATACTTGCCAGCACTGCTGAGGCACAAGACAGGTCCAGCTATTGGGTCCCACGCGTTCAAAAAAAACATTGACGGGCATGTTATTAGGCTAACTGTACTGAACATTGCCCTGTATGTGAGGCTCATTAGGTTCAACACAGTCTGGTTTGTTAGTAATAGTAGGCAACTAGGCCATGAGTTCCCGAGTTCGACGGTTACATGCCCCTCCTTGTAATTTATGAATTGCACTTTTGTTGTGCCCAACTTAGGGAGGGTAAGTACAGTGTCCTTATCTGGCGAGCAAGTCAGCTCCATACCAGGTGCACCACAGGACTCTGGACTCGTATCGAGCCGGTAGGGGAATCTGATTTCGGGACCAGATTTACTACATCTAGCTGGGGGGCATTTGTGGAAAAAGTCGGTGTCATGTTTTTTACAGACGGTGATTTGGATATGAGACTGGAGAAAGAAGAAAAGAAAGAGAAGGATTGGAAGCATAGCCTTGTGTTGTGAAAATGAGGTATCAAAGAGATGGAAGAAACTTGTGTAGAAATGGAGAGAGCTGAAGAATTAGTCAGAGCTAAGCCTTGGTTGACTGCTTGGCTGATATTTAATTCAATTGTGTAATTGGTTCTCACCAGGAAGCTTCCAATAGGTATGTATTTCGTTCTAACGAGTAATAGTTGAATAAACAGTAGTCTCGTGTACAGTATCAGACTGTCTGTACTCTGGAATATTTCTTTTAATTATTAATCCAAATGTCTGGGCTTAGGACAGATGGACAAATGTCCGAGGGCCTTCAACCTTCAACCAAAAAAAAAAACAGGCTTATGTCATGTTCATTTTTTTTTAGGTAAAGGGTTGTTCCATATTCATGGTCAACAGATTAAACCAATCACCAAGCATATATAGAATTAGAGAATGCTTTTTAATCAAATATATAGAATTGGACATTGATATCTTGTGAAAAGATTTTTTTCTTGAATATAATATTTTTCTTTTCTTAATTGGTTGAATAAACAGTAGGCTTGTGTACAGTGTATCAAACTGTCTGTACTCTGTATATATTTTTTTAATATTAATCCAAATATCTAAGGGTTTCAAACTTGAACCAAAAAAAAAACAGTATGCTTGTGTCATATTCATTTTTCAGGTTAAGGCTTGTGCCATATTCATGGTCAACAGATTAAACCAATCATCAAGCATATATAGAATTGGAGATTGATATTTTGTGGAAGGCTTGTGCCATATTTTTTTTTCTTGAATATAATATTTTTAATCAGACATATAATAGAATTGGAGATTAAACAATATTTTTTTTCAAATTAATTTGGAGAAATATTTTTAAAATAGAAAAGTTATCATTATGTTTTTTTAGATTTATTGATTGGTTGTGTTTTAAAATATAGTGCCTCATTTATATAAAACATCTTTAATAGTTAATGTTTAATGGAATATAAAACTGCATATGTAAAGGTATTTTAACAAGCAATGAGACCTACTTTTTAAAATGAGATCCTATGTGGAGAGAACTTTATAAGAAATCAAATTTTAGTTAACTGATTATCTTTTATTATTGTAGAAATATATTGATAGGTCGAGTTATTTTTCTAATTCCATTCAACATTGATTCGTTCACATAATTCATTTTTTTATTTTCTGAGAACTATAGGGGAAAAGTATCGGCTAAATATGGTCATTCCAGAATTGATCAGTTGGCTCCCTCCAGACAATCTCTATCAGTGGAATTTAAAAACTTCTTGCACCGATTATTTTTTATTATAGTACCATAAAATTAAAGTACCAATTTAGCTAAATAACAAGCCTATATACATAATTTTGTTGCACCACTGACGACCTGACTTAGGTTACATCTTTGCTGGAAAGTGAAACTGTGGAAACTCGACCAGATGAGGCCCTGAGGGAATATATTAGCAAGTTGCCTTCAATTGACAGCTCACATCTAAATATCTCGTTCAAATTGTCACCCGAAGACTTTGACCAGAGAACCACCACAACTTTCTTTTAATGTCGTGTAATTTCTGGTAGTAAATGAACTGATAACTGTGTCGTGTGTGCCACGTACTAATACTTAACGTTATATTAATACATGTTTATATGTTTAGATGTGCTTGATTTAATGTATCAAAGTCATAAAATCAGAACATATATGTTTAAAATATGACATGTCTAACACGTCATGTGTTTATGTTTATATGTATTTGTCATGTGATAATATTTGTGTATTACATATAAATTTGAAAAATTGTAAAAAAAACTCAGAATAATTAAAAAAATATGATAAAGTTTGAAAAAAATAAAAAAAAAAACATAAAGTGTTAGATATGTCTTTATATATATATTACACATGCTAAATGTGTGTGTTCATGTTCATATTCGGTATGCTAGACGTACATATTTAACTATGTTAAAATTATTTAGAAGATAAACATATATATTTAATATTATAACACATCTGATATGTGATCATGTTATGTACTAACACGTATAGACACGCATACATATTCATATATATATTTATACGTGTATGCTCATGTTTCAAATATCATGACACGCATACGTATTCATTCATGTTGTTTAGTGGCTAGTTGGTATGTCAAAATTTAATTCTTACGAAGGGGAGGTTTAACAATACAAATTTCAAGGCAGGCAAAAGAAATGAAAAATCGGCTGTTATTTTAAAAGGGCAATTGATTTCACTGAAATAAAAAATGACGTTCTCCATTCACAAAATTATACATAGGTCTTATATTAAAATAAACTCTATACCATAGGAACCTATCATATATATATACACACACACATAAGGCAGTGTCATTTAACTTAAGAAAATTTAAATTAGTGTCAAGCCCTACTGATAACTGTTTGAATATTGCTCCCTTGAGAACTCTGAGATAATAGATAGATGATAAGAGTGCCTCATTTCAGACTCAGTTGTATCATCCGAGCCTTTTGAAGCAAAAAACGGTCTCGGTGGCACTGTGAATGAATCAAGGTCTGATTCAAGCATCTCGATAACTCTACTGATATCAGGGCGATCTGACGATTTGATTTGGATACACCATAGTGCAACTAAACAAAGCTTCTTTTCCACCTCTGATATATCGAAATGTATATTAATTTCATTGTTTTGTTGTTGTTCAATCAGCTTATCATATATCCATGACGGATAATATACCTGGCTCAACTTATCTATATTGCGATCAGCATTTCTTCGACCACCAACCATTTCTAGAAGAAGCATTCCAAAACTGTAAACATCGGACTTGTGTGATATAGCACCAAAGCTCCTAGATATTAATTCAGGAGCCATGTAACCGACAGTTCCTTTTGCAGCACTAACAGTAACAAGGCTGTGTCCCCTGGGGTACAACTTTGCCAGACCAAAATCAGAAATTTTGGGGGTGAAATTCACATCAAGCAAAATGTTATTTGGTTTGATATCAAAATGCAAAATTTGCATGTCACATCCTCGGTGCAAATACTCAATACCTCGTGCAATGCCCAAGGCTATTTGATTGAGCTTTGCCAGGGTAAAAGTGCGGTGACCGACTTTATTACCAGTAGCAGCAAAAATGTATTTGTCAAGAGAACCATTAGGCATGTACTCATAGATGAGAGCCCTTTTTGATCCTTCAGAGCAAAATCCAACAAGCCTTACCACATTGAAATGGTGGATTCTACCGAGAGTGGAGACCTCACTGATGAAATCATCTCCATTGCAACTCGAGTTGTCCAGCATCTTCACTGCTACAAGTACACCACCAGGAAGCACGCCTTTAAATACAGAGCCGAATCCACCTTGTCCAAGTTTTTTTCTGAAATTTCCTGTGATTGTGATTATATCGGTATACGCATACCTTGTCGGCATTAGGCTTTCTTGATTTCGAAGGAACTTCTCTATATTGTCAGTGGATGTCATTGATTTAAGCAGAAGGTAAAGTAAGAAGACCAAAATAGTAGGCGGCATTAGGAAAACTCTGACGGTAAGCATCCACGCTGCATTTTGACATCATACCACATACTCTTAATCAGATCAAGAATTTACACAAAAAAAAAGATTGATATATTATTTAAGCTATCCTATATATCAACCAAAACATTTTCAATTTGGTGAATCATCATATCATTCAGCTAAAACATTTTCAGTTTGGCAAATCCTCATATCATTTGGCTAAAATATTTTCAATTTTGTGAATCACCATATCATTCGGCTAAAACATTTTCAATTTGGTGAATACCATCTCTATCCATATATAGCATCAATAACACAAAATAAAAGAAAATTAGATAGAATATTAACAAGTGACGTACTTAGCAGCATCTCTCCAATCATTGGTGCATACCATCCAATGGTTTCTATCCATGAGATGCGCATCAGACTGGTGTACTGAAGTGAAAATCCTTGCTGGAGAAGCTTGAAAGCATCACCAGTAGAATTATCTGTCATAGAATCCAACAAAGGAAACAAGGCGAGATAGGAACACGACGGCTTGAGGTACAATACCGTGTATGTGAAAAATCCTGTTGCTAGGTAAACAAACGAGTTGTTCTTACTCATGCAATTAACTGGCCGATACGTGTAATCATTTAAAATTGTTTCTCTGTACTTCACTAGTAATCCCCATTTCATGGGGTTATAGGTTTTTTTCAGCATTTTAGGAGATGGCGATACTGTTGGAACAGTGCAACTGCCTTCGGCAAATCTTTCAATCATGAAATAGATATAGTACGAATCTATTTTGGTAACGATATACTTCTCCGGTTGAAAGATCTGAAGAATGGTTTTGTTCCCTTCACAATTTAGCTCATATTGTGGTTCGGTAGTGCATGTGGATGCGTCGGATTTCAGGTAGAATGGGTATTTTATTTGTAGATTTCCACATGAAGATTGACGGCATTTTCGGTGTGTCCATGAGAGACATGAAGCTTGCTGAACTAGAGAGAGAAGAAGAGGAAGAAGCAGCCATAAGAGAAGGAAAAGGGAAGAAGATAGAGGTGGTGTCATGTATGGTGTCTAGAAAGAAAATAGAGCAGCACGAGATTAGTTAACTAGTTCTATTTATTTAGAGGTCCCCAATCGTTAATTCCCTCTTGTCACAAAAGCAATACTCAACATAAAGGCTTTAAGCCCCTTCCTTCACACTACCAATCGTTAAACATAATTCACATATGTTTAATGAAACCAGTGTGTAAGGGCATTGACCCTCAAAAACAAAAATTAATTTTCTCTTGAAACCCACCGAAAGCTGCTATCGATTATTAATTAACTCATCAAAAGAATACGTTCATGTCATTTGAGTGTGATTGACTCCTGACTTCCTGTTCATTTGTAAGGAATTTCCACGTTACGGTACCAACTACCAAATATCAAATCAGCAAACAATATCCGCGTGAAGATCCCATTGATTTATTAATTAAAAGGGAATAATCTAATTCAGTTAAGGCCATACAAAAGTTTTACATTTGACGGTAACCGTGAAAGCATTCAAAGTCAACTTTCACTACGTTGACTACTTTGGATTCAACTTCGACGGTAACCGTGAAAGTAGGGTCATACGATCAATTTTCTCTATTAATTTTATTTAAATCTTTTCATCTTTTTAAATCTAAAAATTTATATAAAATATTTTTTTCTCTGCTGACTTAAAATAATATGTGTAATGATCTTAACTCCTAAAATAATTTATTTTTTTATATGATCATTTATAGATTATTATATATTTAGTTATATTATTTATTATTATAATAATTATTATTGTTAATTGTCATTTAAAAATATGATATCTAAATTTTCTTAAATGTAAAATTTAATATTATTAATTATTTATTTAAGAACTATATTGTCGGGGCAAAATTCGAGTTATAACTCTAGTATTCAATAATGTTCCATTCAGATAATTTACATACCATTTTTTAATCTTAATTATTTATATCCGAATACTAAGTTATAATATATTACTGAATATATATCATAAAAGAATAACATTATTCTCCCTAATAATTGAATAGATATTATGAATTTTAATATTAAAATTAATAATATATTTTTAAATAAATAACAGTACTGAAAACTTATTTTATTGTACACTTCAATAGATTTTATAAATTTTAAGTAAATTTTATATTTATTTTTGATAATATATACATATTATTCATATTCATATCCGAAATTATCCGTATTTGTATACGTCAATATCTACATTCGTACTCATATTCAAAAAATAAAAAACAGATATAATTTTGATCTATCTATCCCTTTGCGCCCCCACGTGTAAGTAATACAAAATGGAGGGAGAAAAGGAGTTACACGCACAAGAAATGAAACGTGGAAAAATGAAAAGTATCAATCCAAATTTTTCCTTCATGTTTCTATAAACCTCGGGACTGGAGAGTACGTAGTTTATTATTTCACTTCAATAATTGAAAATGAGGGTGAATTTTTTTAATATTAAAGATATGAAAAATGTAAAATAATGCCAGAAATTATGTAAATGCATAAATTATAAATAAATCTGAAAAGTTCTCCTTATGCATTTACTGGAGTATGCGAAATAATCGAGTCACAGCAGCATTTAAATCAGCGTCATAAATCTGGCTCATCAGTTATTTGTAACACAAAGCTACTAAAACTTGCAACACAGAATCCGGACAAATGAAACACAAGAGCACCATTGTTTCTTGCAAAATATTTCAAGGGCCCAGGAGCCCGGACTGGACCCCTTTAGTTCCATCTTGACCCTCAACCAGCTGAGAGGGAGAGGAGAGAGAACTCTTTACATAGGATCCGTTTGGCAAATCAAGAAATAGCTTTGCAAGAATGGTAATTTTGGAAGAATGATGGAATAGTATTTTTTTTTTGAAGAGTGGTAGAAGAGTGGTATTCTTGACTATTCGGAAGAGCGAAAATATCGTTTGGCAGTTGTTACTCAGAATAGTTAAAATATGAATAATTATGATACTAATAATGATGATGATAATAATAATAATAGTAAAATAATAATCATAATAGTAAGATAATAATAATAATAAAGTAATAAAAAATAATCATAATAAATAATAATATTATAATAGTAATATAATAAAAATATAAACATAATCATAATATAGTAATATAATAATAAAAAATTATAATTACAATCATAATTATAATAATATAATAATAAGTAATCATAACTTTAATAATATAATAATCATAATCATAATCATGATAATAATAATTATAGTCATAATCATAATAATATAACCATAATCATATTCATAATAATATAATAATAAAAATATAATCATAATCATAAAAATAATTATAAATAATTATAATTATAATAATATAATAATAAATGAATCATAACTATAATCAACATATAATAATATAATACAACATGATAAAATAATAATAAAATAATAATAAATAATCATAATAAATAATAATATTATAATAGTAATATAATAAAAATATAAACATAATCATAATATAGTAATATAATAATAAAAAATTATAATTACAATCATAATTATAATAATATAATAATAATAAGTAATCATAATTTTAATAATATAATTATAATATAATAATCATAACCATAATCATGATAATAATAATTATAGTCATAATCATAATAATATTACTATAATCATAATCATAATAATATAATAATAAAAATATAATCATAATCATAAAAATAATTATAAATAATTATAATTATAATAATATAATAATAAATTAATCATCACTATAATCAACATATAATAATATAATACAACATAATAAATTAATAATAAATAATAATAATCATAATCATCATAATATAATAATATAATAATAAATAATCTTGATCATAATAATATAATAATAAAATAATTATATTTATATTCATAATATAATAATATAATATTAAAATTATATTTATAATAATAATAAATAATATAATAATACTAATGGTAACGATAATATAATAACAATAATGATAATAATAATTTAATAATAATAATAAATAATAATCATAATATTAATATATTAATAAATTATAATCATAAATATAATATAATAATATAATAATACTAAATCTTAATCATAATCATAATATAATAATATAATATAATATAATCAAACAATAATCGCTATTCCGATTTATGAGAGCTAATCCGGTATTCCACCTATAAGTTGGTATACCGGATTAGCACTATTCCGCACTCTTCTACTTAGTCTAAAATTCGTTTGGCAAATTAATTCATCAGAATAGCTATTCTATTCTAACTTTTTGCTATTCCGTTGGGTGCCAAACGGACCCATAGTTAGAATATATCATACCTACTAATAACACTACCTAGTAAAAGTATACAAAGTTCGTTCGAGAGTTTGCATATACAGTGCCGGATGTAGATTAAGCAAAAATGGGGTTCAATGTCCTCCATTTGATTTTCAATTTGTGCAATTTACGTGATATTTTTCATATTATATAAATATTTAACTTATATTTGAACCCCATAAAAATATAAATTATTTTTATTGTCACCTCATAATTGTAATTATCTTTTTATTTCATTATTTTTATATAAATATAAGAAATTTGATATGATAGAACCCCATTTCAATTTTTTCTGGCTCAGCCGTTGAGCAAATAGCACACAACAGCTAACTGCCTCACAACACCCAAGTTCTATCTTCTCCGAACTATTCACATAGAATATGACATGATATGTACTAATAACACTACCGAGTAAAAATAGACAAAAGTTCTTTGGAGAGTTAGCATATAGCACACAGTAGCTTACTGCCTCACAACACCCAAGTTCTATCCGCTCCGAACTATTCAGATAGATAATCTCTTATCCTGATCTCATGCTAAATCCCCTTCGAGATAGTGCGTATATCAGTACTTGATCCGTTAGGACGCTTAAATAGTAATTAATGCTTATCCAGTGCTCGGAAGATCAGAAATTTAGTGTCAAGTATGAGCGAGTTGACATCTCAAAATAATTTATTGGACGTGGGTTAGTGTCAAGGATACATATTTATATATGCTTTTGTCCTTAATTTGTTGACCTGTTAATCGAAAGACAAATACATACTCTTCTTACCTCCTATCAACTCTAGTAACAACATATCAAAACTGAAAACATCAGATTTCTGAGATAAAAGTCTCAAAATTTCTGTAAAAAACCTCTGGTGCAATGTAACCATGGTACCCCCTTGCTGCGGTCGTAATAATTGCACTTTGGTGTTTCAAACATAACTCTGCGATCCCAAAATCGGAAATTTTTGCTTCCAAGTTTCATCAAGCAAAATATTGTGAGGCTTGATTTCGAAGTGAAGAATCTGCTCATTGAATCCTTGGTGCAAATACTCAATTCCACGCGCAATCCTGATTGAAATCTTTTCTGTTAAGTTTTCTGTGTTGTAAATTGTAACGTACTGTTCTGGTTTAAAAACTCTGAAATAACTTTACGGATATGATCTTCATTGTATGGTGGTGAACTTTTCTTTGGGAAACTATATTGTGCTTTTATGTATTAAAAAAATAGTGGAAAAATGTGCTCGTATGCAACATCATAATGAATATTTTAGCTATATCTTCAATGCAACATTGTATTAGTTGTTCTAAAAATTCTCAAATCTACCGAAATTATGGTGGATAAGAATAATATAAAACGTGGAACGTGTTGAGCTTGAAATTGACTGAAATCAACTGATGAGATTGCCTGAAACAGAAACTGACCCAACCAAATTCCAAATTGGGCCTGCAAAGAAAATAAGGCCCCAATTTTGGGCTTCTTCAAAAGGCTGCTATCAGGTCCAATTCCAACAGGTTCGCGCTTTCTCCCTCCTCACTCCTCGACGGGGTCGAGGTCCCGAGGGTTTATCAGTCGGAATTTCCGAATTTGAACGAAGCTTCTTTTCCCTCTCAGAAATTAAAGTATCAGATTGAACCAAAGCGCCTGAGCCACCACCGATTGCAAACTGGAACTACAACAATGTCCTCTCTGTTTCTAAAGAGACTTTCTTCCTTCTTCTCCCCCTTTTCTTTGCACTACCGCCACCACATATTCAAGCCTAGGCACATCCTTCTGAAAATTGTTCTCATGGTCACAATTGTATCTCTATTTAATGTTTCATTAATTTAGTCGATCTCTGTTATGCTCCATCCTTTCCTTTAAGTGCATGCATCTAAACAAGTTCTTCCCAGGCATTAAACATAGGGGCTTTTACTGCCAACACTTCAAAATCGGGTAAACTTGATGAGCTAGTATTTTTTGTGGTTATGGTGAAACCTTATATGCCTCTGTACTAGAGTAGCTTATCTTTCAGTTTGGATATTGTTTCATCCATATTTTGTTTTCTTTTGTTACATTGTTTTTTTAGGGAAAATTAATTAATTACCACTGCAAAACTATGCAGAACTATGAAATTAGAAAAATGCCACTCCAAAGTTGAGCCTTTGATAAATGCCACTCTAAATCTAATTTTATTAGGAATTTGCCATTTTTACTGTACAAAATTAAAATTTTACTAGAAAAATATATTTTTTTGTTGTTGTACCCAAAATACCCTCAACCCATGTCTCTTACCATGCTCTCACTATCCCTTCTCAATTCACCTTGCTTGCACAACCCATCTATAAAAATGTTGTAGGTCACGACATTAGCTCAAGCCCTTTGGAAATCATGTCATACAGGAATTGACGAGAAAGCTTCACATGCACCTTTGTGGAGCACAAGTCAGCTCAGTTAGAGAAGCTAATTTTTGGAATTTCTAAGGAAACCACTGCATAAAACTTTCTTATTATTCCTCCAATTCTTCTAGGATTTGATAATACCAGAAAAAATGAGGAAAAAAGTGCCCAGAAATGACCGGGGTGTGCTCGGGCAATGATGATTTTTTCATCAGTTGAAATCCCCAAAGCTAAGCGCATCAAGAAGGTTGGTGTTTAAGAGGTGGAGAAATATGGGGCAGGTACTAAGAGAGTGTCTTCTCCATTTGTATCGAACTAGGAACAATAGGTTTTGTTTTAGATATTTCTTCTCGAGATTTTGGGGACCGATTCATGAATGAAGTTGAAGTTTTGAGCCAAAACTACAAGGTGGGAAGCAGTAGAGTTGAGAGTGAAGATTGCATTCTCGATTTCATCTTTCTTGCAAAACCAGTCTATAACCTGCTGCCACTACCATCGCTTCTGCCGCAACCGTTCCCACTGCCACTCTCTCCCGCTGCCGCATCCCGTTATCGTTGTTGCTCCCGCTAGTAGTACAGGAGGAAAGGGACATGGAAGGGAATTGAGGGTATTTTGGGTATAACAATAAAATACTGCATTTTTATACTGAAATTTTAATTTTATACGTTTAGAGTGTATTTTTTAAAGGCTTAATTTTGAAGTAGCATTTTTCTAATTTCACTGTTTTGTAGTGGTAGTTTACTATTTGTCCCTTTTTTATGTTGGTTAATGAATAATGAGTGACAGTCAAATTTGAGAAAATAAAATATGCTAGTACAGATGAAATTTATTACAGAAATTAGGCAGTATATTGATATTTCTATTTCTTAGTTAGAACTTGTTTGTGCTATTGAATGTTGAAATCTGTGATTTTTTTTATCTGTATTGCTTTTTGTATTTTTAGTAACAATATCTTTTATATACAATTATTTTCAAGTACAAATTTACAAAATCCAATCCCTTAAAAAATGTTTAAATTGCATCATTCTTTTTTTTTTGCAATTGTTAGTTACAAATTAATAAATATATTAAGCTGTAGTTACAATTACAAATGGGAGTAACGATCTAATAAACCAAGCAAGTTGCATCTATATATTTGATAACAGTCTTCGTGAACAAACTTCAACAAGTAATGTAAATAATGCCAGTCTTTTTCCTTGCCCAATTAAAGACAAATCTTTTGTTTATTTTCTTTAGAGAAACTGCAAATAGTGAATGTAGATGTGAGACAAGCTTCGGGTTTAGGGTAATGTACTGTTCAGGTCCAAGAACTTTGAAATAACTTAGACAGAAAGGGAGAGGAGAGAGAACTCTTCACATAGAATATTACATGATATGAAATTATGAACTACTACTACTAATGCTACCGAGTAAAAATACACAAAGTTCGTTCGAGAGACGTTAGCATATAGCGCACAGTAGTTCAGTAGCTAACTCGCTCACAACACCCAAGTTCTATCCGCTCCGAACTATCAGAATTTCAGATACATCTCTTATCCTGATCACGTGCTAAATTGAATCCCCTTCTAGAGATGGTACGTACGTATCAGTACTTGATCCGTTAGGACCCTTAAATAGTAATTAATGCTTATCCAATAGACCAATACTCGGGAAAGCAGAATTTTTAGTGTAAGTATGAACGAGTTGACATCTAAAAATAATTTAACTTTAAATAACTTATTGGAAGTGGGTTAGGATTAGTGTCAAGACTCAGGGATACATAAATTACATATGCTTGTCCATGGGCGGATGCAGGATTTTAATCAGGGGGAGCAAATATCGAATTGTAATAGCTTATCGAGTTTAAATCCATTAACTAATCGGTACTAAATAAAAAAATAATTATTTAATATATATTCTTATCTAATAAAAAATTTATTAGAATAATAACATTTTATATATTAAAAATAACAATAAAATAAAACTCAAAGTAATAGATAATCAAATTGATGAAGAAAATTTTCGTCTATAAAACTTTATATTTTGATATCTTTGCATAATTATTTCATTATACATGATATTAAATATTTTTTTCTCAACAAAATTAATCAGACAATCTAGGGAGGCAAACTACCGAAAGTATTACCGAAAAGAACTGTTTTTCAAAATCTAGAGGGGCCGCTGGTCCCCTGAAATAGTGTGCATCCGCCCCTGTGCTTGTCCTTTGTTGACCTCTCAACCGAGAGACCGAACGGGTACAATGAGATGAAACTAGTTGGATATTTTAGTCTACATCAAAATATGAGAAGTCGGTACTGTACTGCTGTGAAGAATTCTTACTCACATCTCCATGAATTTGATTCTTTTTGTCCGCACCGATTGGTTGAATTTATTATTATACTTTTTGTCTCAAATGTATACCGACCGTATTTATACTTATTTGAGTAAATTATCCTTAAATATATTTATTATGATCCTTGAAATTTCAAAAAAATATCAACTCTTTTTTTCTCTTTAGAGTACCACTTTATTAGTTTACTATCATCTTAAGTCCTTGATGCCTCAAAAAATCAGTTTATTATCCTATTCCAACATATCTCATTTCCCTAAAGTGAACAAGACTTTTTTGGCGCCCATTTTTTATTATTTTATTTTTAAATGGATCCGATAACAGATGGAGGTAGACGGCCAAACCCATATTAAAAAAAAAAACTCCTACTAATAGAAGTTTGAAAATTGGAAAGCATACTTTGACAAACGCAGTAAAATTAAAGCAGAATAAATTAAATTATTTTAAAACAATAATGTTTGATAATAATGAAATAAATTAACGAAGTAATTTGTATAATATATATTGAAAGAAAAAAATTAATATTTTAATTTTAAAATATTTATAGAGATGTTTTAATTTTGCCCTACCTTAAATCACCTATATAATATTTCAAAGTATTTCCTACACATTTACTGCCCGAATAGGTTATAAGTGGCAGAAATCAAGGCAGATGGATTAGTAATCCAACTTTTTGGCCCATTACTAAGCAGATAGATTCCTTTGGGACTTGAGTTCTGATGGATCTGATCTGCTGGTGGGTCTCTCTGCTGATTGCCTAATATAATGAGGAGGCATGCAGTCTATTATCTATATATATATTCTTGTACTACTTATATCCTAATAATTTTAGTTAGTTATTTAAATTTCAAATGGAAAAGAAAAATTGCGCACTTTATGTTTTGATACATCACATCAAAGTTTACCCGTTCATGAATGTTGTTTTCGGCGAATAATGAGATAGGAGGAAAATAAATCACTTGTCCCCATTTTTTTTTTTTTCTGAAAAATTTCAAGGCTCATTCTGTCATTCATTAAATAGTAGTTTTAGTACTTTTCCTATTGACTTGAACCAAATTATCTACCTTTTCGCCTGTATTTGAGATTCATTGGACATATCTTCCGGGTCAACAAAAGTGGAAACGGTACTCGACTTCGAATCCAAGTCCAACTTTCAAGGAGCTCCAGCGTATTTGTTGATATTTTTAATAATGAGGCTAAGATTTTAAGTTTTTTAAGTTTATTTTTCTCACCATTGATTTTGTTTAAATTTTTTCATCTTCTTCAAATTAAAAGTTTATATAAAATAGTTTCTCTATTCTCATTTAAAATTATATTTAAGATGAAATTTAACACTTAAAATGATTTAATTTTTCATATGATTATTTATAAATTATTATGTGTCTAATTATATTATATATTATTATAATAATAATAATTATTATTATTATTACTACTTAGCATTTAAAAATATTATGTCTAATTTTATTAAATATATTTAAAATTTATATTATTAATTATTTATTTGAGTACTATATTGTTAGAGCAAACTTGGAGTTACAACCTAGTTGATAGAATTGTTATTACGTTACGTCTACTGTGATTTATTTAATAAAAATCAGACTAGTAAGCGGGAAGACATATTAAAGTCGCTACTGAGAATTTGCTTCCTTGGCCAATATTTTAAAGTACAACAATAATTCTGCTTTTAAAAAGAACATGATAATTATGCTTAAATTTTGATCATATTTATTAAATTTTTGGTTGAATGCATATATGTTCCGAACTTTAGGGATGTAACTATCTAGATGTTGTCTTCTTAAAATAAAAAATAAAAAAAAAAGAGTGGAAAGCAATTCATGCTCAGATTGTTAGATTGTTACATGCTCTTAATTCAAAAATATATTAATTATCTTTAAATTTTAATTTATATTACTCAATGAATATTTTATATTTAAACTTATAGGATATACAACTTTTTCCATTTTATAATATTCTAAGTATTTATTTTGTATTTATAAATAAATTTAAAATAAAATAGTAATAAAATAATAAATGTTTGCATATAACAAGAAATCACCTTTAAATTTTCAAAATAAATATTAAAAAAAATTGTAAATCCTAAAAGATTTTGAGATAAAAATTATTAAATAGATATTTTTTTTTACTAAGAGCCGGGACCGTGTTCATAGCCTCATAGGACACTACTTATAGACATCGGTGTATATATATTATGTAAATAACTTAAACCGACACAACTTTGTTTCGAAGTAGTAATGCTGACCCGCATTATGCCATCGCGTCAAATTTATCACATTTTGCTAGAAATGAATATATTGAACCGATCGGAATAGTTCACTTCTTGACTGATATAAATCTGACCCGAATCTGTTAAAAATAGAGAATTAAATTATTCGAATTCGTAATTGACCGAACATAAAAAGTATATAATATTTTATTTATATTTAAAGCAATCTAAAATGTATATGATCTAAATCTTCTATAGATATATAATATTTTATTTATATTTAGCTTATATGATCCTTAAGAAAAAAAGAAATTTTATAGTTAAAATTGTAAATTGAGTATATTTTTCTAAATCATTAAAATCGGTTACAACTTTCATTTAATAAATAAAGACAACTCGTAAATTTATTTATTAAACATAACCTCCCAAAGTACCAATCTTTATATGACTACTTAATGTCATGTGAAAGTCCGAATTTCAAGTTTTACCAACCAATTTTATGCCGAATATATTTTTTTAAGTCTTATATTTTATTAATTTGATCTAATTGTTTGACTGATAAGATCCCAAATAATAAAACTGAATTGAATAATTTAATTTCAAATGTAAAACCACATATTTTTTATAAGATATTTGACAATATAACTCAAAGTAGAAAATAATTCAAATTCAAATAAATCAACTAATATGATCCAAATACAATTCGATATGTTTGATTTATATCTAAAACTCACACCTTATTATATATAGCTTTAGAACAACAACAACAAAAACCAATAAAGCCTTTAATCCCAAATTTATTATATATAACTTTGATCAACAAAAATCTGATATTTAAATCAACCAATATCAAGTGATATAGTTGTTCAATCCATAAATGTACCGAATTTAAAATTAATTAATACAGAATAAACCGATTTTGATGTCAATAGAAAATTATATATAAGTCCATAATCGAAAATAATCTGACCCCACCCGATTTGCATGTACTGAACTTAAAATTTATTAATACAGAACAAACCGATTTTGTTATCAATATAAATCATATATAAGTTTGTACTCGAAAACAATCTGACCCCGTCCGATTTGCATGGTCTACATTCAGTGCTCAGAGGTGAAGAGTTCTGTCAGGGTCTTAGAGAGAGTTTAATAGGCTTTAAGGTGTTGCGCACCGGTCTACGAAGCACTGACAAGTTTAGAAAGTTGTCGTACCCGTGTCTGACATGTGTCGGACACTGACACGTCATGATACGCGTTTGACATGGTCCAAAGACAGATGAAACAGAGTCAACGTAAAATATATGGGCATGACACACGAAGACACGTATGAGACACTATCACCCTGACCTTCCTGCGGTTGGAACGTCTCCACAGTCCACACCCACAGAACCAAATCCGATATTATTCTTGTCCAATAATAGAGCCATCCTTTATATCAAAACAAATATAAAATAAATCTGAAAAATTAAAAAAATCTATAGATATATTCTTTTTATTTGTAGATTGATATTCTGTCAAATTTTATATAATTTTATTAAAATTTGATAGTTCACCAAAATTTATCACATTTAACGGTTTTTCATTAATGTTAGTAATAATTTTAATTTAATAGTTTTTGATGGATTATCAAGTATTAATGAAATTATATAAAATTTGACGGACTATCAACTTACAAGCAAAAAATATTTTCATAGATTTTTTAAAAATTTTAAATTTATTTACATTTTTATTTAAAAAGAGGATTTCATTGTTGGACAAGAATAATAACAGATTTGGTTCCCACACCCACGTGCCTGGAAAGCTATACAAAGTTGTTTGAGTGTGATTAGAACTGTTGCCCCCAGAGTTCAGAAATAAAACTAAACTGCCACTCGACCATGGCCTCGAGTATTTAAGTAGATGCCAAAACATTTACTTCGAATAACTTAAATTGCATTATCAACGTTTAAAAATCACTCAATAATCAATATTTTACAAGTTTACAACTGCTTTAACGCAAATAAAAAAAAATTAAGTGATCCGTCTATCACGCATAGTAAGTTTCTAAGAAAATGTAAAGTTCATATCTAAAATGTTTGAATTAGCACTATATTTAAAACATAAATTACATGTGCTATGTTTTTGATATTTTAAAAATTAACAGATCACATGAGTTAGCAAAATTTTCATCATATATCTAATTTGGATATATATATTTGAATGCTTATATTTTTTGTTTAAAAATATACATTAATTTTAAATTGAAGCTGTGTTAAAATATATGTTGTCTCTATTTTATTAAAAATATCATATCATGCGGTGTTTTATTGTGTCGGACACGACACTCGTATCCGTGTATGTGCTACATAGACATCGGTACTATATCCTTGATATTTTTCTCCTTAAAATTTTCTTAATGGGTCATAGTAGGGGTGTTAATGGGTCGGTTCGGTCGGGTCATCATTATTTTTTTTTTTTGACCCAACCCGATTATATTCAAGTCAAAAAATCTTGACCAATATCCGACCTGATCTATATAAAATAATTAAACATCTATTAATTATTATTATATTATTTTAAATAATTAAATATTAATTAATTTTAATTAGTATATAATTAATGTATATTTAAGATTTAGTTAGTACTAAATCATAAATTACTTCAAAAAATTAATTAATTGAATCAGATCGAGTTGACCTAAAATCAACCCGACCCGATTTAAATAAAAAAATTAAATTTATATTTAATCTATTTATATTCAAATTATATCGGATCAAGTTAATTTCGGACCAAATCAGATTATTCGGGTCAGATTAATAATTCACACCACCCCTAGGTCATAGTCTCACGGAAATTATTAATTTGGGAGTTGGGACCGTATTTGACTCTGACCGAGGTGATAATAATATTTATTTCGCGCGTGACAAAAATCTCACAACAGCTCACTGTCTAGATACTCTGGCTGGCACACCTAAAAATGCATATTATTTTTCACAGAATAAAATACAAAAATAATAAAATACATTATTATAGTAGATTATATATTCTCTAACATTTGTAACATTTTATAATGATGAACGTACTTGTTCTTTAGTCAATTTAACGCCAAAACGATTCTCGTTAACTTTCATGTATTCTAATAAAATCAGTATCTTATAGAGAGATAGATTATTGTGAAAAAGTTTGCATTTTAGTCGATATGTAAATATGTCAAAAAAATATATTTTAAAAATACAAAAAATTATTTATTATTTTCATTAAAAAATTTATATAAAAACCTTATGAGATACAAAAATTTAGAATATTTTGAGTCTTTTAAGTCACTCTTTTAAATTAAAAAAATAATACAAACATTGTTATAATTTTTAGCGTTGTTTTTTGAAAAATTCAAAAGAGTGGCGTAAAAAAAATCAAAACACTCTAAATTTTTGTATCCCATAATGTTTTCATATGAAAATTTTAATGAAACTCATAAATTAAAATTTTAGAGACTTTAAAATATATTTTTTGACGCATTTTACATATCCGCTGAAATACAAATGTTTTCATAATATTATATATATATATAGTCCGACTATGATGCTTTGCAAAGCACAGAGACGTTGTGTGCTTTGCACTCTATTCTTAATTTTAAGTTAGAAATGACCGATCTGAACCATTCAATCTAATTTTCATATCAAAATCTATTAGTAAACCAAAATTTATATATTTTTTAAAATTTTTTTGCTATTTTTTCTGGTTAGGAGAAAAATGACTTGATTCTCCCCCCTATCCAAAAAAATAACAAATGAATTCTAAAAAATTTAAAATTTGGTTTACTAATAAATTTGGATATGGAGATTAGATTGAGCGGTTTGAATCAATCATTTCTGACTTAAAATTAATAATAGAGCGCAAAACACATAACGCTCTTGTGCTTTGCAAAGCACCATAGCCTAATTCATATATATATATATATATATATCAGTAGATCTTTTGGAATTCATATTTATTCTTCAGACAAGCAAAAACTTCTTTCAAGAAACGAAAATGATATTTTTTTTCTTTTTAACCTACGATAAACGATATGTTCCTTGAGCTAATATGAATACTTAGCTATTTTAAAAAAACAATTTTTGACGACCGTCATAAAAATTTCAATTGGACATGTCATTAGAACTATAAATTTGCAAACTTCTATTTTTTTATCTAGAATAAAATGGATATTATTCAATAAAAATATATCTTTTGGTTAATGTGGATTTCTTTGGTGTTGTTCGGCAACCCTCAAGTCTTCTTAGATCTCATTAGAACTCCTTAGAAGCTCAATCCTCCGAACATCATTTTCTAATTAGTGAGAATTAAATTTTGCTTCTTTTGTGAAGTTCTAAGCTTTTTGAGATAACTAATTTTATTCAAAAGATTATTACATCGATAAGAAAATAAAAGATGATTTTTTCTATCTGAAACTAAATAATATAAAATATCAAATAAGTTCTAAGTCGAGATTTGTATTTTGTCTTAAAGATTTTGTCTCCAATGTATAAAGAAATAATTTTTAAAAAGAACATAAAAATTAAGTCTTAAAATTGTTGGAATCAAATTTCTTTTTAAGCACTCTGCAAGACTTTAATTTTTTAATTTTGATTTTGAATTTGTTGAAGTTCAAATATAATTTATCTTCTTTAGTAACTCATGACACAACACTTCTTATGAAGAAAAACTAGCAACTTCCTGCTGGAATAAAAATTTGATGAAAAGATGAACGAAGAATAGAGGAAATTGATGAATTTTAGAGGACAATCAACACAAAGAGTAAAGGAGAATGAGAGCAGGGAGAGGCCAATCAATGACCTTTCCAAACGGAGAATTATTATTTTTTTTTGTAAGAGACGATTATGATTTATTTTGCTGGGATTTATTGGACAATAGCTTTTTCTGATTAAAGTTCTAAGTTTAAGCCCCTCTTGTCTAAATAAAATCTTAAGAAACCCATGCCATTGGCTTAAGTATCCTTAAGCGCGCCTTCCTTGCCTTCTTTGATTTTTTAAAAGAACCATATTTCTTAAGTAATGCCAATAAATTAAATTTTAATCCCACATTAATTGCTCAACAAGTCTTTTGAATTCAAATAGATACATCAGATATATGAAGGACTATCATTTGATTCAAAATTTAAGGCATACAGATGTCTTTCAGTTCAACCGACACTTCTATTAGTTTAATGCACATTTCTTTTAATTGAATCGAACAATGTTTTTTGCATTTAAAAATATTATGGACCAAAAAGTGTAAGATTAGGGCTCTCGTTAATTACGTGTTGAAAGAATATAATGATTCCATACTTTATTTTATTGACGACCGCAACAACTAACAAAACAAACATTTATCATTCGGCGTTATATGCAATCACATATATAGCAAAGATATCATGAGTAATTTAAAACTTTTCGTGAGATAAACTCAAAAAGTAAATTAAATTATTTTTAAATTTTAGTTTATCATGCTCATTAAATTTTTCATATAAAAATCTGATGAGATATAAAATTTATGGAGTTTGGAGTGTTCTAAGTCACTGTTTTGAATTTTTAAAAATAATGTATAAATTTTGAATATTTTATTATTATTATTAGAGCTAATTTTTTAAAAATAAAAATAACTGACTTAGAAAATTAAAAACTCCTCAAATTTTTATATTCCACAATATTTTCATATGAAAAATTTAATGAATATGATAAATTAGAATTTAAAGATAAATTAAAATTTAAAAATAATTTAATGTATTTTTTAAGTTAAATTTACGGAATATTTATGACTGTCTTTACTCATGTATTTTATGGTTTCGCAAATTTTCTTTATAACCGTATATATTTTAACATAAGTACCAGCAATTCACCAAATATCAACTACCCCTAGGAAGGAGGAACCGACCTTTTATTTTATTTTATATTGGATGTGTTTGGATGGTGAAAGGATTAGTATAAGAATAGCATTGTTTGGGTTAGTAGTTGAGAATACTGTGAACTTAGTGATATCTTGGGAAATATGAAAAGAATGCTAATTTTTACTATTTCGGGTTAGTAAAATATTGTTTGGATAGAAACATGAGAACAGTGGAGAGAATAGTTAAAATAATTAATTATTTTTTAGCATTTTATTTAAGAATAATATTTATTTAATACTACTCCATATTAATATAAAAGAAAAAAAATATTTTTTTATTATTTTCACTGCCCTCATGGAAGCTAATCCGCTAACCCAATTTTTTCTATGAATTAGCGGACTAGCATTATTCTGCTGCTATTCTAGATTCTAATTTTATGTTTGAATAATTACTAACCTGAGAACAATACTGCTATTTCCAAAATAGCGCTATTCTAAATCATCCAAACACACCTTGTGTTTAGTAGCCAACCCACACGGACAGTGGCAGATCTAGGATTTTGATTGGGGGGGGGCAATTATCGGATTGTAATGGCTTATCGGGTTCAAATCCATTAACTAATCGGGTACTAAATAAAAAAAATTAATAATTTAATATATATACTTAACTAATAAATTTTTTATTAAATAATAACATTTTATATATTAAAATAACAATAAAATAAAGCTCAAAGTAATAGATAATCAAGTTGATGAAGAAAGTTTTCGACAAGGAACTTTATATTTTGATATCTTTACATAATTATTTCATTATGCACGGTATTAAATATTTTTTTCAATAAAAATAACCGGACAATTCAGGGGGGGGCAAAAAAAATTTCTTAAATTCTAGAGAATTGCGAGAATAAAGAAATAAAATCTATCAAAAGAGACACCTGCCAATTCACGGGCTTGTAGTTTGCACACTAAAGCACAGCCTGGCTGAAAGTCCACTTTTTAGTTTTTTAATAAATTAATACCTTTCCATCAGTTATGACCAAAAAATAGAGTGATAATTCTGGAAGGAAATAAAAGAAAAAATAGCCAATTATCTTTGACTTTTTTTGTTTATTCTAATGTAAAAAATATAATAATATTCTCATTCTGAGTTTTTGATAACACTCACTACCACAAAAAACGTTTTAGAACCAGTTATATAAAGGATTTAGCACTGGTTATACAACCGATTCTAAAACTATGCGGTGCTAAATGTTTTAAAAACCGACGCTAAGAGGAGGTGCTAAATAGAACATTTAAAGCCGATTATTTCAAATAACCGATTCTAAATTCTAACCTTTAGAACCGGTTATTTCAAAATAACCGATTCTAAACTCTAACCTTAAACTCTTAAAGACTTTAATTTGATACTTTCTAATCAGCAGTTTAGAGTCGTTTCTAACTGACTTTAAATAAATACTTTAATTTAATTCTTTCTAATCAGCCGTTTAGGGTTTAGGGTTTAGGGTTTAGGGTTTACAACATAAACCATTATTTATAATTTGTTATTTTATTTTTTGAATTGATTTCTTTAAATTTTTATTAAATAATTTAATTTCATCATTAACTAATAAAATATATTTCATTAACAAAATAATTATATATAATTTATATATTAAAGAAAATCCGAGAAATTTTCTATCATTATAATTTCTAAAGAAAAAATAAAAAAACTAAACTAAAAACTTCAAATAAACATCAATTTCATTTTTGAGCTTCAAGACGAGTTTCAAATCCGTCTTTCTTTTACCCTTTCTTTTTTCTTTCTTCAAGACGACCTTTGCTCTTTCTCTTTCTCCGTCTCTCAATATCTCTTTTATATATGAAATAGGAGGATGAATAATGATAATCCGTGAGATTTAGATTTTTGAATTTTGGTTTTTAGATCGTCGGATAAGCATGAACCAACGGTTAGATTGAAAAACATAGCAATCCATGGGAACAAAAAACTGAAATTCTATTGGTTGATGCAAAGAATTTCTTTAGAGCCGATTTTTATTAAAAAGCGGATCTAATTCATAAAATTGAATTAGAACCGGTTTTTATTAACACTAAAATTATTAAAATATTATAAAGCGGGTTATATAAATAACCGATTTTGAGAATTAGTTTATAACCGGTTTTATTAATAACCGGATTGAATTTTCTTAGAATTTAGAACCTATTTTTGCTAAAACCGGTTTTAAAATAAAAATTTTAGAACCGGTTATTTATAACCGATTTTAATCCATTCAATTGGAACCGATTTTCATATAACCGGTTATAATAAAAAAATTGTAACCGGTTGTTTTACAAAACTGATTTTAATAATTTTAATAAAATTTACAACTTTGCCACTCTAATCTTTTATCAACTGTTTTTTAAAAAACCGATTCTAAATAGCCGGTTCTAAATCTGATTTTTCTGATAGTGACTATACATACTTTTTAAATACGTACATTTAGTATTTTAAGCAAACATATACACAATTACTGAAAATCATTCGAAGTACCCAAAAAAAAGTAAAATGAACGCGGATTGGAGTGAACTATAAACACACATATTCAAATTTTAATCTGGATGCTTGCACTCGTGAAGAATTGTGAATGATATACTTAGGATGAGATCTACCAAAATTATTAGAAGGAAAAGGTGGAGAGGGGACGGTATTGAAAAAGACAACAGTGGTGGAGGGAGAGAGGGGACTAGGGGCGTCTCATATTTCTCAAAGTTATGTATAAAATATATGATTGTTAATTCGTTTTTCGGCGGTATATATAAATTGGGAAGGAACCCTGACAATGATTTATCTTATTTTTAAATATATATGAGAAATCTTAAAATAGAATTTTTTTATAGATACATTCTTCTATTTATAGGTTGATTGTGATTTAAATTTCATATAATTTCATTATGACTTAATAGTTTATCGAAGACCATCAAAATATTATGAAATTTACAATAGTTTTTTTTATGGATTATCAAACGGTAATGAAATTGGATGAAATTTGAATCACCATTCACCATCAACCATCAACCTATAAGTAGAAGAACATAATTATAAGGTTTTTTATTTTTAAGATTTTTTTCATATTTATTTGAAGATTCATTTTCAAGATTGTCAATTTAACCATTATCAAGTGATCCCTTCGTATATGAATTAGGGTGTCAATAGGTTGGGTAGAATTCAAATATGATTATTATTATTTTATTATGATTTGATCTGATCCGGTCTGTTTAAAATTGAGTCGATATTTCTTTGACCCAACCCGATACAAATAAAATAATTAAATATTTTTATTAAATATTTTTATATATTTTAAAATAATTCAATATTAATTAATATATAATTAATTTTAATTAATGTATATATGAGTTTTAATTAGCGTTAAATCATAAAATAAATTCAAAAATATATTATTAAACGGGTATGAGTGGAGGTTGACCTATTTATTCGCGGTCTTTTGGACCTGGTTGGATTCTGATCGGATCAAATTTTGTCACTCTAATATGAATAATCTTTTCCTTATTAAAATATGAGTTATTATTCAAGTAAACGTTAATCATAAAAGATAAAATATTGCAACTTTTTATCTTTAATTTATAAGTTTTTGTTGAAAATTACATCAATTATTTTAATTTTTTTTCCTCTGCTTTTTGTCACGCTCACCGTTCTTTTCACCTCAAAAATAGTTTTTATTAAAAATACTTATTTTATATATTTAATCTACTCATTGAGAATTAAACTGAATTATGATTAGATTATCCAACTATTTCGATTCTAAAATATATAATTTTCTGTCACACCCCAGAATAAATGAAACGGATCAGGGGTGCTAAATCCAGCCACGTACGCACGACGAGACGTGCGTACGAAAGGCTTAATGAATAAAATAAGAAAATCAGAATAAACAAAATAATAATAATATAATATACATGACTATACAGTCCCGAAATGAACAAAGAGAAATACAACGCCGACATCGGCGGGCTAGCTCCATCGGAATGGGCGAAAAATCTCTCAAAGAAAAACCCAAAAGAAAGAAATAAAACTCGAAACCCGATAGATCCTAATCCACTACCCCGCTCGCATGCGGAAGCGGCGAAGCATCTCTGTCATCACGCAGACCGCACCTAGCACTCTCATCCAAAAACTCGATCCCGCTCCCCGTAAAACCTGGACCCCACAACCACCGTGGAAACGTGAGTGATAAATCACTCGGTGCGGTTTTAGGTCCAAAGACCGAGATGTTACAAATCTATAGGCTTAGACTTAAAACCATTACAAATTTATTTTTATAATAAATATTATAGAAACATATAAATACATAAAATTTAAGTTTAAATAATTAAATTGATTTAATTTTATTCTGAGTATAGTATAAAAAGAACCCGAAAGAGATTTATAAACATGCACTACTTGAATGTCATGAATATTTTAAAATCAAGGATAAACCCAAAATGAATCATTCTGAGATATTATAATATAAAAGGTACGGGTTGAAACTCCCATATCACACGAATGACTTTGCGGGATAAATTCTTTTCGAAAGAACCGACCTCAACCAAAGGTTTCTCTAGAAGAGAGCCCGCTCTATAGAAGAGAGCGTCATTCACTATCAAAACCATCCCTAATTTATCCCGCTCAGTCCCTTACTATAATGAAACGAACAACGACTCGATTTTTATCAATATATAATTCAGATTGAAGGAGACTATCCGAAAATAATATAAAAATGAAGTGAATCAATCACGAACAAATATAAAGTGACGAAATAGTCACTGCTAAATATAAAGTGATAAAATAATCACTGTAACCACGGAATAGCTCCTCAATAATAAATTTAAAGTGTATTTTATTATAAAATCGAGTCGGTACTGACACTCTTCCCAAACCCAAATTTGGATATTCATTTTTAAATTAAAATTTTCCTTGAGTTTCATAGTATCATACAAATTATAGAAAACGAATAATATGCAAATCGAAATCTTAATTCAATTTAGTTATGTCTCGCTTGATTTGATCAATATAACCATCTGATTAATTATAATCTAAAAATCACATTATTTATATAATAAAAATTTCAAGGTACTTAATTAATACTAATATAATTTATTAAATACTAATTAATCTATCTAAGATAATCTATCCTAGATAATCTATCAGGTAACTAATTATATTAGATTATTTAATACTACTTCCTCTATCTAGGATATTCTATCCTATAACTAATTATATTAAATTATCAAATACTAATTACTCTATCTAAGATAATCTATCATGAATAATCTATCATGTAACTGATTATATTAAATTATTAAATACTACTTCCTCTATCTAGGATAATCTATCCTATAACTAATTAATTTAAAATATTAATCTAATTAATGATCAATTGAAATGCATATAAAATGAAATGCGGATGATATGAACAAGTTTCAATATCAAAAGAAAAAAATATATAATTTAAAGTCATATCCTAAGAAATCGTAAATCTCAGTGCAATCCGCACCTGAATATTTTGGCAAGGCTGATAGCGTCTGATTGCTCGGTCTCCGGTGGGGCCCACGATCTCGTCAACCGTCTCATCCTGAGTATACGTGATTGTCGGGTCGTCAAGATATTTCCGAGAACCTATAAAGTCAAAATAAATTAAATTGGCGAGTATCCTATTCGCGTTGGGTCTGGTTAGGTCAGGGTATACCGGACTCGGAGACGGGAGCATTATTATTTATGTTTGTGTTTTAAGATGATATTTATTTTTATTTAATATAATTGATTTAAATTTTATTTTGATTAATTAAGCTAACTAATTATTATCACTTAATTAAATTTGATTTATAATAAGGATGATTACTTATTTAGGAATAGAGAAATTAATTAATATATAATATTTTATATTTAATATATTTAGTATTCTTCTTATTAATTTAAAATAGAGAAATTATTTAATATATAATTTAAAAATCTAAATTATTATTATAATTCAAGTTATTATTTTATAACTCTTAATTATTTATAATATATTATTTAATTATGTTTTATTTTAGTTATACTAGTATTATTTTTATAATTTAGAGATTATATTAATTGAAGTAAAAGAAATTTAGAAAACTTAAATAAATGAAACTTAATTTAATTTAACGTGTTTGTTTTAATTAAACTGCGTTAGTGTTTTGAGATTATATTTATTTTGATTAACGTAACTAATTTAATTCATTTAAATTAATTAAGTTAACTTAATGTTATTCCTTAATTAATTTAATTATAATTAGAATAATTAATTATTTAAAAATAAAGAAATTAATTAATATATAATATTATATATTATTACTATACTTTATTTATTATTTTAAAATCCCTAATTATTTATATCATGTTCTTTACTTATATCTCATTTTATATTTTAATATTATTTTTATTAATTAGAAAATATATTATATACAACTAGAATTAAAAATAAAAATTCAAATTAAAAGAAAAGAAATTCAATTAAACTTGAATTTAATTAATATTTTTATTTAATTAAATGTGTTGGTGTTTTAATGTGTTTGGAATCATAGGCTGCCTCCGAAACCACCGTATCAGTTCGGATTTTCATTATTGAGGCAGATCGTGTAATCATCTCCCATATTCAACTTTAAGTATTAATTAATTATTAGTTGCGCCCGTTTTAATTTACGGCACTTACCAATTAATTAATCATACTTTTACGCCACTTAACCTTTTGGCCTATTTAACTTCGATCGATTATTATCCGACTCAATTTATCTTTTCAATGGTTCGTCAAGGTTTAAATTTTGCGCATATAACCCTAGAAAAAGGTGTTATTACCACAAAAGTTTATTTTGACCCTTAGCTTTGTAAATTCCTCAATTTGGTCCCTGAAAATGGATATTCCATACTAGATAGCAACCTAATGTCACATTAGTTAATAACAGGAGGCACTGATATTCAACAAGCTCAGAAGCTAATTAGAATACTAGCTAGAACAAGCTAGCCATATAACAAGGCTTAACTCAAGATTCACATAAACCACATGAACAACAAGACAGCAAAAAGGGGCAAGGTTGGCACAAGCCAGACCCACAAACAAGGACAAGAATAAGCCACCCGTGACAGAGAAATCAAGAGTTCGGGGCAGAGACCTCGCTTCACTGGTACCGAGTGGTACCAGTGTACCAAGGCACGTTCTTGAGATATTGGTAATACACAACCACCACAACAAGCAAAAGAGGGCACAAGATTGCTCAAAGATCGGGCTTGATAGTGAATAGATCAAACAACCCAACCCAGAATAAGGATAATCCAAAGATCGTAACATGGGCACAAAGCTTCTACATTTTCAAGCAACAAAGACTAAGGGAAGATTAGCGCTAGTAAAATCTGTCACCGATTAACTAAGCACCAAAATCAATTTAACAAGCAACCCATACCCAACAACCACACAAGATCAAAGTATAACGGCATAACAATCAACCAGGAGCTCGATTTAATTGTCAACAAAATAGATCGGGACATCGGGGCAACAATAAAGGCGGCTCATAAAGTGAAAACAAAGAAAAGGGTTGACAATGGCACAAGTAAGAGCTCGGTAAACAAACGTCTATCGCACAAAAGCAAGGCAAGAAAGGGTCCGAGTGTACAAATATCACATTTCAAAACCAATAAACAACACACCATCCTAACAAGAAGTAAAAGGGCGAAACAAGTTATTTGCCGGATCGCCCCCAACTCCACACCATCCACTTAGCATCGAGACAAGACACAAATCGAACATCACCAAAGACAGTAACCAACTTAACCCAAAACCAACTAAGGCGCATACCAAAGAACCACTTCAGTCTCGCATCACCGGTACCAATGCATCAAAGTGTACCAAGACACACCATAATTTAGCACAATAGGACCCACACAAGACACAAGCAAGGAAGATAACAAAGATCACAAAACAAGGAAATCAAGAGCACGGGGCTCGGCCCACCGGCAGACAAAAAGGGGCCACACGGCCCAGAGGAAAGATATTACCCGATCTAAGAGCAAGGCAATGAGGAGAGGAGGTCCGCGCATCGCGAACAAGGGGAGGAGGGTCGCCATTGTTGTGCTCGGACGGGCGACTCGGCTAGCGCCGTGGGTGGTGAGCGGCTCGGTGGCGAGAGGGGCCGTTGACAAAGAAGGCCGGCAAACCGAGGCCCGATTCACGAGTGGAGCGAGGTGGTGTTGCTCTCAGCGAGGGGAAAATAGTGAGCGAATTAGCGATAAGCTCGGGTCGGGGGTTCGAGCTCGACCGAGCAAGGAGGAGAGAGGGCCTCGCGTGAGGCGCCGGGGAAAGAGGTGACGGGAGTGAAGATCGGGTGAGGGAGAGTGCGACGGAAATAGGAGAGAAAGGGAAAGTGAGAGAGGAGCCGATCGTACCGGGTGGGTAAGGGAAAAGATATCTGGAGAGACCGATTAACCCGAGGAAAAAGAAGAGAAAACAACAGAAAGGAAGTCAAAATGAATTGACAGGGAATCGACAGAGAACAGGAGTAAAAAAAATCAAACCTCTCGGAAATGAAAGAAGAAAAAGACAGAATATGGGTTAAATTTTAAGTTTTCCTGTGATCGATATCATGTGGCGATCGTGCACCCCACAAATTCGCAAGGATTTTGATTGGTTATTTTATTTAATAAATTCTTGTTCGTTAATTAAATCTCAAATTTGGATTTCAAAATTTTGATATTCCTTTGACAAATTAATTATCACTATTATTAATATTATATTCGGTAGTTCTCTTATCTAATCATTTAATCAATTGATCATAATGTCTATTTCATCTTTATAAATTTGAGGATTTAAATTATTTATATTTTCATAACTGTTTAATTTGCTCCTTGAGTTTTGTTATTTGATAATTAATCTTATGATCCGCTCAATCTTATTCAAATTTATTTGATCGATTATACGTTAATATCAACAATTTATCTAATTGATCTGTTTTTATTATATGTATATATATGTGTATATGTATTCATTTAGTTTTTCCTATAATTATCTATTATTATATATGTATTATATTGCCTTATTACTTTTAAATTTTAACCTATAAATTCATAATTATATCTTAAATTATTTATTGATTTACTTATTGATTTTTCCTAGTTGTTTATATCATTATCAGTTTTGTATTATTTTAAATTCTATTTAAATTTTAATTTGATTGATTTATCCTCCGTTTCAAATTTAAGTCTATTTTTATGTAATTATTTATTTAATCATATAAACTTTCTTAATTATTGTTTTAAGTTATTTCTTAATTTTTGTTAACTCTTGTTAATTATCACTATTGCTTAATTAAATTTCGCGGTTTAACAAATGTTCTAATTAATATTTTGTTAAAAATCCTTTAAGCTAACAATATTTGTTGGCTATCAATACACATGTTGATTAATTATTTTTTATTATTTTTTGTTGTACCACACGAGGTGATGTGTGCTTTCAAAATTCTGATGCATTCAATTCGTTGCAAACACACGACTTGAAAAAGTATAGTGAGCTGTCGAATGCGCAGGGACAAAGATAATTACCGGACTCAATATACATCTAAAACTAGAAAAAATGATTATGAGGTTTTGTTGGTTATTTAAAATACTAAATGTTAAAATTAAAATAAAATAGTAATAAAAAAATATTTTTGGGGTTTTAATTCAATTAAGTAAAGGTTTCTAATGCTTAGACAACTTTTCTATCTGGCTCTGAGTTGCGCGGTCTGCATTCATTCATGTGTGGTCTGTATGTCTTATATAAATCTTCTGCTTTCTCAATTGACTATATAAAAACATGTGTGATCTGGTATGTTTGATGTGTGGTTTG
Source organism: Schoenoplectus tabernaemontani (assembly GCA_037127355.1). NCBI lineage: Eukaryota > Viridiplantae > Streptophyta > Magnoliopsida > Poales > Cyperaceae > Schoenoplectus > Schoenoplectus tabernaemontani. Next base: position 9,150,924 of record CM073741.1, on the reverse strand, counting down.
GATGCTTCTTAGATAATCGACAATGGCTTAACAAATCAGTTTTTATTGTCTGTCAAGGGTTTGGTTGAGTTTTATATGACAGATATCAACTGTTACATATAATATTTGATTGCTTAGTTTAACTCTTTCTAACCCTCTTAATGTCAATAAACCATTTTTCATGTGTTCGTCAAATTTCTTAAATTTTAGCGTTGTCTTTTCTACGATGCACTTGATCTCTCGATCTAAGCAAAATTTCATCTTTCAGGTAACGCTTGGTCTATCATTTCACCTTCACAACCCACCTTTGTATTATAATCAAGTTGGTACAACTGAATTTTGCTTAAACAACCTACACTAAGTAAGACCAATACCCATGGATTATCTAAAACAATCACACAACTCAATCAAAATAATTTAAATAGTGTGCAACACATAAGATCACACATAATAATGAAATAAAAGTCAAACCATAGTCCTAGAAACTTTGGATCTAGCAAATTATGGCTAAATTTTTGATGGAGTATCAAAAGTTAATGAAATTATATGAAATTTTATAGACTACCAATCTACAAGTAAATATCATATATATAATTTTTTATTTTTAAATTTTTTTTCATATTTTTTGATTTAATAATAGAATCCTCTTATTATTCCATAATAATAGCGGATTTGAGTCCGTCCGAATCTGCTGTTATTTCGGGTCGTGAACTGGGCCTATTTTTCGGATTGAACAGTTAAAAATATAACAAATTGAATCTGTTTCTCAGATCAGTTGAAAATCACCAAAAATCAGCTGCGTAAGGGGGATAGAAAAAAGTCGGACCGTCACATCCCGCAAAATTTCTCCAGTTGGACGAAAATCTTCGGTGAACAGCACACACTTTCCCCCAGTAGTACGACTGTGCTTCTTTCTCCGTCTCCTTTCCCCTTCTACCTTGCCTCTGTCCATCTAGTCTCCAGAAAAACCCAGAACTCTGATCAGCACTAATTTCAGAATGGAGGAGATTCCTGAAATAGAGGCGGCGGCTGGAGGAGGCGCAGCTGTGGCGACGACGGAGGACTGGCGGAGGGCGCTGGCGGCGGTGGTTCCGGCTGTGGTGGTGCTCCGTACGACCGCGCCGAGAGCCTTTGATACAGAGCAAGCTGGAGCGAGCTACGCCACTGGATTTGTCGTTGATAAAAAGAGAGGGATAATTCTCACCAATCGCCACGTTGTAAAACCTGGTAACTGGAAGGATAAAAATTTCCTATTGATTCCCATATTAAGAGAACCACACAGACGATCCACTGCAGCTTGGTTTGATATGGAAATTGATTATTGATGAGCGAACTTATGATGGGATGTAGCTTTAAATTTTGGTTATATGTGGTAAATTAGGTTGAAACAAGTAAATGTTAATTGTGGTCAGAGGAGTTCGAAATTAATTTAAATTTACATGTAAGAAAGAACCAGAAGGTTATTAGAACACTGAGCATGAATTACCCCCTTCTTTCTGCACGATTTGTGACTTTATTTTCTGAGTATGTCTGAGTACGTGCAGGTCCCGTTGTTGCTGAGGCCATGTTTGTCAATCGTGAGGAGATTTCAGTGCACCCTGTCTACAGAGATCCTGTAAGTTACTAAATTTTTAATGAGTTCTTCTTGTGATTAAACATCTTTAACGAGCTTCTTTCAAGTTATCTTTTCCTACAAATGATTGATCAGTTATACTCTTCTCTTGTTTCGAAATTTAGGTTCATGATTTTGGGTTCTTTCGCTATGATCCCTTAGCAGTTAAATTTTTAAATTATGAAGAGATCCCTCTTGCACCTGAAGTTGCTTGTGTCGGTCTTGAGATTCGTGTTGTAGGGAATGATAGTGGAGAAAAGGTGAAAATATTGTTTTTCATGACTTTTTTTTTTCGTGTAAATCTTAATTCATATTTTAGATAACATCTTACAAAGATGTCAAAGTAAGCTACCATGAAAAAGATTGTCATTTCAGACCTCAGTGCAGACTTGTCTGGGCATACTTTTAATATGAATGATATGGATCACATACCAATCATTACTGAACTAAGCTGTATATCAATGGATGAAACTGAGTTTTCTTGCTGGCAGCAAGATTATCAGGTGATCTCACTTAGTTACCAATCAAATTGTAGAAACAAACCTGTGTGCCAAACAAAAAATGTTCCAAATTTCTTTTCCTTTATGCATCTTATGTTTTTCTTGTATTGGTTATAATTACTTTTCATGAATATTGTCTCTCGATTGCAGGTCTCTATTTTGGCAGGAACCCTAGCACGGCTTGACAGGGATGCACCACACTACAAGAAGTATTCATTTTGTTCCAGATAATGCTATGTTAATTGCAAAATGTAGATTATGTTGGTGTAGTTGAATTTCATTTCTGTTGGAACTGTAACTTGCACCAGATTAAAAAATACCAACTTTTTAAGTACAATTTTCCTCGTCATGCCAAAATGAGTATCTAACATAGTTTTTGTTGGTCTCAGGGACGGATATAATGACTTCAACACATTCTACATGCAGGTTACAATTGTTGACTAAGACATAGTTTCATGCAATGCAGCCAATGGTTAAACCATAATAATGTCATTTCTTTTCTGATTCTTTTTTTTTTTGGAACTCTTCAATAGGCAGCATCTGGTACAAAAGGTGGATCAAGTGGGTCACCTGTGGTGGATTGCAAAGGCAGAGCCGTAGCATTAAATGCAGGCAGCAAATCATCCAGTGCATCTGCCTTCTTCCTCCCCTTGGAGCGAGTAATATTCTTCTCTCTGTGATAATGTCTTACCTCTTATTTGATGCAAAAATAAAATTTCTTATTGCTTTCTGAAAAGACTGCATTTTGACTGCTTTTGTTTTATTGTTTCTTCTTTTCCCCTCGTGCTTTGTACTAAAACCCTATAAAAAGGTTGTCAGGGCTCTAGAGGTGATACAAGAAAGCTGGGGGGTGTTTGGAAGCAAGCCTGAATCTGTCTCTATTCCTCGTGGCACCCTTCAGGTTTGTGTATTCACAATTTTAGACCTGCAGTGGCTTAATCTGTTACTAAATTTTTTTTTTGTACTAAAAAGGTGGTTCAGTATACTTGATGACTTGGTTTAGACAATAGCCAAGCTGGATGTTTTTTTTTTGATTTTTTTTATAGTGGCAAAACTGATGTTTTTATTTTAGGTTACCTTTTTACATAAAGGATTTGATGAGACCCGGCGACTTGGTCTTCGGAATGAAACAGAACAAGTACACTTCCATCCCCCTCATCCACATTGCTTTTTCATATTGTACTGTCTTACTAGCATTTTGTTTTTTGTATCTTTTTTTATTTATATCTTCATTTCTCTTTTAGATGGTCCGTCTAGTTTCTCCTCGAAGTGAGACGGGAATGCTGGTGGTTGATTCTGTGGTAAGTAGTTATGTTTGATTCTATTTTTGGGTTGGTATTCTTTTCATGTGCAATTTGTTCGTAATTTTGACTGAATTTTGATGAAACCTATGTTTTTAGGTACCAGGTGGTCCTGCACTCAAACTTCTACAACCTGGTGATATATTAGTTCAAGCAAACAAGAAGGTGTGTGCTATTTTACTAATTTATTTGCTTTATTGTTGCATTCATTTAAATGTCTAGCTTGCTAATAGTTCAAAATAGTTTCTGGGTTTAGTTTTATTTTTTTTCTTTATCTTTTCGATTTTGGTTTGGACAGTTCTTCAACCATTACTTGTGGACTCATAGAAACTCTTTTAAGCCAACTTAAACCTTTATCAGTGAGTGCATAGTTGGCTGGGCTGCTTGTATAATTCAATTTATCCAATGACTAACTGGAGTTCTTTTGAAGAGAAAATACAACAATTGAATCCTTTTTATGTCTCTTTTGAATTGAGAGATCAGAAAATGGTATTGTACATAGTAAACCCTAGATTTACACTTTTCATGCAGGTCATGACTCAATTTCTTTCTCTGGAGACCTTACTTGATGACAGTGTTGATAAGGAGATAGAGCTGCAAATTGAAAGAGGAGGGTCTCCATTGACCGTGCAACTAAAGGTATTTATATTTGGGTTGCGACCATTAATGATTACTTGACAACATTGACAATTCTGATAAGTAAAGTTCTAACTTGAAATCCATTTTGCATTGTCAAAAAATAATTAGATTTGGTGCATATTTCACTGTTCAATGAATGATTTGAAATTTTCAATTGTCTGAATTAAATGAACCATGAACCATGATGCTATCAAATGGTACTCTAATTGGATGAAATTTGGTTAGCGGACGATATATATATGTATATATATATATAGGTAGATTATTGTGAAAACGTTTGCATTTAAGCCGATATGCAAACGGATCAAAAACTATATTTTAAAATCTCAAAAATTTCAATTTATGATTTCCATTAAATTCTTCATATGAAAACCTTATGGGATACAAAAATTTGGAGTGTTTTGAGTTTTTTAATCCACTCATTTGAATTTTTGAAAAAAAAAGCTCTAAAAATAACAATAAATATTCAATATTTGTGTTGTTTTTTCAAAAATTCAAAAGAGTGACTTAAAAAACTCAAAACACTCTAAATTTTTGTATCCCACAAGGTTTTCATATGCAGAATTTAATGAAAACCATAAATTAAAATTTTTAAGATTTTAAAATATAGTTTTTGATTCGTTTGCATATCGGCTGAAATGCAAATATTTTCATAATAGTCCTCTCTCTCTCTATATATATATTTTCCCAAGAGTTTGGCTACGGTGCTACGCGTAGCACGGATGACTTGTGTGCTACGGACCGTTTCTCTATCTTCAAAGTTTAAATGGTCGATCCGACCGGTCAAAATGTTTTTCATATGAAAATCTAGTTGGAGACCAAATTTTATATTTTTTAGGATTTTTTTACTATTTTTTAAGATATCTAGAAAATGACTCCTTTTGAATGGCTCATAATAATTAAATCAAGTGATTTTCTAGCTATCTTAAAAAATAGTAAAAAAATTCTAAAAAATATAAAATTTGATCCCCAACTAGATTTTTATATGAAAAATATTTTGACCGATCGGATCGACTATTTGAACTTTGAAGACGGAGAAACAGTCCGTAGCACACGAGGCCAGCCGTGCTACGCGTAGCACCGTAGCCAAACTCTTTTCCTAATAACATAACCAAAGTCTACTCTATTTGTTTTGATGTGCTTTAGGAATGATTTGATGTATATAGTCAAGATTGTCCAAATTTTCTGTTATAATTTTAATCTCTCTTATATCATCTTGTTCCCTGCTACATGTATGCATGACTGCTTTTTATATTTGGATTTTGGGAATTTTACAGATTCAGGATTTGCATTCTATAACCCCTAATTCCTTCTTGGAAATCAGTGGTGCTGTTATTCACTCTCTATCATATCAACAGGTGCTGAAGTCATTTTTGCTATTTTGTCTGGCAAGCTTCAATTATTATATCATTTTTTAGTGAATTATTAATATTAGATTTTCCTTCATTAATTTATCTAATTTCAGGCTCGAAATTTCTGCTTTAAGTGTGGCCTTGTTTATGTTGCCGAGCAAGGGTAAGCACTCAAAATCTTGGTTATGCAAATATTGTCCATTCTTTCCAGAGCAACTTATTTTGTGCTACCTTTGTGGTGTAATATCTCCATATTTAAAATTATCCATTAATATTTATCTTGTACTCATGTGCAGGTACATGCTATCTCGTGCTTCGGTGCCGCGCCATGCGATAATAAAGAAGTTTGCTGGTGAAGTGATTGAAAAATTAGATGATTTTATTTCAGTTCTCTCAAAATTGTCTAGAGGGGCTCGTGTCCCCCTTGAGTATGTCAACTACTCTGATCGACACCGAAATAAGGTACTTCTTTTGAGCATTTCAAAGTTGTTTGAAGTGTATTGTATTTGCAAACCACACAAAAAGATTCAATCTGTAAACAACAGTGAAACTATCAACATTTCCTCCCTTGCTGGTAAATGTTAGCCATTTACCCCTTTTTTGCTCATAAACTCATTCAAATGGAACTAAAATGCAGGCCTACATGTTTAATGAAACATGATGTTTGATATTTGCATGTAAAATTATCTATTGCAATCTTCAACTATAAGAAATTATGGTACTTACCAATGTGGTCAAATGTAATAAAATTAGACATAACACATTCCCTTTGTATAATTTTATAAATAAAAGCTAACACAACACCTTTGTAGTCCGTTTTAGTGACTATAGACAGACACGAATGGTATGCAGCTCCTCGGATATACACTAGAGATGATTTAACCGGCTTGTGGACTAGTAAACCTGCAATCCAGTCATCCTCGCCTATGTTATCATCTCCTCTTCGCACTGGTCAAAGTCTGATAGACTCATGCTCCAACATGGGTGAACTGGGTTTAATGGACCACAACTACCAGACTGGTATAGAAGTCGTGGCTGATGGTTGTGTCAAAATGCAAACTGATGAAGAAAGCCTAGTTTATGGAGATGACTTGAGTTCGGAACAGAAGAGGCGGAGGGTAGAAGAGGATACTTCAATGGTTGAAGTGAATGGATTGTCTGATGGTGTACCAGATCGAAATATGGACCGGGAATATGTGAGTCTGGATGGTACAACTGAGGGTATGTCCCATGAGATTGGGGCATCACTGAGTAATGCCTCTTTGGCTGAACAAGTCATTGAGCCTGCACTTGTAATGTTTGAGGTAAGACTATATATCTTTTTAATATTATTTTTATGATGATCTAGAATGAGAAATTTTTTTGGTCATGCTAGGTAGTTTCGTGAGGATAAAATCAAATTTTCTCCATATTGAATTGTCATATTCGTTCATTCTCAGTAGCTCTGTATAGTGGTTGAAGTGGGGTTAAATATATTCTTCTCTGCCTGTTTAATCGTGTTTATGCAGGAGTCAAATTGTTATTAGTATCCTGTCACATCATACTATACACCGGTTACAAAGTTCAGATTTCAGAAACTGTTTTACTGCTTCAGTTTGCTTTTGTGGGATTGACTGTTATGTCATAAAAATTAGGACCGTTACAGGTTTAACCAACTTGTAACCCTGGCACACAGGCAACAGGGTTGAATGACAATCTATGCAACAATAACCGTGTTAAAATGCCAGCCTGTTGTTGTACCTGAACTCTCCCTTGTTTATAAGTGGGACTAAGAATTTACTTCTAAAATATACAATTAGTGAAATATCATAGTGTGTGGGTAGATGATATTCATTTGGGCTTACCTGTGATATTTCAATATCTAGGTTCATGTGCCACAATCGTGCATGCTTGATGGTGTGCATTCGCAACATTTCTTTGGGACAGGTGTTATAGTACACCACTCGGAGAACCTTGGTTTGGTTGCTGTTGACAGAAATACAGTTGCTGTGTTTATTTCTGATGTAATGTTGTCTTTTGCGGCTTATCCTATTGAAATTCCTGCCGAGGTAAAGAGTTGACAATAAAGAATCAACATTTATCAATGAAACATTTAATGTAGAACCTTGATGTACTGTATTCCCCCTGTCTTCTAGGTTGTTTTCCTACACCCAGTCCATAATTTTGCATTGGTTGCCTATGATCCTTCTGCTCTTGGTGCTGGTGCTTCTATTGTTCGAGCTGCTAAGCTTTTTCCTGGTTAGGCTTCACGATTTAACAATTTATTAAATGTGTTATGTTGGAATTTTGCATTCTGCAGTTGATCAAAAACTAATAATCATTTTTCATAAATGTATAGCTTAACCTCATTTTGGGCAGTCCATTTCTAATTATACGCACTCTCTCCATTAACTCAAATTAATATCTTGCATATTAGAATGGATATTTCTTAATATTTAGATTAACAGGGAATTGGTTTCCTATTGGGATTGTAGCCATATTTTTTCTTTGTAAACATTATTGCCTTTAATTTTGGAGCATTGTTATTATAGAGCCTTCTTTGAGGAGAGGAGACTCAGTTTTTCTTGTGGGACTAAGCCGGAGCCTTCAGGCCACTTCTCGAAAATCAACCATTACTAATCCTTCGGCAGCAGTAAATATTGGCTCGGCTGACAGCCCCCGCTATCGTGCCATGAACATGGAGGTGATTGAACTCGATACTGGTAAGTTAACTTTTTCTTCTTTTCTAGTAAATTTTGGATGGCACATCTTGGCTATTACTCTGCTGCATGATGCACATACTAATTTAGCACCTTAAGTTCAAATTTTAGTTGTACATTTACTAACTAACGTTTTAAGTGTAGATTTTGGAAGTACGTTCTCTGGCATTCTGACCGATGAGCAAGGGAGAGTTCAGGCATTATGGGCCAGTTTTTCTACACAGGTATTTCTTACTACATAAAATTCTGTTGACTCTGTGAAAAACAAAGTGATGCTAAAACCTGTACCAGTCATTAATCATTATGTCTGGTAATTTGGAACCTACCGAATCAAGCAGGAATAGCTTGTAATCTTTTTGGAGGATTTCAGTAAATTCTTGTAGAATTGAGAGTGAAGATTTATTCTGTAAATGTGATATTGTGATTTGGTAATCATATCACTCCAGAGAATTCCAAATTACTTTGAACTTGCCATTCTTGGTCCAGGATATTTTATGGAATACCCTGAAAATTGAACCTTCTCATATTAGCAAGGAGTTTTTATAATAGCAAGATCCAGCAAAAAGCAAACATGCAACTGCGCTAAGATCTGTCCATATGACTCTCCATGCATCAACTAATAGTGAAAATCCATATTTATAAAGAGTATTTACTGCTACTGTAGATATACATTTCCTGTAGACCAAGGAGACAAATCCATTCACAAATAATAAGATCTTACAAATAACTTCTTTGTCTAGGCAAGCATTAGGTTAGGGATTATTTAAGAGTTAGTGGCAAGTTTGATCTCGCACAGCTTCTTTGTCTAGGCAGAGTTTCATTGATCCCACACTTCTTTGTTGATCCCACAATCTTCTTTGTCAGAGTTCCTTTGCAAATCTTCTCTTGAATTTGCAAGCATTAGGCTAGGGATTATTTAAGCTGACTTCATTCCTTCACTCTTGAAAAAACTGAGATGATAAAAGATTCAAACATTTGGGAGTAAATACAATCATTCTCGAGCAGATTCGAAGAAATTCTGTCTTCTCAAAGAAGATTAAGAAGCTGAGAAGAAGGGAAACAACCAAACTTGTACCTAAAGTGATGGTAGAAACAAATTTGCTCCCGGATGGCGCTAGACGGGTATCATATCCCAGATCATATCCATGCAGTGAACCTTGATTTATTTATTCCTGTTTGTTATTAGTGGATGGAATTTATTTTCACCCATTGCATAATTTATTATTTTCATAACCTTTATGTATAAAATGTATTTTTTTAAAGAGCAAACAGCAACAGCAGCAACAACAGCAACAACAACAATGATAACAACAAAGCCTTTAATCCCAAATAAATTGGGTTAGGCTAGAAATGAAACCCAATCCGAAAGAAAAGATATCAGAGATCTCAAATATATAAAAAAAAATCAATGATAGTAATAATAATGAAAAGTGTTTTTTCTTAAGGAAAGTAAAAGAATTTTAATTTTACCAAATTGGCTGTGCAGTTGAAGTATGGTTGTAGCTCATCAGAGGACCATCAATTTGTGAGAGGCATTCCTATTTATGCCATTAGTCAAGTGCTTGATAAAATAATTACTGGAAGATGCAGTGGGCCATCTCTCTTAATAAATGGTGTGAAGAGGCCAATGCCACTTATTAGACTCCTAGAGGCTGAGCTGTATCCTACTTTGCTTTCTAAAGCTAGAAGTTTTGGTTTACCTGATGCTTGGGTGAAGGTAATTACACTTTTTTTTATTTCAAAAGAGAAAGGAAGCATTTTCAATATTCGGGTGTTTAAAAATGTAAGGGAATTCTCATGCTTGAGTCATCAATAAATTCTGAAGATCAAAACTACCTGGAAGTTGCAGATCAAAACTACCTGTAATGGGGTTATGGGGAAAAATCCTGTTGTCAAATTCAAGATACTAATGTTTTGACATTTTCTTTATCTTAGCTTTTGTCTTTTCTTGGCTTGTGTGCCAGTAAAAATTATATCACGGGAATATGAGATATCCTAATTTGGAAACTAAACTACAACTCAATGCCAATTTATCCTCAAATCATGAATTGATGCTTGTAACCCCAAAATGGTTAACATTTGGCATCACAAATGTTCTTGATTGTTTTTCTAACCAGGCTCTAGCTAAGAAGGATCCAGTTAGAAGGCAAGTGCTAAGAGTTAAAGGGTGTTTGGCTGGATCCAAGGCTGAAAATCTTCTAGAACAAGGTGACATGGTCCTTGCCATTAATAAAGAACCAGTCACAAATTTTCGTGATGTTGAAGGTGCTTGTCAAGAGCTGGACAGGACCAGCGGTCATGATGGGTCTCTAAGTATGACAATCTCTCGACAGGTTTGGAGTTTTCTTTTGTAAAAATGGTCATGAACTCATGATTGATGAAAGTCTTATTTTATATTTTATTGAATAATACTTTCAATAATGATGGGAATGACGATGGTGTTGTTGGTCTTGTTAAATGAGCAGGGGAAGGAAATGAATATAGTAGTTGGTACTGACATAAGAGAAGGCAATGGTACCACAAGAATGGTGAACTGGTGTGGATGTATAATTCAGGATCCACATCCAGCTGTCAGAGCCCTAGGGTTTCTTCCTGAAGAAGGACATGGAGTCTATGTAGCAAGGTATGCGATTATTATTGTAGCATTTCAAGGGAGGTTATGATTATTTGTATGGAATTTATTTATGTGGTTCTGTTCTGTTTTGTTGTTATGTTTAGATGGTGCCAAGGGAGCCCGGTGCATCGATATGGCCTTTATGCTCTCCAGTGGATAGTTGAAGTTAATGGCAAGCCAACTCCTGATTTAGAAACCTTCATTAAAGTGGCCCAGGTATGCTACATTTCCAAAAGAGAATGAAATCACATATACCCTCCAACCAAAAGAGACAAAACAATGAGAAGTTTTTATTCACTTATATGAAAGGTATTCTCTTGAGCCTTTTGCTCCCTTGGTTTTATGGAAGCAAGCTTAAATTGCCACTCTCTACATGAACAAGTTTGAGAGAAAGGGTCATCTAGGTTATTAAAGAAATCATACATGTTCTTATATTGCGGCATTCAAAATTTTTCGTTAGAATATTTTTCTTCGGACTTCCTACATGTCTTTTTTTTTTTTTAAACTGAAATTAGGTTTTGGAGCATAGTGAGTTTGTGAGAGTGCGTACAGTACATTTAAATGGAAAACCTCGTGTACTAACTCTCAAACAAGATCTGCACTACTGGCCAACCTGGGAGCTAAGGTTTGATCCAGAGACTGCCATGTGGCGCCGAAGAACTATCAAATCATTAAATTCTACCATTGTAGAATGATATCTATGCATCTGCATTATGTGTTCCTTGTAGAATGAAAGCTAGAAACCGATGGAAGTTCTTTCATCTGGTGATGTTGATTTGGGTTCGGCTGGTGTGGGGTGGTGAGGAGGGGACGGGGGTTGGGGGTATTGATGATTTAGTGGTAGGTAGTGTTACCCATACCGATCATAGGCTGCAATTATTGTTATTCTTAGGTGCATTTATATCAACTTCAACAACTTATAAGCACCATTGTTTAATAAAAGGTTTTGTCAAGGATGGCTATATAGGAAACATCACTTGCCTCTTCGATGCAAAGGGTACTACAAAAGAAAATAAGTTGATCCTTTTTAGATCTTTTGTTGAGCAAAACAAGGTGTTTTCAGCGAGCATTTGTTAAGCGCAAAAAAGTTTGTAGTGAGAATTTATTCACTTGAAATTCATTTAACAAACTTGGTTAAGTAACAAGCAGTTTTGCACGGGTAATCATATACAGTTTATTGTTCTGTATATGTACCGTGGAAACCGATCCATTTGGTAGATGGTTGATATTCACCTCGATTCCTTCCAGTCGTCTTTTTACGAACTCAAAACATGGGTTTTGAATATTAGCAGTCATCTTATATAGAATTTTAATATTAGTAATTTCAAACTACCATCTTTTAAAAATTAAACGATTGATGATCTTAGCGACGCTGAAATTTTTTATTTGTCGATTCATGTCTAACAAGTAAACTTGAGAACTCTGAAGGTCATGATGTTTATATGAAGTTTTGTGTTTGTATTGATATTAGGTGAATCTCCTGAAGAAATTTTTATTGACAGGGGGCGATGTACTAAGTTTGTTGTCTTTGTAATCTTATCATATGACCAATCTATGAAATCCTTGCACTTTCTATAGTCATGCTGACGGTTAATGAATGGTGAAAAGGATCTATATTTAAGCAAATACTAAATTATCGAAAAGCCTTAACAAATTACTTCCCTCTGCCAACAAAAACGTGCATGTCATAAAAAGTTGCGTTTAATTTTACATGTTTTGAACTTTGAACTCTTAAGAAGACTTGTTTAAGCAAGTATATAATCAATACAGCCTAAAGAGATTGTGAAATCGAATCACATTTAATTTATATGACACTAAGACACTAGCACATAAACAAAGACTTCAATCTCACCAAAATATTTAATCACGAGCATTGCACCAAAGTTTTTTCAAATTATAAAGTATATGGTTAACCTAAACTAGCAATCAAGTACTCGAGTTGTTTTAAATTATAGAGCATATGGCTAACCAAGCTTTTTTTTTTGTTTAAAAAAAAATTGCACAACTAACCAAATAAAAAAATTACCAATTTACTTGAAAAAAATAAAAAGATTTCAAATCATAATCATTCAGACTGGGCATCTAAAAGGTAAAACACAACTAGCCAAATAAACAACTAATTTACACAAACTGGATAGATTATTCTGTGTTATTGCATTGTAAAGCTTTAACCACAATGATTGTTGGAAGCAAACTTTGCATTTTATATTTTCAAAAATAGAGGCATTTTCATGGCTTTGCCTAATTTCGAGGAGCAAGCCGTGGCTATTAACTTCAATACGGGACGGTCCCTATCTGTCCATGGTTAACACTTGTGGTTTCCTAACCCAAAACCAAAGAAATCAAACACAGCCTAATATATGATTAAATGACCGCCACCATTAAAAAGAAAACAAACAGACGAGCATATTAATAGATGGTAAATAACTCAATCCTACACATAAAATCTAAAGAGAAGGCAAAAGAAAGGAAATCTTGTGAGATGATCATTCAATCTTTGTGATGATGTGAGGTCACCATGCAATTCTCAAATTCAGCATTCCATCTCCTAAGCTGCATGTGTTCAGAGAGAGAATTTAGTTTAACCACAAATAGGAAAGCGATTATGCAGCATTCTGCCTAATTTATCTTTTCCTTCTATTATTTACAGCTATTTTAATGCCATTGAGCTCCTTTGTGAAATTTCAGCTGAAATTGAAATAGGAATGAAATCCAACACTTGCCAGGTAAACCAGATAGATAGAGAGAGAGTCTAGTACCTTTTCAACTGCATCTAATGTGCTTGGCAGGTCTTGATTTTTCTTCAATTCATCTAAGCGACTTCTCATTACATTATTATTTTTCTCCATCTTAAACAAATAAAGTCGCGATCAATTATAAAGAAAAGTGAAATGCAGACCAATCAAATCACAAAGAAAAGTCTAAACATACAAACCTTCTCAAGCAAGTTCTTAAGATAAGCTACCTCATCCTTCTTCACCTTTGTTATTTTCTCTTGCAAGCCCCAATATAAGAACTATTTGAAGGCATGTAATTACACAATAAATTGAAATTAAGTTAAATTTCAGTCTCAAAATGACAAGTTTATCATCCAAATTTTCATTTTGATTCCTTTCATGTTTGTCTATAAGAAAAGACAAAAAGAAAGAAAGAAAGAAAGTTTCACCTATCTTTGGAGAGCACATCGATGGATTGTTCCTCAATATTATGTTCAACCTTACTAAGGATAGAACCAACCTATGGCAACATTATGATACATTTATTAAAAAAAATAATGGTATGATAATATGTGCATACAATCAGCTGATCAAACAAGATCCTAATTGGTAGAAACAGCGCAAAAGACCAAACAACTACTACAATGATATGAAAAATATGATAGTTTTTTTTTTGGTGTTGGAGAAAGGGGGGGGGGGGGGGGGTTGGCAGCTGATGGTGCCATGGAGATTCTGTGTCTCTATCTGCCCTTCAAACAGTTAAGAAATGAAATGGATAAAACCTTTGTTACTTCACATATCTGGTGCAGGGCCCTCTGCAATAAAACAACAGTAAAATGGTTACACAACTGGAGGCAACATTTCAGCTATGAGGAAAAACTATTGTTAAAAAAAAAGAAAGATATAAAAATATGGAGAAGGAGAATTTGGTAAATATACCTCCAAGTTGAATGGTAGAGACTCAACAAACTGCAAAACCAATTAGATGAGGGCAATTCTGCCAAATTAAAATGTGATAGATACAATATTTATAGTTATAGAAAACATATTCCAAGAGATAGCAGGACTGTACAATATTAAATTAAGAACTTAGAAAGAAAAAAAAAGTATTCAAAGGAACAAGCATAATGTTATTATTAAGAAAAACATATAGCTTACAATGTTTTGAAATAGGTGATAAAGGCCATCTTTCTCAGTTTCAGTAAATCCCTCAAAAGCTTTGTTGAAGTCCTGCATTGTGAAAATAACAAATGGTTACTTTTAATAACATTGTAATTCCACCCATGTACTTGGTTACCGGATTTCTGCACTGAAGCCAGACAGGGAGGCTAGAATCTCTTCCTTACCAGATTCGTGGTGTAAATAGAGACGGGAAAAATACAGATAAAAAGAAAACGCCTCCTTATTTCCAAGAAATGTGAAAGAGTAAGAGAGGGACGAGGGTTTAAGAGATGCTTGTTCTCACCTCACGAGAGCAAGCGGTGAGCAAACGGCGAACAGCCTCGCTCTTGAATTTGTTCTTCAAAATATGATACCTCTCGCTAATCAGAACTGGAGACGAACTCTCGGCTTCCATGGATGCGGATTGAACTAAGATCTGAGATAAAAAGGGAGAAAAATGGTGGATTCTGGAAAATTGAAATCGCAATAGCGGGCAAAAGGGAAGAAGTGCCTTATTTACAAATCGGATCCGATTCAGTTTCATGGATGCCACCTGCGGCGCTCAGGCCCAGTACAAAATGGGCTTTGTGGGATGGCCCGGTTTCCTATCATCAAATTAGTGCATTCAACGATGATGATATTTGTGCGTCCACGTCAGCAATGCCGGTGATGCTAGTCAACAAAGCGAACGATACAAAAACTTTGACAGTTATTGTATTTAGATGAATCATAACCGTTAATCTTAATTCATCTTTTCTTTTGTAATACAAAATCTGTTCCGTAGAAAAATTAGGCCCAGAATTTTTGTTTATTTAAATTCTTAATACATAAAAAAATTATTTTAAATTTTTAAGTATATCACATCATTACTTTTCTCCACCATTGATTTTATTTAAATCTTTTCATCTACTTGAATCCAAAGATTTATATAAAATAGATTCTCTCTTCATTTAAAGTAGTGTGTAATATATTTAAGGTGAAACTTAACTCTTAAAATGATCTTTTATAGATTATTATTTGTTTAGTTATATTATTTATTATTATAATAATTATTTTTATTATAATTATCATTATTATTTATGATAGACTTAGGATTGTGGTATTAAAAGTCAAAAGAGTGCAAGAATGTAAAAAACCTAAGGTAGAAATGTATAAATCGATTTGGGGCTTAGTGTTCAAGTGCAATGACAACGAAATACAATTCAATATAATTTAATTCTCACAATAATATAACAACCAAAGAAATGTGAGAAAAGAAAAGAAAAGATCAAACAAAAACACAAGATGTAACGGAGTTCGGCTTAAAAATATCTACGTCTCCGGGACTCTCAACCTCCAACAATTGAGGTTGAGCCGAAACACTAAAAATAATTTTACACTTATAGAACTTAGTCCCTTACACAAAAAATGGGATGCCAAGCCTATCGGTAACAAGAGTGACAACACACTAAAAAAGGATGAGTGACAACACACTCAAAAACAAGAAGTGAGTGATAACACACTCAAGAAAGGTGAACACTACAGCTCAAGGAACGGATTATAAGAAGATCACGAAGGATCAAGTTGAGAGAATGGAGAGAAACTAGATTGAACTTAAATAAGAATTTGACTAATTGAGTGTTTCAATCTCTTGGATTATCTCTCTCACTTTGTATATGGCTAGTAAGCTCTCTGGAGTAATGATATAGCTAGATGGATCTAATTCATTTTTTTAAAGTGAGAGAGGTGATTCTTTTAAAATAGATCTTCTGAAACAACTGAAGAAACTATTTTCGGCCTGAACCTTTATAATGATTTGAAAATCATTATAACGGCTTAGAAAAAATAGCCGTTGGATCTGATTGAGCTGAAACGTTATAACGATCCACTGAATCGTTATACATTTCATAAATCATTGTAACGATTAGTGAATCGTTACATAACGATACGCTCTGGTTTCTATAAGAATTTTTCTGCCTTAGAATATTTTTGAGTATTGAGATGAATCGTTATAACGACAACTGAACCGTTATAACGATTCACTGGGTAGGAGCATTTTGCTCTGTTACTTAAGCTCAATTTATCTTAACCAATTCAACCCAGTTTGAGTCTAACTAAACCTAAACTTATTGCAGTCTTGATTAAGCTATTGTATCCCATCATTAGTCTTGGTTTTTGTGCACTAATCCATTTACATTTCAATACCTGCACAAAACTCAAACAAAGCAAATTGTAAAATTCAAGATTGTTTTGTAAATCGACAAATCAAATAAGGTGTTTAGTGTAACAATTTAGCATCTAAAAGTATTGTATCTAATTTTTTAATATGAAAATTTATTAAATATATTTAAAATTATATTGCTAATTATTTATTTGATGACTATATTATCGGAGCAAAATCCGAGTTACAACCTAATTTTGGTAAATTTGATGGCATTTTACTTGAAATGAGGACCCATACACTATTGCAGTAGTTCTCCTTTAATTTCAGAAAACAGTGTTAGTGTGCTATGTCGCCTTAATTCAGTTACCAATATTAAACCCATAGTTGAATTAGTGTCAACAATTATTTTTGCCGGTGCTTTCACTGATCTGTATGTTCAACATTAGTTCCTTCTATTTCTTTTGCCATTACACATGTTGCACCAACACATGAAATGCTACTATTTTGGAGTTCCAATTCCACTTATATAATTTAGTGGAATCTGATGCCATTGGATTGTTCACATGCAGCCCCACCAAAATAGTACCCCCTTTTTTTTTTCCCTGGAAGTGGTTAAATTTGGGAGATTGTGAGTTATTTAATGGTGTAATACCATTAATTATGTGGTATGATCATGGATAGAGTGATACAACTTTATGTGGTCACCAAAGTAAAAACACTATATATGTACAGTGTAAAAGCAGAGGTACAAAATACTAGTAATTCTCACCGAGCTTAAGGGAGTGTTTGGCACTTAATGGAATAGCAAAAAGTTGGAATAGAATAGCTATTTCGACGAATTAATTTGCCAAACGAATTTTAGACTAAGTAGAAGAGTGTGGAATAGTGCTAATCCGGTATACCAATTTATAGGTGGAATACCGGATTAGCTCTCGTTGAAATAGCGATTATTGTTTGATTATATTATATTATATTATATTATTATATTATGATTATGATTAAGATTTAGTATTATTATATTATTATATTATATTTATGATTATAATTTATTATTATATTAATAATAATATTATTATTATTATTATTTATTATTATTATTATCATTATATTATTATTATTAAATTATTATTATCATTATTGTTATTATATTATCGTTACCATTAGTATTATTATATTATTTATTATTATTATAAATATAATTTTAATATCATATCATTATATTATGAATATAAATATAATTATTTTATTATTATATTATTATGATCAAGATTATTTATTATTATATTATTATATTATGATGATTATGATTATGATTATTCTTACTTATTATTATTTTATTATGTTGTATTATATTATTATATGTTGATTATAGTGATGATTAATTTATTATTATATTATTATAATTATAATTATTTATAATTATTTTTATGATTATGATTATAATTTTATTATTATATTATTATGATTATGATTATGATTATGGTTATATTATTATGATTATGACTATAATTATTATTATCATGATTATGATTATTATTATTATATTATGATTATATTATTAAAATTATGATTACTTATTATTATTATATTATTATAATTATGATTGTAATTATAAATTATTATTATTATATTACTATATTATGATTATGTTTATATTTTTATTATATTACTATTATAATATTATTATTTATTATGATTATTTTTTATTACTTTTTATTATTTTATTATGTTGTATTATATTATTATATGTTGATTATATTTATGATTAATTTATTATTATATTATTATAATTATAATGATTTTGATTATATTTTAATTATTATATTATTATGATTATGGTTATGGTTATATTATTATGATTATGACTATAATAATTATTATTATTATGATTATGATTATTATATTATGATTATATTATTAAAATTATGATTACTTATTATTATTATATTATTATAATTATGATTGTAATTATAATTTTTTATTATTATATTACTATATTTTGATTATGTTTATATTTTTATTATATTACTATTTTAATATTATTATTTATTATGATTATTTTTTATTACTTTATTATTATCACATTTTTTTGGCGGTCCCGAGGGCGTCGGTTCCCATTTTCATGTTTTGCGCTCCCGGATACGTTTTCGACGATACCGTGAGCTTTGGGTCCCATTTTCATGTTTTGCACGGCGGACTTGTTTTCTGCGGAACCGAGGGCGTCGGCTACCCATTTCATGTTTAGCGATCTCGTACTCATATCTCGTGGTACCGAGGGCGTCGGGTCACATTTTCATGTTTTGATCTCACATGATCGTTTTCGACGGTACGGAAGGTGCCGGGTTCCGTTTTCATGTTTTGCGCATCCGAACTCATTTTCGGCGGTACTTCATTGTAACGTTCCAGAATCTGAACCACAAAATCTATCAGAAAAATAACGATACTATTAATATAATTTTCCTTAATTGTTTCAAATGAAACCTCTTATCTACTCCATTAACATGTATACCATTTATTATTTTACTATTATTATTATTATCATCATCATTATTAGTATCATAATTATTCATATTTTAACTATTCTGAGTAACAACTGTCAAACAATATTTTCGCTCTTCCGAATAGTCAAAAATACCAATCTTCCAAAAAAATACTATTCTATCACTCTTCCAAAATTACCACTCTTCCAAAACTATTCCTTAATTTGCCAAACGGACCCTAATATAATAGTAATGTGTCACTTTATAGAATTGCAAACTTTCTCAATCCTGACTTATTGATCCAATGACATAGGTTCAGGAGCCATGGAATAATAATATATTTGCAAGGTAATCTGTTCCCTGTAATTTCGCTAACTTTAACTGTAATGTTGCACTTTGCATGTGTTAGCATTATAACTATGCAAAAATATATGCATCATGGGAACTGTGACATAAATCCCATTGAAAGCAATCACATGGTAGAGAATGTCAAATTTTCGAGTTACGCGATTAATTATTATATCCAAACATGGTACAATATTGATACATTTTCTTTTTTCTCTGTTATTTATTTCTCTCTTTTGAGATAAAATGTGATGATACCTTATTGTACATGATCGATCGTATTCTTTTTATCAGCAAAACGGATTACTTCGAGAAATTGTATATATTGTATACAAGTTGAAACTAAAATTGATCCATCTACTCTCTAGCGATGCCTCGATATCTAATAAATATATTCTGATCAAGAGCGGTTGGAAGACAGAAGTGAAAAAAATACATGTCAATCGATCTCATTTATTTTATAAAAATGTATATAAATTGTTAGCCTTTTTGTTTTATTTTTCTGAAAAGTCAGTAAACGGGCCCATATTGATCTCCAGAATATTTACAAAGAAACACAATACTAACCTCCATAAAAGAAAGCTTTTGCCTTGGCCCGTGTCAGATGGAACAAAAAAGATATATATAACTTGAAAGAATAAGCTCTACTTTCTAATGCCACAATTAATAAAGAAAGCACATTTACTTTATTAAAGAAGAGAATAAGCCTAAGGCTAAAGCCGATCCACGTTCTCCTCCTTCCACTTATAAGATGCCTTTAATTAATTAATTTCTCCCATACCAGTACATCAACCTTTTCACATTCTCCATCCATTTGCTATAACAAGAATCTAGTACTCTTTTGCTCAACTATATATTCATAAATAATTAAAAAAAAAAAACCTACATTTAATCACAACAAAAGTAATTCAACAATTAATTAGTAGGGACGGAAACCAGAAGTGATGAACAAATCTAACCAACTCAATGTCCACTGAGTATCACCAAAACCGCAAAAATACCAAGAAAAACCACATTGTATCCACCGAGATTACCATGAGTGAAGACAGAATTACCCTTGGAGGCAAACTGTCCCTTGTGGATGTAGTACCAAGGGTACCAAGGCAACATTGGGTTAGGAGGGGGAGGTGAAGGTCTCATGTTGTAACTGTTAGGAGGCGAAAAGTATGGATTGTACAAAGAAGGTGGGGGCGGCGGATAACTCCAGTATCCTGTCACTGGTTGAGGTGGAGGCGGTGGGCAGTTCGTGACTGGTACCACTGGTGGTAGTAAGCAGGGATACTGGCATGATGCAGATGATGAGTCATCTGCCAATACTGGTAAAAGAGAAAAAGAAAAACTGAGAAGAATGGTGATAATCATAATGCAGGTGAAATGTGGCTGTGTAAAGGCCATGGTTAGAGAGAGAAAGTGGTATGGAATGTGAGGGGAGAGCATCATGACATTTCAGAGTTTTGGGGCTTATAAAAGAAGAGGAAAGCAAACATTGTATTAATTGGATTGAATGTGAGTTAATTTGCATTGTGTTATTGTGGTGCCTTTAGGCATGGAAAGGGGACCCATGAGGTACATTATGCTGAAGTGGTTTCTTGAAGGCAAAAAGGTGTACGGACTAGTAGTGGTGGACCCAATTTACAGTTGGCTAAGTTTGATTTTAATGTAAAAGATTTTGTTTTAATGAGTACATACTAACATATACATACATATATTTGGAGCGTTAAGGTTGAGGAGGTCAAGAGGCAGAACACAACACACAAGATATCGGTGCATTGAATTCCTCTATACTTGTACCATTAGTTGTGCAAACTGCAAAATGAAACATTAGTGAGAACTGCAGATAAAAATATATTCTTCTCCTAAAGGGGGAAAAAGAAAAAGGAATTTCAGCCGGATTGATTGTACTTTTATGTAAGCCTTTGCTCAGGAAGAGCTTTTGATTTAAAACACAATTAGTACCTAAATGTTTTTTAACTTACAGGCCAGGATACCATGCATGGCTTGTATATGATTTAATAGTAGGCCCTGAAAATTTTAGCCCTGTGACTGGTACATATAATGGGTCCCACGGGCCCAAGTTCAAGAACAGGAACTACAATGGGCCATGGTTCCAAGTCCAATATATCTAGTGGTGGGATACAAATTAGTCCAAGATAACTAATAGAATTATTTTTTATCCATGTTAATTCTTAAATAGATGATAATAATGTGCTCAATATACGTATTAACTGTTTAATAACAAATTTTCTATTTTTTTGAATATATCATCATACATGTGCCGCAACAAGATTTAACTTATATGTTTATGATTTGTAGCGCATGTAATATTATTAATCTTGAAACTTGAAAATAATTTTGAACGATTGAATTTACAAAAAAACATATGAAAATATGTTCAGAAATATATCATACAATGTTAAATGGTGGAAAATCAAAGATTGAAATTTAATCCATCTTAAGGGAGTAATGTTCGGCATCACGGATTAAGATTTGGTAAACTAGGATACTTACAGAAGCAAAAATTCTAAATTCTAAATTCTTAATTATTGATCAGAAGATTTTGGGGGATTTATAGGGGGGTTTTTAAGGGGCTATTATCAGCTCCGTATTATTTATTTGTTACTCTATTTGCGCAGTAGTGGAATAGAAATAATACGGTATATTTGTGAAGGGGTGATTAGATAATATGCTCTCCCAGTGAAAATCTTGCATCTCTTTAATATCCTTGATATCCATGTGAGGATAAGAGAGCAGAAAATAAATTAGTCAGAAATCTTGAGACTAACGCAGGGGATAATATGAAGAGAAAAAGTAAAATAATGAGGTCCTGATACTGCAATAATTAATTACTTAACGTAATGAAGTGGTTATAGTTTATACTCTTTAATATTCGTATAACCGTGTCAATATCTAATTATTGCTTTCTTGATGCTTTTTATTTTATTTTTTCACTTTTTGGAAGTGAGACAATTTGCATGTTTACACCTTGTACGGAAGAAAAACCATTCAGGTCAACAATTAACTAAGTAAAGAGAAAAAGATCATATTGTTTGAATGAGAAAAGGAACCCAAAAAGTATGCATGGAGCCCACAAGAATATATGCAAAGCTCCACTATCTTAATTAAAGCCCTATCCAATGAAATTCTGGCCACTAATTCTCATTGGGTTCCTTTGGCAAATTAAGGAATAACTTTGGAAAAGTGATAATTTTAGAAGAGTGATAGAATAGTATATTTTTGGAAGAGTGGTAGAAGAGTGGTATTCTTGACTATATGGAAAAGAAAAAATATTGTTTGACAGTTGTTAATCAGAATAGTTAAAATATAGATAATTATGATATTAATGATAATAATGATGATAATAATAATAGTAAAATAATAATAATAATAATAATTATAATCCATATTCTTAATATAATAATATATAATAATAATAAATTATAATTATAATTAAAATAATAATAATAGTAATAATAATAATGATAATATAATAATAATATATAATAAATTATAATTATAATTATAATCATAATAATATAATAATATAATTAAAAATTATAATCATTCATAATATAATAATACTAAATAATTATAATTATAATAATCATAAATAATATAATATAATATAATATAATATAATAATAAATAATTATAATCATAATAATATAATAATAAAATAATAATATATAATAATAGTCATAGTCATAATCATAATAATATAATCATAATTATAATATAATAATATAATAATAAAATTATAATCATAATAAAATAATATAATACTAAAATCATAATTATTATAATAATAAATAATAATAAAATTAATCATGTAATAACAATACTAACAATGATAGTAATATAATAATAAAAATAATTATTATAATAATATTATATAATAATAAATAAATAATCATCATAATATTAATATAATAATAAATTATAATCATACTAATAATATAATAATAAATTATAATTATAATTATAATCATGATATAATAATATAATATAACATAATCAAACAATAATCGCTATTCCGATTTAGCTAATCCGGTATACCACATATAACTTGGTATACCGGATTAGCACTCTTCCGCACTCTTCTACTTAGTCTAAAATTCATTTGGCAAATTAATTCGTCGAATAACTATTATATTCTAATTTTTTGTTATTTCATTGAGTGCCAAACACTCCCATTAAGTTTTAATTGGTGTATCAGAGAAGGCAGAAATTTGGGCCAAATTAGTTAGGTGATCAGTCGTTCTTTTCAGATTCTTCTTTTTAAAGCCCAAGTACTTTAGCTAAGCTTCTTTAAAAAGAGCATACTATAATTCTTCTTATATGTAGATATAAAAATGTAAGCCAGAAACAAAAGAGGAAAGAAAGAGAGAGAGATGGGTTGGGGTTGCTATCCTATAGGCAAGAAATTATCCAAGGCAGTGACTAAGTGCTATGGTAATGTTTTTGTCCTCTCCTTGTCTTTCTCCTATGCAACATATGTATTTTGATATACTTTTCTTAAATTGATTTAATTAAATGACTGTGCATGTTTTTCCCTGCTACCTGCTTGTACATGATGATAAGACTATTTTTGTTATTTGGTCGTTACTTGATTAGAAGAAAGGGAAACTTTTTTCATAATTATGTATTATATCTTGTATGTTTTGTTTTGAGCAGAAATTTCTTCTCTTTTGTTCTGTTTCTTCTGTTAAATACTAACTGAAAAATATTATTTCATTTATATAGATGCAAAAAAGACTCGTTTGGTTTTGCAAATCTGAAACAAATGAGAGCAGAAAAAATGTCTGCCATCTTAATTATTTGAATTTTTGTCTAAAACAGAGTTCTTAGAAATAAGTGTAATCATATAAGAGAAGACTCTGTTTTATGTATCAAATCAATTTTCAGTAGTGTACAATAAACTGCAGTTGACTGGTATTTGGCAGTAAGAGCTGATCAATGATCACTCAATTTAAGGCACATGCTTTTACACAATTGATTCCTCTTCTAGTCAATGCAAGTTCTTGTTTTAAATCACTTCTTTCATGATCATTGATCTGTATCTTCTCCACTCTATTTGCTGTAATTTTATTTTGATTAGTTAATTTAACTTAAAAACATTTTCTTGATCTATAATGTTTGTTTGTGACAGGAGAGAACAGTAATTCAGCCTATAATACAGCATACTCACCGCCTCCAACTTACCAAACAACAACAATGGCGAAAACCGTCACCTTCAGCAACAACAATTCCGTTTACATAATCCCAAATGAGCCAGTTCAGAGCCCCACTATACCTGAGACACATATGACACAACCCAAACCGGTGCAAACTCCTCCTCAGCCAGAGGTGCAAAAACCGAAGAAGCAGAAGCCGGTCAAGGGACAAGTTCGGCATGTTCACGCACCAGACCCAAATGGCCCAAACCAATCTGAGCAGGTACCAAGTCATGGACGGGTCAGGTTTGTTCATGGACCACATCCACCAGGTGCGAATCAATCTGAACTAATGCATGCACCACACCAGCCTGATCCAAGCCAGCATGAACCGGCGCAGTCTCACCCGGGGCATAATTATATGTACGGGTATGGCCGGTACGTACCGTCCCCGCTCCCGCGATGGGCAACCACACCAAAAAGGCTTGAATACTTCTCGGGAGAGTATGGGTATTATCCTACCCCTGTGCGCGAGGGTATTTACAGCATTGCCACCGATGCAAACCGGCTAACAACTATCTTTAGTGAGGAGAATCCAAATGCCTGTACAATCGCCTAATGGAATGGAGCATATTAAACAGAGATATGATGGGGATATATATATCTCTTTCTAATATATATATATATATATATATATATATATAAATTTTCTTTTTGTTATTTGTTTTGTTAATCATGTAGGAATCCGATTCCTTTGACAAGGGACCGGTTTAAATTCTGTGGATTTGTAAGTGTTACATTTGTCAATTAGTTAGAGGCTAAAGTGTTGGGAGTAGTCAAAAGTGGCAGTTTAGTTTCGTAAAGAATTTTAAGTGTTTCATTAGTGCAAAGGCAATATATCAAAAGAAAATTGTTTTCTGGAATATGTTATGTTGTGTTTTTTTACATTTAAAAATATTGTGGGTTATTCAATTTTGAACGAACCAATAAATGGAAGAGTAGGAAGAGTTTTCTTCAATTTATTATGCCAGGCCCGGCCTTAATAAAGGGTTTAATTCAATTTCGGGCTTTCTGGCAAAGAAGTTCTTCCTTTTCGCACATCTGACCTCTAATGCTTACTCGAGATAGAACCAAATCTGTTATTATAGTGGACAAATAGTAGGATCATACTTTTGTTCTTAAATAAATATAAAAAATAAAAAAATATATAGATATATTCTTTATTTATAGATTGATATTATTTTAAAATTTCATATAATTTCATTATTATTTGATAATTCATTAAAGATCGTTGGCAAGACAACTCTTAAATCACGTTAGGTAGCCCCTTGATTTCTACTTATGATATGAGTTTGGAATAGGGATGCATAAAAAAAGCTCATGTTGGTGGCTCAATTCGGACTCGAGCTAATATGGCTTGAACTAATATGTCTCGAGCTAATTTGGCTCGAGTTATTTTGGCTTAATCATTAAATGAGCCGTTTGAGTTGGAGTTGTCTCGGTTCGTGAAACGACTTGGCTCGAATAATAGTTTATATACTCTTTCTTTTACCAAATTTTAATTTGATAATTCATCTCTCATTATCTCTTATCATTTCAGCATCTTAAGGGATTTTCTTACTTGCTAGTGACTCGACTTGTATATCTAACTCGTTAATTTTTTTATTGATCCATATGTTCAAATTAGTGTAGCGAAGATATCATTAAAAATAAAGTTCATTGATATACTAATTTTGTATCAACTCATGCACCAATATTATAGATGTACCGACCTTATAGTTTGTAGTGTATCAGATGCTAATAAAAATATGCCTTAAAATAGATCTAAATATTAGGTTTACAAGCGTATAAACCTAATAATTGTAGTATAATCAGGGGTCGATCCACAAGAATAACTTTTGATACTAGATAATTCAACTTTCAATTATCTAAACAATAATAAATAGAGTTGACAATCTAGTCCTAATTTTATGCTAAACTGAAGTGTAAAAAAAATATAAAAGTTGTAGGGTTTTTGCGATATAATTAGATACAAATGCTATTTTAATTTCAAATCAAATTATTATTTTGTTATATAATTACAATTAAAGGCTTCTCAATCCTAATTTAGAATCTGCTCACTTTCGTGATGTAGTCTCCTATCTAGTGTAAATTTCATTTTATGGCATACACTAAACGTATTAATTTCTGTAATTGACCGGGTTGTATACTAAAGCCGTCGAATCCCCTAATTGATCAACAACAAGAGTCAAACATGGGTCCCCAAAAGTACTAAGGCATCTAATGAAATTATTTTTCTAAGTCTTGATTTGGAACAGGCAATTAACGTCTTCTTTCGATACTTAGTCTCAAACCTAAAATTTTACATACAACCAATAAGTTTGTCAATTCTTACATAGGTTTAAATATTTGCAACTACTCAAATATCTATTTTATCAACCAATTATCAAATGATACACAAATAAATCATAAATAAAGATCAAAATAAAATAATCATTAAAATAACAATATAATTCAAACTAAAACAATAAAAATATCAACTATATACTCTAAACCTTAGAAGAGGGTAGTTTAGCCTTTTATGAGGCAATAAATAATAGAAAAAAGAATAAAAGATACACATCAAAGAGAAAGAACAAAAAAAAAGTTGAAAGAGAAAGATAAGAGTTTCCACCCTCAATTCCTAACTGTCTGGATATTTTATATTTTTCATTTATTTTCAAGTGTCTTCCGGTTATGAGGCTTTAATGGATTGTGTTTTTTTCGTTGTTAGAATCGAAATGAGATCAAGAACACTGAAAAACTCTAAGCAATTCGCTCAAAAACTTTATCGTCAGAAAGTCATGCTAAAAACTGCTCATTCCCAGGTCACATGTGGATCTGAACATGATCCACAGATTAGTCTAAAAATTTGTATTTATATCATTTTTTGCTTGTTCTTGCTCCAAATTGCATATAATTCATTTTATTCTTGTTCACCTGCATTAAATATCAAATATTGGGCAGTAAATTAATCTTTAACCCTAATTTAACCAAATTAAAGCATTTTAGCCAAATTTTCTAAGTTTAACCATATAGAATTTTCAAATAATTGTATGTCACTTTGGCTCTTATCAGATCAACTAAATCTTAATGTCAAATCTAGTCAACATATATGCATTGTCTCGTGAGCTAGCTTGCGAACTAACTTGAATAGTAATGAGCTGAGTTTGAACTAGATTTTCAGCTCGAAGTGTTCACAAGTTCGGTTCGACTCGACTCGAATTTTTATAAGCTAAGCTTAAGTTAAACCCGGCTCATTCGAACTCGACTCGTTTACCGACCTAATATGAAATAAAACTTCGTATGTAGAAAGAAAAAGAGGAAAAAAAGAATTCATAAGCAGTCTATTCTTCTTATTTTATTGCTAACAGCCAGATTCATGTCTAGTAAGAGTAAGCAGTCAATCACGGGCTTATAAAATTACATAAAATTTTAATGTTCTTTGATGTATTATCAAATGATAATGGAATTATACAAAATTTAAAATATTTTCAATATATAAATAAAGTATATATATATATATTTTTTTTTAAGATTTTCTTATATTTATTAAAAAATAAATGTAGGATCTATTATTTGTCCACAATAATAATATATTCGGACCCATTCGAGATACCTCTCTGCTGACGCGCTTGCTTGTTACAGCGTCTCTATTTCACTTAAATAACAAATTTGATGTGATATGGTATAATTAATTTAACGAATTCTTTAGAAGTACACTGGCATTTGAAATTGTTTCCAGATGGCATCTTCAAATATTAAAGAGAAAATTTTTAGATAGAAAAGAAGTATAATTAAGAAATTGTTACAAATTGGAATTAAAAGGTTACAGTTGGTTGGTAGGGATGAGGATGATTTGAAATAATTGAAAAATAAAACCTAATTAACCTGAAAAAACAATTATTTTTTTAATTTTTTAGATATAAATGTACTCTTTAAGTTGTCGTATTACCTCGCACCTCGACTAGTTTATTTTCTCATTATTGCAATCTTAAAATTTAATTAAACAATTAAAAATAAAAAAACTTTTTTGTGTTTTTCTCCAATGAGCAATGACAAGGAATTGATTTTATGCTCTAGATGAGAAGTGGATTTTGACCGAGTACTCGCATAATTAAATGCAGACAGTGAGAGAACCAAAATTGTATAATTTCTTTCATTGCAAAATACTTCCAAAATTAGGTTTCTAGTTGACTAAATGGCGCATGAAACCTAGTCAGCGCTTACTAAGTCGACCAATAATAATTAATCAAGTATGAACAGTTAGTACCCTGAAAAAAATAGAGAAAAAAAAAACAAGGGGCTGATAACTAGCCTTATGTATGAGGAGAGTTGACTAGTAAATACCGTTTAACACACCTACGGTGTTAATGGGTCGGGTCGGGTTCGGGTTCGGATCATATTATTTTATTATTATTTTTTATCCGACCCGAACCCGAACCCGATTAAATTCGGGTTAAAAAATCTTAACTCATATCCGACCCGATCGGATCACGGGTCGACCCGACCCGATCATGTAAAATAATTAAATATTTATTAATTATTTTTATATAATTTTAAGTAATTAAATATTAATTAATTTATAATTAATCTTAATTAGTATATAATTAGTGTAGATTTAACCTTTAATTAGTACTAAATAATAATTAATCGGGTCAGGTCCGGTTGACCCGAACCCGACCCGATCCGATTCGGGTCAAAAAAATTAAATCCATACCCGACCCATTTATCTTTGAATCATGTTGGGTCGGATCGTGTTAACCCGTCGGGTTGAATCAATAATTGACACCCCTAAACACACCCCTGTTTCATACGCTCACAATGAATTGACTGAAGGTCTAAATTAATAAAAGAAAAACGAAAACTTTATTTTTGCCTGAAAAAGGTTGTCCCAATGTCCCCACAGATATATATTCCTCGTATTTGATATATAATTGTTCTGTCTTGGCCAATAATAGGAATTTTTTTTCTTGTTTTGTCTACTTTACAGCAACATCTTTTTATCGAAAAAAAATGTCATATATTGCTTAATCATGTACTCCGCAAACCTGCAGCTGATCATAATCTATACTATATGATATATTATAAAGATATATTATAAAGAGCGTAATTATTAAATTTGTCTATTATTTCAGCTTTTTTATTGACTTAAACGTCTCTAATCGAATGACTAATATCATATTTTCTCTCCATTTCGTTTCTATTTCTTTTAATATGCATTAACATTTTAAAAACTAACAGTTCAAATTTTGGCCAATATCATTTTTTCTCTCCATTTTATTTTTTATTTTTTTATCATATATTAATGAGAGTTCTAAAATTAAATAACTTAATAATAAAATATTTTTAAGTTTAAAAAAAGAAAAACTATCTACTATACAGATTTATTAAAAAGTATTATCTTTCACAAATAGTATTTTAATATGAATTAATTTTATTTTAAATTTAAGAGTATTTATAATTGATTTAGACATAAATTAAAGAGATTCGCAAAATGGTTGTTTTTTATAGTTTAACTTAATCACTAGAAAATGACTATTTTTATCAATCTTGACAAATTGTATTTCAAATAAATTAAAAAAATAAAAAATCTTAAAACAAAAATTCTAAAGCTTAAACTATAGATTGATTATTTTTAAATTTAATATAATTTAAGTGAAAGAATATCAAACTGGACAATTGCATATTGTATTAAAAGTTATAATATTAAACTATAAATTGGTTCTGTTTTAATTTTCATATAATTTAAGTGAATGACTATCAAACTAGACCATTGCATATTGTATTAAACAGTTAATAAGTTCAAGAATATATTTATACTTATATTTTAAGATTTTTAATTTTATTATTAAGATTGTCAAAATAATCAATGTCATGTGATACCGCCTTCTAACCAAACAAACACAAATCATGGTATTTTAGTCAAATATAATAAGATACTAGTATAATTTTAAATTTTTAAATATTAGTATCATATGTTTAAGTTTATAAGTTTAAGACAATAGTAATTTGGTCGGGTCGGATCAAGTCGAATCAATTAATATGTTATTTTTTAGATCCTAAATTGACTTTGATTGAATTACAGGTCATTTAATTTTAGATCGGTTCAAATCAATTTGACTTTTAAAAAAATCAAATCAGATCCGGATATGTCATAGTCAAGTGATCCCTTCCCACTCTTAAAACTGTTAACCATAAACAGTAGTGGATGCTATAATTATAATTGAACGAAGAATGTTAGAAATCAACCCTGTAATATCCATTTAGTATCTACCTTAATAATGTGGTATACGAATTTATATATAACTATGAAATATATTGGTTAAACTGATAATTTTATCTGGTAATTTTAATCATTTACATAATAAATTATATTAGAAAATGTCTTACCAAAATTTTATATATTTCTATAAAAATAAAAAATTTATTAGACATAAACTTTATTTGTTGAAATGAGTAAACATTTGTTTCAATAAATTAGTTATTCAAAAATTGAAAGAATGAGAATGATGTACCATGTGATTAGTCATGCGACTTGGTAAATAACATTTATTTCTTTTACATTTTTATTGCTATGGTTGTTCTATTACATGTCTATATGAATTTATTATATGCTAATATTTACGCTTATTTGTTGATAATGCGATCTTGTAGAAAGTTTTTTCTTTGAAGATTTTTGTTGTTATGATTGACTTAATATATACTAACATGAAGTTATTTTATGTTGAAATTTAGATATATTCGTTAATATAGTAAATTTAGACACTAGAGGGATGGACTTCTACCCCTCTATATTTATAATTGAATCCTTCAGTTTGCATATAGGATAATAACATGTGAAATTTAGAAACTAATTTAATAGTTCTGCCATATACAATTTATTTGTTCTTGATAACTTGTATGATAATATCCGCCAGCTGTTAAAATAACATTAATAATAGCGATAATGAATAATTTTATGCGTGCAATAAAGAGAGCAATAGAAATTAGAATATGCATTAAATCAATTGTACACCAAGCTAAGGAATGAAGAAATATCCGGTACCCGTTTTTCTCATCTTCTTTTCAAACGTAGATACGTGGTCACTTGTTTTTTTTTTAATTGAATAAGTATTAAGTTGAACACAATTATTTAAAATTCCGGTCTTAATACACAGTTTATTTGATTAGTTTCCTGCGTAATCTTACCTGTGATTGCGTTCTAGTTAATGTTAGTCTGCTCACCAATTAGTCTATCCATGTCACTGGCATGCAATTAATTACATGAAAAGTCAGAAACTATATTGAAACGTAAAATGTAATAATTGTGAGTTTGTGACCAAGTTTGTAAATTCCTGTATGAATAGATCATGTCAACGGGTTATCTTCTTAACGGAGTTCAGATAGGGGTGTTAATGGATCGGATAATATCTAATTTTATTCGTGATTCGATCTGAGAAATAGTTAAAATTATCTGATTCATATTTATATCCGTATCTGTATCTGAAAATTTTTTACAGATAAGAATATAGTTTTGTTATTATATATCCGTATCCGACCATTTAGCTATTATTCATCAATATCCGACACTATCCGAAGATATCCGATCTCATATTATTCGATTTTATCTGAATAAGTATCCAAAATATT
This sequence comes from Schoenoplectus tabernaemontani, assembly GCA_037127355.1. Taxonomy (NCBI): domain Eukaryota; kingdom Viridiplantae; phylum Streptophyta; class Magnoliopsida; order Poales; family Cyperaceae; genus Schoenoplectus; species Schoenoplectus tabernaemontani. The sequence continues at coordinate 9,118,561 of CM073741.1, read as the reverse complement.
TATTAAATTTTTAGTCTAACATTATAAATCTAATTTATTTTATATTCAATTTATGTTAATGTATCATTTCTTTTTATAATTCATTGATATATTAGAACTATTAATATTATAATAATTAGTATTTAATGTTTATGATTAATATTTGTTTTTATAATTAATGATTTTATTATAAATTAGTATGCAATATATTTCAATAGCATATATAATATTTTTATTTAATATTTAAAATATCTCCATATTCATAATTATATCCGTCCGATATCCGATTTGTATCCGAATATCTGTCAAATATCTAATTCATATTCACATCAGAACTATCCATATCTAAAAAATATAACGAATACGGACACAATAAAACCGTTATCTGATCATATCTGATCCGTCTATATCCCTAATTTCAGATCACTTGTCGCTCTTATTCTGTCAAATATCCATGATTCAATCACATCAAGGGTCGTGAAAATTAAATATAAAAAATCCTTCTATAAAATTTATTTGTCTGAACTATACGACAAAGCATCACAATTCCTTCTCACCATACTTCACTTTTTGTGATTATTTGTGAGTTCTTACAAGAAAAAAATGAGCTCCACGGGACGGGTTACACTCAGAAAAAGCACTAAAATTTTGTGATCCGTACGTATCCGTTGCCATAGAAAAACAGTAACAATGTTGCCATAATTTTTTGGTCAACGGATTAAATTTATAGAGTTCAAGTATAGATTTAGGGTGTGTTGTTATTTAGTGCCGCTAATCACCATAAATACAAAATTTCTTTGACAACTTGTTGCTATAAAAATAATATGGCAGCGCATGGAATTCCAATTTTTATCTCCTACTTTTGAGCCCAACATGATGTCAGAATTTTCATATATAATTCAGCATTGCATAGAATTTTGAGTATGCATCTAACAAATATGAGATGATCTTGTTACTATCTTTATCTTTCCCTTGCCATGTGGAGCTAGAATTTGAATATAGAGGGATGGGATAGCAGTAGTGGATTGCCGGCGGGTACCGCGGGCACGGGCCGGGTACACCCGCGGCGGGCGGCGGGTACGGAGGGTAGACGGGTACGGCGGGCACGGGTAGACGGTTTTTTTTTTCAAAACCGTACCCTACCCGTCTCATACCCGTGCCCGTCGCGGGTACCGCGGGTACGGGTACGGGGGTACGCGGGCACGGGTAGAAGGGTACGGGTATGGGTACGATTTTTTTTTCTTTTGCTGTTTTTTTTTTTTGCTGTTTTTGTTTTATAAATATATTTTTTATTTTAGAATGTCGTAAAATCTGAATAATATCATTTCGGCTAAGTACAAATATAAACGTTCATTTTAAAATAATAATATATTTTCTAAATGTTCATTTTTTCAATTATTTTAAAACAATAGATTAAATCAAAAAATAGATAAAAAATTTAAAATGAACATTTAAAAATCAAATAATTTAAAATGAACGTTTAAAATATAAATAAAAAATATTTTAAATCAATTAATTTAAAAAGTAAAATATAAATAAAAAATTAGAAAATTAATTACTTTAAAAATAATTTTGAATTATTTAAAAAAAATAGATTAAAAAATAAAAGTTACTCTCCTCCTTTATTCCGGGCTTGGGACCGGCTATGTAAAATAACATAGGCGGAGTTCTAATTTTTTTTTGTTAGTAGTTTTCTTTAAAATGAATAATTTAAAAACTAATTGAAATGTTTAGAAATTTATAATTTAAAAAATAGCCATAAAAATTAAAGGAGGTTAGAGATTTATACCGACACTGCCTTTTACCTACTAATAGTTTGCATTCATGTACCATTGCTCGCTCTCTTCTGCACCGTCTGAATTTGAATTATAACCCGGCCGCGGCTCGCTACCGCTTTCTTCAGTCTCGACTTCGGATGATTGTGGTTGATCTCGATATTGATTGCGCTCCTCAGCATCAATCCAATCTTTCAAGCACACAAGTCTCTCAAAAACATGTGGACCCAACTTACTACGTTTATCGGAGAGAATCCTGTTCGCCGAACTAAAATAACTTTCTGGTACCATCTGGTTGCATAAGGGTTTGGATTTGTCTCGGTCCAGCATTTTCACTTGGAACCTCACCCTTTTTTTGGTGCATTTCAACATGTCTTTTAAAACTGGTCATACCACTTGATTGTTTATACACAAAAAAATATTTCTTGCAATTTGATACCTTACAATCAAGAGTTTTCAAAATGTCATTCTCGTCTTTGGTCACCTTATACTAGGACAACCACCACTGATTGTATTCGGGAGCTCTTTTAGTCTTTTTTTCTGGTTGTTCTGCTTGGTTGTTGTTGGGGGGGAGCCACTTCTCGAAGGAGAGACATCTGCTTCTTGAATTTTAGGAACACCAGTCGAAGGAGTAGATGAAATAGGGGCAGTGAATTGACTCGATGATACAGAAGAAGTGCGTCCATATGCATACAGTGCTGTTGGTTGAAGTGCACCTTGTGGAATGAATACGTTCGGATCGGTTGAAGTATAATAAGGTGCACTCATTTGGGGGGGGGGTTGTTGATAATTTAAATCTAACATTTAGTCTCTTCTTTGATAATTTTGTGGATAATTGGGTGGTGGCATTTGGGAGGAACTATCAATATAATTTTGTGGATAATTGGGTGGTGGCATTTGTTCATAGTTAGACGGTATGCTTGGGCCAAAAAGGTCTTCAGAAAATCTCGCGGCTTCTTCTTGCACTTGTTCGTTATAACTTGACATTTTTAAAATCTAACATATTTAAAAAAATTCAAAATAATTTAATAAATAAAATCTAACATATTTATTTTTAATAGGTTATCCATGAAATTTAATGGTTGCCTTTTGAGTCAGTTACTATTACACACGAAATCACAACTAGGTAAGTTCCCAGGAAAACCAGGGATCACAAAGGATACGCTACGAATTCCGATTTTCCTAGACAGAACTTTCCTTAGACATTGTGTTTTCATAGTATTGCAACAGTTCTTACTAGGAAAACCATTAAAACGTCATAAATAACCTATTAAAAATAAATAATCTAACAATTTATACAAATTAAATCTAACATACAATTTAAATTTTAAATTAAATCTAACAAAATTAAATCTAAAGTGAATTATATGTCAAATAATGTAACCTTCAAATTTGACGAAATTGTACTTGCGGGCGTTGCCGAACTTCGTATTTCCGTTTTCCAATACCTACATATTCAAAACATTAAAAATCTAATTACTTCACATATTCAAAAAAATAAAAATAATCTATTTTCTTAACCTATTAAAAATAAATCCGAATTAAAAAAAAATAAAATCTAACCTATTTAAAACAAATCTAATTACTTCACATATTCAAAAAAATAAAAATAACCTATTTTCTTAACCTATTAAAAATAAATCCGAATTAAAAAAATAAAATCTAACCTATTTAAAATAAATCTAATTACTTCACATATTCAAAAAAATAAAAATAACCTATTTTCTTAACCTATTAAAAATAAATCCGAATTTAAAAATTAAAATCTAACCTATTTAAAACAAATCTAATTACTTCACATATTCAAAAAAAAATAAAAATAACCTATTTTCTTAACCTATTAAAAATAAATCCGAATTAAAAAAAATAAAATCTAACCTATTTAAAACAAATCTAATTACTTCACATATTCAAAAAAATAAAAATGACCTATTTTCTTAACCTATTAAAAATAAATCCGAATTTAAAAATTAAAATCTAACCTATTTAAAACAAATCTAATTACTTCACATATTCAAAAAAATAAAAATAACCTATTTTCTTAACCTATTAAAAATAAATTCGAATTTAAAAATTAAAATATAACCTATTTAAAACAAATCTAATTACTTCACATATTCAAAAAAATAAAAATAACCTATTTTCTTAACCTATTAAAAATAAATCCGAATTTAAAAATTAAAATCTAACCTATTTAAAACAAATCTAATTACTTCACATATTCAAAAAAATAAAAATAACCTATTTTCTTAACCTATTAAAAATAAATCCGAATTTAAAAATTAAAATCTAACCTATTTAAAACAAATCTAATTACTTCACATATTCAAAAAAATAAAAATAACCTATTTTCTTAACCTATTAAAAATAAATCCGAATTTAAAAATCTAACCTCGCAGAAAAATCTTGCGGGAGACGCCGAACTTCGTAATTTCAATACCTTCGTAATTCCGTGATCGTATTTTTATATTATATTTTTTGGAACAATAAATTTAAAAATTGAGAATAATATTGTATTGAGAGAATAAAAGATTGAGAGATTGAGAAAATGTGAAAATGTTGAGAGGAAGAGGGGTGTATTTATAGAGTTTTGATTGGAGGGAATAAAATTTGAAATTTCTTAAAAAAAAAAAAATTTCCAGCGGGTACAACGGTCAGCGGGTTTGGCGGGTACGGCTACGGGTTTGATTTGATGTGAACTGGGGGGAAAATTTTTGAAATTTGAAAATCACGGGTACGCGGGTAGCGCGGTACACAAGCGCGGTACGCGGTAAATGGGTACGGGTACAAAACGGGTTTTTCCAAAAAATACTGACCGCCTTCTCAAACCCGCACTGTGTACCCGTTTACCCACCTATACCCGGCACGGGTACGATGCAGCATGGGTACGGACCGCGGGTACACGGGTACGGGTTGTACCCGCCGGGTTTTAGCAATCCACTAGATAGCAGGATCATAAATATTAAATGATAGAAACAAATTATAGGGTGACCGTCAATAATTATTTCTATAGAGATATAATCAATTATCATAATTTTTTTGCACATTTAGTAAATCATGGGAGGGAGGGCTCGTCCCCATCTCCTCGTTCCTATCCTTTTGTTTGGTAGATGTAGTAAAAGTATAGTAAGCACTTTAAAATATTAAACAAAAGTGATTTGAGGTGGAATAAAATTAAAGCACCCTCATAGGTGCTTTAACGTTAAAACGTAAAATTTTCTTTCTTTCAACTTTTTACACAAACTATTTCATCTAATTAATATTTTATTTCACCGTCAAGCACCACGCTTGACCACTATTTTTAAATGATTTATTTTTACTCTGCTTTAACTTTATTACACTTGCCATACATATAGTACTAGATTATTTTTCAATATTTGTTTTGAAGAAAAATAAATTAAGAAAATAACGTACATTAAATATGAAAGTAAATAACTTTTCTAAGGGATTATAATTGATAACAACATAATTAGTTGTGTAGTGGTCACAGCTAAGTAATACAATAAATGTGGAACCCGATGGGACAATCCAACTCGATCCAAGAATAAGTGGATTACTTATAGGTCAAGAATTTTTTTAGGTATGTCGTATGGTCGACCCAACCTGATTTGTTTAATTATATATTTTTTAATTTATTTTTGATTTAATACTAATCAAAACTTAATTATGAGTGTATATATTATGCTTTAAGTAACACTTCGGCTAAAATACTATCAATTTTAATTTTAATTCAAGTAGCTCAATAAAATCTTTATATTATAATTTCATAAAATAATAATTTTTATCATGTTTGAAATTACTCTATTATACTTAATGAATTTTGAAAGATAGCTCTAAAATAATATAAAATTTTTGTATGTCCAAAAGGGTCATTTTTTAAAAATCATTAAGCATAGTAAAATAATTCCAAAAAAAAAATATAAAAATAATATTCTATAAGATTATGATATAATTTTTTTATTGAGATATATAAATTAAAATCTCGAGCATAAAAAAATAAATTTAAACTGATAGCGTTTCGATTGAAGTGTTGTTGAAAGTACAATAAACAAACTCATTAATTATATACTGATCAATATTAAATTTAAAATATATAAAATAATTAACAGATACTTAATTATTTTATTTGTATTGGAGTAGGTCTAGTAAAAAAATAATAAAAAAATGATGGTCCGCTCATTTGATGAACAACCCTAAATTATGAAGTAAGAATGCATATAAACCTTCAATCAAAATAAATAAGAAAAAAGAAGATGATCAAATGGTCAATATAAAGCGTGAAGTTATATGATTAAGAAAGTTAGAATCCAACTAATGACTTTACTATATCATTCATTTTTATTGTACTGTCATTATGCTCATTAGACAAGTTATTATAGATAGTAACAGTATCAACTAAGTACTATACAAAATGGATACAAAATAAATGATACAATAAAATCGTTAAATGAGTTATATATTATGCATAATAACACCGGCCGTATCAAATAATGGTATCGAATCGCGTATCTTTAGAATATTTTCCTAAAAAAACAATATCCTCTATACCTAAGCACTTCATTATTAGCCATGTCAATTGTTTAGATGAACTGAAAAAAAAACTTCCAAGTTCCCCATCTAAACTGTTTTATTAATTAATTATTTGTAATTAGTTTGAACGGACCGACACCATGATGTAAAACTTTTTGAAGATTATACTCCACAAAACGAGAAGAGAAAAAAAAAATCCGTGAGTGTTGGAAGTGATTGGTCACAGTCGTAGTGTTCAACGAATTCCATCAACCTAATCAGTTTGATAATTGTACATGCTTTCTATGGTCAAATCAATAAATCATAGTGCGAGTTAGTTACGTTTGCAAAACTAATCCTCCTTTAATATAATGGTGGTGGATCGACTTAGCATGCAATTACCCAATAACTTAAATAATCCAGAGTTGGTACTCTGAATTCTGAAATATTATATACTTTTTGGGTCCATGAATTTATTTGTGATGATAATACTTTGAACTGCCATTCGGACGATGACATATTTTTAGTCATTTTTTAATACTAATAAGTAGGTTATAATTAATATTTAACTTAAGCAGAATTGAGCGTACATGACGTGCATCTTAATTTAATTCTTTCAACAAGATATTTTGTTATTGTAGAGAGTTTGGCATCCCACCAACCATTTAAATGCAGAGTGAAGCACACGTCAGACCCAGATTTCATTGAATTTTTGTTGTAACGTTAAGGAGTAGCAGCATTTTTAAAATGAGGTCAAGCAAATAATCATATAATTTTGATGACGCGGACCTTGAACTTGACAAGGTTTGGATAAATTTGAGCACAAAATTTTGATTGATTGTTAATTCGGACTGGAGTCGACTTTGAACTGAAACGCATTTGAGATCAATTAAGTCGTTGGGGGTACTTCAATTCGTTAGGTCAGGTCAAATTGTTAGAGAAAGAAACTACTTTTTGACACATATATCACAAATGTATAATGTCACGCAAACGTTGATCTGACTAGAAATCAAGTGCAAGGACCACTAAAATTTAATGCTATTTCATCTCGTTCCTTTCTTATATCTTTTCCTTTTTGTTTAATTTATCTCTGATTTCGACAAATTGGAGGCAAAGATTATTAAAAAGAAGAAATAGAGAAAAAAGGAGAGACAGCTGTTTTTTTTCTTTTTTGATGATCTTGCCAGCGGCCGCCAAGTTTACAACATTTAATCTAACACAACAACATCAAACTCCTAAATATACAACACAACGGGATCAACTAAACAATATAACACAATAACATCAACATCCAACATCCAACAACACAATAACAAAAACCATAATAAATAGACCTAACTATCTACTATGTCGTCGTTTGCATGAACCACATCAACAACATCCAAGACCTCCTTAATACTTCCTCTTTTCATGTTGAATAATCCATTCAAGAGAAACTACAACCCATTCCAATATAATCTTGACAGTGGCTACCAAATGCTTCTGCCTCCTCAAGAGAGATTGGATGGCTGCCTCTCTAATGCCTACTGATCCCTGGGGTGGTCCAGCCAAAAAAAAAGAAAGAGGCATTAGAGTGTCCGTCTCGAGATTTTTACTGTAAAAGAAGAAGAGGCATGAGGGTGATGGCAGCAGAACGTGAGCGTTGATATCCACCATCTAGGGCTGATGTATAGGATTTAGTGGTCGTTGCGAAGGGCGTGGTTGACAGAAAAGGTAGAGTAGCAACAGACAGCCGGGGAGGGGAGGCGGTTGATGAGGAAAATCGAAAACCCAATTTCCCTCCTTCCCCTCCTAGTAGAAAATCAATTTTCCACTCTTTTCTTCTGTGAGAGATGACGACTGAAGACAGTGGTGCTGAGGGCGATGGAAGATCAGAGGGTTGATGGTGGAGGACGACGGATCAGAGATTGACAATGGAGGATGGCATATCGGAGGTATATGGCAGATTAGAGTGTTGACTGTAGAGGTGTCCAAAGTTTGACGGAGAAAGAAGAGGAGAGCAAGAAAAGAAGTGAGGGAGGGGTGAAAGTGGCAGAGGGGGCGGGGGAGGCATGGCGGCGCGACCACCCCGCCCTAGATTTTTCTTCTGGTTTCCTTCTTTTTGTCGTGTGAGGATAAAACTCTTCAACAGTTGGAGACGGTCCCAGCTGGGAACGACATCCTCTGGGGAGTAAAAAAAAAAATTTTTTTAGGTGGAATACTTTTGATTTAATCCGTTTGATCAGATCAACGGTTTTAATTTAACTATAATAAATATTTCATACATCAAAATTTATATTTAAACTTATTCATAACCGTTATGATTAAAATAAACTGTTGAGATTAACCTTTAAAAACTCTCCACAGAAAATTCTCTCCGGAGTAACCTGTCCTAGCTATTGATTATTAACATATATAGAAGGCAAAAATAACATGTTCATATTTTTAGATAAAGATGCAATCGAGTCTAGTTAATTTTAAATGTCTATAAAAAATCTCTTATTCATATCTATATCTATACTATATTATAAAGAACATATAAATTAGATTTGTTCCTTAATGTTATCAGATAATGTGTAATGATTAAAATATTTATATTTTTATTTATGATTGAAATTGATTGATTTTATAAGAATAACGGTTCAAATTTTAGTCCAACTTATTTTTCCTCTCCGTCTCATTTGCTATTTTTATCATACATTTATAAGAGGTCTAAAAAAATTATATATCAAATAAATACATAAATTATTATTAAGTTTTATTTTAAAAAAATATGCATTATACAACTTTACTCCAAAATTTTTTTAGTACATCATCATAATTTAAATAATGAATTAATTTTATTTAAAAAAATAATAGTTTATAATTGATTTAGACATAAATTATATTTAAGAAAAATATATTATTTATTTTATAACAAAATTAATATTAGATATAAATATTTTTAAAATTAATAGAGTTTGCACAATGGATGAGTTCCGTGTTGGTTTAAATTTCAATTTTGTGATCTACATACAAAAATTAATGCTCTCTAAAAAAAAATTGCTCGTCTTTTTCTCACGTTATGTTTTTCTTTGATTTAACATCTCTTACGTTGAAATTGAATAGATGATTGGGCAGTCTAGTTCGGACCCTTGAATATAGATCACTTCTCACTTTTATGAAAAGAAGCAAAAGATAAATAGATCTATAGCTAATATTGCTATGCCCATCTCTTTTGGTAGTACTTTTGACCAGTGTTGTAAATAACGTAATACATTTGACAGATGAATGAGGCATTGTAAAATGATTAATTATTATACGGTCGCTTAACTAAATTTTTACGGATAAATTAATGTTCATAATTTAATATATAAAAATATTATTTATTCAAAAAAAAAGTTATTTACATGCTTTATTGTATCTTGTGTCCTGATTTTATTTTAGAAGTTAAATATCTGAATTCATATTTTTTTAGTCATTTTGGAAAAAAAATATTATAATTTTATAAATGTCCATTTGAGTAAAAAATATTATCTAATTAAAGTTGGTAAAGTCTAGTATATACAAAGTCTTTAATTGTTAAAAATAGAATTGGATGAAAAATATATGACTTCAATATATAATAGTGCATTGTGTGAAAAAATAATAAGTCAATTAGGATACGTAATGATTTACTTAATGATTGTAATTTATCGACTTTAGTGGCAGTTTTTTCCAACACTACTTCTGATTGTAATCCATAATGTCTTTGTCTCCCAACAGGATTAGAGGGAAAAATACCAAAGCTAAGCAAATATTACGAAAATGTACTTTTTTAATAATATATATTTATTTATTTATTTTTATATACGCCATATATATATATATATATAATTTTGACTACGGTGCTACATATAGCACTAATGAACCATGCGCTATAGACCGTTTTTTCGTCTTCAAAGTTTAAATGATCAATCCAATCAGTCAAAATAATTTTCATATGAAAATATATTTATAGACAAAATTTTATATTTTTTAGAATTTTTTACTATTTTTTAAGTTAGTTAGAAAGTCACTTGATTTAATAATCACTGACCATTCAAAAGGAATGATTTTTTAACTATTTTTTAAAATAGTAAAAGTTCTAAAAAAATATAAATTTTGGTCACTAACTAATTTTTCATATGATATTTTGATTAGTTGGATTGACTATTTGAACTTTGAAGATAAAAAACGGTTCGTAGCATATGGACTATCCGTGCTACGCGTAGTACTGTAGCCTAACTCTAAGAAATAAAACTTACAAATATGTTCAAAATTATTAGATAGGACATGTTATTCATCATAAAGTCCCCAATTTCATCGTTAAAAATTTGAAATTGACTGATAGAAAGGAAAAGCTATTTTAAATTGAATCAAATTTAGTACACAATCTATCTAAATAATAATAAAAACATATCTACAATTTTAATCTTTTAATTTGAATTTTATTTTTAAAAAATATATACACCATACAAATTGGATCTACTATAAAAGTTGTACGAACACTATAATTACTTTTTTTTAGAAAAAAAAAAAGAACACATAATATTAAAAACCTAGCTACTTGCATTGAAAAGAACAATCGATGGATTATAAGAGAATCATGTAGAGTATCGCTGATTGTAAGACTGATCAGAATATCAAATTAAAAAATTCTACTGAAACATGGAATTGTTATCGTGCCGTTTGTTTATATACATATATTACGGATCGAATAATGATAGCTGACATTATCATATATAATAAAGAGAAGGGATCGGTTGACAATGGGTTATTTTGACAATTTTGATAATAATCTCTAAATAAATATAAAAAATATTAAAAATAGAAAAAAATTTATAGATGTGTTCTTCTACTTTTAGATTGATGATCATTCAAATTTCATATAATTTCATTATCGTTTGATAATCCATTAAAGATCATCAAATTTTTATATAATTTACAAAAGATTTCAAATTAATGATATTTGATGGACTATCAAATAAAAATGAAATTACATGAAATTTAAATGACCATCAATCTAAAGATAGAAAAATATATCTATAAACTTTTTTCTATTTTTAAGATTTTTTTTATTTTTTTTCTATTTTTTTGAGGTCCATTATCAAGGTTATCAAAATAACCCATTGTCAATGAATCCCACTTATATTAAATGCGGATTGTAAATTTAATGTGAAAGATAAGTAACACTAACAATTCTGGAACTTGTGTTATCTGGAAAAGAAGTATTCAAGTGTTCTATGTCATCCGTAATAATAAATGCCTTCCATGATGAAGAGTTGTGCAGGTCTTACACCCAGCTCTTTGAATTTTCAGTTCTGAAAATTACATCATCAAACTTAGAATTTGTGATATTAGTTATTCCTATTTAATTTCACATAACATAGTAAATTTATGCCGACAGTAATATAACTGTTATACTTATATATGTAGAACGCATCTTTTAATTTATGCATATAAATTCACTTTTTGGAAGGCATGTGAAAAGCTGGTGCCACTATCGAAAGTAAACTTTAAATTCAAACAATTAAAATCTTAATTTATAGTGAATTTTAAACAGAGAGTACATAATTTTAGTGCAAAGAATCAACTTTAAGTGCCCGAATTAATGCTAAAAAATTATATATCTAAAATCCCAATTGTACTTCTGTTACGTATCATTGGCATCCTATTTATGTTTACAATTCTTAATACATAAAAGGGCTAAGCTTCTAAACTTTTCAAGCATGCTATATCATCACTTTTCTCCACCATTAATTTTGTTTAAATCTTTTCATCTTTTTGAATTTACGGTTCATATAAAATAGTTTCTCTCTCCTCATTTAAAATAATTTGTGTAATATACTTAATCTGAAACTTAACTTTTAAAATGATCCAACTTTTTATATGATCATTTATAGATTATTATGTGTTTATTTATATTTTTTATTATCATAATAATTATTATTATCATTATCATTATAACTTAGCATTTAAAAATAGTGTCTAAATTTTCTTTAATGTGAAGTTTTATTAAATATATTTAAAAATTTATATTATTATTTATTTATTTAACGACTATATTGTGGAGAAGAAACCCAAATTACAGCTCTAATTTTTATAAAGAACTATTTACATGTATAACTGTACCTCTCTTACATGTATATTATTGGCATCCTAGTTGCGTTTACAATTTTTATAAAAAAAAAAGATTTACTTTTATAACTGTGCTTCTCTTACATATTAATTATTGGCATCATATATAGTTGTGTTTTTGTAATTTTTATAAAAAATATTTACATTTCATAGTGAAAGTCTTTGTACCATGAGTTCTAAAGATAATTCATATATTGTTACTCGTTTAAAAAAAAAAGTATACTTGATTTTGTCATATATCAGCCCGAAAAAAAAATCATCAATTATTTGTTATATTTTGAAGAGATATTGAGTATGAGATGCAAAAATAAAGTTCATAAAATTAATGCCGATATTACAGATTCTTCTTGTGTAACTTGTGTTTATCAAACTTCAAGAATTAGTTCCATATAAAATATATTTTTGGATAAAAAAACATATAGCATATATAATGATGAAAGACTTCAAGTTGATATTCTAGATAATTAGCTAGCTAGAAAGCAATCTTTAATGTACTCGCCTAACAAATAATTAAAATAAAAATGAACCTACCAGCAACTAAAAAGTCGGTTGGATTCCAATAACATATTTCATCGTAAAGTTTAATTAGTAAACCTATTAAAGAAAAGAAAACTCAACATACTGGATCTAAACAGGATTAGCTTATAACAGCTATACACACATTAATCAAACTCATAAGAAAGAAAAAAAGAGAGAACAGTTAAGTTTAAAGGGTTACTTAATTAGAAGGTTATATCATTAATCTCACAATTAATAGATACAACCTATTAAAACCATCTTGTCCAACTTATTTGACCCGGTTCTTCCCCACCACTATCAAAGAATAAATAAATATGGACCTCATGACCAAACCAAGCATCAACCACCGACCTTGCATCTCCACTATATATAATGAAACTCCAAATGTGGACTCAACAAACTTGAATTTGAAATTTTCAATCCTAACCTCCCTCCTTTGTCTCTCTTCAAAAAGAGAAAAAGAAGAGTTCCACCATGGCCGTAGGAGTACTACAAGCTGTGACTATGCTCCTCAGCACATGCTCCAGACGCATGTCACGTGCCGCTCGGTCCCTTGCCAGCCCGAAAAAGAAGAAGGCGAACTTGAAGGAAAACAACCGTCGGGTCGACAATGAAAATTTGAACAGTCGTGATGGAATTTGGAGGAAATCAATATTAATGGGAGAGAAATGTCAGCCGTTGAATTTCTCCGGAGTAATTTATTATGATCCCGATGGAAATAAGCTGGATTCTGCGCCACCGCGCTCTCCTATGAGGAGTCCATTAAGGACCTTAGGGCAACATGTAACCATGCTGCCAGTTAATTAAATTAGATAAAATTAAGGATGTTATTCCTTGAATAAGAAAAAGATAGAAAATGGTTTGCTTTTGTAAAATTGTTATTGCAGTTTGTTATATGATTTTGGTGCGTACGTATTACTGGTAAGGATAATAAGGTAAAAGTAATGTTTAGTATGAGTTAGGTGTTACAATTTGTATGTTGCATTGTTACAATTAATTAGTAGTGTATGTATTTTTGGTTCAGCCCTGTGTTCATATTGTTTAATTATGTAAATTATTAGCGGACAGTGAAGAAATAAGCAGTTCAGAAATAATCCATAATGGAGAACTAAATAATTACATATATTTGTATGCTCTCTTTGTTTGTATTTATTTCCTTGTTGTGTTCTTCAGTACAGAGTCAAAACTATTTGGTATATGACCATTTCAAAGGGAGTAGTGGACATTAAGAGAATACAAATTTAGGCCACTAAATTCAACGCCAATATATATATATATATATATATATATATATTAATTGTTTTTTAGTACACTACATTTTTCTTCGCAATATTCATATTTTAAATATAACTAAAGATAAGGTGATAAACGAATACATGATATAACAACTCCTTTGCACTTAGTCAATTGCCAATAATCAACCAAGCAAATGGTTTTATACCCGAGGAATGACATTGCAGACACGAGCTTAATTTCTTTTCCCCCATTTTTTTGTAGCATGCGAGAAAAGCCAATTACTAGTGGATTTTTAATCAACATGAGGATTGACGGTAACAACTCTTTTTTGAGAAGGTGTCTGTAAGAAAAAGCAACACAATTTTAGTGGTCGTAAACCCAATTCTGACTTGATTTCAAAAGGTTGCTGGGTTCATATGGGCAGATTGATAAGCCTGTCAAAAGTGGAAAGAACCAAACTGATGCAATACTCAATTCTTGTTTCTTTGTAGTTTGCTCTTTAGTATATTACGTGAAGCGAGTCATGCACTGTGGTGTAAACCTTTTTATTTTGTGAATTTGTAAAATTAGTTATTATTGGAAAATTTGCAAATGGTTTGTAAATTATTTACTCATGAATGAAAGACAGAACAAACAGAAGCGGAATTTTTTCTGAATTTTTTTTATTTAATCCATGAATTATTCGTTGAATCAGTCTCCCCTTGAAGTTTCAGAATTCTGATATATTCATGTACACTGTATACAAAAAAAATCTCGGAATTATATTATATTATATTCAAATCATGGAAATTTTGTTATTTTTAGTTTAAAATTTCTCATATATTGTAAACAATAATATGATTTGTGCAATTTATCAAAGGGGAAAAGAATAGAATCAAATATCATCTAAAGGAATCGTCAATTTAATATAAATTCATACAAATGGCTAAAAGTTCTATTCAACAAAAATTAATAAATTTTATATAAATTGAAAAAAGAAAGTATGTCCTAATTAAATTCAGTATTCTTTGTAAAATTGAGTGTTATATATTTGTGAAACAAACAATAGGAGAAAATTTACATTTTTTTACTTTTGGAAGGATTATAAAAAGACTTGGTTGGACGAATGCAAATTTGCAAGATGTGAACCAATCAGTCGTACAGGTATGGAATTGGCAACAATTTATGTTGCTAATTATTGCAGCCTAATAATAGAAACCTAATAATTCGATGTGATCCATATGATCAACAAAGTAAGAGTACAAATTTAAAACCAAATTTATATTTTGGTCTCATTTAATATTATGAGTAAAGATTTGTGAACTTATATTTAGAGATATCTTTTATGAGTTTAACTCAAAAAGTATATCATATCATCTCTAAAATTTGATTTATTATGCTCATTAAGTTCTTCATATAAAAATTTTATGGGATACAAAATTTTTGGTGTTTTATTTTTTGAGTTACTATTTTTATTTTTTTTAAAATCAATTCAAAAAATAATAACAAAATATTTAATGTTTGTTCATCATTTTTAAAAATTTAAAACAGTGACATAGAAATTTTAAAACACCCAAATTTTTGTATCCCACATGATTTTCATATATTTTTTTATTGAGCATGATAAATCAAAATTAAAAAATAATTAAATATATTTTTTGAGTTAAACTTACAGAAGTTCTTTGTGAGTTTAAACTTGCACTATTTTTTATTCTAATATTATCATCTACATATTTATTTCTTAAAAAAGTAAAATATAGCCATTCTAGAATAAGATTTCTTTCACCTTATATCAAAGTTTCATAATATTGTTTGATAGAACATAACAATTAGAAAAAAGTGATTAACACAGAAAGAAAGAAAAGCAGAATATTTTTGTAAAATATAAAATAAAATAACTCATATTTTTCTAAGAAGTGACTTTCTATCAAAGAATTCTCTTAAGATCTTATAGTATTTTTTTTTCATATTTCAATTTAATTCATATTTTTATTTGATTTTTCACATTTTCTTCAAAATAGGATTGAACTCCGAAACCAATACAATCAATCAGGCTGATCACTAGATCACCAATATCGGCACATCACGAGAGTCACTCTTATTCTTATATCAACAAAACATTAAATTCAGACACACGTACTAAAGAGGAAAATTTTGCTATGGATCGAACTTTAGACCCTTCATTTTGAATATAGGTCAGCAAAGAAAACTAAAGAGAGTTGATCAGTAAACATTATTATTGTTGATTAATAAATTAATTGTATTCCTTTATGATCGATAAAACTTACAATATAGACCTTCTAGTTACGAAAATTATAATTAAAAAAAATGTCTTTTGTCATTTAAACATTTTTGGAATGTTCTTCTACATTATAATCAGCCTATTACTCTTGCCTCCGTTAGAGATCTGTGCTCCAATGTCCTTGTATTAGCTCCATATCAACATCATCGAACTGTCTTGGAATCATCATGACCAATTTAATTTTACTATAACAAAAAAGAGCTTAGACAACACTCATTTACTAATATTTTTAATAAATTGATGAAGAGAGTTCATCTGATTGCAGTCTTTATACTGACATTAGTTTATTTCTACAACTAGTAGTAATTTATTCGGGTTTTATTTAATAACCGTATTCCCAACAACCGGTTGATTCATGTGAAGTTTGAAGACCGCCTTACTATAACTCTATTAAGTCCACCCTTTTTTAGTTCGGATTCTTAAAATTAAAATCAATGAAGAGGTTGTTGAATACAGGACCCCCCCCCCCCCAAAAAAAAAAAAAAAAAAAAAGAAAGAAAAAAAAGGAGAACTGGGACCATCAGAAGACTAAAGTTTTAAGTATCACTGTACTTACTAGTTACCCACTCCACTTGCTTTTCTGTGTGGGTAACAGAAATAAATCAACTTTTTATATGATTATTTTATTTTCTACTTTCATGATTTATTGGCATCTAATTTAACGTTTTTGCAACATATTGGTTAAAATTATATAACTTCTCATTAGTTCCGAGAGGATTCTTTTTGTAACTTTGTAATTTATTTTTTGGTTAGTCATATTATTTAATTTCAACATCGATTTGACTAAAGGAACTAATGTTAATTATCATGACGTTAGATAATAATTATAAATTTTTCGTATCATAATTATCACATCTCTATTTCTACTCTTTTTTAAGCACGTAAGTGTTCTGCAATGGTCCAATTTTTTTTGTTGTTGAGAGTTAATATCACTAATGGGATTGAGTTATTTATCAAATAATATTACCATCTCTATAGTCATTTGTGTTGAAGTTATAATTTTCTCATATTATCATCTCTATAGCCATTTGTGTTGAAGTTATAATTTTCTCATAATTATGATTGTTACATGAAATTCTGCATAGTTTAGAAATATAATTACTCTACTTTGTTTTCTTTTCTTTTTCTTAGATTGCCATCAATTATGAAATTTTTTTTTTAATTTTTAATGTCAACTTTTCTCTCAATTATGCATTTATTTTATATTAATTATATATTTATGATTGAAATTTATATAATTACTAAATTATCTTCATTTTTTTTTCTTTCTTTTTACACACGAAGATATGAAATTTTATATTTTTAAAAGACATCACCATAGCAACATACAAGTAAAATACTAGTATAAATAAAGTGATGCATGTTAACTATAATTTATAGTCCATATTTGGTTGGAGAATAATGTTACAGAGGTATAACTATTTGTGTAAAATTATGTTATTATGAAATATTTTTGTTTGGTTGAATAAATGAAAGAATAAGAAGAGTATATATCATCACATTAAATAAAATATATAATATTATCAATTATTCAACCATAACAAATATGATATTGATCATTATTAGAGTGAATTGTAGGTCAATGGAGAAGTAACTTGAAGAATAATTTAAGAACCCTTTTTAGGCTCCTTAAATTGTGGAGCCACAATTCTTTATTATTCTTCTTTATATCTCCTATAGTTATTTATGTTTGAATCTTTAAGTGAAATATGAGAGGTTATCACTAATTTATTCTCTAACCAAATATGATCATAAAGTTAATATCACGCATTGCATCGGATGCATGTCTCTAAATGAAATATATATTTTTAAAGAAACATATTGACAATTGTTGAAAGATATGAATGCCAAAATGATTAAAAAAATTGATTTGTTCCATATAGTAAAAAGATAACTTAAAAGATTGAAAAAAAATAAATAATAGAACCACATTCTTTAATCAATTTCACTTAGGTATGTTTTTACATGGATAATATCATAGACACTACTGATTTTTTTTTTGAAAAAAATTGTGTTTTTTAGGTGAATAGAGCTCATATCCTTTTTGTTGTTGTTGTTGTATTAATTGGGGCTTAGATCCATAATCTCCTTGATGACATTCTAGTACTTAGCTATCACTTGATGAGTTATTAAGTCATTTGCCAAAAAAAAGTATGTTTTATCATTTTAATTTCTAACATTTAATTTAGGATAAATATTATTACCCAGCAAGAAATCCCCAATTTATGTACTCAAATGAAACTTCGTATTTTGGTGTCGTTATTTTAATTACTGCTTTCCTATTACGTAATCTAATCCAAAATACAAAGCCCTTTGTCAATGAAACAATACCATATTCCAAATTCTTTAAAATTTCTCAGCGAGGGCACACATACATAGTGCAACTTGCATCTATTTCTTTAATGGGTGGGAATTATTATTTTGATAATCTTGACTATCAATTTTATATTAATTCATAAAAAAATTAAAGATGAAACATATTATTAAATTTTTATATTGTACAATTTAAGTATCATTTGATATTTTATATAAAAACAATCAAAGTTATATGAAAATTTGAATGTCATATAAATAGATAGGTATGACAAACACCACTAATATCTAAAACAATGTCTATGTTGCATAAGTGCAAGTGCAAGAGTTGTATCTGAAACGATATGGATATGGCGATATAAAAATATATAGATGCGAATGTGACTATATATAATTTTTTTATTATAGATAAAATAATTTTTAAAAGTCAAAAATGAAAAACCAGTGTATGGCATTATACATACTAGGGTTGTAACTCGATTTCGCCCCGATATAGTTCTCAAATAAATAAATAATAATATTTTTTTAAATATATTTAATAAATCCCACATTAAATAAATTTAGATACACTATTTTTAAATACTAATTAATAATGATAATAATAGTTATTATTATTATGATAATAAATAATATAATTAAATATATAATAATATATAAATGATCATATAAAAAATGAATTATTATAATAGTTATTTTTTAAATGAGGAGAGATAAATTATTTTATATAAATCTTTAGATGTTATGAAGATGAAAAGATTTAAATAAAATTAATGGTGGATAAAAATGACGATGTGTTTTGAATTTTTACCTTTTATATAAAAGAATAAGACAAAAACGATTTTATTCGCAAGAAGAGTGAGGGCGCGGTTGCAAAGTCTGTCCGCGGGAGTTGGAAGTTGGCAAAAAAAAAAGGCTCTTGAATCCCATCTACGACTTGAAACGTATCAGGAACGCACCGACTGAAATGTATCAGGAACGCACATGTTCTTATATATATATATATATATATATATATATATATATATATATATATATATATATATATATATATATATATATATATAATGCTATGGTTAGTCGCGAAGTACAAAATATTTTTGTACTTCGCGTCGTATCTTTCATTTTTTATTTCAAAATATCGATCCGACCGTTCAAAGTGTTCTTCATATTAAAATATATTTGGAGACCAAATTTTATATTTTTTAAATTTTTTTTCTATTTTTATTAAGGGAATGAAAATACATTGAGTTTATAATTTTTAATAAGAACGATTTTCTAATCCTCAAAAAAATAGATTTTTTTTTCTAAAAAATATAAAATATGCTTTCTCTCTCTCTTTTCTTTTATTTTCGTATTGGCATTTTTAACTTTATTTTGTTTCAAATCTTTTTACTATTTAACGGGCGTTTACCCATACTACTGTAAATAATTCATGACAAAATTTAGCTTTTAGTCTCTGAATTTTTATAAAAAAAAAATCAAATTAGTTCTTAACTTTCAATTGCACCAAATTTACCTTTAAACTTTTAAAAAAATCATATTAATTCTTGATTTTTTTCAGGAAAATCAAATTGATCTCTAAACTTTAAAATAATTTATCCTCACTGTCTCTGCTAAACATACTAGCAAAATGATGAATTTATGTGGAATAAGCGCTTATATCTCGAAATTATCTCTGTCATTTTATCAACGCATTTTGCTGGTGATAGGGTTATCTCCATTTCCTATCTCATTTCATTTACGAAAGTGCCCCCTTGGTCAAAACTTGTTTGCTTTCCTAAGCAGTTGTTTCGGCATTTTGGCTTTTTGTAGAAATAATTTATTTAATTGAAGACTATCTCAACACTATCTTTCAACATACTGCAAAACATATTTTCAAAATTTAGGGATAAGAAGGGATAGAGATTATCTTCTGCATTTATCTCATTATCATGTAAGGGCTAAATAAATCCTTCAGCTTTTGATATAAATGCTAATTTTGTTCCTAAATTAAAAATATGAATTCAGTCTACGAGGATATTTTATTTGTAATGGTTAATAAATTTTAGATGGTTCATTCCATGCAATAATATATTTTGCTAGGGACGCAAATTCTTGACCGGATCCAGTCCGAAGTGAGTCAAGAATAATTGGATTAATCAGTTATGAGTCAAGATTATTTTGACCATCTGAAGTCTTAGAATAACTAATAAATAATTATTTTATATGGATCGGATGAGGTCAAATAAAATATAATTCAATTTTAAATGAATCAGATCGGATCAAGAAAAATATGCCAATAAATTAGTTAGTATTTTTTATTTTTCTGAATGAAATATTTTTATTTAAACTTAGAACACCAAATAAAAATAAAAATAATGTTAAATAAAAACTCGAATGAGTAGTTTTTTAGGTTCAGAGATCAAATTAGGTTTATGTTGAACGTTCAAAATTTATTTTATGTATTTTAAAGTTTAAGAATCAATTTATTATTTTTTAAAAATTCATGGATCAATTTTATGCAATTGAAAGTTTAAGGACTAATTTATAAAAACTTTGTGGTCAAGTGAATTCTCCATGGTTCTCATTTTTTCACAAAAATATTCCAATTTTGCCTTTGTTTATAGACTCACGGTCCTACACTAAATATTATTCTTATTGATTTTGGAGAAATTTGTTGGTATGTTTAAATCACCTCATTGCTCAGCTGGATACCCAACTGGCACGTAACAGCAAAAAGAAACCAAATGGTACAACCGTCGCGCACATTGGAGACAGAAAAGAATGGAGAAGTAAGCGTGAAGGAAATATTTTAAACATATAACCATGCTAATGCACCTTCAGTTACAATCGCTTGAAATTTAATTGTTCTAGGGTTCAAAAAAATAAAGAGGAAATCTTTATTTCCCCTTACTTTTATCCCCCAATTCTGTCCCCGGCTGAATACGCACGTGCTGCTTCTTCCGCTCCGACACACAAGGTTAGTCGTCTTTAAACTTCTTAATAAGGCAGTTATTCGATTTTTATTTTCTTCCTCTTTTCTTCCTCGATATTTCCGATCACGCAATCTCTCTCCTGTTCTTTCTCGATATTTCCTTCCTCTTCTCTCCTACTTCTCTGAAGAAGCATTTTTCCTATCCTCTCCTTCTTCTTCTTTCACCAGAGAATTGTTCTTCATTTTTATGTTTCTCTATTCTAACCAATTCAAGCATCTCGCCGTAAAAGCTATTTCTGATTCAGTCGACGATCCTTGATTTTTTCTTTCAAATGATTCCTAATCTCAACAATCTCCCACTTCTGCTAGGTATTGTTAATTTCATTAATCTTTTGCTGTAAATTTCATATTTCGTTTTCAATTGGATTTATATTTTTTTCACATTTGCAATTAATTGATTGATTTAATGTTATTTTTTTCATTGATCTGTCTAATTGAACAATATATTGATGTCTATCTGGTATTGTGATTATTTAATTTATTGATTGAAGGATTTATATGTATCACTTGTACTTTGTGTGGAATTGATGTTTGTATGTAATTTAAATTATTCTGTGATACATGCATTCTACTAACCTTGTAAGTGTCATTCAAATCTGATATTGTGATAAATACATCAATTACTTATGTATTGTGACACATGCATTCTAGTAACCTTGTTAAAGCCATTATGTGAAACAGTAAGTGTAATGTTAAATTTCACATGAATTCTTTTAGGTCTGTATAATTTTTAATAATCTTTCTAAATACATGTTAGCAATGTATAAATTGAATTTAATTACATGAGTTAGTGCTGTATTTGCTACTTTTTTGTGTATCATCTTTAATGATGTTGGAAACAGTAGTTATTAGGCCTATTTACTTTGCATATATGTAGCTTAAATGTCTTATGTTATATTACTTTTACATATCAATTACATGAGTTAATTCTGTCTTTTGTAGCTGTTAATGTGTACTAGGTTTTTTGTTATAATTTACATATCAATTACTGTAATTTATAAATCAATTTTGTTTTTTTTAGCTAGTAATGTTTACCAGATTTAGTGTACATGATGTAGCATCGTGTTATTAGTTAGGTCTATTTACTTATCATGTTCCTTATTGATATAATTTTTACATTCTTCAATGAATAACACTTTATATAATTTATTTTAATTAACGATTTTAGTGATGGAGTTTGACTTGAACGTGAATGTTTTCCAACTCAAGAATTTGTTGATATCGTTGTGTGTTTGGTTCAACTGAATCACTTTTGGATTTGAATGTTGCTCTAGTTGAGAATGAAATAGTAGATGAGGAAGATGAAAATAATGAACCTGATGATATAATTGAACCAGCCTTAGGTATGGAGTTTGATTCTGTAGAGGAGGCTTTAGAGTTTTATAAATACTATGGATATAGAAAGGGATTTGGAGTAGTTAAGAGATCAAACCATAAAAAAGAAGATGCTTGTTATCATTATGCATTTTCTTGTAATAAATCGAAGAAACAGGTAGAGAGGAGTTGGGATAAACCTCCTTTACTAGGTAGGAGAAGGCCTATTCTTGGTACAAATTGTAAGGCTCATATTACCATAAGTGATTCTGCTTTGGTGAACAATTGGGTGATTTCCAAGATTCATTTAGATCATAATCATGATTTAACTCCCGAAACTCATTTGATTTAATTACCACATTTAGGGTAATACCAATACGTTTTAAGAAAGAATTGGAGTTTAATGAAGATGAAGGAATGAGAGCCTCGTGACAATATTAATACTGTCATAAAACATGCTGGTGGTTATTCGAAGTGCACTTTCACGCGTAAGGATGCAAGAAATTATATTGATAGTTATAGAAAGCAGAAATTGAAACCCTTTCTTGGTAATGATGCAACTGTTTTGATGGAGTATTTTGAGAAAAAGAAACTTCGTGATTCGAGATTTTACTTCACTTGTTCATACCATGAAGATGGTCGATTGAAGAACATTTTTTGGGCAGATGGAAGAGGAAGGGCTTCATATAAATATTTTCATGATGTCCTTGTCTTTGATTCTACTTATCTTACAAACAGGTAATATTTTTCCTTTGTACATTTGTTCATTATTATAATAAAAATTTGAAACACATAATTACTATATATGAACACTGAAATTCTTCTGGACAGAAATGTCCTTCAGTTATTAGAAAAATATAATTTTGTTTTGGATACAATTTATGCTCCCAATTTTTTCTATATGAAAAAAATGTCCTTCTATTATATGAGTAAACTAGATTGATTTTGTAAGATAATTTAGTCTTACAAAGTTATTAAACACATTGTAAATATTTTTTATGATATTTGTATATATCATTATCAGGTATGATATGCCTCTAGCTTTATTTGACGGTGTAAATCATCATGGTCAAACTGTTGTGCTTGCTTGTGCTCTTATACAAAAGGAAGATGATGATTCATATTGTTGGGTGTTTTCAAAGTTTCTGGAATGCATGGAGAATGTAAGACCTGGAGCTATATTGACTGACCAGTGCAAGAGTATAGAAAATGGTGTGCGCCTAAAGTTACCTGGGGTATTACACAGGTTTTGTGCTTGGCACATTACGCACAAATTATCCAGCAAATGGGGTCGGACTGATGATAAGGAGAAACTTAATGGTATTGTGAAAGCAGATGTTTATCACTCTCTTTCACCTTCTGAATTTGAGAAAAATTGGAATAAGGCAATGAAAGAAATTGGTTATGAAAATGACACCTGGTTTAAGAAACTATTTACAATTCGGGATAAGTGGATCCTGTATTTGAATCACGATTCTGGTCAGTATGACTACAACTCGGCCGAATTTGAAAGTATGAATGCATTTTTGAGCAAATATCTGAGGAAAAAATCTACATTGGGTCAGTTTGTGGTTCAATTTGAGTGTGCCTTGAAAAGGTTGTTTGAAAGAGAAATTGAGGCTGATCATGAATCCAAATACAAATCTCCAAAGTTATTCTCAAGTCTACCAATGGAAATGCAGTTACGTGATTCTTATACAAATTATATTTTTTATAAATGTCAAGAAGAAATAATGCATTGTGCAAATTTGACAAGTAAGTTGAGCATGGAAGTAGATGGTGTGAGTGTTTATTTGGTTACAGATTACTATTTTGATAGAGATTTTGAGGTCAAATTCAATATAGTTTCTAAAAATGTTGAATGTATATGCCAATTGTTTGAGTCAATGGGCATATTGTGTTGCCACTGTATTTATGTTTTAAAACAAGAGAATATCATATGTATAGATCAGAAATACATAATTGATCGATGGAGGAAGGATTTTAAACGAACAAATTTGTCCATTCCTGATTACAGCTTTACAGATTTGCCTGAAGGAGAGAATAGGTATAATTTTATTTTCTTTCATTATATTGATAATTGATAGATATCAATTTAGTTAATTATATTTACATATCTAATATATATCTTTATACATTTCAGCTATAGTTTCCTATACAGGAAATCAAATTCATTGTATGAAGACATTCTTGATCGTGGTTGTCAGAATGAACAATCTGCAAATTTTGTTATGAAGTCTCTGATAACTTTAAGAAATCAACTGGCTGGTAATTTTTTTTAAATTGCTAATTTTCTCTAATAACTTTAAGAAGTGGTATGTCAGGCCATAATTGGTACAATACAAATCATATGGATATAGTTACTGATATGATCTCATTTATTAATTATAAATTAGTGATTTAGTTGTTAAAAATTGTATAAATATATAATTGTATCTTGTAGTTAATTTGAAATTGAAATTTTGTTGCTATTACATTTATATATTTTATAGTGGTACTAAATTTTATTTTTGTCTAAATGGTTTTTAAGGTGTTGATGATAATTGCATTTCAGAAGTTGAACAAAATGTAAGTGTTGGTGTTAGATGCAAGATAAAAGAAAGAGGAAGAGGAAGATGTAGAGGAAGGGGTATGGGAATTAGTGGAAGTTCTGGAGGAGGAATTGTTGATAATGTTGCTCAAGTTTTGAATGAATCTTATTTTGAAATAACTGGCAGAGGCAATGGAAGTATAAGAGGTAGGGGAAGAGGGATATTGAGAGGGAGAGGTAGAGGACAAGGAAGGGATAGAGGTATTGATAGAGGGAGTAATGTCAGTATCTCGAAGGAGTTACTCATGAAGTACATATTCCAGGTCATTCTCAATTTGAAGACAAAGGGGAGAGCCAATTCAAGTACGTAGTAGAACAACGAATTATTAATGGAGTGCAAAATTCAACTATTCCTTTTGCTGATACCTCAAACTGTGATTCTGATTCAATGCATTTTTCCCTTTCTGCTTTCAATGAAATTACCAACAGCGGACCACCAGAATCACTAACTCTAAAACCACCATTGCATTCTAGTTCAAGAGGAAGGCCAAAAAAAGGAAGAAATAAGCACCCTATTGATATTTTTATTAACAATTTCAGAAAGAGAAGAGCACTATCAAATAATTTAGCACACAAGGTTTGATTCTTTTTTCTTCTAGAATAATCGTGTCAGTTTTTTCATTTCTTGAACAATTGTCTAATTCTTAGTTGATATGTCATAATTGTGTGATTTAATATTCAACCATATAATGGAGATATTGTATTTTTTTTTTCATAACTGGTACAGGTCAGATTTGAACCTCAGTTCATTTTTCATTTGTTGTTTTTGTTGAAATAAAAGAGTGATTGTTTATTTTGTCTTTGTATCATTTTTTTGGCCAATAGGTGGTACCTGTCTTTGAGTAAATTGATATGATAGTTTGGTGGGGTAATTTTGTTTAGTTTGTATTTGTACTGTATCTATCTCTACTGGTACTTTCAGAATTGGTACAGGTGAGATCGAAATGTCAATTCATTTTTAATTTTGAGGTTTTGTCAGGTTAAATACAAAAAATGATATTTTATTTTTAACTTGTATGTATCAGTTGTTTAACTATAGTTGAGTTTTATAATCATGCCCACCGTCATATTTGTAATCTTGTTAAATAATATAAATGAATATTTAAATTCCGTAATTATAAATTAACATTAAATAAATACAAATGAACAGTAAGATAATATAAACAATATGAAAAATATAAATTAAAACTAAGATTCTTTAAATGAGCACTTAACATGCATAAATTAATTATTAATTATGAAATTAAATATAAAAAGTACGAGCTTATAAATTAATACTAAAATAATTTAAATTTACACTTACATTGCATAATTATTGTTTAAATATTGAAAATATATAAACACTATTAACAAATAAATTAATACTAAGAGAACAAAAATGAGCACTTAACATACATAAATTAATTGTTACTTATAAAATCAAATATAAACACTATGAGCTTAAAAATTAATACTAAGATAATTTAAATTTTCATTTTACATTGCGTAATTTTTTTGTAAGTATTAAAAAGATATAAACACTATTAACAAATAAATTAATACTAAGAGAACAAAAATGAGCACTTGACATACATAAATTAATTGTTAATTATAAAATCAAATATAAACACTATGAGTTTAAAAATTAATACTAAGATAATTTAAATTTTCATTTTACATTGCGTAATTTTTTTGTAAGTATTAAAAAGATATAAACACTTTTAACAAATAAATTAATACTAAGAGAACAAAAATGAGCACTTAACATACATAAATTAATTGTTAATTATAAAATCAAATATAAACACTATGAGCTTAAAAATTAATACTAAGATAATTTAAATTTTCATTTTACATTGCGTAATTTTTTTGTAAGTATTAAAAAGATATAAACACTTTTAACAAATAAATTAATACTAAGAGAACAAAAATGAACATTAACATACATAAATTAATTATTAATTATAAAATCAAATATAAACACTATGAGCTTAAAAATTAATACTAAGATAATTTAAATTTTGCACTTACATATTTTCTATATTTCTATACACATGTTTCTAACACTATGTATATATAAAATTGTACTGGAGAAAATTAGTTAAAAGGTTTTAATGGTAATTTAGTTTTAGAGGCATCATAATATGTTCTCCATTAGCAATATACGTGCCTTATAAATTTAGGGTATATTTTTGTCCATTTCAAATAGAACTGGAGAAGTTTTAGTTCGGGTTTTTAATAGCTGCCTCAACTCCACTGAGAATAAAGACAAATATTCTTGAAGTAATCGAAGAAAGAGGGAAGCGGAGAAATTTTGAAAAGCGTGCCCGAAACAGAAATTGGAGAAATTTTGAAAAGAGAGTGATTAGATAGATTGAGAGCACAAAACTCTTCATTCTAATCGGATATTGAAGATGAAAGATTCACCGATGACTAGAAGTAATCGATCTAGCAAAGAAGATCGAAATCGAGAAGAAGAAACTGCTGCCAGTAAGTTTATAAATCGATCGAGAAAAAGAAGATCGAAATCATTTTTATGTCGCATTACTCTTCTAAATGCTAAATAAAACTTATTTATGTTAATATCTGGTTATTATAGTAAATAATTGCTTCATTTTCTTTTCTGAGAGGTCAATTTTTCTATATAAATTTATCTGAATTTATTTTCTGACAATTAAATTGGAAGCAAATCAGAAATCAAGTTTTAGTTTAGTTTTAACTAGAAAAAGTGAGATACTTATACATAAGTATTATTCGATTTTACTGATAAAATGTTATTGTATTTCTTTTTACCAGTCAAGGACGAAATGCATAGTCCTGATCTTTCTATTGCTCTTTCTCAAAAGCAAAAAGGAAAAGGAAGGCCTAAAGGATGGAGAAAAGGTAACTATCTCTATATAACTCTTATTCAGAAAGAATAATAACAGTACTTAGTTGTTTATCTTTTCTTTTTCTCCCCATTTGAAGGTCATAATCATAATCACTGAAATGAATATTGATAGTTATTTTTTTAAAAAAAATAACAGAGCAACAAAGATAAACTATGCAATTAAGCCATATTATCTTTATCTTTTGAAAAGGTCTTGAGATATATGCATCTTTAGAAGAAAATAATTAGAGTATGTGCTCCTTTTCATTGTTTTTTAGGTGTATATTTAGAAAATAAAAGAGGACTTTATAAGTTTTAAAAACAGTACCTAAAGTTTTTTGTTTATTGGTAAAATTTGTACTGTATTGTTGTCTTACAATTATAATCACTTATAATTGAAATATATTTACTTGCTCTGTTAATTCTTTGTACAATGTCCATTAAATCACAACAATTTTATTACATTTTAATATACCAATTAGTTACTAAAGTGAAAGATTAAAATTTTATATATTTAGAACATATGTTTTTGAATGATATTGTTATACTAGTCATATTGTTTATTTGCAGTTGACAATCCAAGGAAAATGAGAGCAAGGGACACAATAATAAAGACTCGTTGCTCAGTTAATACGGCAATGATATTTTTTCATATAAAAGTACTCCCACATTTAAATAGGGAGCACATAAAATTGCTGTCAGAGACTCCATTCTTCCATTTATTTGCTTTTCCTAAGGATATCCAGCTGTGTCGTCCCATGTTACATCATATTCTGTTAAGGTGGAACCATAATGAAGAGTGTTTTAAATTCGAGAGGTGTAAAAATTAATTTCTCACACGAAGATATTGCTTTAATAATGGCTCTTCCAATGAATGGTGATCCAGTCAACTACACAAGACAAAAACAAGTACAGTCTTCTATTAGATTACGGTACTTTCCACCAACTGGTGAAATATCTCGTGAAAATTTGGAATTGAAGATTTTAGAACTTTTATTGGGAAAGGAGAAAAAAGTTCCAGAAGCTGATGTAGTTGGATTGCTAATAATGTACCTTTTCACTACCATTTTGTTTACTTTGGGAAGTGGTGCTGTGCCGGCACAATTCTTTCACTATGTTGATAGTTTAGACCGTTTGTGGGATTATTCATGGGGAAAGGCAGTTTATAATGTGTTGATTAGTTCAATACCAAGATGTGCTTCATGGTGTCGTATGATGGAGGGTGAGAATAACTTAGAATGTTTTGATGCCAATGATAGAAGTCATATTTCAGAAACTCAAGGTAGTAGAGTAGATTGTGAGGATAATATTAAAGAAGCTTTTAAAGTTTCAAAGACAGAAGATAAAAAAACTAGAAAAAAGATGATATGAGAGGAAGTCTTTCTGGATGTGCAATTGCACTGATGGTATGTTACTTTTTAAATGAATTAATCTATTTTATATAAGTTTGCTCATCTCTATTTTAATTATGTTAATGTAAATTTTATGCGAGGCTTAGTTTTATGAGCATATTCGGTTTAGAAAATTTGAGAAATCAAATGGTTGCATACCAAGGTATAATAATTGGAAATTCAGCAAGCTCAAAACGGAAGTTTCTTGCAAAGCATTTATCGAAGTCTCAATTTACGGTATAATACCGACCCTTTAATTCCTACTTGACCAAGAGAGAGAGATTGTGGGAACGAGGTTTTGTTTGCTAATGAACATTTAAGTGTTATCAATGATGAGAGGGCAATTTGTAGATACTCGGCCAAAAATTTATCATTCTTTGCTTATTCAAATGGCTCCTGTTTACAAGGTTTTCAACTTACCGGTATGTAACTATTTGTTGGGACAAGCAAATGATAAAATATTTGAAGAACTGAACTATTCGAGTCAAGAATAAAAATTCAATTGAGGAAAACGATAGTCCTAACTTCCTACAAAGAATGTGTGATGAAGTTTCAAAAGTTGAAAAGCGAGTTTGGTGTTCACGGGACTCAAAAGAAAAACCAAGAAATCAATGAAGGAGGTACTCATTTTAACTTAATTACATATCAAATAAAGAATATATGAATTTAATTATATATGCTATTCTCGAAACTTAATAATTTTAATTTGATCTTCAATGTTTTTCGAGAACCAAGTGTTGGATGTACTAAAAAGCGTTTAAAAAATCAAGTTAAAAAATCAACTATAGTTAATGAGGATGAGGTGCAGGACATTAACGAGTAACCATCAAATTCATGGAGGTGAAACAATTATTGAGGAGCCGAGAAGTCAAATCTAGTCGAAATGCGAGATGACATTGGTAGTTGTTATATTCTATATAGGTTTGTACTATACCCTACATTATAATTTATATGTCGAAATTCTTATAAAATTATTTATGTTCTTAGGAGACATTAATTCAAGTTTGATAGGTGAAATATGTCAAGAAGTTTCTAGAGTGGAAAAGCGACTTGGAGTACATAGAACTCAAAAAAAGAACAAAGAAATCGATGGAGGTATTCTTTTTTACTTGAAAATTATCTTTCTTTTATTCTCAATTTTTATCACATGTATATAATTCCCTATAGAACCAAATAATTTACATATTAAATCAATAATGACTCTTGTTGAAAAATATATTGGTATAGACACATGGATCAAAGATAAAATAATTTTTTGTTGAAAAATAAACACCTACCCTATGTAATTAATTACATTATTAAGATTTTTTTACGAATTCTTGTTTTCATTCTATCTTAAAAAAATTTTAGAACTAAGTTTTATTTTTCAATGTAAGCAAGACCATGTAAAGTTTCTGTGAGGAGGAGCAAGAGAATAGCGAGGCAATTGTGAGCAAGAGCGACTAGACGATCTAATTCTTATCACAAATAGAAGTAGAAAGCGAGAATTCGGTTCGGTAACAATTGTTGAGCGACGAAGAGCCAAGCGTTGTTAGAAATTCGTTCATAAATTCACTACACCTAATCAACCAATAGTTATTGATGATGATATTGAAATTGACCCAGACGAGCCAATTTTGTTCGAAAAGGAAACAAACATCGGCAAAGGTTTCAAGAAAAAACAATCGGTGGCAATTATGTCATTAATGTGGTTCGTTTTGACTCCATAACACCCTATTTTGGAAAGGCGGCTCCAGAGACACAAAAAGAAAGTACCAAAGGCCGGGACCACATCGACTTTTACGTCCCTACTTTTAATTTAGGGTTTGATTCTCCAATTGTAAGGAAGAATTCTAGTAAAAATGTAGTGAACCGAGCTAGTTGAAAATTATGATGGAGTAAATATTGGAGAGAAGTACATTGAGATTACTCATGAGGGACAATCTCGATTACAACCAAATGAGATTATAAGCGAAGAAGCGGACTATCAAACTTTCAAGACCTTAATTGTGGATAGTGATAAAGTTAAAAAAATTTCTTTTAAAAAGAAGGTAAAATCTGGGTGCATAGAGAGTAGTATTTTTCATGATCCATTTGGATTACCATTAACTACTAAGAGTGATATCAAATCTTTGTGGTCGTGAGCAAATTAGTGAAAAAATTGGTTGTGTTATTGACAAGCTGGGTTTTGATCTAATGGATGATGAGTTCCAGAGAGGAGATGTCATCTACAAGAGTGATAAATTTTCAGCTACAGTTGTTGATATTAGTGAGCTTTTATCAGAACGTGCTATTTCAGCTGATGTATGTATATTCAAAATCAATTTTATTATTATTGTATAATATTATTTTACATTCAAAATCAATTCAAAATCAATTTTATTAGTGAGCTTTTATCATAGTAATTTTCTAATTGAATAAAGTTTTAATTTTGTAGGTTATCGGGTGTGTATTTCATGTGATGCGAGAGGTAACTCAGATTATTAATCCTTGGTTTTTCATTAAGCCTTACACAATTGTAAGTTTAATTTTTATTAAATAAATACTTGATCTCAAAAATATAAATATTTTTGTGTGATATATTAATATTTTTTTTAATTTGTAGGGATTAATTCACCATACAACTTATGCTCGACTCTATGAATCACATCCTTTTCTATTTTCATCGAGTTTGATAAATCTCGGTTTCTTATAATGCCTTTGGTTGGTAACTTTCACTGGGTTTTGTTATCTGTTGACTTGCACCACAAAAATATAATGATGTATAATTCATTGGGTCGGAACACAAAGAACCGTTACTATGAAAATCTACACAAGACTGCGATTGCTTGGCTTAGATACTTTTTGTGCAGAAGCTGGTATGTGCAAAAATGAGAAACCCTTCATTTTCTATTATACAAATACTTTTAATCAGAGAGATTTTAATTGTCATAACATTTTTCACTTTTATAATATATTAGGTGAAATGGTCTGGGAAACTATTCAAATTAAATGGGGTCAAAAAATTCCAAAGCAGAATAATGGAGCTGATTGTGGACTATTTATTATTCGTTATCTGCATTATATTGTATCAGATGAACCTATTGAATTTGATGAGGTACAAATTTCTATTTGTTTTAATATAATTTATTTACATTTTATTGCAATAAGTTTAATTTTTGAAATTGCTAATATTTATTTTTATTTTAATTTGGTTTTTTTGTAGTCTGTTGTGAAGAAGGATCGTGCAATTCGACTTACAAACTTCTCAGTGATGTTAAGAATGAAAAAAGAAAGTACTTTTAATAATCATTCTTTTTTTTATGAATCTGTTTCAATGAAATATTAGTGAACTTAGAAAAATTATCAGTGACTTAGAAAAATTTTAGTGACATTAACAAAACAAGTAATGCCGGTAACATCTTATTATCATATTATATGTTTTTTAGGTTATTTTGTTTAGGAACCAGGTTGTATCAAACAATTGTATGTTGTGTTTGACGAGTTGTTATTCATCTCTTCTTGTTATTACTAATTGTTAGTTTACATATTATCGATGTTTATATTTTATATATATCTTGGTTACATAACTGAATGAATTTATATTGAGATACTAATATATTATTATTTTCAGTTATTGGTGCCACATGTACCTTTATTTTGATACTTGTATATTTTTGGGACGGTCATATGAATTTATTTTATAGCATTATAATTATAATTACATTAGTCTGATTATATTTACTTTTTGTTAAACTATAAACACCTATTGGGTTACAATTATAAATACATGGATCCAATTTATAATTACTTTTTATTAAATTATAAACACTTTTTAGGTGCAGTTACGATCTGTATATTTTTTTCGAATTGGTACCTATTGGGTTCTTGGTAAAGAAAGTATTGGTATTCTGAAATGGTACATTTAGGTGTTATAGAACTTGTGTAAGAATTAGGTGTAGTGGTGCAAGAATTAGGTGTACTAGTACAAATTATAACTTTATGAAAATTAAAAAAATAAAAAAATCCAATTTATAATTACCTTTTATTAAATTATAAATACATCAATTCTAATTATAATGACTTTTTATTAAATTATAAACACTTTTATTATCATAATGAAGCAAACCTCAAACTAATAATAGTACTATTATAAGAACATAATTTCAAAATCCTACAGAAGAAATAAATTCCCTGATTTGTGCATTATTGTTCCTGTACAAATTATAACTTTCTTTGGATACTGATACAATTACAAATACATGGATCCAATTTATAATTACTTTTTATTAAATTATAAACACTTTTTAGTGTACTGGTACAGTCTGTATATTTTTTCTGAATTGGTACATTTAGGTGTTATAGTAGTTTTGTAAGAATTAGTTCTGGTACAAATCGTATAGGTCTTGATTATAATTATAAATACAATAGTGCTTGATTATATTTAATTTTTATTATAAACACTTGTTTGTGAGTCTTGGTAAAGAAAGTATATTTATTACGAACTTGTACACTAAGATGTTATAGAAGTGTTGCAATAATTATGTGTTCTGTACAAATTATAACTTTCTTTGAATCTTGATACAATTATAAATACATGGATCCAATTTATAATTACTTTTTATTAAATTATAAACACTTTTTAGTGTCTTGATACGATCTGTATATTTTTACGAATTGGTACATTTAGGTGTTATAGTAGTTTTGTAAGAATTAGTTACGGTACAAGCGTATAGGTGTTGATTATAGGAATTAGTTACGGTACAAAGCTGTACCTTTTATTTGCATATCTTGCTACAATTATAGATACATAAATCCAATTTATAATTACTTTTTAGTAAAATATGAACACTTTTTTAGGGTAAATGATACGAGTTTTTTTTTTGATGGATGATTACCGCATATCTTTTAAGTGTCTTGGTATATTGTGTTTTTATGATCTTGTTGCAAGAATTAAGTGTCTTGGTATATGGTATTCCTTTATAAGTGTACTTGGTATATGGTATATGGTATATGGTATACCGCATATACTTTATTATAAAAAATGAAAAACGGGCAAAAATGTCTTGGTATATGGTATATGGTATACGCATATCTTTATTAAGTGTCTTGGTATATTGTTATAATAGTATATGGTATATGGTATATGGTATACCGCATATACTTTTATAAGTGTCTTGATATATAACCATGGAAACACATTTTTAAGTGTCTTGGTATATGATATCTTGTTGTAAGAGTTCATATTGTTTGATGGTACAGTCTGATATTTGATGTTATTATAATAGTATATTATGAACACATGCAACTGTAATGTATTGACATCTAATTAAAATATAAACACTTTTAAAGTAATTATTTCGTGGTTATTGCTCAAAAGTGACATTCTTTGCTTTAAAATAGAAGATAATTTAGTCGGCTGAAAATTTCCCGTCATTTTGACTGGTCAAATGCATGTTCTTGAATTTACCACGTGCTTGGATAGTGGGGGACGGTAGTGGGGGATTTTATATGGGGTACTATTAGCACTACTCAAAAATAAAATGCATCTCAAATGTAATAATCGCTGTTGGACATCTCAAAACAATAATTAGTCGCTGCATCATCTGATACATTAGAGCTCCTTGAGCAATGGAGCTCTCGATCTCCATAGAATAAGGAATCTAGTTATGGAATTGGAAGCTGCACCAAATTGACCAACATCCAACAACATAGTATGATATGAACAACATGATAACTATACCCAATGGACCATCGACACGGTAGGTTAGGTACAGGCCACAGCATAGAAACTGTACCAAATGTGGGGAGTTCGACCCCTTGCCTTTGAGTCGATGTCTCTGAGACCCGTTAAGAAATTCATTCATGAAAATCCCACAGGCAGCAAAATAACAATTTGAAAGCTGAGGAATCAAGAGATGCAAACTCGCGCAGGAGATTACATATGACCATGTCGTTACAATTGCTAGCAATTTTCTAGTGCTAGGGGTTCAAAAACTAGAATGCAACATATATAGACTTTCCTAATTCGTCTACCATCTTGATTGTTCAACACCAAAAAAAAAGAAGGAAAAAAAGAAAGTAATAATGTAACCAGTTAACCACATCCATTAGCATGACATCTTTTAAATGATTATTACAGGTACCAAAGGATGGGCCCCAACTTTTAAAAAAAAAAGGCACGACAACCAAGAAGAAATGTGAAAAAGAATTTACTCGAATTACTCACCAACTTGTATTAGTTAACTTTAGCAACTGACTCTTCACTGCCATTGAACCCCAGCGCCCAACTGCTTGTTGCAGAATTTTTACTCGACTTTGAAGTCGATTAGCTTCCTCTTCAACCCAAGACCTACAGGAAAATCCAATTTTAAGATATCTTTACAGCCTAAAACTACAATACAATTACATTGAAAAAATGAGAATACCAATTTGGTTGTTTGCTCTTGATAGAGGCAGTTTGTGAAGCTTTGGGCTATAACAAACTGATTTATATAATAAAACTAAGATTGCTGCCTGTTGGTATAGCTTGTGCGTACTTGTACCAGTACCATAAGCAGTCTAAAATTGAGTATTCTTTATCTCACCTAAGAACATGCACAGCCTCCCTTTCACCTTCCAACCTTGACTTGGTCTCAATTAATGATTCATATTTCCCATTAACATCCAGATATATTTTCTCAATACTCAATTTTTCACTTGTAACCCGATTATTTTCATTAATTACTCTATCACTTAATTCATCAATTTCTCTCTTCAGGCCCAGCAAGATTGGCCTTTCACCATCCAAGGCAATCTTCTCCTTCATATTTTCAGAAAGACCCTCTTCTCTTTCCTTCTGTTCCCTCCTTAGATCTAACAACACATTCTCAAGTGCCTCCTGGCTCTTAATCTCTTTTTCTCGTTCCAATTCAATTCTGGCCTTCCAGAATTTTTTGATTTCACCTTTTTTGGCAAGTTCCCTTTTTATATCCTCCATTTCAGATAGTTTTAATCTGATTTCTACCTCAATTCTAGACAATTCTTCATGAATTAGTTTTTCCATTCTGCCACTTGTCAGGGCAACTGCTGCTTGTGCTTTTGTTACAGGCTTATATGGTCGAATAAACCTTGTATTTCCTGTATTATTATTTAACTTACATATTAATCAAGAACAGATGATGGCTACATGTTAGCACATACTAAAAGTTGCTACACGAGAACTCTTAACCTGGTATCACTCAGCTATACAGTGGTTAGTGAGCTCTTATTTGACATATCTCAAATATATCACAAACATATCACAAAAGACCCTATTTTTTTGCCATATCTCAAACATATCACAAAAAATATGATGACAACATGATTACGTGAAGTCGTGAACATTGACCATTCCCCAAATTGATGCATTGGATTAATAACTTAAATAAAACAAATAATAGAAAGAAGATTAGAGCATAAGCTGGTACATAACCAAGGTGCACAACCAAGGTCAGAGAATAGGAGCTAGTGCTACAATGTAACTACTTCAAGCGAACTCAATTATTCAGAATTTCATCAATTGCAGGAGAACATACTTTGGATTTGAAAGTGTATAAACATACCAAAAACTTGGCTAAATATGCTGTTTTCACCAGATACCAAGTCCGTAAGCAAATGTGCAGACACACCAGGACATGCACTCAAATCCAAAAATGTCGCCCTTTTGTTTATTACCTGGACTGTAAACATGTCAGACTTCATAAAAAGTTCATAATATCCAGAGTATGAATTTTACCAGGGTCCAAAAAGGAAATTCAGCTTTAATAGACTAGCAATACCTTTTTATCTATTTCTGTAGTAGTTGCATACTCGACTAGGGCTTTCCAATTAAGCATGTCAAACCGAGAGAGGTAACTAAATGAAAAAATGATAGGTAAACTATAACTTTTCATATTTATTTCCCAAAAATGCTTCAAAAATCATGAAATTAAAAGAATTGCATCGCCATCATTTCCTAATCTGCTCAAGAGTAAAACACAAATTCATTCCTCATCCTCTTTTGAATTGTATGAGAACTGTTAGTGTGAGTTTATCACTAAGAATTTGTCATCTCTCTATGGACAAACCTAGTGCGAGTTTGGCATTATATACCACTTTTTTGGATTCTTAAGGAATAGAAAAGGCCAATGTTCATATATTCAAGTAAATCAAGTGGAGTATAACAGGGAAAAAATGTCATAACTATTAGTCAGATTAAGTACCTTTCAGGAAGAAAATAAGAATTTGATGAACTAGAATTGACAGAAAAGAGCTTGCTTGGTACAATTCCAGCTTCTCCTAAACCTTTTTACATGAAATCGGATATTAAAGCCAAATTCAACTAAGTTGGAGAATGATTTTTGAGAATGTAATTAAATTACATGAAAACTTACACTGAATGCACCAAAAATCTGGGTCATTGATTTCAACATCATCAAAAGCACTAATGACTGATTCTGTAACTAGAACACTTGGGTTAATCTTGTGCTTTCTACTCCTGTATATCATTGTGTCATCCCACTTCATAAAGATGTAAAACTAAACAAACAATCGAGACATAATTTTCATATTGAACAATTACCTCTCCAAGCTAGAACTCAATTTGACAAACCATCTAGCAAACTCACGCCTGGTGCATAGTTCATCGGAATTAGCATCGGTTTCAGCAATCTGGTACCAGAGGTAAAATGAGAATGTATACAGTATAATCCAACAAAACTTTCTGTAAACAAAGATTACAAACTCAGATTCTGAAAATGAAATCATCCTGCCTGATACCAGTATAGTGCAGTTATATACCTCTAACTTCTTCAAAACAGATAGAGCATTCTTTTGAGCAGTATCTGCCGGTACACTTATAGCAACTCTATAGCCTTTCAATGGAGCCAAAACAAAAGAAAACAAAAAATAAAATGATTTTACTAATATGGATTGACATAAATCATAACATACTTGGATAAATAAGGCAAAGATGGTTATTAATAAAACTTACATTAAATATAAAATTTCAAGTACCTGAGAAAAAGGTTTCCTGAAGTTGGTCAAGTGACACATTTCTGTTCTCATCTTGTTTTGATTCTAAATCTTGTGAGGCTTCTATTTCTCTAGTGTCGCTATCTTCACTGGATTTGGAAGACTTCTCCTCAAAAGAAATAAATGGGGCAGGAGTGGAGTATTTGATAACTGGAAAGAACTATTTCATCAGTACAACTAGATTTTGGTTCAGTTAACATAAAAATATTGATTAACATACTAAAACAAAGATGCTTAGCACTTAATAACCTTTGCTTTGATATGCATAGTAGGTTAATCCAGCCAACAGCATCACAACTGGAACAGCAATTCCAACAAAAAAATAGTTCTTCCATCCTGCATTAAAATAACCTCCTTTGTTAAAAAACTGAATGATAAAAAACAGTGTGAATGTTGATTGTTTTAAAGTCATATCTAAAGTGTTCCCACCTTATTCAATTGATCTATTTCCCAAAGTGATAAGGTAAGTGTAGGAAATTTTGTTTTCTTAGGAATTTTAGTTTTCTCTATGACTCAATGTGACAATGACCGTGTGTTACACAAGAACTGAACTGCTTAAATAATGAGTTGGTTTTAAACTGCTAAATTTGCATTAGCAAGTCAATTCCATTTCTATTTATTTCTTTTTCTCCTTTACAATATAACTCCTCTGGTGGCACATGCGAATTAATTTGGACTTTTTTCATTCAGCCAAACATACATTAAACATAATCATTGAACTTCACAGAACGCAATATTTTTTCCTCAAAGCAGCTTTATCTAACTGGTTTCACAAAAGTGAGAGAAGTCAACTAATTGGAGAGGAATTTAAGGTTACTGAAGAATTAAAGAGCGAGAACTACTGTTTCTATCTACAATCTCAGGTGTATCTGTCATCCAGCCACCAAAGTCGTCCCTTGAAATCTCGTTTAGAGGAATCCAGCAAGCTTCGACCTTCAACTGAGAAACTCGAGGAGATGAGAACCGAAGTCGAACTCGCCTATGGCTTGACTGGTTGCTATCTAGGGAAAGGAGGAAGCACTGGCTTCTGTTCACTGGTTTGTGTAGCCATGGCGAATTAAGGAGAGAAGAATAGCTCATAACTAGATTCACTCAGTGCTTGCTAGTTTCTACTTTCTACTCGACCTCTTCAGAAGAGAGCCGATTAGTTGAAAGGACCGCGTGTGTGAGTAGGGCTGTCAAACGTTGAAAACGTTAACGCAAATACTCATTTGCGTTAAGCGTTGCGTTTGAATTACGGTAAGCGTTTAATTTGCGTTGAATATTTTGTTTGAAAAACGAAAGGAAAAAAGTTTGTATTTACGTTGCGTTTAACGAGAACGTTTAAAACGTTGAAAACGCAATAAACGTCTAAAAATTTTGCACGTCCAGTTACAACTTACAAACCTTCCTTGACTCCGGAACTTCCCATAGATAAATACAGAATGAATTAACAGCTAATTAAACTGATCAAAATTTTATCCATTGCTGCCGCTAGAGTTTGTTTATGTTGACCGGCTATGCTAGCCCAAAAAAGACATCGACTATTGAGAGACTTGAAATATCTGCAACTACAAATTATACAAGCAAATCAGTGCTCAAGTCACAATAAATAATCAAACAATTTAACCCCAGTAAACAGTGATCAATTCACAACAAATACAATCAAACAGTAAATAATGTTCAACCCCAGTGCTCAAACAAAC
Organism: Schoenoplectus tabernaemontani; assembly: GCA_037127355.1. Lineage (NCBI taxonomy): Eukaryota > Viridiplantae > Streptophyta > Magnoliopsida > Poales > Cyperaceae > Schoenoplectus > Schoenoplectus tabernaemontani. Next base: position 9,078,039 of record CM073741.1, on the reverse strand, counting down.
AAACAAACCCCAGTCCCCAGCATTTAATTCACAATAAATACAATCAAACAGTAAACAGTGCTCAACCCTAGTGCTCAAACAATCAAGCAAACCAGTGCTCAAATAAGCAAACAAACCCTAGCAAATTAGCAATCCCTTCAGAGATGCCAACCGTAGAAAAATGATCTCCAGCTCAACCCAGATCTCAAACTATCTTCTCAGATACCAATCTCAGTCATTTGCTAAATTAAAACACATTGATCATCAGTTCATCATTGAAGAATCATGGATTGAGATCCAAGGAGCCAAAGAGATCATTTCTCCAGGCTTCATCCTGAATTATACCCACTAACCAATAAACAAATAAGCAACAAAGTGGCACAACAAACAACAAGCTGACAGAACAACTCAAAAGCCAACTAGCAACAAAAGAAGAAGCTCAAAAGAGAATATTGACACTGACAAGCAAAATAGTAGCATATCATGCTCCACTACCACATATGGAACCATCTGCTACTGCTTGATCACACCACAGTGGATCACCAACTTCTCCACCAGAATCTGTAAATAAACACAATAATTAATCACAGTATTTAATTATAGTACAATAATAATATTAATAAAATTTAAAATTTACCGGTGATCGAAGCACGCAACCAGTCCTGAGCACAAATGAGAGCTTCCATGCTCTCGTCATTCAAAGAGTTCCTAGCTGGTGATAGTGTTCTGCCACTTGTGCTGAATGTCGACTCTAAAGCCACTGTCGATATTGGGACTGCTAGGATGTCCCGGGTTAGCCGGGCTAAGACAGGATATCTAGGGGCTTTCAGTTTCCACCAAGATAAAATGTCAAATTCATCATCCAAACTGGCATCATCTAGTGGCTCATTCAAATATTCATCGAGCTCTGATTTTACTAGTTCAGAACTCTTCTTGCCACGCAACAAGTCCTTCAATCCAGCCCATATATCACTTGCATTGCTTGATGCATATGCATTGCTAGATTGCCTACTAACCAATCAAGTTACTAACTAAGTAAGTGTAACTATGTAAACTATAATTATAATTATAACTAAGGCAAGCAATTACCTGTCAGTTTATGATGAACTGCCAGAGGTATTTTGAACTAATTTGGAGTGTTCCTCCAAGTATTTATTGAACAATGCATTCAGACAAGCCTTGAGGTGTGCAATAAATCTCTGACAGTCATCAGGGTGAATTGCTTGATAATAATACTCGACTACTGTCATCTTGCATCTTGGGTCTAGTACACAAGCAATGGCCAGCAATGCACTGCCACTACTCCAATATTTGTCCCACTTTTCATGCATCTCCTTGCCCATCTGGACAATGAAAGGAAAAGAATAACTCCCCATTCTCTTTATAGTCAAATATATCTCACAGAACTCAGTGAAAAATATGTTCAAGGTTGGATAATTTGTGCCACTTAGTTTCATTGTGGCATCATAAAACACCTTTAATCAACCAACTAAAGCATTCAAATTATCCCAATCCCTTTGAGATGGACAAAGTAGATACCTCTTATCAAGGATGGAAAATCTATTAATTGCTTCACGTAGCTCCAAGGCTAGTTCAAGCATTAAGTAGGTTGAGTTCCACCTGGTTGGAACATCCCAAGTCGGTCTCTTACTTGGAGCACCAACCTGGATACAAACAAGCAAATTACAATGAAGCAAAAATAACAATGAAGCAATGAAGCAATGAAACAAACAGCAAATTACCTGTGTTGCTGCCAACCTAAATTTCTCCATTCTTGCCTGCAAATGACGAATGTATTTCATCGTTTCGCGTATATTACGAATCTCATCAAAGAGAACAGACAACCCATCTTGAACAATGAGGTTCAAGATATGGCAGCCACACCTTTGATGAAAGATGTTGCCATCTGCTGGAAGTGTATCCTTCTGCAAAAAATGAAACAGTTTAGTACATAATTAACTAGGTTAACCACAAATAAAACTAAGGTTAGTACATAATTACCAGAGATGTGCTCAATAACTCTCTGATGCAAGCATCATTGGAAGTGGCATTGTCAAGAACAAGGCTGAAAGTCTTTTTGTCCAAGTTCCATAATACTAGCTTATCAAATATTGCTTGAGCAATGTTTGTACCAGTGTGTGGAGAGGACAGAGGGGTAAAACAAATGATTCTTTTTTTTTAGTTTTCAATCATCATCTATGTAATGGCACGTAAGGGCCATGAAGCTCCTATCTCTACTATTACTAGTCCACAGATCACTAGTAAAGCTGACTCTACAATCAAGCTTATCAAGCACACCATATATCATGATTTGTTCATCTTCATAAATTTTTAAGCAATCAGACCTAAGAGTGTTCCTTGACACAAGCTTAAATTGTGGCTGGAGGTCACTTAAGAACACTCTCAAGAAATGGTGAGTCACACAATTGAATGGATACTCATGAACTATAACCATTTTGGCAAAACTTTTCCTACATTTAGCTTGATCAAATACCCAAATAGCAGGATTTGCACCAGCTATAAAGCATCAAAATTAAAAGTCAGACTCTAACTAGCATATGTACCATCAAAATTGAATGAAAATGTAAATAGAATTGTACCTGATGTATTGCCAGTCTGCAATAACCTTTGCAAAGCATCAGGTTTATGTTTCTTTAAGGAAGATAATTTCTTACAACCCTTTTCTGCATGGTGCTTCAAGGAGCCAGTGCTCCTTGAATTACCCATTTGATAGACCTTCCCACAATAAATACAAGTAGCATCATAAAACCCATCAGGTCCAGTTGGACCCTTTTTGAAATGTTTCCAAGCCTCAGATGTCATTTTTTCTCTAGTTTTTCTCTTTCTAGTGGGTTCAGGAACTTGATCCTGAGGTGCAGTTGCAACTGCACCAATATCTTGAGTCTCAACAATGGGGGCATGAGTTATAATTCTTTGAATTTCATCTAGTGCATAATTTGGATCTAGCCCCATACTATAAGGCAAGCAAATAATTCTAAGTAATTCAATCAAGTGATAGTAAAGCATTTATATCAAGTGCTAGTAACAGTAAGACAACTAAGCAATTTTATCAAGTTCCACTGTGCCAGTAAGGCAAGTAAATATTTCTATCAAGTGCCAGTAAAGCAAGCAATTCTATCAAGCGTCAATTCTATCAAGCAATTCTATCAAGTGCCAGTAAGGCAAGCAAGCAAGCAATTCTATAAAGTGGCAGTAAATAAGCAAGCAATTCTATCAAGCGACAGTAAGGCAAGCAAGCAAGCAATTCTATTGACTGACTTAAGTGACAGTAAACAAGCAAGCAATTTAAAACATACTCATCTGAAGATAAATCGGCTCGGACACTACACCATATACGGTTTCTCTGCACGACTCATCCATTAAATAAAACCGAGAGACACAAAAAATGCTTTGCATGCAAATCGAAAAGAAAAGTTAAAAAACCATCATAAATAAACTGTAAAAATTAAATCAGAAACAATAAAATACCTTAGAATTGTTTGCTTGCTTACAATGGCACTTCCTCTTTCTTTCTCTATCTCTCCTTCTCTGTGACTTTTTTTTGTTTCTCTCTGCCATTTTTTCCCCTTCAACAGAGATATATAGATATATAGCCAAAGCCAAGAAATAAGCAAAGAGGCCTACACAATAATCTACTCACCAAGACTCACAGTAACCTAGCAACTGGCAATGGCAAGTGGCGACCGAAATCATACCCTTCTTAGCCTAATCGGCCTTTGCCAGAGGCTAGATCGCTGGAATACAAGGCAATGATCGTTGAAAAGGTAAATAAAATCATGAGGGTCTCAGAAAAAGGGACCAAACAGTACTTTCCACGTCAAGCATCGGCCGACGGGACAAGATTTCAAGCGACAAAGCCATACAATGGAGAGAGAGAGAGAGAGAGAACGAGAGAGTCAGAGTCTCAGAGAGAGAGAGCGGAGAAGACGAAGAGAAAAGAGGGAGAAAAGAGGTGAAGCGGCGCTACTGCGCTACAGCGCTAGGGTTAGCGTTGTTTTAACCCTAAGGCCAAATAAGAAGCCTGCAATTGCATATATTTCAGACTCGTAGAATTATGAACGTAAAACGTAATTAAACGAAACGATACAGTAGATTTACGTTTACGTTGCGTTTAATTAACGAAACCAACGTAATTTTACGTTTAACGTTGCGTTTATTTAACGTAAATAAATTTTGTTGCGTTGCGTTGCGTTTCGTACGAAACGAAACGTAAAAACGCCAAAAAATCTTGCGTTGACAGCCCTATGTGTGAGAGGGATGGAGGCGGGTGGAAAGGTATATGGTGGACCTGGTCCATTCAACGTTAATGATTGTCAGATAGTCTACTCTTTATCAATTTAGATTGTAGGTCCCATAAGTAAGTGAACTGGTGTTTTAAGAACCGCGTGTGTGATATGATTTAGTAGTCGGTGCTGGTAATTCCTGGTCCATCCGTCAGAGAGAGAAGGTTTGAGCGTCATCAATTTACAGCGACGTAGAATTCCCTCCCCGTTAAACGTGAAAAATATACTTATGGGCTATGGCCCCTTAAGCTGAGATAAGATGAAATTAGGGGTTAGGTAGGTAGAGTACAGGGACAATATATGGGCCGTTCCGGGCCATGTTGGGTCCTTTAGTTCTGGTTTGAGTTGGATCATGTAATGATTGGGGTTGGGCGATATGGCTGTTGGTTGTTTTGTTTCCAGTTCCTAAGAGCATCTACATCCCACTGTCAAATTGCTTGTCAAATGAGATTTGACAATTGTCATTTTAATTTCAGGGATGCAGAGTCTAGGCAAAATTAGACAATTGTCTAAATTTGACCGTCAATTTGACAGGCCACGTAGGCATGGACGGAGGGAAAAAATCTTCGCTCGCGCGGAAAAAAAATTGATCCCAATTTCGTCTCTTCTTTCTCCATCCCTCCTCCCTCCCTCTCACCTCATTCTCCGTCCCTCCCTTCCTCTTTTATTATCTCGCACCTCAACTCTCCACTACTCCCAACCCGCACTCCCTTCTCTGTCTCCTCGGAGTTTCAAACCGAACCCGAGATTCTTCCTCCGCAACCCAAACTACCCCCGATTCTCGTGCTAGAGCGGATAACCCGATATGGCACTCCACCTCCCGATCTCGATATATTTGTCGAATCTCACCGCCGCCACCCACCGTTGTCGGGACGCCGTCGAACACGCGATCCTCGAAGGTCGGTGGGATATTTCATCTCACCCTTCACTTTGCCTCTCGATTTCCAACTAATTTGGAAAATATATCTCTGTTCTCTATTGGGAAAGGATTTTCTCGTTCTCTCCGTGAAATATTTGTTGTAAACTCTCTCGAACATTTATATATTGCTCACCTCCATTTAAAATCTGAAGAGGCACTACAATAAATTTAAGATCTATATTTTCATTGTTCGGTAACGCCGCTTTAAAAATAAACTTGATTCTGAATTATTTCAAAATGCACGAATGTCACCTTCTTCTTTAAGATATTATGGATTCGGACTTGAAAATGGAAATTATACTGTCAAGCTCCAATTTGCTGAGATTGCATTCCCAGACCCACCTCCAGATAATTGGCAGAATACAGGGAGAAGGGTTTTTGACTTCTATATCCAGTTTTTTGCAGTATCAACTTCCCCCAAACATTACTGTACCACCCTATCAACTTCCCCCAGTCTCTGTATTGTAACACACGGCAAAAGAATCTTCTGCAACAGCAGATAAACGATGAAAAAAAGTTTGTAAATGCTGCCATCAATCTTCTACTACATGCTGCTTAGGTTTGAGTGCTACATGCATTTACAATTAAATATTTTTGTTTTCTAAGATGAGATTTATGGTTCAATTGAGTGTTTTAAGAGCTTAATGTAATCTGTAACTATAGTTGGAACCACAATAAGCTGAGAACAAGCCTCTTTTTGTATCGATCAATCAATTTCGTTTTTGTCATTCGGAAGTTCTTCTTTTGTTGGTCGTAGATAAACAATATTTTCTTACTTTTAACCAATGATTATTGAAACTATTTTCACTAATTATTGTAGGGAGCTCGAAAAGAAAAGTACTTTGATATAAGGAAAGAAGCTGGTGGAAGTTCCTTTGTAGCAGTTGTGAGAAACTACACTGTACCAGTAACAAGTAACTTCATTGAGATAAATTTCTTTTGACCGGCAAAGGCACTGCTTGTGTACCAACTCAAGGCTATTATGGCCCTGCCATCTCTGCTATTAGTGTTTCTCCTTTTGGTACATCTCCTTTTCTTTTTTTTTTAGAACTCTTTATGATCTTTAAAATGTTAAATAATAGAATTGTTCCCATTTTCTAAATTTTCCAATATTTAACATTCAGACTTCATACCTACAGTGTCAAATAGCGAACCATTTGCTATTGAGTCATTATAAAAAGTAATTTTTGGACCTTTCAAAAGATGAATTAATATTTTCTAAATTAAAACATGAATGAGCTAATTTTGTTACTTATAGATTGTTAATTGTTTATATTCTGAATTTGCATTCTAGTTTCCTATTCCTAAATATAGATTCTCATATTATATATTCTGAATTTATATTTTATTTTTCAATTATAAATTGCACTAATTATAGATATGATAATTTTAGCTAAAATAGTTCTAAATCTGCAATCTATATATATAAGTTAATGTAGGTAAAGTTACCATACAATAAATTCTGAAAATTAATAATACTTAATCACTGATGAATCCCAATCAGTCACCCAATTCTTTTTCATACCCTAACAATATTAGTTACAACCAATGGTTTAGGCCAGATGTTCAGCACTCTCAAAACCCTTGTGTTGTCAATTTTAATAACCCCGAAGGCAATCTCCCATTCAACCCATATCATTTTAATAATCAGAATTGTCAAACACCACCACAACAAATTAACCAATCCCTTTCTGTCTTACCGTCCAACCATCCACAAATTTCAGTACCACCAAATCATTCTTACAATAGTCCTATCGCACCTATAGATAATACCCAAAGCTCTCAATTCCCTAACTTTTCTACCCAACAAAGACAATCACAAGAGCCTCCACTTGTTAGTAATAGTGAAAAAAAGCGTTGGACAATTGATGATGATAAATTATTGTGCAGTGCATGGCTCAATGTAAGCAAGGACCCGGTATTCGGCCGAGATCAAGATATGTCAACCTTACGGACACGAATATTGGATTACTACGAAAAGTGGCGCCCAACAATCGGGTAAAGAGAAATAAACAGCCTGCAGACTCGATGGACTCGAATAAATCGTTACGTGAACAAGTTTGTTGGGTTTTACAAACAAATTGAATGCCGAAGAGAAAGTGGGTTGAATGAAGATGACCAACGAAAAAGAGCAATAGAACTATATAATAACACGAAACAAATCGGTTTAATTTATTACATGCTTGGGAAATACTTAGAAATGAACGAAGTGGTTAAGTCAAGTTGGAAAAGCAACCAATCTGATTGACCAAACAACATCTTCCCAATCAAATCAGGAAGTATCAATTAATGATGATTTAGATATGCATAATCGCCCCCCTGGAAGGAAAGCTTCCAAAGTTAAAGGTAAAACAAAAGCTATGTCATCAGAATCAAATGAGGCTATGAGTGAAGCAATGGAGCGACAAATCGCTGTTGACAAGGAGAAGATAGATGCCATGTGCGAATACACAGCAGCTATACAACGACAATCAGATGTAAAACAAAAAAGGGTGAAAATAAAGGAACAAAATATGATGATGAAATTCCTCCAGGTAGATGAAGCATCACTATCGGAGACTCAGTCCAAGGTTTATTGGAAGCAAATGAATAAATTTCTGAATGAATAATGATGATATTTTTTTAGGCAACCTTTGTTTGTTTTTCCATTATAATATATGTATACTAATTACTAATTAATATTTTAATTATCTTGTTAATTATATTTGGACCCTTTCATCTTTGTCACGCGAGTTTACTAGTTGAGCTAGAAATATATACCTTTTGGACAAATTTCTATACCGAATTTAAAAATATATATAATATCAAAGTGTGTCGAAATTCACATGCTTTTATCGATTAGTCTATGTTTAAAATATCAATTTAAAATTAGATCATTCTATTTTAAACATAAAAATAAAAATATCAATTCCTATAATCGATCATTCTTTTTTAATATTTTTTAAATAAAATTAGTAAATATTGATGTATAAAAGCAATAATATTTCTCATTGTCATAATATTATGTCTTTTACGCATAACTTAAATGCATTTGTGGTATGGAAAATCCCTCCTCGTCTTCATCCTCGTTCTCGTCTTCATCATCGTCATCTTCATCATCCTCCTCCTCTCCCTCTTCTTTTATTGCGAATAACATTGTACAATGGTTTATGAGCGATTCATTGACAAAATCACTTCTACATAAGCAACAATTTGAAGATGATGCCTCTTCCTCACATGGCATCAAACGACGAAGACGTTTTATTGAAAGAGGTCGGGAAGATGCAAATCAACGCTTATACAATGACTATTTCTCTAATAACCCGACGTACAAAGATGACTTCTTTCGGCGTAGGTTTCGAATGAGAAGGGCTCTTTTCCTTCGTATCGCGAAGGTGTGAAAAATCATGATTCATATTTTCGAATAAGGTAGATAGTACTTGGGAGAAAGAGTCTATCAACCATGCAAAAGTGTACGGCTGCGATGCGCATGTTAGCATACGGTGTAGCTGCGGATGCTGTTGATGAATATCTGAGAATTGGTGAGAGCACAACTAGAAAATGCACGGAAAGATTTGTACGAGCTGTTATAAATGTTTTCGGGGAAGAATACATGAGAAGGCCAAATGTTGCTGACATTGAACGCTTACTACATATGGGTCAACAACGGGGATTTCCAGGTATGTTAGGAAGTATAGATTGTATGCATTGGGAATGGAAAAATTGTCCGGTTGCGTGGCACGGTCAATATGTTAGGGGTGATCATAAATGCCCAACCATTATGCTTGAGGCCGTTGCTTCACAAGATTTATGGATATGGCATGTGTTTTTTGGTCTTCCAGGTTCTTTGAATGATATCAATGTATTGGATCGATCCCCAATTTTCCATGAGGTTTTAGAGGGAAGAGCACCAAAAGTAAATTACACAATTAACGGACACAATTATAATTTAGGATATTATTTGACAGATGGAATTTATCCTAATTATGCAACCTTTGTCAAATCCATCCCCTTACCTCAAGGAGCGAAAAATCATTTATTTGCAAAACACCAAGAGGCGGCTAGAAAAGATGTTGAAAGAGCATTTGGAGTTTTGAAAGCACGATTTGCCATAATTAGTAATCCTGTACGCTTATGGTACAAGGATGCAATTGGAGAAATTATGAGAGCATGTGTAATCATGCACAACATGATTGTTGAAGACGAACGAGATTCATATGCTTTGGAAACTATGATTATACGAGATGATACAAGAATTTTACTGTTTCAATGTTTGATATTCATCATAGCAAGCTTACTGTTTATGAAGAATATGTTCGAAATCATTCGAGAGTCCGTAGTAGATCTATGAATCATCAACTACAAGCGATTTAGTAGAAGAGATTTGGAGTCGTTTCGGAGAAGATGAGAATGATGAATGAACTAGTTTTTATAATGTTATTAATTAATCCAATATCATTTAGATATTGTTTGTTTATTTTCTAATACTTTTAGTACATTTTCTACTATATTTTATAGTTTCATATTATATTAATTCTTGTTTTTATATTTATATATTTTCATAACATTTATTGAAAAGCTTCCACGATTAAAATAAATTAACAGAAGATAACCCAATATACAGTTCTTTTGTCTTATTTGATTGATTAAAAAAATAGACAATTTTCATTGAATGGAACAGCACTCTGTTTACGATTCTTTGGACAGAAAAAATTGATGGAATGTGTTGCGCGCCAGTTTGGCGCGAAAAAAAAATTCACAAAAATGCCATTTTGACAATGGCAGCGATGCAGTGCTCAACCATCCATCTTGGAAGATTGTCAAATTAGATGACGTGGCAAACAATTTAAATTTTGGCAATAGGCATGAATGTAGATGCTCTAAGGTTGTAAGTTTCATATATTTATCAAAGTAATTCATGATGCACACATAAATTTGCTTAATTGTTTCCTTTTTAATGTTAAATATGCTAGAATGCAGAACAAGAGGAGGTTCATTATACCCTGAACAAGAATTACATCATTCTGCTTTCTATTTTTGTGTTGAGAGTACTCATCTGATAAATCACAACCATCTTGCATCGCCAAGTGGGTGGTCTTCTTCTTGTTGATCAGAAATCATAGACGTCTGGATAGAACCAAACTTCGAAAATCCAAAGGATTTGCTGGCTGAAGTAGAACAGAAAGGCCTTGGTGGCATCTGCAAATAATTTCCTGTTATACCCCCTTCAAGCATCTCCAAAACTTGACCCATTGAAGGTCGATCAGATGGCTTCATTTGAATGCACCATAGACCTATTTTACATAGATTCGCTTCGATCTCATCAATATGTAAATTAATTTCTTGATCCTGGCACTTCAACAGCTGATCGTACATCCAGGATGGATAGTAATCTCGACTTTTATTTTCGGGTTGTGGGCTCCAGTTCCTTCTTCCCCCTGCCATTTCTAGCAATAGCATCCCATAACTGTAGACATCCGACTTGTCGGATATTCCTCCAAAATTTCGAGATAGCAACTCAGGAGCAATATATCCAGCTGTTCCTCTTGCTATGCTGAGTGAAACTATGTTAAAGTCTCTGGGGTACAATTTTGCAAGGCCAAAATCAGAGATCTTTGGAACAAAATTGTAATCCAAAAGGACATTATGAGGCTTAATATCAAAATGCAAAATTTGCATCTCGCACTCTCGATGTAAATAATTGATCCCTTGAGCTACACCTAAAGCTATCTCTCTGATTTTATACCATGAGAAGCGCCGAGAAGTATTTTTTCCTCCAAAAATATGCCTATCAAGAGACCCATTTGGCATGTACTCATACACAAGGGCCTTCTTTGATTCTTCTGAGCAATACCCGACAAGCCGCACTATGTTTCTGTGGTGAATTTGGCCAAGTGTGGAGACCTCATTGATGAATTCTTCCCCGTGGAGTCCGGAATTTTGCAGCATTTTAATGGCGATATGTCGGTTATTTAGAATTGTGCCTTTGAACACGGATCCAAAACCGCCTTCACCTAACTTCTCCCTGAAGTGATTGGTAATTACAATAATATCAGTATAGGAGAATCTGGTTACTGCTAATATCTTTTGGTTTCGGAGAAACTTCTCCACGTCATCGGTTAAATGCTTTGAACTCAAGTACTTGTGTACTAGGAAGAAGAAGAATATACATGGCATGAATATAAACCTGCATAATAAAATCAACACTGAAGTTGTACAAGTTAGATCGTTAAAATAAATGGCTTAATGAATTAGATAGCAGATAGCTTCAGTAGGCAGCAAATGTTTTATATTCCTCTTCAATAGAAAATGGACACAAAAATATATAGAAGAATGAATTTCTATAAGATAGAGATCAAATATAAATAAAAATAATAAATAAGTTCAAAACTATAAGTCTGAGAATCATGGCATTCTTTTGTGAAGACTTCCGTGTATTTTGCATAATAAGTAATAACAAAAAGTGATTTTGAAATAGGACCTGTATTTAACTTACCAAAACAGATTTGGAAGATCAGTAAGATAATAAATATTGTGACCACATTGATGGCTTGAAGTGATATTCCTTCATCGACCGTGTAGTTAAAAGGGGAGAGATTTTCAGCTAAGCAAATGCTGAAAATAACATTGCCATCAAAAATTTGAAACGGAATTGAGAGCCAATATCCATTTAGAGCATCTTCAGATGCAAGTCTGAAAAGAAGTAAGGAAAATTAGATTTTTCCTATATAAAAATTGATATCATCGAAAAAAATATTTTTACATTTTTTTTTCAAGACAGCTCCTTTTCTCACCTAATTGCCTCTTGAATGCAAAATCCTAGGCTCTGCCACAATGATCTTTGGGACCAGCAAAGCTCGAAACCCTTTCCTAGAGTGTCAAAAACTTCTTCACTGCTCTTCATGCCTCCAATAAATTTGGAGATGTAGGTACTGCTTAAGCGTCTACAAGATGGTTCTAGATTACTCAACTTTTTATATCCATCCATGACATATAACAAAGAGTTGTCCTCTGTACGGCAACTATGGTATGAGGATTTGTCTATTCTTCTTGAGCAACTGACAAAAGAAGCCATCGGTGCATGGTCATCACCTAAGAAATCCTGCCGTTTGCTGCATATGACAAACGGCCTCTCAAAGGCTGAATCAAGGCCTAATGTGTTCGTTGGAGGGTTGCATGTCCCGTTCATAAGTGCTGGATCGATCACGTTAATCTTCCGGTCAGAATATGAAATGCTCATAACATAAAATTTGCCTGATTGCCAACGTAAGTAGGGTTCATTGGCATTGCAGAGGAGTTCAAACCAGGTCGACCCGCACTGCGGTGGGTCAGTTTTGAGGCGGAAAGGGTAGTGTATGTCATGAAGATGGCCACATGAGGAAGGTGAGCATCTGTATGTTTTGGTGCGATTGTTGCCCCCTTTCACATGGTGTACTCCATTGGAGAGGAGCAATAGTATGTAACTAATTGCGTACAAATACAAAAAGAAAGCCATTTATTCTTAAGCTTTTGTTTCACTTATTAGGTGGCAGTGATAGAACGAGGAAGAACCCATAATTCCAATTTTGTAGCTCCTCAACATTTTTTTTTTTTTAATTTGCTTAATTTTGTCTGGTCCTTGAGAGTTTTGGACTAGTCAATTTGCATTGTAGCCTTCAAATTCTTTCAATTTTTTTTGTCTATCCCAGAATTTCCAATGTGTGACATTGAAATATTTGATAATTCTATTTTCTACATGTAAGCTTCCAAGTCTGTAAAACTCCGTATATAGTTTATAAATTTCCAGTAAGAGTTCAAAAGTAAGGTCAATTAATCAAGTCTTCGTGACAGTTGTGGCTTGGAATTAATGGGGATTGTTCAAAACATCTAAAGATAAGGGCGTCTGTATGTGGTTCATATATTTTTGAACAATCTGAAAGTATTGTCCAAGCAAAGCACTGTAATTTAAATGCATGTATTAAATTAACTTCCAAGTTTGCTTCAAATTAAAAATACCAGTTCGAAAAAGAGAAATTTAATTTTACTTGCTGTATTGATTTTTTTTCTTTTATTTAATTAAGATATAACCAAACTTTTATTTGAATATAAGTTTGTCTCTCTGTGTGTATGATCTTATTTACTATGATAAAACACGTATTTTTTTAGTTTTAATTAAACTTTTCAACTTAACAGTTAAAACTGCACATCAAATTAATTAATGTATTTTAAAAATAGATCAACATTGAAAATATTTGGAAGTTTAAAAGATAATATGAATTATAGTAGAACATTAAATAAATAAAAGCGAGCAGCCCCCCCCCCCCCCCCCCCAAAAAAAAAAAGTAAAATAAAATAAAATAAAAATAGACGTCCAAAAGTCAACGGTTAGTAAATCCTAGTTGCATTGCCCACTAGGAATAGTATATCCACACGTTCACCTTATCCTTTCATTAAATGATAAAATGAAAATGAAATTAAAAGACTTCTAACAGACATCCGCTGATCATAACCTAAAGGTTCACTTTGACAATATAGTGAACACAAAACTAGACTTCCCCAAAAATTTGTACGCCCTTGTTACCGCATCTCTCAAATTCTCATTTCCTATAATGCACAGAATCACAAATACGTGGCTATTTTATCTTCTGTTGTTGCTGATTTACACAATAAGCACCACCAAAATAGCCACTGCAAGGAGCGACTATGAAGAATTTTTTGAGAAATGCCCACCATCAAATTGTTCAAAAGATGGTCCTGAGGTACGCTTCCCTTACCGGCTTTCAAACTCATCGGCATCTTGTGGGGCCATGGGCATGGAACTCTCCTGCTTAGGCAATGAAACCATCCTACAGTTACCAAATGTTGGCCAATGTAAGGTTCTAGATATTGATTACAATATTGGTTACATCACAGTGGAGCTCGGAGAAGCATTCTCTCTCTGCGCGTACCAGAAACTCGGATCAATCAACTTTACATCTGCAGTGTATCAAGTAGAGACAGAAAGTAAGAACTTGATAAGCTGCACCAAGGATCTGGTCAACAAGTCGAGCTTTCTATTAGAAAATAGTGAAGGTCCAGTTGAATGCTTTAGCAACTTTAGCCAACTCGCGTACTTTATCTCCGGCTATTATTATCTAGATAGCATACCTTCATTCTGCACAGTATTGCTAAACAATATCACTTTTCCATACTCCGGTTATAAAAATGATTCTGTGGATGTAACCCTCACCTGGTTTGTGCCAGATATTACTAATAGATGTATTGCATGTGAGAGCGAAAACAAGCACTGTGCTGGCACCAAAACATTCTGCCCACATAAGAGTAAGTCAAATCCAACTCTTTTAATCATCCGATAGATAGTACAAATGTAAATATCTTACATACATCATGTATGGTGAAGGAACAAACAACCTGTAGATGATCATCTGTTCAAGTAATTTGGATAGTGAACGATTTTCTAATCTTTTTCATTGGAGCAGCAAAAAGATATATAGCTCATACAATAAGCTAGAGAAAGATCAGTGTTTTATGTAACATCTCATTTTTTTTGCTTGCAGGACAAAATCAGAAGCTGGTTGGAGGTAATATATGGTGTTATTCTATTGCTCTTCTGTTTTTATGTAACAGAAGTTGGCTGGGTTACATAAAAGTAAATGAAATGAAGCCTAATTTTTATAACTTTCTTTTAATAAAAGGAATAAATAGGTTGACTCACAGCCTTTGAAGGATCAAGTTAATCTGATCTTTTTTTACAAATAAGTCAAAATACTCAAATCTGACCCAACCCATTTATGATCACCCTTATACAATGTTTGGTTTGTCTGGTGATGACAAAACTGGTTGAGCAAAGAATTAGCAATTTATTAGAATTGAACCAACCATAACTGCTTTGAACAATATATTACATCTTTCAACACTTCCAATGTAAACAAAAAATTTTATAATAAAGAAAACAGAAAAATTTTTAAGTTACATGACTAGAAAATCCTCCAGTAATTATTCTCTTGTTTGTCTAATTTCACTTTTTTTGTTCAGCAATATTATCCACCATATTGGTTGTGTTTTTTTTCTTGGTGGTTGTTCCATGTTACATACGCAGAAGAACAAGAAGAAAAAAATATTTGAGGCAAGAAGAGCTCCTATCCATGTATAGCAAAACAGTTACTAGATATACCTTCTCAGAAATTAAGAAGATGACAAAACAATTTAAACACAAGCTTGGCCAAGGAGGTTATGGAACCGTCTTCAAAGGCGAATTACCAAACGGGATCCATGTAGCAGTCAAGGTTCTCAAGAGATCAAACACCGATTTTGATGGTAGAGACTTCATAAATGAAGTCGCAACTATCGGGACGATTCACCATTTCAATGTGGTCCGCCTCCTCGGATTCTCCTCTGAAGGAAGCAAGTGTGCTCTAATTTATGAATTCATGCCAAATGGATCATTAGATAAGTACATTTCTCATAATACTAGCAACGATAGTGACAATCCCCAAATGGAAGTACTTCTGAAGATAGTCAGTGGTGTAGCAAGTGGCATTAAATATTTGCATGAAGGGTGCATCCAGAGAATTCTACATTTTGATATCAAGCCACATAATATATTGTTGGATCACAACTTAAATCCCAAAATTGCTGATTTTGGCCTTGCAAAGTTATGCTCAAAAGACATAAGTGATGTGACTGTAACTGCAGCCAAAGGCACAATTGGTTATATGGCACCAGAGGTCTACTCAAGGAATTTTGGAAATGTGTCATATAAATCAGATGTTTACAGTTTTGGAATGCTGATACTCAAAATGGTCGTTGGTGAAAACAATCTCATACCTGATTTGGAGTGTAACAGTGAGGTGTATTATCCCGAGCTAATTTATGAAAAGCTGGTTATAGGTGAAGACCTAGAATCTGTTACGAAAGTTAAACCAACTGAAATAGAGATCCAGAAAAAGTTAATTATTGTGGCTTTTTGGTGTATACAATGGAACCCGGCAGTGCGACCCCACATGGCGAAAGTAGTACAAATGTTAGGGAGTGATTTGCAAAACCTGGAAATCCCTCCTAAACCGTTTCTTTCTTAGATGTAACGAATCATACTGTATCCAGAGATAACATTGTTGTACAAAGTTATATATGCATGCAATTGAATCTTTCTGATGTCAAACTTGAATCTCAAACAAAATCGCTCACTCACCTACATTAAACCAAACCTAAAAACAAGGAGAAACATATTTACCTCACATAATAATAGTAGCACAATATATGTTTCACCACCTTGACAGTCGGTAAACAGGTGCACAAAGGTGTCTGGCTTCCCTTCTTGTGCCTCTAGAAAACCAGCTTATGTTGTGCACAACGACATCATGCACAGCTTGAACTTTTGAACGCAGAAATTTCATATCTTATTTGGTTCAATAACACTTAGGCTGCTTGATTTTGTCCAATCCTCGGTCCTAATATAAATGAAAATCTCACAAAGGAAATTTGTCGAACATCTTCCATGCAAACCAAAGAGATCAATAAGCAAATACTAAAGTAATTTAAGAAAATATTATGAATCGGACTATAGTGTTATGCTTAGCAATTAGCACGGATGGTCCGTGTACTATAAGCTATTTTTTCTATTTTCAAAATTCATTGATTGATTCGTCCGCTCAAAATATTTTTTATAGAAAAATCTAGTTGGAGATTAAATTATATATTTTTTTATTTTATTATTTTTTAAATTTAGAAAATCACTTGGTTTAATTATTATAAGTCATTCAAAATAGATAATTTTTGAGCTATCTAAAAGAATAGTAAAAAATTCTAAAAAAATATAAAAATTGATATGTAGCTAGATTTTCATATGAAAATATTTTGAGCAGTCAAATCGACCATTTAAATTGTAAAAATGAAGAAACGATCTGTAGAACTCGAGTCATTCGTATTACGCATTGCACCGTAGTCAGGGGTGGAACCAAAGTAGGTGTCAGCCGGCGCCCGGGCACCTCCTCGATTCACTGAAAAATAAAGACTGTACGGTAAAAAAATTTCTTTTTATCTGAATATTTTATTTATTTGAACCGGACACCTCTTATCGATCGTTTCTATTTCCGTCCCTGACCGTAGTCCAACTCAAATATTATTCTAATTATTATTTACACCCATATTTTTCTGTTAAAATCTGACATTTGACCCCCGAATTGCAAGTCATATCGAAATGATCATATATTATTTCCAATAAGAAAATAATAAACCTCATTAAAACATTTATGCATCCATCCCTGCCAACAATGTAGAAGAGAACAACTCTATTGAGTATAACTGACCTAGCCAATCTGATAAGGCTGCATTCTAGCAATGATCCGATACCCGTACCAGGAAAAAAAAGACCCTGCCCGTTGCCTGTTGCCCGTTATCCGTTGGCACAATCACGTACGTGTAGAGAAGAAATTTCAGAAGCAAGGCATGTGTTGTTTCCGTTGTAGACTAATCAAAATTGTAAATTCAGGAGAAGATATTTTCATTTCAGGTCAACATCAAAACAAAAAAAGCAATTCAATACTCCGTCATTTAATTTGTTGAAGATCTCAAGTTACTCTTCTTGTCCATAAATTAAATGACCTTTGTGAGCTCAATTATAAGCAGGGCAGACCCACACTTGCTCATGAGTCAGCTGGATTTTGAAAAAAAAATATTATTTTTGGATTAAAATGTTGCTTATCTGATCCTTTAAAATTAATTTCTGACACCCTCTAAATTGTCTAATTATTTTTTTTTTGAGAAATAAATATTTAATACTGTGGATAATGAAAAAAATGATACAAAGATTTCAAAAATATGAAATCTCATTAATGAAAGTTTTCTTCATCAACTTGAATATATGCTGAATTATTGGCTTTTTTTATTTACTATCCAATTAGTTAATGAATTTCAACTCAATAAACTATTATAATCCAATTAATGACCTCTTTGATTAAAATCTTACGTCCGTCTTGATTGTAAGAGTTCATGAAAAGAAGAAAATAATCTTTGTTCTTTTAATTTTCCTTTCATGTTGTTTTAAATTATCTTTGTTCGAAGAGGCACGATGTATAAAGCCGGCCCTTCTTATCTTTAACCTCATTCGCAGGATTTCAGATTAAAAGGAAATGAAATTTTACCTTATATCAGATGAAAACTGGTGTTAGGCGCTTTTAATTCTCCAAACAAATCAAACATGAATTAAAATTGACTACATGTAAAAACGAAATACAAAAAGATAAACAAAACATTTACTGATACTCAAATCATCTTTCCATGATATGAAAAATATCAGCAACACATTGGCAACTTAAATAACATATATTTCACTACATCTCCGTGGATTGTTTCAGAATACTTGAAAGGTTCAACTGAAAATTTAATTTCAATTTTAATTGAAGTGATTATTACGACATCTGACAGATGATCTTAAAAATAATTCCAGGAACAATTTGATAAAGATAATCTTCACGGTCTCCCTGTTGGCCCCAAAATAGTTAAAAAAATCGGTCCCCTGTGGTGATATCTTGGCAATAATTGTTGACAAATGACAACACAATTGTCAACACTTAGTCAAGTCTTCGGCGACAACAAATTCCAGTCATATCTCTTGAGCAATTTAAATGCTAGTTGTAAATAATAATAAAAAAAAAGTAAAGGAAGACGTGCAAGGTTAAGCAACTGTGTTTTGAAGAATAGCGAGGGATCGAAGTTGACTGCTTGTCAAATACTAAAATATAACACGGTAAAATTTCAAATAAAAAAATTAATAATTTAATATATATACTTAACTAATAATTTTTTTATTAAATAATAATATTTTATATATTAAAATAATAATAAAATAAAGCTCAAAGCAATACATGGTATAGTCATCCAACTATCCAAGGGTCTCAAGTCTCAACCGTATTAAGAGTTATGTCGATCAAACAAAGAATTTTAAGCAGCAAACAAGCAATGTATACTCAAAATTAAAGATTTGGTGCCTATTTTTTTTCCATATTTATTGTCTGAATCTCCTACGCGCTTGATCGATATAAAAGCTTCTAATATATCACTTACAATTACAATTTTAAAAATACAGAGACGTAATAATTAGAAAGTGTTATATCCAACAAATGAGCAATTATAGGGAAAGTGTTGCCAAATCGAGATGCAAAAAAAAATACCAAGTTAATGATATGTTGAACAATTTAATTTCTGCACCTTATTACTGAAGCAATAATTAAGACCATATCTCTGTTCATTTTAGCCAACCATGGCATATGCACGGCCTCTAAGACACTTCTAAAATTCACTTCAGCACGAACCCAAACAAAATTTCGACAGACGCAAAAAAAGGGGAGGCCAGCTAAGCACCACAATGGGGATTCTAAACACTTGCCTCCAAAAGCATTTCTTCTTCTTCAATTTGTTCTTCAAGTTTTTTTCTAGCTTGTGACTTTCTCTTATTCTCCTGTCCGATTAAATCAGAAATTGCTTTAGGTAGCCAAAACCCAGGTCGCTCTAGAAATGGCGCTCGGTCAAGAACCAGGGGTTCTCTTTGTACCACCTCAACACCAGAAAATGTCCATAAAGCAACTGTCGCTTCTCCTTTTAGTCCCAGAGAAAACCATCCCACACCTGACACAGCAATGTCTATACTGTTGGCATCCCAGCTTGAGCCACAAACTTTGAACTCTCTTTTTGTCCAGTCTCCTAGCTCCACCACCCTATCCTGTCCAATTGGTGGCTATAACAGCCGCACAATCTTATTAAGTATGATGTAATCATTGATTAAATCTGGGTTCCAATATATATTCTAAAGGTATTGAACAACATTGTATCAATGAGTAAATCACCATTGGGCCTAGTAACTACATGCAGCCATTGATCTATACCTATAAGTAGCAAACAAGATGTTCTGATCCTCATACTTAAAAAAACTCCTCCAAAAACAAGGTAATGTTTGCAAACAATCAAAATCAACTAAGGTGATCCATGATAAATACCAGAGCAGCAAAACACAAGATCTACTATGAAATTTCACAAACCCAAGAGATTAGAAAAATGATTTACCTGAAGTCTTGAACCAAAATGGTTTTTACGCAATTCATCAGCATTATCTATCTTTCCCATGTGAAGAGAAATGCTAAGAGAAGCCCAAACAGTTACGTAGATAGTTTGAACAGAGGCTTGAATTAGGTCAAGTCTCATCAGACCCCCTACATGCACTGTTTGCCCTGCCTAAATCAATTTAAGAAAAGAAAAAAGAGAAAATGTCCATAAAATGAACTCCTGAGCAAACAAATAAATCCAATGACAATGGCATTGTTTGACAATGTTAATGGCATTTTGAGACCAATTCAAAAAAAAAGTTAAAACTGATAACAAATTATATGATTCCATCCTTGGACAAACAAATAGCCTACATTTCAAATTTTGTTCAATTTGAATATTATCTTATAATATATGTTCAATTTAAATATAGGCCACATTTCAAGGTTTGTTAAATAAACACTGTTAGAAAGTTCAAATCATTTGACAAATAGCATAACATTCACCAGATCTCATCAGTTTTATAGGCATGATATATGGACCGCATAGATCATCCCTATGACTTTGCATTTTTTTTATTTAAAAAATTGATTTAGGCAATTGTCAAGACTGTAAATTACCATATTTCTTATTTGTTTATGGATCTTAACATATAAATAAAAATAGTCCTCTTAAACCAGGAAATTATTCAAAATGTAGAAGAGAAGTTTTATTACGATTTATACAATAATTAAAAGGAAACGTACAAATTTGTCCTACAAGGACAAGGAAAATGAGGTTGGAACTGAATGTATTCCTGTTACTACCACAAGCTCTACAATATTAAGTTTCCCAACATATTTTGTTATTCAATACAGTTAATTGTAGGAAAACCCAATCTGATAAACATCTAATGTTGAAATAAACATCTAATTTAACAAAAATATATATAAAAAAAAAAAAAGAACAGAAGATAAAGAACTTGCCTTAATGCGAAAGGAACGTGGCTTTAGTCCCTTCCTAAATTCAACCATTTTCTGCTCATCCCGATTCAAACGATTCATCAACAATCCTGGATGCAACAACCCAGGGGTGTCAAACATCTTGACCTTGGCAGGCAAGATACCCGTCACCCGCAATATCCCCAGAGTCGTCCCTGGGACTGCTGCCTCTGTCAACTTTGTGATCTTGACCCCTTGTTTCTTTGCAAACACATTTATTAGAGTAGATTTCCCTGCATTCTGGGCACCCACAACCCAGACATTTCCACGGGGCCCAGCTGATTGTTTTATGCAAGAAACCAAGTTCCTAATGTTCAGATCCTTGTGTGAACTCACTTGGTACACTGCATCAAGCTTGTGGGCTCCATTAGCCTTTGCACGGCTACGAACCCATTTGTCCAGCCTGGCAGGTGATATCTGAGAAGGAAGCAAATCAATCTTGGTTGCAACCAAAATGAGCTTAGGTAATTTGTTTGATTTTGATCGGGTACCCTCTAATGTTTTAAAAAGGGATTTTGCAGCCACTTTAGGGAATGATCCATCAAAATCGGTGCAATCAACAACCATCACCACCACTGAGGCAGTACCTGTCGATTTCATCAAACGGGTGGAGATGAACCGGTCAAAGTCAAAATCAGGAATTAGGTTTTCAACATTAGGATTTTTAATTTGGCCATAATTTCTCAAAGAGTGGCACCTTGCACAGACTGTGACCATTCCAGCTTCTTGCTTTGCTCTTTTAGCTTCTTCTCTCAACCTTCTCTTTTTCTCTGATTTTGATATCTTCTCCTTCTTTATTTTTTTTAAGAACTCTTCAGTTATGTTGCCATATCCAACCCCTGGAGGGGCAAACCCATCCATTTCCCTTCTTCGTTTCTCTTTCTCATCTAATTCATCCCAATCCTTATCCCAATCGGTATCTTCTTCATCAAAATCTGTGAATTCATCAATTTCTTCATCAATGCCAGAATCAGAAGATGGGTCCGATTCTTCCTCTTCCAAAAACTGGTCCAAGCTGGAAAATATTTTGCCAGTAGATTTGAACCCAAACTTCATTTGAGATGAGAGCTTCTTGCTTCTCTTAGTTCTTTTCCCAATGTTTTTCTCTTTTTCAGATTCAGAAATCTCTGCCTCATCAAATTTTGAATTCTTCTCAACACCATTACCCATTTCAACTAAGTCTAATATGTCTTTATCAGAATCAAATTCTTCCAAAGATGCACTAGTCAACTCATCCTCCAATTGACTCTTCCTATCAAATTTTGAAGTTTTATCTTTCGCTGATTTCTTCAATGTTGCATCATCCTCCCAATCTGAACCCAAATCAAATTCTACAAAATCAGAGAATTCCTCCATTTCTTCATCTGAATCAGATTCATCCGACAACTCATTCACCAATTCATCCTCAATTACAGAAAATTCATCAGAATTAGCTAAGAGACCGTCATCAGCATTCGAAAAACTGTTTTTATCTTTTGGTGTAGGTCTTTTGTAATAACCTGGTAGACTGGGGTCAGAATCTTGCATGAACACGCCACAGCCGGGACATATAAGCCGGGTCAGGTCCTCATCTTTTCCTTCACTAATAACTGGATCCTTCCCAGGTTTTGGAGTCCAAATGGAAGTGGAGTTGCACTTGCACAAGAGAGAGAGGGAAGGCGGTGAACACTTTCTAGCAGAGAAGAGAACCAAGGGAGGACGAATTGTTATCGGACCGTTGAAGGAGGTTGTAAAGGAGGAATTACCGGTAAGTGGAGTTACGCCTGAAGGGGAAGTGTAGGCTCCAGCCATGAGAGCAAAGTGACTGTTAGCGGATAAGAGAACCTGGAGAAGAGCTTTGAGTTCAGACAAGAAAGATGACGGGGAGAGAGAAAGAGGGGTTTAAGGAGGATGTTGCTGGATAGGCCTGTTAAGGCTTTAGCCCAGAGCTAGTATGGCACACTATATGTATTTCATTCAATTTTTTTTTTCTTCTTAATCTCTTTTCAAATGTTGTTAGCCA
The DNA here is from genome assembly GCA_037127355.1 of Schoenoplectus tabernaemontani. Taxonomy (NCBI): domain Eukaryota; kingdom Viridiplantae; phylum Streptophyta; class Magnoliopsida; order Poales; family Cyperaceae; genus Schoenoplectus; species Schoenoplectus tabernaemontani. Next base: position 9,054,858 of record CM073741.1, on the reverse strand, counting down.
ACTAGCAAACTATACTATTTCTTAAGTTAATGAATTATGTAGAAATTCTGGCAGCTGCACTGCTTCCGTTTATGAAAATTTATGCATATAAGATACATTTTTGCGCTGTTTAGTTTCTGAAAATTAAACCGTGATTGACCTCTTTCTTCGATTCGTGAAAAAGAGAAGTTAAATTAGATAAGATGCCCAAAAAAGGGGATGAAATAAACTTGATTTCCAAAGTAAGCATATTCTCTTTCCCTAAGTATTGCAACAAAACAAAACTCTCTGCAACATAACGATACTAGACTGGTCTCTATATTTAAATGGAACACAAAAAATACAAAGATGTTTTGATCTTCATGTAATGTACAACCTTCCATTTCTAAAGCATGCTCCTGGTACAACTTGGCTAATAAGTTTTCTGCCCTAGTTTCCTGCGATATGTATGTTAAACAATTAGAGTTTAAATTAAAAGATAAACCAATAACCATAACCTCAAAATTAGACAGCAGATTTACCTTTATCAGTTGAAACAATCAGGCAACATCACCGGAGTAATAGTTAGAAAGAATGATGTTTTCTTCTTTCACTGAAACTTCTTTCCTGTTCATCAAAAAATGAAAAGAAAATACTTTCATCCTGAAATTAAAGTTAGAATATTCTAATATACTCAAGTTTATGCCTAAATCAAAGTTGAACTGATTTGAGCTCTGTCACTGAGTAAATCAATGGCCAACCTGAAAAAACCTGAATCGATGTTGCCCAAAAACCAGCACTAATCATATCTCAATCTGAGTAATTTGAACTGTTGAAGTGACAAATCAACACAACAGATAATATCCTGGAATCGAGAAAAGGTGACTGAACATCAAGTGGCCATCTAATTAGTGTAGCTACCCAACTTTCACCTGACAAAAAGACCATGAGACCAGCCACAAACTATGGTTGTACCGACCCATCCAAAACTAGACAAAGACCAACCAATCTTGAACAAACATATGAATCACAATCGAGCTAAAAACACCATGGCCAAAACACAATTTTGAGTTGCACACATTTGGGATATTTACTTCCATGTAGGATGACTATTAGAGAGAAAGAGTACCATGGGGGATAAATGTGAATGAGATTTCCAACTACAAGATCCACATTTTCACATAACTTTGGGTTGAATATTACCATGCCTTCCTTTTTTGTTTCTTCATCCAACTGCAGAAAGTACAGGATATACAGAAAGAAAATTCAATACCGAAAGAAAATTCAATTACCAAGTCCAATTCATCAAACAGAAATTATTAAAATTAATGAGTGATCAAGAGAGATAATTTAGACAAACCTGAAACAAGCAACGGCAAACAACAAGACGACCCTCCAAAGATCTTGACATAATTTGCACTGCAATTGCAGTTGCTTTATCTGATAAAATTAAGTAAAAACCAGTTCACAGCTAGCTCTGATGATTATCCGGTACCAGGATACACAGTACTGGTTCAGTGACACATCACAAGTCAAAAATCAAGAAATAAGATATATTTAGTTAACTACCTATGCTATAAAATGGGCATCACTGCTGCTACATACTACTGTTCAAGTGCAAATGTCACCTACCTATCTTGCTACATGAGCTATGCAGTGCATTGGAAAACCTTGAGAACTCAGCATGCATTTCTTTCTCAAGCTGCATCACTTGTAATAGCCTCCCATGATAATTACTCCTGATAATAAAAATAAAATCTTCACGTCTTCTTTCCAAATTTCAAAGTATGATATTCACAGAAATATGAACTTAATCCATACCCTGATGAATTAGATGCAGGAGGTGCAAGCCATATATCATTAGTTGCATTAAATGCTTCCTGAAAGAGATCTGCCATAGTCTGCTTCTGTCCTTCAATTTTCTGAGGCAACAAACTTAACTTATTCTGATTTATCTCCTGGGAAATGAAATTAAGATATTCAGAAATTATGCATAGTGCTATACACATAACAATAAAAAATCAAAATAATAATACTCCCAGATAAATTATATGGCCTTGCCAATCTGCCAACCGTGTTAAAAGGGCAATGCAAATCAGTGGCACTGCCATGTTAGACCTGATGGCTCAATGTGCCACACTGAAATTTTATAAAACCCTAAATTTATATGAAGTTTCAACTTTCAATTTTGTTCCAGAAAATCTTTCAAGAATCCTTTTAATTGAAGCTAGATTGATAGAAGTCTTGGCTTGGCCACTTGACTTAAATATTTTAAAATTTGATATACCACAAGCAAAATTTTATTTAAAAGTTCCTTCCAATGACATGGTTGCATATCTCATGTTACCATATAACAGTATAAGGCATCCATTTTCTTTACTTGCATACAATCTTTTGCAAAACCTCTCACCTCCTCATCACTAGATGTATGACCAGTTATATACTCGGGTGGGTCTTCTTCACTTTCAAGTGTTCGCTCCCCTAAATTAAGCAATATTCTCTTTCTTTCTTCTTTATTTGTACCCTTATGTACCAACTGTCACAAAAGAGAAACTAACAGTACAAGTTACAATGACAATATAATCAGCTAATGATATGTATTTGAGAGTTAAACTAGCTTCTATTGTGATGGGTAAAATGACAATGAAATTATACCACATTTGAATTTAAGGAAGGGGGGCAATTCTTCCCCTGAAGACCTTCTAGAAGCTCAGTCATAGAAGGATGTATACCTTCCTTTCGCTCGTATGGAATCAAATTGTAAGCAACTGCATCATCTTCTTCGTTTATATCTTCAATATCAAGATCTTCATTCGATGATGTTCTTTGGTCTTCAGCACATGAGTTTTCTTTGATTGTTGATTCCTGAATTGGTTGTTCTTGATCTGAATTTGAATATAGGGACAACCCCAAGCTCCGTCTTTCATTTATTCCCTGCTAGTTAATAAATAAAGTAATATCGGAAGGTCCATCTAACAGAATTCCAAAATACCAAATGATTGTAGCAAAGTACAAATGTAACATACTAATACTAACTGGCATAATGGATTGAAAATCCAACCCACTGGATTCTTCCAGTATCTGAATCCATTCTGATGTATCACTTCCTTCAAACTTATTGCAACTATTATATTTCTCTCCAAGTTTTGAGTTACCACACTGGTAAGCTAAAGAATTTTCAGTGGCTGCAATTTTATCCTGTCCATGAGAAATGAGAGGACCGAAATTATTCACACTGTGAGAAACTATTTTAACAATACAAGTATATCACTGGCATGGACGGTATGATTATAGGATTCCCATGAAAAGGCATCAAATAAATTAGATACCTCATCAGAAATTGAATCATCGAAGGAATCACTGAGATGCTCGTCTTTAAGATGGGACTGGATGGGCTCATTTGAGTTGTCATCCAATTTATGGACTTCACTTCGATAATAATCTGAGAAGCTGGATAAAGCCTGAACAAGAAAAAAAAACAAGGAAAATTTTCAGTTCTCTGTGCCTATAATTAATATCCAGGGACTATATTGTATCAGATAATTGCACAGCATTTGACCAAACTGATGCAGAATTTGGCCAAAAACTAGTCTCATTTCAGCACACTTCCAGACGAAACAAGAAAGATTCTAAATAAAGGGAGTAATACTTTTTCCTAAATAAAGTTTCAATTTACTGGCAGAAGAAATTGTATTACCTTCTTGTCATTTGGATAAAGAGACTGTAGTTTCTCAGTACAATCATTATCATATCTTGGTTGATCTAATCCATCCTCGATGTCATCATCTAAGAACAAGAAAGAAAACAGAATATTTTGCAATTGTAACCTACAATAAACTAGATTTGCAGTTGTACCTAGTATTTCAATTTCATTAAAAAAACCTTCCTAGCACCCTTTCATTCTTCCTTCTACAAGTACCCCTAAAATAATAAATTTGCACGAACAACCCTCGAAAATTTGTATTCCTTTCCTTATCGAACGAAATAAATTGAATAAACCCCTTCCGGTTCCTGTTTGAGCCGACTAAACAAAAAGAGAGCAAAAAGAGACCTGAAAGGCTTTGATCAAAATCTTCATTTCTCTGCGCCAAAAAAAAAAATATAGTATTATCCACGACACTAAACTGTGCTCGCTCGCTTGCGCGCGCACGGGGTGTGTTTTCCGGAGAGAGCGGGGAGGTGCTTAGTGCTTACCGAGAAACCAGTTTGGCGCCACATTTGCAAGGCAGAGGCCAGTGGGGCAGTAACAACACAGGCCGAACTCGAATTAGAAGAAACAAAACGCTCCGGTTCTTCTTCACACTTTCACATCCGTCTCTATTTGTACCCAACTGAAAGGGAAAAGCGGAGTAATTTCCAAATAAAAAAAAGACTTTAAATTTTTTGAGTTGACTAAATTATATCTCAAATATATGATTGATCGAAATTTTTTATTTATTTTTAATCATTAAATTTTATATTCAGATTTGATCTCGGTTAATTTTTCATTCAAATTTATTAAAAAATTATAATATTATATGAACATATATATTAATTAAATTTTTTTAAGTATGATTGATAAATTATTGTTGTTTTATTATTCATAGTATATTTTGATGCAACAGAGCATATAACTTAATAAGCTAATTTATATCAATCATCTAATTTTATTTATTTTAAAAACTTTTTAATTTTATATTTTATTTTTTAGAAATATTAATTTCGTACTATATTGAAAATTGTTATTTTATGGTTTAAGCATATTTTAATTTGTATGATTTAATTATAATATCAATAATAAATAATATATTTAATTAATTAATTGATTTTAAAATTCTGCTAAGAATACATATTTGAAAACATATTTTAATTATAATATCAATACTAAATAATATAATTGCTTCTAAGAAATAACACATATTTGAAAACATAAAAAATTTCTTTTTTTAAATGAAATAGAAATAATTAATTTGTGTCTTATATTTGTCATATTTTTAAAATTTATATAAAAATATACATATTTAAACTTTAATTCGAGGTCATGTTAAGTATTCCATTAAGTTTTGATGAAAAAACTAATGGAATGATCAAATTTGAAAAAATATCAGTTTAATGATTAAAAATGAATAAATTAAAGTCCGATGACTAAATATGAATTTGAGGTGTTGTTTAATGACCTGTCAAAAAATTTATCCTAAATTAAATGACATTATAGATGTGCTCTGTGAAAGAAATGGTACATTACGGGAAGCAAAGCAGGGAATGGTTAAATTTTGTAAAATTTTGTATCGGAGATGAATGAATCTGCAAAAAGTTAATGGAAAGTCTCCTCTCCTATCTCGTCTCTGCAAAAAATAAATTTTTTAGAGGAGGTAAAATTAAAAAAAATCAAAATAAGCATTTTTATAGAGGTGGCAAAAATCTGACCCGATCCGAGAAATCCGCTCGACCTGTTCGGATCCGAACCTGACCCGATCCGGACCCGAACGACCCGAAACCCGAATGACCCGAGATCAGACAACTCGAAACCCGATCCAATCCGAACCCGAACGACCCAAAAACCCGAGATGACCCGAGATCGACAATCTGAAACCCGACCCAATCCGAACCCGAAACCCGAGATGACCCAAGATCAAATGACTAGAAACCCGATCGAACCCGAACGACCAGAAATCCGAGATGACCCAAAATTAGACAACCCGAAACTCGACCTGACCTGACTCGTGCTGCATATATGTATCTAGTTACTTTAAAATTATACTGTATAAATATCAAAATTCTCTTTATAAATTCAACTTGTACTTAACTGTTAGTTTATTTTGAGGAAGGTCAAGTTAAGCACGGGTTTAGAGGAGGACCAGATTAAGCACGAGTTTCATAAACAACGATGGACCGTCAGTTTATTTTAACACAAATTAACAAATATTTTTATCCATAAAGCACGTACAAACAGTTGCACGTATAATTTTAATAATTTAAATTAAGAAATTACCTACATATATATATATATATATATTTAAAATTTATATCGAAATAAAAAAAATATATTTTGAATCATAATAATAATAATATCTATTAATTAAAATTTGTATGTCGTAGATTAAAATTATCATAAAAAATGTCTATTAATTAAAATTATCCTAAGTAGTATGTCTTCAGTTTGTTAGTAAAATAAATGAAGTATATCGATCTGGAACTGATCATATTAGACCCAAATTAATTAATCATATCCATATTATTTGAAAAGTCAAATTAATTATAACATAATTGATAATCTAAACCTAACATTATCTAAAATAAATTTCTAAAAAGAATTTTAAGGTCTGACGATCCGAAATCTAACCCGACCTGGAATTTGACCCGACCCAAAATAAAACATCACAAAAAAAACCCGACCCGAAATAACCCAAAACCCGAGACTACTCGATATCAGATGACCTAAAACCCGACCTAACCCAGACCCGAATGACCTGAAACTTGAAATAACCTGACCTACTAAGAATCCGAAACCCGACCCGAAATGACCCGAAACCCGTAAAAAACCCGACAATGTTCGACCCAAAATCCCGACCCGACCTCAGATCAGATTGACCCGAATCCAAACTCGATCCGTAACCCGACAAATTTTTTAGTCAAACTTACTCAACCCGACCTGCTCAATTGCCACCTCTATTTTTTTTATATTTTTTAAATATATATAAAATTACAAAGATAATTTTGAAACTTTTTTTGATCGGGGGCGACGGCCCCTCCAGAGTGCGACACTGCTATAGTTGTCTCCTCTTATCGACTTCGAATCTATGAGTGTTCGATATACTCTAAAGCCAAGCTTCCGGCTTTGTTTACTCTAATGAAGATTTTAGAGCTTTGTTTGTTTATGTTTAGCAACGGAGTCGGAAAAATGTCTCAAACTCTCAAATTATTTTGTAATTTTTTTGCTGGGGTGTTGACTTGTATAATCACAAATTGAGTTATCTCATCTATATTTATATTATTATATAAAATAGTTAAGATCTGATGAGTCCGTTTTTTATCATGATAATTTTTTTATAATATCTATTTTATTCTTTATAGAACGATTATGGTTAATATCAATTTGATCGGACGTACATAATCACGTCAATTAATTCTCTCTCTCCATTTTTTTCTAGTAAAAAATAATATGATTTCGCTCTAAAATCTAAATGACTCCCTTCTGCGTTGCTTTTCTTTTTCGACCGTCTCTTTCTCATTTCATCTACCTCTCCCCTCATTGTTTCATCTAATTCTTAACTTCACCTCTCCTCTAATATCCAATTTCCTATTCTCATAACTCTTTCTACCGTTTCAACCCCTCTCTCCTCTTGTCGCGCCACCTGACGTTGCACAGCCATCTCTACCTGACACACTCTGACCCGTCTCGCGGCCTCCTGCTTTGACAGCATAAAGGGTACCTTCTAAATCGACGTCGCTAGGCTGAAGGACGATCTCTCGATGTCCCTCTACTCTCCCCTAATTTTACCATCACGTTTTCTCAGCTTGATAAGGAAATGAATCATCACTAATCGTCAGCAGTTGAAAGGAGAAATAGATCCTTCAAAATTAATTTGACGGATGTGAAGGAATTAGAAAAAAATTAGAAGTGGATACATGGGCTGTAATTGGACTCTACAATTATTTTTTTAATTAAGGGGTGCTTAATGTCTAAATATTATATTAATACTAATAAAAATTAATAATTTGTGTTAATTTGTGTGAATTATGGAGGTGTCACACCCTCCAGCACCCTCTTTCTCCGCCACTGGTAACCACGTGGCGATTAGAATCGAGCTGCTCAATAAAGCCTCTCTTTCCATCGCCTCCCCTCTTTCTCCCACTCCACGCCTTCCTCCTCCATGGCGCAGTCATAACCCGCCCTCCAAATCTGATCTCGTTGTGGCCACCTCATTATCTGTGCGCCCCGTGGCTAGTTCGAGAGGAAGAAGCCCAACTTGAACATCGGCACAATTGGCCACGTTGACCATGGAGCGGGCCCGTGGTATTACAATTAACACTACTTACACAGTAACTTTTGTGGTGGTAAAAAAAAGGAGCACCATATAGTTTGTTTGAAGTAACCACAATGGCAACGTATTCCCTGATTAGTATTTTAATTGATTTTTATTTATTTGTTTTCTCATCCATCAGTTTTATTTTCAAATATTATGGTTTTTGTTTTCTTGAATACTTTTATATTTAGTAATGCAATTTTGAAGGCACTGTTGTTGATTCAAAAATTTTGCCACCAAACTGAGTTTTACTTTTACTTGTGCAGCCATGTCAGTGTCCAGGTTCTAGATTGTAGATACATTGCACTTGTAGTTCCGCTGCATCCTAATTTTACCATGGCTAGATTTCCAATTTGATTGTTAATTGGATGTGTTAGACTTAAGATATTCTTTGGTTTGTCGATTTGCAAAACAATTTTGAATTTTACAATTTGGCTTGTTTAAGTTTTATACAGAAATTAACTTATAAATGAATTAGTGCACAAAAAACCAAAACTAATGATGGGACATAAGAGCTAAATCAAGATTGCATTAGGCTTAGGTTTAGTTAGACTTAAATTGAGTTAAATTGGTCAAGATAAATTGATATTAAACAAAAAAGTAAAATATTTATGTCCAGTATAACGATTCAATAATCATTATAACAGTTCATCTCAATACCCAAAAATATTCTAAGGCAGAAATTTCTCAAAAAACCAGAGTATATCGTTATGTAACGATTTAGTAGCCGTTACAACAATTCATGAAACGTATAACGATTTGATAAATCGTTATAACGTTTCAGCTCAATTGATCTAACGACTATTCTTTCTAAATTGTTATAACGGTTCAGCCTGAAAATAATTTCTTCAGCTGTTTCAGAAGATCTATTTTAAAAGGATCACCTCTCTCACTGATTGTAGGGATTGGATCTAACTAGCTAAATCATTACTCCTGAGAGCTTACTAAGCCATATACAAAGTGAGAGAGATAATTCAAGAGATGAAAACACTCAATAAGCCAAATTCTTGTTTAAACTCAATCTAACTTCTCTCTATTCTGCCAACTTAATCCTTCGTGATCTTCTTGAAAATATTTTCTTGAGCTATAATACTCACCCATTTTTGAGCTGTAGTGTTCACCTTTTTGAGTGTGTTGTCACTCACTTTTTATTTTTTTATTTTTGAGTGTGTTGTCACTCACCCTTTTTGAGTGTGTTGTCACTCACCCTTTTTGAGTGTGTTGTCATTCTAGTTACCGATAGGCTTGACAACCCATTTTTGTGTAAGGGATCAAGTTCTATAAGTGTAAAACTATTTTTAGTGATTCGGCTCAACCTCAATTATTGGAGGTTGAGAGTCCCGGAGACGTAGACATTTTTAAAACCGTACTCCATTATATCTTGTGTTCTTATTTGTTCTTTTCTTTTCTATTCTCACATTTCTTTGATTGTTATATTATTGTGAGAATTGAATCGAATTAAATTATATTCCGCTGTTATTACACTTGAACATTAAACCCCAAATCAGTTTATAGATTTCTACCTTAAGTTTTTTACATTCTTACACTATTTTGACCTTTTAATACCACTATCCTAGGACTATCAGGATGATTGATTGAACATTATTTAGATAATTAGTCATGAGCTGGTTGATACATTGATTTTGATAGATGTATTTAATATCATCTAATTGGGGGGTGCTTTGATAGATGTATTCCTTGGTTAGTGCTTTAACTAATTCTTATTTGTTGGTTGATTTCACTATTGTTGCCAAAGTCATAAAACATCTCTCCACTCTCGTTATTGTTGCACATCTACCCCTCTGAGTAGAGGTGGCAGAATCCGACCCGATCCGACAAATCCGCCCGACCCGTCCGGATCCGAATCCGAGCCGACCCAATTTTTAGAAATTTTTAAGAAAGTCAAACTGACCCGACCCGATCCGAACCCGACCTGATCCGACCCGACCCGAGATCAAATGACCTTCAATCCAATCGAAATCTATCAACGATCTGAAAAGACATAATATGTAAATTGACCCGACCCGCACCCCGACCACGACGACCCGCCCGATTGATTTCTTTCGAAAGTCAAACTAACCCGACCCGTCCGACCCGAACCCGACCCGTCTGATTGCCAACTCTACCTCCGAGATAGATTCTTTTTACTGGCTCTCCTGGTATCACTTTGTAACTTGTAAGTGTATATTAATTTTTGGAGGGGGTGGGGAGGGGGTTAATTGCTTGGTTAAAATTTTTTGTTTTCTAATTCACTATGCTCGATATTTGAAATACTTGTATAGCAGCTAAGAATTGAACGGGTCCAATTTTTGTCATTTCCTTCAAATTTTTTATATCTCAAAATACCCCTCATCTAATGATTTATAATAATTTTGACTAATCAGAGGAACACGATAACGTCCATTATTTTGTATTCCTCTTCATTTCTTTGTCATATAGGAGAAAGAAAATTAAATGTTGAGAGAAATCATATGAAATTTATCTAATATAGCATATGTAATTGATCTTTTTGATATTAAAATGACGTACATATTATTATGTAATATTTTTTTATGTGTAAATAAAAAAATTTGTTGCAACGCGAGAGTACACACCTAGTTTACACATATGCAGCAATATATAGAAATAAATTACTAATGACGAATGGATCACTAATAATTCAGCTCCTTTTTTCGCATCAAAAGTCAGTCAATTAGTACATAGTCCTTCTAAAAAAATTTAGCATTGAAGAACAATAACATTTTAAATGTTATAATACATTAGTTGTCTCAGATAACTGGGTGCCTTCATTTTCCTCATACTTTTAAGTTTTAATTATCATGTTACACATTTTTTTTAATTTTTAGATTAGTTAGAAAAGGAAGAAACTTTTAGTAATTAGATTGATGAGGTAATTGATCATTTACAATAAAACTAAAACATCTTGCTCACACATTATTTCTTACTCCAAATCATTTACAACTTAACCATTTACAACTTTCAAAATGGAGACCAAAGGGTGCGACCGTGACCCATGCAATCTCCCCTGAGCTCACACCTACCTGTCGGGCATCCTACAATGCAGAACTAAAGACCACCGCCAACAGATGTGGGCGTATGCGCTTAGCTGCTCGCTCGGTGAAAGGCTTTCCTGTAAGAAGTTATAGGACGAAATTCAAACTGTTCTATGTTAAGTTTGGCATATTAAGATATTTTTAAAATATTAGCCAATGACATAAAATATTTCTCAATTTGTTTGTCTCCTATATACGCGGGCTAGGAAGTTTTCTTACAGGAAAGCCTATGAAATATAACTTCCTACTGTAGGAAGAGGTCTTAGGTCTTTCTCATTTCCCGCTTTACGGGTGAAACTATGTATAGATAAGTTTCAACCGTTATCGCACTTGATTTTCAAAAGTGCATGTAAAATAATATTTAGTAAATTAAGAGTTAGTAAAATAACTTAATATTATTTTATAAACAACTTCTTATCAGATTCAATGAAATAATTTCACTAATTACTCATTGAATTTCTTTCCTCAATTACTCTACTCGCTCGGTGGGTACCTGATATTGGCCCTAAAGCTATATAGGGCCCTAGCGTCAGGGATCATTTCCACGGCTATCAACTCTTTTCTTAGGCCCTGACTAAATAGGATCTCAAGTTTTCTCTTCTTCTAGGTTTAATTTTAACATCGCCTAAGTTGTCTTATCTTTGACATTTGACTCCTTATAGATTTTTGTAAACTTCCCACTAACCACTTTTAATGCATCGCTACTCCGAGGAATGTGCTAGGGCAAAGAAAGTTGATAAGATAATAAGTCAAGCAGTTCTCACTCAAGTAGTTAACTTAGATTTCTCTTATAAGGGCGCGTTGCTTGATAAGCTTGATAATGTATTAACAAAGCAAGTGCTCACTAGAATGCAACGATTTCTCATAAGGTTGATAAGCTATTAAGTAAAGTAATGCTCACTCTAGTGATTAATTCAATTTATCATGAAAAATATTTATTCCTTAGCAGGTCCTTTAGCAAGTCAAGTCCTTAGCAAGTTGATTCTTTGAGCACCCGAGATAGGTGCCTTCTTAAAGTTGCTAAGGCGCGGAGCGGCACATCACGATAAAGCACTTCCTACAAACAAATGCTTTACAAAGTCGGTATTATGTCTTTCAGAAGGCGCATAGCGAGGTGAATACATAGTCAAGTCTACCGCATACGTTCAACCTCTATTTTCACTAAACATTCTACCTTTCGCTATGAGTTTGCCAATAATATGTCCTCCTAATAAATGAAAAGTTGTTCCTCGCAGACAGAAGGATATAATTGATTCAAACATTCCTCCAAGGGTATCCGATCTAGTTGGGGGATACTCAATCCCTGAAGCAGCAGAACTCTCCCAACGTTATGGCCTGTTGACTTCAAATTCGCTTTTATGTCTTTGTTTTCGGTAATGTAGAATGTTACAAAGAACTATGTGAGATTGTTTCTACTATGCTTCGCTATGCGCCTTCATGGTAAACGATAGGATGCTCACCTGGGATAATGTGGAGCATTTTGCTGCGGTGGGGTTACTAATGTCATCTTTCCAGGCTACAGTGAACCCTTCTCTGGTAGGGAAATAACTCCAAAGCAACCAAACACCCTAGCATTTGACGCCTTTGGTCGAATAACAGATCCGAGTTTGGATCAGCGGTTATCCATCCACTACTAATGGTGAGAACTTAGGACGATATCGGTTTTACTGGAAATAAAATATCATTTAACACCCATTCTATTCACTGAACTTTCTAGAGGCAAATAGATAGAGGTTCACGATTTACATCATCTTCTGATCCTTGCTATGCTAGCTCTTTTATAGAGGTGCGTAGCGGTCTTATTGCTAGAAAAATATTTTCTAAGGTACGGAGCGTTCGAATTGATGATCAACCCGCTTTTTATTCCTTACCATTCTATACTAACATTCATGATTCATCGAAGATGGTTATCTCACTAGGTTGAGTTGGTGAAGCATAGAGATGGAGCCCGGCCAGTTCCGTTGAGATGTAAAGCTTTTTTAGTCCAAATGCGGATAAGGCACCGGGACCGATGGCTTTTCCTTGAGTTTCTCTCAACAATTTTTGGATTTAATTAAGAGTGAGATCATTACTTTTTCAAAAATAATTCCATGGGGGAACTCTTAATGTCCCAAAGTAGAATCATGCTATGGGTTGTCTTTTGCCAAAAGTTAAGGATGTTCTTTGTATCAATAAATTCAGACCAATTAGTTTGCTTAATTGTAGTTTTCTTTTCAAACCAAAAGTGCTTACAAATAGGTTAACTTCTCTAAAGGGTGTTTTAGCCCGGGTCACGTTCACTCGTTCACTTTCCGACCGTTGGTAGAGTGCCTTTAAACCTAGCCGCCCTTGTCAGCGCCCTTCTTTCTTGGAAGAATCATGCTTTGTTTCTTAAGTTGTTGCCCAATGGATGGTCCTCTCAGTGAGGAAAAGACCTAGAAAAATAGATAAAAGGGGATCACGTAGTCAACTCATTCCAATATGTAGGTTACTGCGAGCTCCATACCAATGCCTTTCCATAATTCTCTGGATTCTATCGGCTATTGTCTGCCCACTCATTTAGAAATCGATCATTTGTGTTAAAGAGAAAAAAGACGCATAGCGGCTAGCCCCAAGCTAGTTTGATAGAGAAATAACCTCAGGCGCGTGCGGGGTTGATGCTTGAAATGAAAGGAGTTGTTTTCGATCGACCGGTTCGAGATATTGATTAGCTAGATCCCATCTTTCTATTTGTATTGATTTAATTTCTCTTTCTTCTAACTTTTCCCTTAAGTAGTGGGCAGTATAGCAGGGCAGGTTTTGCCATGAATGTATGATTTCCACATTCATTATTTAGTGGTGCCTTGCTTCAGCAAGCAATAAGCGACACAAGGCAAGTCGATCAACATATGGAAGAATAGATGAAAGAACTAAACACATGGTGCGCAGCGATTAGATTGAAGGAATGTTTCAAATATAACATACATGCATTGCATTTCTTGTAATGCAAAAATATCTGATATTGGTATAAGCGCTTTAGCCAATGAGTAGCTCAGGAATCTCTACTCAATGGTACTCACTATCAACTTAAATCTTTTAGGAGAGACCCTAGAGGTTAAATAAGAATTAGATTTGGGTGGGTTTACTTGAAAATCAAACACCAAACAAGTGCATGTATAAATAAGCACTTATATCATCAGCAGAGATCACACACATAGAACAAAGCTTAATTAGTAAGAAAAAAATAGTACTTATTTAATATACATATTTTTAGTAACTTACTTTAGCCTAAGTTTTCTTTATTTATTTACTTTTTGCAATCTTTCAATCTCTTTTTATAAGGCAGGCGTCAGACGACCAACCGAGCAGCCCATTTGATTTATTTGGAATACTATAAGAGCTGATTTTTAAACAAACATAAGTCATTTCTTTCATTTCCCTAGGTTAACACACCTACTTTATCTTGCAAAGTCCTAATGCTTTGTAGCACTAGTGGATGCATTTAACTACACCGATCACTACTTAGGCTCGGTGCTTGGCGCTACGAGATAAATGTATATCCCGCCGGAAGAAAGATCTTCAACATGAATCTGTGGTGCGGTTACAAAGAGTATATTTGCCCTCAGCAGGAGTTTAAGATTGCAAGGTCTTGCCCCGTAGTAGTAGAACGCTTACCTATTTGGGAAAGAAAAGGTTCGAAGAAAGAGGACTAGCAGTTAGTTCAATTCTTCCAATTGTCAAGTTTTCTGGACCCGAGCCTGCTACGATACTAGTGGAATGAATAGGTGTACCAGAATTGTAATCAAACGTTTGCTCCGAGGTAGCTAGACAACCATGAAAGAGGACTAGAATGAGCTAGCAGGTTGAGCTATAAGTCATACCGTTGTAGGTTCCACACCGAATGAAAGGACGCAGGAATAGTAGTAATAGTTTCATAGTATGCAACACCCGAGCTAGTTGAGTGGAAGTAATATACCTAGGGTTGTCCCTCACCATAAAAAAACCACCAAAGATGGCCTACCTTCCCATGCTAACTACTGTACAACAGAAATACGAGAGATATAAAGTGAAACACCTATCAATGGCGGGGCGAACAATTCTAACAAATTCACTCCTCAATGCAATTCCATTACATCACATGCAAGCCCTCTTACTCCCCAAATGAGTCACCAACCGCATCAGAAACATCACAAGACTTTTTCTCTGGACGGACACTAAGGACACATTCTTAGGGGGGCACTGCTTCTTGGCGTGGCCGAAAGTTACCCTGCCAAAGATCAATGGGGGCTCAACATCATGGACATAGAACTCCAAAATAAGACCCTCCTACTCAAATGGCTCTGGACGGCCGACTCTGACGACCAATGCCTATGGACACACACTCAACTCACTCAACTCAGTAGGGATAACCATGGGCGTACTAAAGCATACCAATACAGCCCTCGACATCAGCTACACGTCCTTCTTCTTGTGAGACCTAACCTCACTACTCCCCATGTACGATATCACAGTAACCTACTCAGCGGATGGGACCCCACACAGTAGATGGAGCTTGAGCTATGCAGTACAACCAATATACAAACTATACAACAATTCAGGCATCACATAAAAGGAATTTCAAAAGGTATGGGCCCTCAAAGCGCCAAACAAGATCAAAACCTTCCTATGGCTACTTCTACATGACAAACTTAACACCGTCGATAACCTAGAATGAAAAGGATAGCCGTCCAATCACACTTGCGTCATGTGCACCACAAGCTCACAGGAAACAAGATTTCATCTATTCCACAGCTGCCCATATGCCTCTAACCTCCTATCAAGAACAATACCCACCAGCACTCAGGGACAACCGACGATAAAGGAAAGCATGAAGTGTAGCATGCATGATTGGCCGGCAAAGGACATGGGCTTCAATAGTCTAGGAGATATGAAAGGAGAGAAACCAACGCATATTTCGAGATGAACGTCACCTCACACATAGGACGCTCGACCGAATTCACGATAACATCCGCAAATGAAACCTAGCATATGACAAATAGGACCTAACATCAATGTACTTAGGGTGCAATTGGCCGAAAATAACTTAGAATCCTCACTGTTCTTTGTCTTTCTTTTTCCTTTACCCTTGTAACATTCTTTTTTAATTTTATTAATAAAATCATATAGTAGACACTTCACCTACTACTTCAAAAAAATGGAGATCGAGAAACACATGGATTAATTGATCCAATCAATTAAGTATTAGTACTGGTGTAAGTGCTAGTTAAGGGTATCAATGGGTCGGATCGGGTCGGATTCAAGTCGGGTCATATTATTTTATTATTTTTCTTGATCCGATCCGAACCCGACCCGATTAAATTCAGATAAATTTTTTGACCCATACCCAACCCGACCCGACATATGTAAAATAATTAAATATTTATTAATTATTTTTATATAATTTTAAGTAATAAAATATTAATTAATTTATAATTAATCTTAATTAGTTTATAATTAGTGTATATTTAAGGTTTAGTTAGTATTAAATCACAAAATTACTTTAAAAACATAATAATAAATCGGGTCAGGTCGGGTTGACTCAAACACGACCCGATCCAATTTGGGTCAAAAAAATTAAATCCATATCCGACTCATTTATTTTCGAGTTATGTCGGATCAAGTCGGGTTCGAATCGGGTAGGATCAATAATTGATAACCAATGCTAGTACATATGGGAGGGTTTTTGTTAATAGGACAACGTTTTCGCCACATTCTTTTGTCTATGTTCTCTTATTGTTCCAGCAAATTAGATTAGTTTCATTGCTTAACTATTTCTCTTAATTTTTTTCGTGCAAGGTCATTGATGACATCTTCTAATAATCTTTATATGCTTTTGGAGTCTATTACATTTATTTTATATCAGAAGTTCATCTTTTTGCTTTCATAGTGAATTTTGTAAGGTTGGAATTGTGCAGGAATATAGCTTACTCTATATCCCTGTTAGTAATGGCATCTGGAAATGTGATGGTCAAATAATAGATTGAAACAAAGACGATGCAAAAGTAGCTTGAAACTTTTTTTTTGATAAAAACTCGTAGGTATAATATGCATTGAGCATTGAATTTAATTATCCATTACATGATTAGGCAGGTCTCTAGCTGATAAATTAAAAAAGCGAAGTCTAAAATGCAAATTAATGACGAAAATTACCTAACTTAAACTAACATGCAACCCTACTTCTACTTCTACTTCTACTTCTAATGTTTTTAATAGCAGTCTGGGAATATTACAATATTGAATTTTGAAATTGGCCTAAATGCAATAACGTTGGCCTTGAGTCCCTTCGAATACTTCCCAGATTTCTCTTCTACCTCTCCTGTTTCTCAGTTTGAGACTACTGTCACAGCCCCACAATGTCACCATCACGGAGTTTGTAATGGTGAGTACTGAAAAAACCTTAATATAATTGTGTTTTAGAATGCAATTTTCTATTTGAAATCATTCATATATAAAGGCATGGCCTTTCTATTGGAAGTACTAGAAGTTCAAATATAATTGTTCAGTGCAGCTTTATTTTTTTATTGAATATTATATCAGCATTTATTTCTGACACTATTCAATTTCTCAAATATATTTTTGTATTATAATTTTATATATCTATATAATGCAACAAATATCATTTTCATATTTATATGATATCGAGTTAATAAAAATGACTGCCGCATTGCACGCGTATCTAACTAGTAAAACATAAGCACAATGATGCAATCTGAAATTTCGTCTTCTTTCAACCCCATATACCAAAATTTGGAAAATAGTCGCCTTCAAATAAAAGAGTTGTATAAATTTCCTTTTATCTTTAATTCAACCCATATACCGAAAGTTGTCATTCAGCGTGCTGAAGCGATCTGAGAGAAATTTCTGCTATGATATTTTTTTCTAAAAAAAAGTACTTTTATAGTTTTATTATATCCAAACAGTTCCTTTTAATACTTCTTAAAAAATATTTAGAAATTAATAAATCATATGAACAAGTTTTTTGAGTGAAGGTAGGAGCTCAGATCCATTTTTTTATCGACGAAGGTTGAACTCATGAATTTTTGAGTTAATTGACTTTTATTATTTTTAAAATAATAAATTATTTTCATTTTTTATTTTCATTATAAATTATTAATTTTACACCAAGCTAACTTATACCCGGCTTGTTTGTTGTTATCATAATTCATTGGTTCAATGTCTTAGCGAGAAAATATCATAATTCGAAGTCTCGGCATGGACCCAGAAACAGAAGATCCAATTGGAACTCTGGTCCCACATCAGTACATCACCTTTCTCTGGCTTACACCGCATCAGACCAACGGGATTGTGCCACGTGGAGATATCTGACGTGTTCCCTCACCATTGGTGCTACTTACATCTCTTGCGCAGTCAGGGACCCGTTTGTACTCTATTGTGCATTTGTGCTTATACTTAAACGAAGGAGAAAAAAAAAACAAAAGAGAGAGAGAAGAGAAACCTCGAGAATTCCCTCGTCTCCCTCCGTCGGCATCGTTAAGTCCCTCCACTGAATTCGATTGTTGATCAACAAATGGTATGAAACACTAAACTTGAATTTTTTTTCTCTAGCTCTCAATTTTCGTGAATTCGACACTTCTCACACTTGATAAGACTTGACTACGATCAGTGGCGGCATCCTTTTTTCTACACTGAATCAATTTCCAACATGAGATCTGGATCGCGATCATGTTGCTTCTCCAAAGACGTAACCCTAACTGTTCTTCTTCTCTCGATCTTCTCCTCCCTATTCATTCCATCCGAATCAGCGGTGGCAAGCATCGATCTGGGCTCAGAGTGGCTCAAAGTCGCAGTAGTCAATCTTAAACCGGGTCAAGCTCCGATTTCGGTTGCAATTAATGAAATGTCGAAGAGAAAATCGCCATCTCTAGCTGGACTCCAATCAGGACATCGCCTGTTAGGGGAAGAAGCCACAGGAGTGGCTGCAAGATTCCCGGCCAAAGTATTTTCCCATGCACGGGACATGATTACCAAACCTTATTCATATGTTAAGCAATTGACAGATTCTCTCTACCTTCCTTTCGACCTCACGGAAGATTCTAGAGGGACAGTAGCTTTCCGCACAGATACTGGAGAAGTCTACACTGTCGAGGAAATACTGGCCATGATACTTGGCTATGCAATGGGCTTGGCAAAATCACATGTGGGAAGTACAGTTAAGGATGCCCTGATCTCAGTGCCAGCATATTTTGGCCAAGCAGAGAGGAGAGCTGTTATGCAAGCTGCTCAATTAGCAGGAATTAATGTGTTGGGTTTGATTAATGAGCATGCTGGTGCGGCTTTGCAATATGGAATTGATAAAGATTTCACAAATAGTTCGAGATATGTGGTGCTCTATGACATGGGCGCAGGTAGTACATACGCAGCTTTGGTGTATTACTCTGCATATAACACAAGGGAGTATGGAAAGACTGTTTCAGCTAACCAATTTCAGGTAAAATGTTTTAACATTTATCAGATTGTTAAAACTGGTTTCCGTTTTGTCATAGCAGTAGTATCCGACTATTTGTCACTTACAAGGATTTATTCTGATTTGTGGTGCAAGTTCTTAGCAACAATTGTTATGCTGATAAACTATGGTTTATACATGATTTCTGAAGGCCCTACACATGAATACCCAGCTAGAATACTATTAAAAAAGTCAAACAGTTTCTGCAAGCTATACTGCATTCTCATTTTAAACTATACATACAAGTATGCAAATTATGCAGTACTCTATCAAGTTAATTTGTAAACTGACACCTGACTGGGAAAAGAAGTTTGAACCAAGTAACTAACCATAACATGAGAAATTGCTGGTAGAAAGATATATTTCAATGTAATTCCAACGAAATCTCGAACCTATCTATTTTTTTTCTCTCTTTTTTCCTTAATTTAGCTCAGTTTGGCTTGGTCTGACTGGTAAAAGAAAGATATCTAGAGAATTATCAACATTATATCACCCTAATCTGCGTGTCATTTGGGGAAATATCTCAAAACTGACATTGGTTTCTAGTTTGCAAAACATGACAAGTTGGGATGTTTTTATCCAACAAAGCAAAATGTGGGTAAATTTGCATAGTGCTGAAGCAGAATATAATGCAAGAAGTTTTGTTGTTTCAGGTGAAGGATGTGAGATGGAATGCGAGGCTTGGAGGTCAAGATATGGAGTTGAAATTGGTCGAATATTTTGCCGATGAGTTTAACAAGAAGTTGGGAGATGGAGTTGACATTAGGAAGAACTCCAAAGCAATGGCTAAGTTGAAGAAACAAGTCAAGCGCACAAAAGAGATTCTGAGCGCAAACACGGCTGCTCCCATTTCTGTTGAATCTTTGTACGACGACCTTGATTTCAGGTTAATATGCTTTATGGTCATGTTTCTGTAATTTTATAGTATACAAAAGGAATGGTAGAACTTTAGCAAAGATCTCCATTTAAATTTCCTGTTTCTTGTGTTGTATGAATAAAATCAATCCTAGCAAAGAAGCACACAAGGTAACTATAATAACAAAAGTTTGTCTAGTTTGTCTCCATTATTTTCACAGAGCACTTTTAACCAGTAGCTCCTATGTTATGATGTGACGAATTTTTCAGATTCTCATAAGTTATTTTCTTTATTAACAAACTAGGAGCACAATTACACGTGAGAAATTTGAGGAGTTATGTGGTGACTTGTGGGACCAGGCCCTCGTACCTCTAAAAGATGTCATTAAGAGTTCAAATTTGAAAGTGGAAGATATCTATGCTGTGGAACTAATTGGCGGGGCCACCCGTGTCCCAAAACTACAGGTAGCTTTAATGCTAAATCCAAATGAGAATGATCATGAATACCTGAGCAAAATGTGAAATATATATTCTGTTGGGTCTCCTATGAATAACACCTCTTCATTGCATGGCTATTTTTATCATATTTTTTTCTCTGATACATAATATGATAAACTGAAGTAAAAATGATGTCCTTTCAGTTTTTATTAAAACTTGGTGGTGTAAGGTGAGGAGTTGTGGTCATTTATTGTGCTTTGGAGACATATGAGAGTATGAGACATTTCTGTTTACAGGGCTTAAATGAAATATATGTTTTTTTCTCATTGTATGAACCAGCTTTAAATATGATTATAAAACATCAACATTTTGACCTCTTCTTCATTTTTATTTTGTGTTTGTCTACTTTTGGTTCATCTTTTTCCTAGGCTAAGCTCCAGGAATTTTTGGGAAAAAGTGATCTGGATAAACACTTAGATGCTGACGAGGCCATAGTTCTTGGGGCATCATTGCATGCTGCAAATATAAGCGATGGAATAAAACTGAACCGTAAATTAGGGATGGTTGATGGCTCACCTTATGGTTTTCTGCTTGATGTCAGAGGCCCTGAGTTGGTCAATGATGATAGCTTTGACCGTTTGCTTGTGCCTCGCATGAAGAAAATGCCTATTAAGGTTAGAAATGCTACTTATATTTAGGCCTATTTTGCATTCCTATGAGTTATTAATATTTTGTATTATTAAGAATTACAGTACAAATTCATTGTCAACACTTAACTAAATTAATAATTGCTACTGGAAAATTTTCATTCATGTTCCTGCTATGATAATGTGGTTGTTCTTTGTTTATGTCATGTCTGGCTTGCTCATTTCATTCCGTATTTCTCAATTAACTTGTTCTTTATCACAGTCGTAGTTTAATAATATTGTATTTATTCTAAAATTTTGGTATACTTTGTAGATGTATAGATCTCTTAAACATGATAAGGATTTTGAAGTTTCTCTGAGCTATGATTCATCCGATGTACTGCTGCCACCTGGCATTTCTTCTCATGTTTTTGCTCTCTACTCTGTTACCGGTCTGAAAGATGCTGCTGAAAAGTATGCATTCGTATACAATTCTTTTGCTCAATTTATCAAGAATCCATTTGATCAGGAAAAAAGAACAAGATTATATAAATTTGACAACTTGGTCATTTTTATTCGGCTTCACTATCCTCTTAAGAACTAGATGTTTTCTTCAGAAATCTAATTTGTTGTTCACCTGGTTGAAAATGGCTACATTGCACTATTTGCAAAAATTGTTACTGTATTATCAATTCTAATTGCAATGATGCATTGCTAGTTGCTTAAGATTTATCTTGATCTTTTTTTTTTTCTAGGTATTCCTCTCGCAACTTATCAGGACCAATCAAAGCAACAATGCAATTCTCCCTTTCCAGAAGTGGGGTTCTCTCTCTAGACAGAGCTGAGGCTGTCATTGAGATAACAGAGTGGATTGAAGTCCCAATAAAGAAAAATTTAACACTCGAAACTAATAAAGAAAATAGCACTACAATTAACCCTGAAACTGTATCAGCAAACAATGATGCAACAAAAGATGGAACGAAGGATCCGGATACTGAAAATAGCGCTAATGATGCTAACTCAAGTTCCACCAAGGAAGAAGAGAAGAAAAACACTGAAGAAGTTAAAACAGAGAAAGTGCTCAAGAAGCGCACATTTAGGGTTCCCCTGAAGGTAAAATTTATCTTTTTCCAATTTGTTAAAGAAGTAAATAATATGATAAATAAATCAGGAAGTTTATACGAGTTGCATGCTCGTTCAATTTTTTTTTATGTTTTTTATTTGCTGGATGATGATAATGTACACAGATAGTGGAGAAGACAGCCGGGCCAGGGCAAATTCTATCAAAAGAACAATTTGCTAAGGCTAAGAGTAGATTAGAGGCACTTGATAAGGAGGATGCCGAGAGGCGAAGAACTGCTGAGCTCAAAAACCGCTTAGAAGAGTACATTTATTTGACGAGAGAAAAGGTACCATTAATGTGAATTTAAGAAAATAGAATATGTTGGTATCTCTTCTTATCGCAATTTTGATGTGTAGTTAGAGGAGAATGAAGATATAAAGAAGGTTTCAACAGAGGAAGAGAGGAAGTCATTATTAGAGAAGCTTTCTGAGGTTAGTTACTGTTTTTTTGGGCACTAGAATTTATTATGCGGCAATCATTTTTTGCACATCATTCTTTTGGATTGTTTTTTTTGCACATTATTTTCAAACGAATTTTATAATTATAGGTGCAAGAGTGGTTGTACATGGACGGAGAGGAAGCACAAGCAAAGGAGTTTGAGGAACGCCTTGATCTTCTCACTTCTATTGGCGATCCTATCTTTTCCAGGTATATTACCATTTATTTTAAATTTATTAATTTTCTTATATGGTTGTAAATTAATGTGATGACCTTCATTTTTTGTTGTTCTTTTATCTCTCCTTTACAACACTAGGTTGGCCGAGTTAACCACTAGACCAAGTGCTTGTGAATATGCCAGATCTTATCTGGGTGATGTTCAAAAGGTAAACATATCGTAGTCCAGTAAGGAAGTTTATCCTGAAAAAGTGTCATACTATTTAATGTATTTTGAGGACAAGGCACTTAGGCATGATATTAATGGACAAGTTGTGCAAGTACTAGACTAGGCAATTAGCTTTAGCATCGAGAAACCTAAAAATGAAATGAGCTGAATCAAGACAATACATTTTATGAACTGTGCCTAGCCATTCAACAAGTCATGTCATTTAGGTCTCTTGAGCTTAGCACACTGATTAGGATCTTGGAGTCAGATAAGAAGAGTATGGCTTGTAAAGTCTGAGAGTTAATGCCTGTTTTAGCACTGTCAGCAGAGACATTACGTCTGCATTGAGTGAGTTGCAAGCCTTCTTCTACTATACCAGTGGTATTAAGGCTTGTGATATATAATATAATATTAAGACTACTAGTGACTGTGGTACCTCCAATTATGTTGTCAGATTAGTCTGATTACATACTTTGTTTGCATTTGCTTACAGATTGTAAGTAACTGGGAGACAAACAAGCCCTGGCTGCCAAAATCTAGAATTGAAGAGGTCAGCCTTCATATAATTCATTTTATTTATTTATGTTAAATTTGTGAGGCTGTGGTTGTGATATTTTCTCTTTCTGCAAATTAGGTTTTGAAGGAGGCAGAAAAAGTCAACAGCTGGTTAGAAGAGAAGGAAACACTTCAAAAGAAGTATGATGCGTTTTATCATTCTGCATACTTCAAAATCATGAGAAAATAGAACTTAAGAAAAGACCCCCAGAATTGTCCCATTATAGTAAGGTTGGGTCTGATACTGGTACAAATGATCACCAGCAAAATAGGCAGTGCACAAATTTGATTATATCAGACATTTCTATATTTCCATTTAATCAAAATTTAACACAATTGCAATATCATTTCCTTTTTCAATATTTATAGTACACCTGACTACAAGACTCCAGTCTTCACTTCTGTAGAAGTCTTTGAGAAGATTGCAAAGCTCCAAGAAAAGGTACCAATAACTTTCTTTTTAAGAAGTAGAACCACTGATTTGTTTATGGTCAACTACTAGTTTTCACAATGCAATTTGATTAAATTTAATTTGCTACATGGCATTGTCATGATGCAAGTCTCTTCCTCTTGTAAATTTAGGTGGCAAGTGTGAACAGGATACCAAAACCAAAACCCAAGGTTGAGAAACCTGCGAAGGAAGACAAAGCAACCCAAGATGAAACAAGCGGCTCAACTGAAACCCCAGCTGAAACAACATCTCAAAAAGATAGCACAAATGAGGAAACGACCGATTCAATAAGTAAACCAAGTGACTCACAACCTGAGCTCCATGATGAATTATAGTTTAGTTAACTGGCGAAATTAGAGAAGGAAACTCAGAGAACTTTCTTCTACACTTATTTGCAGTTTTGTTTAGTTGAGAGAGGTACAGGCGCTGCAAAATCCTCCTCTTGTATAATTTTTGGGTTTCGGTTGAGGGTTTAGCATTTAGATTAATCTGGCTGACTGAACATTTACTTAAAAAGGGACTACTTTTTTTTTAATTATACCCACCATGTAGTTATTTAAGCGAAATATTGTAGGGAAGCCAATTTGACAGCTGAAAAAGGTTATAGGATTCAATTTCTCTGTTTCTTAATTACAAGTCCCAATTATTTTATTACTTGATGGAACATAATAAATAAAAGAGAGATCCAATGGCTATCATTCGGATATGTCTTTTTCGGGGCCTAATGTGCTACATTGATCAAGATTGGAATAAAAAAGCTTGTCCTTTTCAACAAATGCATTCTTTGTACAAGGTAAAAAAGTGAAAGCAACAGGAACTGACACCTCGTGGCCTTTCCAATGACATGAAAGGCCCTTTGGAAGCTACTTTAGTTTATTTCCACTATTCTAATCCGAAATCTAGAACTATCACGCCCCGAATGAAAAAAACGTAATTCTATTTTCTTAACCCGAGTATATATCCACTACGAGAGTTTAATTTGCGTCATGTCTATTGGAACAATAATTAATTATCTCATTATCTGGTACAGCTTGTCATTGTCGTAGTATAAGTAAATTATTAGGCTCAACACTTATTAGGATCCACATTCGTACGAGGATTGCATTGACATTTCCGCGCAAGTATTTCAAATCAAGATACTGCCTTATTAAGGGTTAATCATGTACATTAGTTATACAAATTCTTGATGATAACGATGACAGCGATAATGATAAGGTGATATGTTAATGTATTAATGGAGTAATGTACGAAGGCTAGTACATGTTATAGTACTTTAGCGTAGCTGTGGTAATAATAACAATCCACATTTCATGATAGAGAGCCAAGGCATCACATAAATTTCCTGTATTCACATATGCACCAAGAAGTGCATTCTAGAAAAAGATTGTTCTATCAGGCACTTCATTAAACAGGTGATGCACATCTCTGAGATATCCACATTTCGCATACATGGAGATGAGTTTAATGGCAAGAAACCCATCAACTAAGAAACATTTTGATTTAGCAATAGTGCAATACAGCCATGGATCTCTCCCCCCTTTGATATTACCTTCTTCAAGGCACAAAGATCGAGAATTTAATGCATACTCCTTTTGGGTTGGTGTAACATCTTGAATTATTGAATTGGAGTGGAAGATAAAAGCTCGTCTAAGGTCTCCTCGTCTACAAATTTTATCGAGAAAATTGGTGTCGTCAGGAGCTTGAAATTGCGAGTTTGTATCGAAAGATTTGAGTATCGAGTTTAGGCAGATGAGATGTTTGAGGAGGTACACTTATAAATGGCTTGATGGCTGCTTGATTGTGCATGCTAAGCGAGCGGTCATATTGAAGTGTTACAGTTAGTTCAAAGACGAGAATTAATTCATCAAATGATTAGACAAGGTAAACCGTTGCAGCCTTGAGTGAAGCAATGGAATTCAATGAGAAGGATGCAAAAAAAGGGAGGAAAAAAATTAAAGATTGAGAGAAATCATACGAGATTATATTTGATATAGCATCAGTAATTGATTTTGTAACTGATTTTGTATTTATTGATCTTTTTCATATTAGAATGACGTACATATTATCATGTGATATTTTTTTATATCTAAATAAAAAAATTCGCTGCAACCCGTGGGTACACAGCTAGTAAGAAAAATGCGTCACAGTTACCCATATAGTCTCAAGTAGGGGTGTGCAAACGGTCGGTTCGGTTCAAACCAAAATAATTATATGCATTTGAAATTTTTTTCGGTTTGTCAAATTATGAACCGAACCAAACTTCTAAAAATATAAACCTAATAAACCGAAAACCAAATAAATCAAAAAAATATTAAAATTGATGGAAGAAGTAAATAATTTAAAATTGATGGAAGAATAAATAATTTAAAGGATAAAAGAAATTACTAAATAAAACTAATAGAAAATAAATATATTCGGATTATTTTTTATATAATCCTCATTTATATCAAGTAAAATAAAATTATTTGATAAATTTTGAACCATTCGGTTTATTCGGTTTATCCGATTTAGAAAAATCAAAACCGAACTAAAGAACAAAAACCGAATTAACTAAAATTTTTAACCGAACCGAAATTTTTAAATCGAAAAACCGTACCAAATAGTCTAAAATTTAATGGTTCAGTTCAAAACCAATTAAACCGATCTGTTTGCACACCCCTAGTCCACTACTAGAATTGTTGTTATTACCGTGGAATGAAAAACGCTTGTTCCGTGGAGTCAAGCACGGAAAAGACGTCATTTTCATGAATTACCCACGGAAAGGCTTCCACTATACTTTCATCGCCAGAACAAATACTATTTCCGTAGAATACCACGGAGATAATCCTTTTCCGAGGAATTAAGCACGAAAATGATTCTATGGAAATATGTTCCCGTCTGAGTGCTTCGGTTCTTAATTCCGTAGTAAACATTTGGCAGTTCCGAGGAATTGAGCAACAGAATAACTCATATTATTTCCATGATTTTTACTTCCACGAAAATAACTTTAACAAGTCACGGAATAACTCTACTCATCCATATTATTATTTTTTATTATTAATTAATTTATGCAGATTTTAAAAAAATTACAATATGTGAACCCATTATTTTTGTCAGTAAAAGTATATTTCCGACAATAGTATGTTTGTCAAGAAATCTATTATTTATGGGAGTAACAACACTTATTCTGACAGTAAAACCCATTCCTGCATAAAATAGCATCCCTAATTTTTGTTTTATTTTTCAATTATGAACTGATGACAAATTAAAACAATCAAGCATTAAAAATAACTTCAGAAAAATAATATAGCATACAAAAACACCAATTGAAAGTACATCAAATCAAAAAATATAGGTATTGAACTGCCAAAATATAAACCCGTATATCAACTGCTATATTGCTATAATTGAAAAGCTGTTTATGTCTGCTATATTGCTATAATTGAACATTCTATTACCAAAAAATTGAAAACCATTAACCATACCAAACCTAACTACTGTATTTGTTGATTGTCCGAGTTCGATCCCTCGTACCATCGGTTCATGGCTATCTCGCCTGTTGTAGCTTGCGTTACAAGTGCTTGTATCCCTCTTATCACATTTGATTGCGACATTGAAGATAATCTCTAGTGTATAACAAAAAAAATATACTTAGGATCTTTTACTTTGAAGCATCAGTACAATTAAACAACCTATATTTATAAAATTAGGTTCTTTATATCTCTCTATTTTGAAGCATGTACAATACAATTTTTTCTTCTTGCTCTCAAGCATGACTAATATAAATTTGTAATATTTACCACTAAACGCATGCTTAAACCCAATATTGAAAATTGATCAAACCTTAGACATAACAACAAAGTTGAATCTATATGCTTTGTTCTTACTTGGTGCATAGGCATTTACATTCCAATAAGTGCAATGTAAGGAAGGACCGTGTGACCTTAAGTAAATAATATGAAAATATTAATATTATGATGATATTCTTTTATGACTGCATAAGAGCCCTGAAATTTGCCATAATTCCTTTTTAGAAAATATATATAATTTTTAGTGAAACATGATAATTATCAACATTCATACATATCTGTTATATCAATTTCAGCAAAGTCTTAAAACACAAACTAAATCTACAGACTTTGACATGCATGAATCTCATAATACTAGTCCACTCCAATGTTAAAAACTATAAAAACCTTACACAACTCCCGTCAAACACCATCACCCATTCAAAGTTGTTAGAAATTATACTTACCTGAAATAAAGGCATATGTTGTCCTTGAGTTGGCTGAAAAATGAGACCATGAGCCTACAAGCACAACATACAATGAACAACAAAAATTAGTATTGTAAAACATCAAAACCTGACTTGTTTGCACTCAATTCCCACTATAGAAAGCTGAAAATTCACCTGAGATAAAACTCTGCCGTGACATTTCCTGCTCGATATTTAAACTGTTCCTTCATTAATAAAATAACACAATAGCAATTTGGTGAATATATTAATTAATCAATTACCGAGTTAATAAAATCTACTAGTCTCCATTTGTATATAAATTATAAATTATAAATTTAACCCTTTTCCTCCTTGGTAGAGAAGACTTTGTACCAACCATATGAAGAAATCAGTGTCATAAATAGCACGAAAGAGTGTTTGATTAAGGCAGAAAATAGTATATATGTGTTGTTTAAATAGAAATTAAAGTATCAAAAGTTATTTTGGGGCAAGCTAGCATATATATTACCAGTACAAAGAAACAACTATTTATATAATAATGCTAATATTTCTATGCGGCAGAGATTTTTTAATTTTCACTTGAGTCCACATTAATATTTGTTCTTTTGTTAGAAGAGCAAATATGACATCAACTGTAAAAATAAAATTAGAGTCATTATTTCTGTGAGTAATGTCAATATTTCTGTAAGAAATATTGAAGTTCTGTAGTAATGCCAATATTTCTGTGAGTAATGTCAATATTCCTATGAGTAATAATGAAAATGAAGTCAAACTGCTCAAATTCCAGAAAATAATGTTTTCTAACAGAAGAAAAGGGGCACGAGGCTCAGTCCTTGGCACCGCGAGATGACACACTAGGCTAGGAAAAGAAAAGAAATGGAGTACCAGAATGTCAAGGCGATGACAGGGAGCAAGGTACAAGAAGGGGGGTTTGGCCAAGATCAGCCCGAAATTGTGTCGACCGTGTCGAGGCGACCACAAGTGGGGAGGCGAATGGTGGTCGCAAAGTGGGTAAGCCGAGGAAAAAAGGTGCTGGGATGAGCGCTCGACGACCACTAATGGCTGAGTGGCGAGGGTTTCACAGCGGAACCCTAACTTGGAGATGAGAATGGTGGGGAAATGAAGACAGAGAGCTAGCTTGGAGGATATATGTGTACTCTTTTTCAAAAGATATCTCCTCTTTTTTAATTTTAGGCCCCTGAAATTGTTTATGGACCGTTAGATTTATGATGTGATGCATTTCTAGGCGTTGCGATTATCATTTTATGGTTTCTCTCCAATGCAATTTATTTATGGGTGAAATGATTAGGGGGAGGGGGGATTTCCAGCGGAGGGAAATGAGAGTTTTAGCCTCCCTCCAAAAAATTTCACTCTCGCTGTGTTTTTCAAACATATATAAAGTTATGGAGTATTTCCGTGAAAAGATAGATTATATTCCGTGGATTTTATTTCCATTCAAATTTTTTTCGTGCACTTGTCTACAGAAATGATGAGCGTTACGCGTCAATCTCCTTATTTCCGTAGAACCCAGATTTACTACGAAAAAAATATCAACTAACCACGATAATAACTCAAATTCTAGTAGTGGTCACAAGACTCACAACTATTGAATCTACGATATGGAATCCTATAAAACAACATGAATGAATTTTCAACGAGCAGAATACCAATTAAAATCAAGATCATGATTGTATAAATCATATTCTGGCATTTATTCTTGTAACTCATTGAGGACGAATTTTAAGAAAAAAATAATTCGTGAATTTAAGAAATATTTTCAAAAACAGAAAAAAAAATCCCCAGATAAAGAACATTTTTAGATAATAAAGAAACAACATAAAAAATGATT
This sequence comes from Schoenoplectus tabernaemontani, assembly GCA_037127355.1. Classification (NCBI taxonomy): domain Eukaryota; kingdom Viridiplantae; phylum Streptophyta; class Magnoliopsida; order Poales; family Cyperaceae; genus Schoenoplectus; species Schoenoplectus tabernaemontani. The sequence goes on along the minus strand of CM073741.1, from coordinate 9,024,444 downwards.
GTTCGTATTATTCGTAATATTGTATAAAAAATAATATATTTTACAATTGAAGATATAGCAAAATATTAAATAATAAATAAGTAAAAAATATTTTCTCTAATTTATTATTATTTTTACATTATTATAATATTCGAACTCAGTTGTGGAGTTGCAACCTGGCGATAGAAGAGACTGCTAAAAGTCATTATGAACATGACAGTGCATTAAAACTTTAAACTAATGCTTTCATATATCTACATCTTAAGATTTAAGAAATCCTTAATTTGCACTTTATATATAGTATCATAGAGCCGATCATGATTCCGTCAGATTACACCTTCCTCGCATTTTTTTTTTTATTTTTAGAAAAAAATATTTTTTCTCAGGATATAGTATGATTGCTTTTTTTCAAGATAAAATTTCAGTTTTTGTAATGGATCGAATTTTTATCTCAGTCTCTTTATATTTTATCTCGTTTTATAATTAAAAAATATAAGGGATCAAAATTTTATCAAAATCCCTTTCAGTCTGTAAAACATAAAGCAGTCATGCTAGATCAGAGAAAATTCTGCTTTTTTTTTTAAAGTAGAAGAATGCCTCCCTCGCTGTTGTATTTGCAATAATATCTATTTCTCCCCCATCTGTTTATATGAAGAGATATTTTAGAACCCTAAAAATGTTTGGCTCCATCTCTGTCAGTACAATAATCCTGCTGAGAGAAAATGGAAATGAGGAGTTTGATGTGACATTGCCATGAAGACAAAAAGGGTGGGCACCAAAGTAGCATGGCATGCTCGATGCTTGCTTCGTTGCCTGCCTGTCATGGCCACTACCTTACAAAGTCCCCTTTCCCATACATCCAGTCTCAGATACTGATCCCTCCCGGCCTCATCGTCGCCATATGTGTACGTACCTCAGCAATATCAGTGTCTATAATATATATCCATCTCTATTTGTTTTATTGGTCTCCTTAAACAAGAGATTCTTCTGAAAACACAAACTGCATGCACCCAGCCATAGTTGTAGGTGAAGGTGTAGGGCTGTAGGCCAGGGGACCAAATTGTATATCTTAATTGTTCTTTTTTCTCAGGTCTAGCTTCTGGTAACTAATGTGAGGTGTGCAGGTTTAATTGCAAACAGAAAAGTCATTCCACAATGCATCCTAAAAAAAATTACAAAACGAAACATACTTAAGTGGCGAAGCAGTTTGAAACATATATAACCGGACATTTTCTTATGATTTTTAATTAAAGTCAGAAAGCTAATGAGCCTGATGTTACCCATATTTTACAAAAAACCTAACATAAACATATTATTATTTTACAGTGATACATTTTGTTAAATAAAAATATGGAAACATAGCTAAATTATTATTTTTTCTAATCTCTAACTTCTAGGTTAATTTAAGTGGTTCATAGAAATTAAATGTCTAAAATCCAAACTCTATACTGAATTTCGAAAAAATCATAAAAGTATTGAAAGTGTTTCAATGCAACAAATTATTTTTTATTTATATTGAAAAATTAAAAATCTCAAATTAAATTCAAACAGTTAATTTTATTTATTTTCACAAAAAAATCGTTCACACTACAATTATTTAACTTTTAGAGTTCAATTTACGTTAATTTAAGATTAAAAAAACAAATGAATCTGTTGAAGTACGGTTGACGACGTTCATTTAATAATGCGTTTATATTTTGACAATTAGTTAGGCTTTTATCAAACCTGAATTTGACTTGAAATATACATTTCCAAAGTAAATAATATTTGGTCAATCCAAAGTTCCAAGCTGGTTTAACATTATGTCACGCCAAAGAAATTGCAACAAATATGCTACGAAATATATAATTACATTCAGATAAAGTTTCTCTAACAATAATCGACCAAAAAGAAAAAATAAAATAAAATAAAATAATAATTCGGACAGTTACAACTTACAAGACCATAACACGGACCAGTAAGAACCAAACAAAGACAACAAACAAGAAATTGATATCTGTCGGGGCGATTATTCGTTGAGCTGAAGACGAATCTTGACCGTTAATTTGCGCGGAGCCCACTGCCAGTGGTAGGTTGTCAGTGGCATGAGAGCAAGTGGTGGGGTCCACAGTTGAACCAGCCAGATCAGCTGCTATTAAGGCACGCAAGGCACCAGTGGCAGCGGCAAGGTAGCGGGTCCCATTTCGCATGAGAAGCCACGTCAGCCCCATAAGCTGACACTCCTGCTCGTGGACCCCACTCTCCTTCATTTTCTGGATTGCTGTGGAGTTACTGCTGCTGGTCTTCAACTGTGCAATTGAGAGAAGAAAAAATCATAAAAATGGGTATAAGCCTATAATAATAATAAATAATTTAATTCGTAGCATGTCTCACCACAAATGGATCCATGCTTAATCTAGCATGGGTTTCAATTGTCAGAGTCAGTAGTGACAGGGGCAAAAACTAGTAGTAGTGTTAGGTCAAACTAGTGTATTAAGAAAGGGAAGGGAAGGGATATTTTGACAATGGGTTATCTTCGATCTTCAAATAAATATGATTTTTTTTTAAAATATATCTTATAAATATATATATTTATTTATAAATTGATAGTGATTAAAATTTTATGTAATTTCATTATTATTTATTAGTCCATCAAAGATCATCAAAATACTATGCACTTTGCAACGGTTTCAATTTAACGATTTTTGATGAATTATCAAATGATAATTATTTTGTATGTTGAATCACCATCAATTCATATATAGAAAAAAATATATCTATAAAGTTTTTTTTTATTTTTAAGATTTTTTTCATACTTATTTAAAAATTCATTATCAAGAAAAAAAATATATCTATAAAGTTTTTTTTTTTTTAAGATTTTTTTCATACTTATTTAAAAATTCATTATCAACATTGTCAAGATAATCATTATCAAGTGATCCCTTCCCATTAAAAAAATCCGATTTAATCAAATTTGAGGAACTACCCGACCTACAAAGGATTGTGGAAGTGATTTCAGAAAAAAAAATCATCATAAACCTGCCCGTCTCAATTCGTCCCATCTAATTAAATCCATGATTAAAACCCCCATAACCCGATCTAAACCCAACCAAAATTCATCATATAAAAAGCAAATGAATTCAAATAAAATACAAAAATTCAAAAAAAAATCGAAAAAATGGTCAAATTTCCACAAAAAAATATGATCCCATTGCATCTCAAATATTCACATAAAACTCTCCATCTCTTCTCAATTCTTATATTCTCATTTCACAATTTATTAAATATCCTCATATTCTCAAACTTTAATTTTATTATTTTAAAAAATCAACAAATTAGTTGCAATAATGTTAATTATTGTCATTACGCAAGAAGTTACAAAAACAAGAACAGTGTTGCAATTTCCGCCACCCCTGATTCCAGCAAAATTCGGAAGGTTAAAATTTAATTAATTATTTATAATTTTTATTTTGCAGAAGTTAGTTAAAATTAGTGTTATTTTTATTTAAATAAAATTAGTTATAGTTTCATTTTGTTTAGTTTAAATTAGTTGCAGTTATAATTTGAGCTTTAGTTTAAATTAGTTATATCTTTTAATTGATTGTAGAATTATGGTTTTAATTTAAATTAATTTCATTTTTTAATTAGATATAGAAGAAAATGGAGTTTTAGTTTAAAAATTTTAATTATGTTATATTCTTATTTTAAATTTTGAATCAAATATAAATTGTATAGAAGTATGTTACATAACATTCTTTCTTTTTATGTTATATTCTATTTATTTTTCTTTTATGTTATATTCTATTTATTTTATGTTATAATAGTTTATTATTTGGTATGTCATATTAGAAATTGTTACATTCTTTTTTAAGTTAGAAATTAGAAGATATGTTATGTATTATGTGAAACACTATAATTTTTATGTTTGAAATTATGTTATGTAATATTATTTTTTATGTTATATTTTCTCTTTATGTTACATTTTTTTTAGAAATTATGTAATATTACTTTCTTACTAAAAATTATATAACATTCTTTTTTGAATATTATATTTATAGAGTAATATCAAACGACATCTCCCAATCGCTTACAAAGTATGAAACAAATGGTGCACTGATCAAGTACTGAATATTTAGTGAAGATGTGAATCAACAATATCAAAATATTTCTAATCCTCCACAATCGTATTATCCATAAAATCTTGTCCCTCCTCAAACGTTCTTCCCAATAACCCATAATAATATTTCATGTAATTTCATTATCGCTTGATGTTCATCAAAGATCATCAAAATTGTATGTAATTTGCCACGGATCTAATTTAATGGTTTTTGATGAACTTTTTTTTATTTTTATATTTTTCAAATTTATTTAAATATTTGTCATCAAGATTGTCAAAATAGATATTAGTCATCAAGATTGTCAAAATAGATATTAGTCATCAAGATTGTCAAAATAGTCATTGTCAGTGATCCCTCCCCTTATAAAAAGTCCATTATCCTGTACAATAACGAGGACATTACCGAGTTGTTCTTTCTCTATCCTAACACTGTAAAATAATTTTGTGTTTGCAATTCTGCTACAATGGTTTATTACTGTGAAAGTGATAAAAATTAAAATTGATCTTTGAAACGATTCTGAACTCATAATATTAATGCTTACTAAATAGTACATATGAAATAGATAGAGAAGTCCTCTTGCTCTTTTTTTATATCTAAGTTCGATATTAAACATATAGAATTATATATAGAATTTACTCAAATTCAGAGAGGCTTTGACCAATTTTAAATAATACAACGCTGACAATTTCCTGTATTTATGCAATAAATATTAGTGATAAAAAATGCGATAGGAAGAAATAATAACCTTTGAAAAAGAAGTATATCATTGGGTATTTACAAGTATAATATTTTCAAAATGAAAGAATGACAAAATCCTGCGTACGGGTTACCTATTATTTTTGACAAGTGGTTTGTGAAAAATACGGTCTACCAAACGGGCCAGACTGTATGCGCGCTTTTCTAAACTTCTAATTATTGAGATTTCATGATTGAACTCATGAATTTAGATTCGTGCTTAAAATGCTAAACACATAAAATCCAAATGTATCCATGTATTCAAACTTTGGGTCCAAATGGATCTCAATGCGAATATAGATTATCCAGCCAGAAATGCTAAAAAAAATAAAGAAAAATGGTCATAACTTTTGCAAAGGCAGGTTTTTTATTTATTTTTTTATTTTTCTATTGATTAAATCACTCAATGGGGCAAAAAAAATAACAAAATGCTCTGTCAATTTACTAACAAAATACACAAATCATCAATTAAAAAAAAATCTAATCTTCACGAGCCAAATTGTAATAAATTTTACGGATTGCACTTGTTTTAATTGTTTTCCTATCATCATTTCTAGGCCGTTCAAACAAAATGCTTTGACTACTGTACTGTACAAGAAAAGAAAAAAATACGGACCCCTCCTATAAAGCAGAAAATCAAATTTATCTAGCTAAAAAGTATTCATACTCATTAGAAATTAACATAGTTCGGGGGGACAAATTATCTGGGCCTTTTGTGCTTCTTCAAAACTTCAATTAACAGAGATACTATTTCACATGATAAAACCAGATCTTTAATTACACTTAAGTACCGCGATAAAAATATAACAAATTGCACCTATACTATGTACAAATTTGTTCTTCATATAATATATATTTGTATCGTTATATTCTTAAAAATTAAAATGCCAATACTCAAAAGCTTGTTTAAGTAGTTTACTTAAACAAATTATTTTTCCTTTTAGAAAAATACTTGAGAGGAATTCTTGAAATATTTTATTTAAAAAAAATACCAGCATTACAATAAAAAAGTACAGAAATATATAGGTGAGACTAATTTCGTAAAGGAGTTAATTTTTCAATGGCTTGGACTAAAATTTATCAAATCTTGTTTCAATCATTAAATTAGTAAGTCTTGTTTCAACCATTAAATTAGTATTGAAATTGAAAAAAATATAAAATGGAAAATGAATTATATCGAGATTAATGAAAAAAGATTGATCTAATGGTTAAAACAAGGTTGAAATAAAAATTTTGATCCCAAACATTATAAAATTAACCGGTTCCTTTCGTAAAAGATCGTACACTTACCGAATTGAGTGATCTCAAGCACCGACCACACCAGTTCAACCCAGGTCGAGCACAGTCCCTCTCCAGCCGCTTTGCCACGCCAGCAACCGGGACCCACATCCCTTCCACGTCAGCAAACTTCCCGGTCGGACAGGTCATTCTCCTCAGCTTCACCCCACAACTACAAAGCGCCACATCACAAGTCCCATTTCCACGTGGCAACTCAACCCCTTTCTCTCTCAAAGCCCTGTCGATCGCACCGGAACAAGCCTCGGCGTCATCTGGTAACAACGGTAACGGGTCGGATCGGGTCGTGGTGAAAACACTCGAACTAGTAGCTTGAAGAGAAGTTGCAGCATATGCAGAGTACAAGTATGCGGCCAAAGAAGGACAACATTTAGAGAGAGAAAGAGGAGAAGAGGGCGGATTGCATGCAACAGAGAGAGAAGGGATAAGGGCATCATTAGGGCTTAATGGGCAAGTGAGAGAGGCAATATTGGACTGCTCGGGAAATGCTGGTATGGTGGTAGTACCAGGTTCGGTACTGGTGGTGGTGTTGGTATCAGTGGTGGAGGGAATAACAAGAGAGGGGTCCGGTATGGCAGGGAGGGAATAAGAGGGAGAGAGTAGAGAGAGCAAGAGAAGAAGGATTAATGTTTGAGCGCACATTGTTGGGTGAGCTAAGGTTTTTCTTTTTTTTCAGTGAGGATTGCTAAATAATTAATGGCATTGCTTCTTTTCTCAGAAAGAGAGAGGAGGAGAGGGAATGAGTGTTGAGGGTATGATGAGGATCGAGGAGAGGGAATGATGAGAAGGGTTGGTGGCTACTGGCTTGCTTTTGCTTTTTGTTGGATTAGAGGAGATGGTGGAGAGTATTTTTTTGTCATTTTTTTTCAAAGTTCAAAAATAATCAAATAAAATTAAATAAATTTTAGAAAATCGAAAATAATTATAAATAAAGTTACCCTCCTCCTTTATTCCGGGTTTGGGACCGGCTATGTAATACATAAAGGCGGAGTTCTAACTTTTTATTCGTTAGTAAAGTTTATTGAAAAAAATCAAATAAGGATTGTAAATGCTAGAAAAAATTTAAAAATAGGGGAAAAAATATAAAATATGAGTGTTTAAAAATACCATCTAAATATTCGAGTTCATATACCATAGCTCATTTTCGGGCATACCATCCGAGTCTCCATCTCGCTTCGTCATAAATTCACCTAGGATGATTGTTCTACGGTGCATGTTGATTACGTTGTTCGTATCAAACCAATCTTTCAAGCATACGAGTCGTTCGAATGTCTTTGCACCCAATCTGCTGCGTTTATCTGTTAGTATCCTGTTTGCTGAACTAAAACAGGATTCGGAAGGGACGGTTGACACGGGCACGACAAATATATCACGTGCCATCATGGCGAGAGTTGGATATGCATTTTCATTCCTCTTCCAATAACCGAGGATGTCAATACCGTCAGGTTCCATACTTCCTAAACAATAGCTAACTAATTCATTCATATTAGTTTGCATTTGTGAGTCGTCATCTTCCTCCAAGTCTCGCAATAATGCAGACCGACTATTGCTCCTAACATATTTAAAAAAAATATTAGTCTCACAATATTATAATAATATAATGAGTTTGAATATTATAAATATGTTAGAATTTAGTACCTAATATTACGAGGATTCGAAGAAGATGGATGATTCGTTTGGTTTGAATGAAGTTGGGTGTTGTATAGGTTAAACATTTCTTCCAATGCGGATGTCACACGTTGTTCCTCCCCGATATGTGGTAAATTTAGATTCTTCTTATACCGTTCAAGCAATCTTATAGTATACTTCTTCTTGAATGAAGGATAGAGACAAATTTAAGAATTGTAACGAGAGGAACTTCATCCCAATATTTTAGGAATTTCTCTCTCATGGCTTCTATAATTGGTGACGAGAGGTGAGTCACCGTGCACGTCCTCCGCGATTCGACGAAGATCTATATTCTCAAAATCATGGTACACCTTGAAAAAAATAAAATAAATTAGTAATGAAATAACTTAAAATTTGTAACGAAATAAATACAAGACGAAAAAAAACAAACCTTGGATATCAAATAGAGATGTTGAAGCAATTGATGAGCGGATGGTATGTACGAGCATGATAGTTGAACGGTTGCGTTGAAAAAAACTTCTAAAAATGTGTGAAGTTGTTCGAGTTGATCCCATTCTTCCATGGAGCATAATAAGGGTAATCCCTCGGGTGAATTACGTAGGATCTCACTTATAGCATGTTTGTATGGAAGGACACGGTGTATCATTCTATATGTTGAATTCCAACGTGTATCTATGTCCCACGGTACTCTTAACTTGCTCAAATTTAATCGTCCACACAAGGCATGAAAATCTTGTTTTCTTATATTGTTAGAATAAATATGATGAAGACCATCTTTAAATTTACAAATTAAATTATTGACGGAAGTTGTCTTCAAACCCGCCTTAACGCTTAAACTAAGAATATGACATGCACATTTTTGGTGAAACATTCTACCATCCAAAATTGGGTTTAGTGCACGTGTAAAATAATCAATAGATTTAATATTGTTGCTTGCATTATCAAAAGAAATTGAAAATATTTTGTTCTCTAAATCTCTTTTCAAATTATACTCATGCAATACATTTATAATGGCTTGATAAATAATTTGTGCGGTGTGCGGATAATTCATGGTTCGAAAACTTAATACTCTTTTTTGTAAAATCCAATCATGATCAATATAATGGGCGGTAACACAACTATAACTAAGACCATGTTTACCTACGCGGTCCATATATCGATGTAATTGATATTTTATTTGTTGCAACCGCAAATATGGCCAATAATTCACTTTTTCGTTCAACATATTGTTTTTTTAACTCGATACCATTTTGTTATGATGAAACCTTTTGTATAATGGTTGACCACAACCTCTAATTACCAATCGAGCAAAATCGGTACAATATGCCATACTTATTGGTTGTTCTTTTTTTGCTATGTATCGAGCAAACTCATTTAACATTTTTTTTTCGTCATATTTGACAAGAGTTCTAGTACCGTCCGAGTTCAAACAACTTTGTACCATACGGGTATCGGGTCTTTCTTGGGGTTCTTCATTTTTTGCTATATGTTTATCGGCATGTTTTTTAAATTGACTTAAACCATTTTTTATTACATAATTGTACGAAGTTTTGCAATTACTTACCTTACATCGTGCATTGATTAGAACGCCGTCGGGACCTAAAGTTTGTTCATAATAGCGCCACCAAGGTGCATCATAAGTTGGGGAGCTCTCTTCCTTCTCTTGTCGACTCGGATTCGATCGGGGATTCCAGGACACTTGAGTCGGGTGTTGGTGTGGAACATCCCGCACTCGTTGGATGTAACGGTGGAAGTCCACCACTAATTGTTGCATCGGTATTATATTGGAAACTTGGCGGATATTGATTAGAACTTGACGGATATTGAGAACTTGACGGAAATGAGGTCGAACCTTGTCCGGCACTAAAGAAAGTGATTTGCGGGTTGTAATTAGGATCAACATGTGGTTGTGATGGAATTTGTTGATAATAAGGATGCGGAGGGTTAGGATTTTGTTGATAGTATGGGTTCGGAGTGTTAGAACGTGGCATTTCTTCACCAAAAATTTCAACGCTCAATCGATGTGCCATTTTTTCGGCTTGAGAGGGATTGGGAGATGCCATTTGATATTGCTAAAAAAATATTAAAAAAAATATAATGAATGCTAAATTGACAAAAAATAATGATAAAAAACAATGTAACAAAAAAAAGAATATAATAGAAAAACAATGATAAATAAATAATGTAACAAAAAATAAAGAATATAACAAAAAAAAACTAATTAAAATAAACTAATGATAAAAAAATTAAAGAATGTAAATATTTATTTAAAAAACTTAATCATTAAATAATATTTTATAAAAAATAACTAATTATTATAAATTAAAAATATAAGTAATTACAAAAAAATAAAGAATGTAATAAAAACGAATTAAAAGAAACGAATGACAAAAAAAGAGTGCAAATATTTATTTAAAAAACTAATTACTAAAAAATATAAACTAATTATAAATTACTAATTATAAAATATAATATATACTAATAAGTAATAACTAACCTTTTTTTTGTCGGAATCGAAAGATTGTCGAAAGCCCGAAACTTTAAGACGAATTAACGATAAATAATATAACGAATTGCTAAATTGACAATAATAACTAAATAACACTAATATAAATATTTTTAATTTTTTTTTCTGGATAATGTAACAAAATTACTATAATAATATAATTAGAGAATTGCTAATATCAAAAGATTAACGAATTAACGAGAGAGAGTTTGGTTTGGAGAGGTGTGAGAGAAAGAGAGCGGCCAAAAAGGATAGAAGAGGGCTGAGCAGAGCAGAGGCGGTGCTGACTGCTGATTGACTGATGAGAAGTGGGGAGCTGAATTATATAGTGCTTGTATTTTTTATTTGGTGATTCCCTACAAATTTTTAGCCATTTTAGAGATGTTTCACTTTCATATAGTGTGTTGTCACGGTAAATGTATTACTCTCTTAAAGTTTCCGATTCAGAAAAAATATATAAAATTGTTTGCGGGCGAAAAAATGTTTATAGTAAAGTTCATTCAATTATTTTGTTTTACATGCTTAATAAAATGTATTATTATTGTCATTCTTTTTAAAACAGAAATCATTACAACAGAGAGTGCCAATCAGAAGTTAACAACTCGCTATCATTGACATTTGTACTAATTTTATGATTAAAAACTGTGAGTAGTTTTTTTGTCTAAATTTATCATCAAAACTTTAAAAGATATGAAAAAAGTATTGGTAGAAAAAAAAACAATAAAAATTAATTTTGCACTCGGCCAAATGGTTGAAAAAAAGAAAAAAAAATTGATAATAATAATTAGTTTGATTGATACTCGTCAATTATCATCAACCAACATACTTTAATACTTATCAGCTAGAAAGGCAATCAGGGTGCCCAGCATTGAGAGTAATGTTTGTCCGGGAGTTTGAGTCGTTACAACCCGCAGTACAATTAGCCACTCTGATTTGAACCAGAGAACCCGAGCGTCTTTTGACTGGCATTGTATATCTTTCACGCCAGAAATGAGGATGCGTTTCTCTAGTATGTCAAAGAAAATAAAATAGACAGTTATTGAAAAAAAAATAGTATTACGTTCAGTATTTAGATTCATAATAGTGAATTATTATATAGAATTTAAATTCTGAGATATTAAAATAGATAAAAAAAACTTGATTCCTCTCCCTTGCAGAGAAACTGTCCTCTCCATTCACAAGGAGAACTCTGTTATCATTTGGTAACTTGGGTACGCAATAGCAGCTACAAATAAAATATTTTATATCTTAGTGGTTACACAATAATTCAGGTGTATGCGGAACAGCTGAAGTAAAGTTAGAGGTGGTAATTTAACGGGTCGGGTTAAATATGAATTCGGATAGGTTAGATTAGTTTGATTTTTTAAAAAAAATTAGATCGGATCGGATCGAATCGGATCAGGTCAAAGTTGGGTCGGGTGGGATCAATTTATATGTTGTGTGTTTTTCAGATTTTTGACTGATTTTGATTGGATTGCAAGTAATTTGATCTTGGATTGAATTCAGGTCAAATTAGTTTGATTTTTTTTTTAAATCAGATCGGATCGGATTTAAATTTAGACGTATCTAACGATTTTTTTGAATACTGCCACCTCTCTAAGTACAGTAATCGCACAATTTAAAAAATTTAAACAACAGGATCAGTATCATGCATTATTATAAAATCACTTTTAGAAATCAGGAGCAGTGACCAAGATAACACATCATTTTTTTATTCCAGCGATTGCACGCAGGAATTGATGAGGAGCATTAATGCAATTGCACACATCATGCAAAATCATGGATTTCTTTAACACTCGAGTGGCTTTATTTCTTTTCTGCATTTGGTCAAGTCAAGGTCACCACAGTATGCATGTATTCTCTGCAACAATTATTCTGTTGCAGATTGTGCAAATAGTTTTATACACCATACACTTATCACGTTTTGTCAGGTTATACAGGAATTCATCATTTCACTTTATCAAGTCGGGATTGTGGAGAATGATCGAATCTAAGAAAATTATTGCTAGTTACACAAAAAATAACTAACTGAAAAAAAGAGCCAAAACAATGTCGATTCATCCGAAATAGCAAATTAGCAATTGATAGGTGATGCAAGTCGGTCCCACTATGGTATTGTCCGTTAAGCTCACGTATTGATTTAGTAGCGATAGAGACAAGAAAAAACTTTAAGAAGATAAAAAAAAAAAAAAACACTCAAATAATTTTTCTATTGATCAAATTCTATTTTACAAAGATGATACTTGACTTCTTATACAGCCTTACAATTAAATACTAATATTAATACTACCATTTAAAACTAATTAAAATAATCTAGAAAACAATAAACTTTGACTCCTTAAAATACTAAATATTAACTCTAAACATAAATTATCCTAAAAGATCACACCATTCTCCTAGATTTCCACCAGGACTTAACTACACATTCATGCATCAAATGGTTAAGTTCTCAAGAAGAATAATTATTTCATTAATTGTCCTGAAGTTGTCATCTTCATCCAAATCTGATTCACACTCAAGAATGTGCATTGCATTAGGCTCCCCGGGTTGTTTGAAGCTTGCCCTCAAGCTTGTATCTTCAGTATAGTACTTGTGGAAATGACTAACATTGAAGGTGTTGGATATATACAAGTCATCGGGTAATTTCACGCGGTATGCATTTGCTCCAAACTTCTCCAAAATCTCACATGGTCCCACATTTCTTTGTTTAAGTTTATGATATTCGCCACGTGGAAAAAGCTCTTTTGGTAAGTAAACCCAGACCAACTCTCCAACTTTAAATTGAACGTCACGACGAGTCACATCTGCTTTAGCTTTGTACTTAGCATAAGATTGTTCTAATTTCTCTCAGACTGTTTTATGTAATTCTCTCAAATCTTCAAGCATTTCTTCCACCCTTTTAACTGTAGTCTGTGGTCCTTCATTCGAGAGAGTGTCAAGAGGACCACGGAGAATATATCCGTACACGATTTTGAAGGGTGCAAACCCTGTAGAGCGGTTCACCAAATAATTGTATTCAAATTCAATTTTCGGTAGCAAAGTGTCTCACATGCCAAAAGTTGTAACTTGCGCACGTAGCATGTTTCCAAGGCTTATGTTTATGAGTTCAATTTGACCATTGGTTTGAGGATGAAAAGTTAAGCTAAACTTCAAGTTTGTCTTTAACTTCTTCAAAGTTCTGTCCAGAATTTGCTCAAAAATTTAGTGTCCCGATCGGAAACAATGGTACTCGGCAAGCCGTGATGTCGCACAACTTCATTGAAATAAAGCTCGACTACTTTAGGCGCATCTACAGTGGTCTTGCAAGCAATAAAGATTGTCATTTTGCTGAAACGATCCACAACGACCATGATGCTATCATTTTTTTTCAGGTCATTAGTAGTCCAGTCACAAAGTCCATCGAAATGTCACGTCAACATTCAAATGGAATAGGCAATGGGTTATAAAGGTCTTGGTTGGTATTGGTACCTTTAGATGTTTGACAAACATGACAAGCTCGAACGAAATATTTGATATCTCGCCACATGCTCGGCCAAAAGAATCTTTCTCGCACAAAATGCAAAGTCTTTTCTAGTCCAAAGTGACCTTGGTTATACATTTCCTTGATGATGAGATAGTGAAGGGAGGTCGCCGGAATACAAAGTGTCACTCCTTTAAACAAGTGTCCGTTATGTAACGAGTAATCATCTCGCAAATTTCTCTTTACTTCTTCTAGAACTTGTCCAAAATCTGATTCTTCTTTAAGAGTTTCTGGCACATGCTCAAACCCAAGTGTATAGGTTGCCATTGCTGTAAGTAATCCATGTTGACGGCTCAAAGCATCAGCCACTTTGTTGCTTGCTCCAGCCTTGTGAACAATCGAAAAAGAGTACTCTTGGAGTGAGTTGATCCATTTGGCATGTCGAGAGCTTAGTTTGTTCTGGTCTTGCACAAATTTCAGTGTTTGGTGGTCAGTGTATAGCATAAATTCACAAGACATGAGATAATGCAGTCAATGTTGCAAAGCCTTCACAATGGCATATAACTCAAGGTCATACACTGAATAGTTGGTTTTAGCTCCGGCAAGTTTCTCACTAAAAAAAGCCACGGGTTTCTTCTCTTGGGAAAGTACAGCACCAATACCCACTTTTGAAGCATCACATTCAACCTCGAAAGTTTTCTCAAAATTTGGTAGTGCTAATACTGGTGTTTGAGTTAAACATTGCTTGAGTTTCTCAAAAGCTTGTTGAGCACTTTCACTCCATTCAAAATTCTTCAACTTGAGTATCTCAGTTATTGGGGCAGCAATACTACTAAAACCTTTGATAAAACGCCGGTAGAATCCTGCTAAACCGAGAAATGATCGCACCTCTGTGATTGAAGATGATTTCGGTCATTCTTGGATTGCTTGGATTTTACCTTCTTCTGGTGATATGCCATTCCCCGAGATCTTGAACCCCAGAAAAATTAGGATTGAAGTCATCCATACACACTTCTTCGGGTTTGTGAATAGGCTATTGTTGTGTAGCGCTTCAAGGGTTTTATGCAAGTGTTGAAGGTGCTCTTCATGTGTTCGGCTGTAGATAAGAATGTCACCAAAGTAAACAACGACAAACTTATTGAGAAAAGGTCGTAAGACTTGGTTCATCATGTGCATGAAAGTACTTGGAGCATTTGAAAGGTCGAATGACATAACGATCCACTCGAAAAGGCCTTCTTTGGTTTTGAAAGCTGTTTTTCATTCATCACCGGGCTTGATTCGGATTTGGTGATATCCACTTTTAAGATCAATTTTAGAGAATACCCTGGCACCACTGAGTTGATCAAGCATATCTTCAAGTCGCGGAATGGAGAACCGATACCTTGTAGTGATATGATTTATTGCTCGGCTATCCACACACATGCGAAAACTTTCATCCTTCTTTGGCACCAATAAAGCTGGAACAGCACAAGGACTGATACTTTCTCGTACAAAGCCTTTTTCAAGTAACTCTTAGACTTGACGCTTCAACTCTTCATGTTGTTGAGGAGTCATGCAGTAATGAGCTTTGTTGGGAAGATTGGCCCCAGGAACCAAGTCGATTTGGTGTTGAATATCGCGAAGTGGAGGCAAGGAAGCTCTTCAGGAAGTATGTGCTTGAATTCAGCCAATAGAGGTTGCACTAGTTCAGGTATCTCGGCTTCTGTCTTGGCGGAATCACATGCGGTCAATGCAAAATAAAATTCAGCACCTTCTAACTCCTTCTCAAACTCCTCTTGTGGCACACAAAATACTATAGTTGATTCTTTTAATTCTTGTTGAAGAGGATTTATTCGAACCTTTTGTGCTCCAACTCGAATGGTATATGTGTGCTTTCATTCATCATAAACGGCTTGATTGTTGTACTGCCAGGGACGATCAAGGATCAAATGTGAGGCATCCATCGGAACCACATCGGTATAAATCATAGCGGTGTAATGTGGCCCAAGATTGAGCTGAAAGTGGCACCTCTTATTGACTTGATTTCAACCCCTTTGTGTACCCACCCGAGTTTGTACGGATTGGTATGATATGTTGTGTCTAGCTTGAGTTTTCAGACCGCTTCTTCTGAAATCACATTCTCCCAACTTCCCGAATCTATTATCATGACACACTTCTTGTTCTTAATAACACACATGGTCTTGAAAATAGCATGTCGTTTCCAATCTTTAGAGGTTTTCGGCCCTAAGCAAAGCCTTCTCATGACTAAACTTTCAGTCTCTATGTCTTCGGGATTTACCTCAAAAATTTGCTCAGACTCATCCTCGTACCATCCTTCTTCTTCTTCAAAACCATCATTAGCATAAAAATATGGTCGAGACTTAGGACATTCTCTCGCATAATTACCTAGTTCTCGGTAATTATGACAACGAATGTTGATTTTAGAATTTTCTGGGGTATTTTGGTTTGATTTAGGTAGAGTGTTTTGGTTTGGTTTGGGTGAAGGAAGAAGTGATTTGTTTCGGTTGGGATTTGTAGAGTTATTTGAGGCGAAGATGCTTGAGAAATATTAGAGTTAACAGAAGAAGAATTACTATGACTGAAGTTGCGGGTCCTCGCGAGTTGTTTTTCCACGGCTTTTGCTTTGGCTTGAGCTTCAGCTACGTTGTGGAAAGTGTGAACCACAAGCATATCTTGAATTGGAATTCGAAGGCCGTGCAAATATCGTGCAACTCTCAAATCTTCAGTCTCATTGAGTTGATTTCATGCTTCAAGTTTATAGAATTCAAGAGTGTATTCCTCCACACTTCTTGTGCCTTGAGTGAGAGATTGAAGCTGTTGGAAAAGTATTTGTCTATAGTTGAGTGGCAGAAACTCACGATTCATTTCACACTTTAAATCAAGCCAAAGGTTGAGATGAGGAAGACCATCAAGATAGCGGCGATACTTGAATGATTGCCACCATGCTGCTGCCCTATCTCTTAGTCTTATAGTCACCAGTGATACCTGCTTGACAGGAGGAACTTCCTTGAGTTCGAATACTTCTTCAACTTTGCTCGTCCAGTCCAAATACTCTTTGGGATCTAGGCTTCCTGAGTAATCTGGAATTTCGATTCGTATGCCACCGTCCCATCGGTCACGGTTTGGAGGTTGAGGGTTTTGGTTGAATGGTGGGTTATTATTGTTATATGAATTTTGTAGATTGTTTTGATTGTTGGTGGGGGCAAGGTGTTCAACTAGAGTGGTGAGTACTTGCATGGTTTCAGTATGGTTTTGTTGCATACGTTCAAGAACAGCGAGAAGGTTAGGATCGGCCATGAAGATAATTGATGGAGATTTCACAAGCGAGAAGTCGTGATGTCGAACCTGGCTCTGATACCACTTGACGCAAGTCGATCCCACTACGGTATTGCCTGTTAAGCTCACATTGGTTTAGTAGCAATAGAGACAAGAAAGAACCTTAAGAAGATAAGAGAGGAGAAAACAATCAAATAATTTTTTTATTGATCAAATTCTGCCTTACAAAGATGATACTTGACTTCTTATATAGCCTTATAATTAAATACCAATATTAATACTACCATTTAAAACTAATTAAAACAATCTAGAAAATAATAAATTTTGACTCCTTAAAATACTAAATATTAACTCTAAACATAAATTATCCTAGAAGACCACACCATTCTCCTAGATTTCTAATAGGACTTAACTACACATTCATGCATCAAATGGTTAAGTTCTCAAGAAGAATAAGTATTCCATTAATTATCCTGAAGTTGTCATCTTCATCCAAATCTGTTTCACACTCAAGAATGTGCATTGCATTAATAGGATTGTATTTTTAGAGGTTTATTTATCAACTAACTCTAATACTTAGCTCATAAGACTTATAGAGGGCGGTCTCTTTCACTCATTATGTATCTCGAATGGACAGATCTCGAGATGGGTGTCCACAAGCTCGAGATCATTCTACTACTACTTCTAAGTATAACTATATTTGTAACCACCCACTACTATGAATAGCGGTTATAACTGATCATAATCTAAAATAACACAACTAAACAAGACAATAACACCGACTTGCCATTACCTGTAGTTGCTACTTTAGGGTTGGTTCTTACTGAGATCGTGTCATAAACTGGCCATGATCCCCATGCCATCCTTCTCCTATATAAGGTCTCGCCTAGAACTAGGGAAGAGATCTGGCTTTTACATACGCACAAAACTTATAGGTCAGAGTACCTCTCGTGCCTCTTTTACACACATCTTTGCACTTATACACCATCTAGTTTTCCTTGACACGGCATGCAAACTAATCTAAGACGTATCATCCACTGTGAGGCCAACTTACAAGTAAGACTAAGAAGGCTTTGTAAGTTAGTTCTTTATTTTGAGAGCAGAATAGTTAACAAACCTCAGGTGTTCGTCCACCATGAAGATTCTGCCAGCAGCGGAGGATCTCCTAATCAGGTGAACTCAACTCACGACCCTGTAGTAAGGAGCCTCTTCCCTGACACTAACACAAATATCATCGACTTGATGACACCCACAACAGCGCCCACCGTAGTTGCACCAGCGCCCATCACAGTAGCCATTGTAGGCATATCGACGCCTATCACCAACATTGAAATTGCAAACGCCGCATCCTAGGGTGGAGGCCAGCCTCTCCAGACTCCACAAATCGGAACCTCCGCCCAATGGCAACTTACAGGTAGTATACTCCCTACACAGACTTTACAACACATGCATGCATACTCTTGTAGTTGTTATACCTAGTTCCATACGCTATAATACCCTCAACACCTAGGATACGAGCCAACATCCCAGTAATATCTTTTTTTGGACATCCTACTCAAATTTTTCCTACATATCCACCAATTCCTCCTATTCTATGACAAAACACCTCAAACACCCAGCAACCTCCATCAGAAGCCAACCTTACCCCCCCTCCCCCAACCAAGGAACAACCACAACCACTAATACACCCTGCCAATTACCATGCTCGTACACATACATCCCAGAAGACAGACCACCCCCAAGCCATATTCAATACGAAAACTCCCAACACTCTCAAACGCAAGAGTATTCTCGAACCAAAGATAGCTCTCCTGCCTACACCCATTTACATGACCCGAACAGAGTTGTCTATGTCATAACGGATCAAATTGAGGAGATTGTGCGAAAGAAAATGGAAGACCAGATGGCTAAATATGAGAAATCACTTCATCCTAAGCGATTTAGACCTGCTCAGGTCCTTTATTGCCAGAGATGTACTGATTGACTCTACAGGACATTAAGATCCCCTCCTCGCTTGAGACATTCAAAGGGAGTGAAGATCAGAAGGATGCCGAGTCATTCATCCATGGATTTTATGAGAGGTTAAGTCTACTTGAGGCTACTGACGACATCATCTGTAAAATATTCTTCACGTGCTTGACAGGGGAGGCATAGGAGTGGTGCAAGGCCCTCTCACTAGGGTCCATCAGGTCCTTTGATAATTTTACAAAACTATTTCTCGAGAGGTATAGTCATATCAAGATACTCTGAGTTACAATTGAATCTCTATTGGATATGAAGCAAGGTCCTACCGAAAAGACTCGAGCTTACGTTCACAGATTCACCAAGGTGATGAAGGGGATCGATAATTGCTTAACAAACTCACTCTGATCATTCTTCAGAGGGGACTACGAAATGGAGGCCTACGTACTCTGAAGTATGACTCTTATCAGAAAAGTTATAGAACTTTCACCAAGTTCTTAACTTTCGCTAAGGGGTATATGCGAGGAGAAGACAACACCGAGCCACCCCAAAGGAACTCGAGATCTCCATCTCCTCGAGTTAAAAAAGGTTACAATTCTTCTAAGCGAGATAATCGATCTCGAGACTTCCAAAATGAAGGATGCATTGACGGTCGTAAGTGAGGCAAGTTGAATGAGGATGTCGAGTATAGCCACACTTCACCTCCTATTCCCAATTCGATCAACCGACCCAAGATCTTTTAAAACTAATTAGCTTCGAACTACCAAGACCCATGGACATACATATGTTCGAAATCCGTGATGAGAATAGCTATTGCCAATTGCACCATTTCAAAGACCATTCTACTAAAGATTGCATGCAATTCTGAGACATGCTCAAGAAGATTGCTCGACAAGGAGATCTCACTAAGTACCTGAAATCGAAATTCTATAAGAGATACCCTTTCCGGTACAATGTGAAAGATAGAAAGTACCGCTGTGAGATCCTAAAGAAGGAATATGAGAATCCCGAAGAACTCAAAGAAAGGTGCCCATACAGAGAAGATAATGGCAGGGGCGGCCATGATTCCTCATCGATCAGACAACCAATCCCGATGGTTAATGTAATCGCTAGAGGCATTGCGTCAGGAGGAGATAAGGCAGAGGCACGGTTATAACAAATCAGTTACTAGCCACACAGTCCTCGAAGTGCACAAGAAGAGGCCTCACCTAGAGGAGGCTATAACTTTCTCGAAGAAGGATTGGGTCGGAATATCCCAGCCATATGACGATGCCTTGGTCCTGAGACTCAAGATCAACACCCATCAGGTCCGGCACATCCTCATCGACACTGAAAGCTCAGTCGACGTCATGTACTTAGACGCCTTCATCAAGATGGGGTACACCTTGCTTCACTTGGTCAAAGTCAACACACCATTAGTAGGTTTCACTAGTGCCGCGATGGTGTCAGAGGGGCTCATGTGCATGAGGGTGGAATTTAAAACCCCTGCCATGTATTACATCTCTCATGGTCGATTTTTTAGTAGTAAAGACCCCCATTTGCCTACAATGTTATACTAGGTCAGAAAATTTTGTATGAACTTGGAGCCACTATCTCCATCTCTTGTCTCAAAATAAAGTTTCCAACCCCCATGGCCTAGGAGAAGAATACGGTAACCAACAAATGTCATGGGAGTGTTATGTTCTGTCTTTAAATGGCAAGGGTGTTTAAGTCAACCAAGTCAGCACAGAAAAATCATTGGAATACAAGGACCCCGAGGATCCAGAATCTCACTCCACCATTAAACCAAGTTGATGAAGTTGAGTAGGTGGAGATTGATGCAGGGCGAACTGTGAGCATCGATAAAGCTATACAAAGTGCATCTCATGAAAGGTTAGTAAACTTCTTACGATTGCATAAAGAACTATTTGCTTGGTCCCCTTCGACTTTACCGGGATTCCTCGAGAAATATCCAAGCATAAATTACATATCATTCCAAATGCTAAGTCAGTGCAACAAAAGAAAAGGAATATTGGGCCTGAGAGATAAAAAGTTGTACAACTCGAGGTCATAAAGTTACTCAAAGTGAATTTTATCCGAGAAGTTAAATGCCCAAGGTGGCTCTTGAACACAGTTTTTGTGAAGAAATTCAATGAGGATTGGCGCATGTGCATTGACTTCACCGATTTAAATAAGACGTGCCCCATGGACCCTTTTCCACTACTGAAAATTAATCTTAATCAGTTGGTCGACTCGACATTGGGACACACCTTCCTCTCTTTTATGGATGCGTTCTCGGGATACAACTAAATCAAGATGTGTGAGAAGGATGAGGACAAAACAATATTCATCACAAATTTAGGCCTCTATTGCTACAAGGTGATATCTTTTGGACTTCGTAATGCCGGTGCCACCTTCCAAAGGATAATAAATAAGGTGTTTGAGAAACAGATAGGCCGTAATATAGAGGAATATGTAGATGACATTTTGAAAATTGACAGCACTGAATCGATTCATAGCCAAGTTTGGGAAGATTTATCTTTCATTTTTTAAGGTGATGCGCAAAGCGGCACGATTTGAATGGACCATTAAGTGCTTAGAAGCTTTCGAGAAGGTGAAGCAATATTTGGTAAATCCTCCTTGCATAACCAGACCGATCACTAGTGATTCATTACTTTTATATTTGGCGGTGGTTGACCATGCTGTTAGCGCTGTCTTAGTTTGAGAAGAAGGGATGCAACAAAGATCAGTATATTTTGTGTCTCATGTTCCTCGAGATGTAGAGACCAGATACTCTCCTATCAAGAAGACTACTTATGTCTTGATCCTCATAGCCATAAAATTGAGGCCTATTTCCAAGTGCATCCCATCTGAGTCCTCATAGGAGTTCTGCTCAAAAAGGCACTTTTTAACAATAATGCCTCTAAACGATTTTCGGGATGGGCTCTCGAGCTCTCAGAGTTTGATATATCTTTTCATCCAAAAATAGTCTTAAAATCTTAGATTGTGCGACCCTTTTTCGCGCGCTCCGCACCGCATTTCTGTGGTGTTGGCGATGGGATGCGGAAGAAGGACACGGAGATCCCTCCTAAGCGTGCATTTGTTTAACGCTGGTTAATTCTACCGTTTAGATCAATTTGAATGCACATTTAGGGGGTTTTAGTGATTGTGAGTTCTTATAGATTCCGATGGGCGCAAGCCCCCACCGTTAATTACCCTGGGCTGTTAACCTCGAGGCACCTCTGGATCTTTAAAAGGGAGAAGCAAATAGTATAGCTAAATGATGGTCAAGTGGTCATGTGCTTCTGTGATTGGGATCACTGAAGCATCCTGGACTTACCAAGAGGTCAGTCCAGTGAGATGGGGTGGTGAAAAGATGAACTTACTACATATCAGTTCAATCTTTACCGCTCCAGGAGGTAATCTTATCAGCAGATGAGATTGACCTTCGCGGAGGGACGAAAGGTGAGTCAACTACAGAACGACTCGACCTTAGCTGACTTAGAAGATAAACCAACTACAGAACGGTTTAATCTTCACTAGTCAACGACCAATCACACAAAATACAACTCGAAGTACTTAGCCGGTTGATCTTGAGGTTGGTGAATCAGGAGACGGGTGGATTTGGCCCACGTGTTTCTTCTCACTGATCTTCTAGATCATGAATTCCAAGCACTAAGCTGATTCATAAATCTAGGAACACAACTGCACACAAAGTCAAACATGAAGCACTAAACCAGTTTGACATTGAGGCGTGTGTCAGTGAAAGAACCAACTACGAACGGTTCATATTCAACTGTTTTGTGGATGAATCAACTACAGTACGATTCAATCCTACAATCTCGGGAGATGAACTAGAAGACAAACTTATCGACGGATTAGTTCAGTCTTACTAGCTCAACTGGTCATGAATTACTTGTTCATGACACCGAGTCATTAAGATGTCACTTCTTTTGGACATCGTGATATTCTTCTCTCTTAAAGTCGACATATTTTCTTGTGTTGATGTCACAGTCTTGGTCATTCTTCAACGAGCGTCAAGATGTTCTTGTCCCGACTGGTTATCCTGAATGTTGCATTACTTGTGTAGAAATTAATGTTTCACTTAACATCCCTTGTGTGAGCATACTTAGTCACTTCTAAAACATTATCACATCGTTTATTGATTTTACCAAGGTAGTGCATTTCATTATTATCTCAATTGCAAGGGTGAATTTATCATTTTACCTTTACCATTATTATTATCATCATTTTTTTATTGTCATATTTTGTTTTCTTTTATTTATTCATTATTATTTTTATTATCCTCAAACTCTTATTCATTTTTTTGTAGAAAATTATTCACAAAAATAATAAAAAATGAATTAGCTTTTATTCATGATTTCATTTGAATTTTTATGATTTTATGATTGCTAAATGAATAGAATTTTATTTTTATTATTTTTAAATTCTATTTATTTTGTAGAAAATTATTTACAAAAATGCTAAAAGATGAGTTAGCTATTTTTCATGATTTTTGTTTTGATTTTAGAATTTTATTATTTTTTTTTTCTATTTATGATTTTTATTTGAATTTTAAGCTTTTATTTTTTTATTACTTTCATTCTATTTATTAATAATAGAAAATGAATTTTATTTGAATTCTAGGCTTTTTAAAGTGGGATTTTATTTTATTGCTTTTATTACTTGTAGAAAAGTGAATTTTATAATTTTATTTGAATTTTAAGCCTTTTATTATTTTTATTCTATTTATTATTTGTAAAAAATAATAGAAAATGAATTTTGTGATTTTATTTGAGTTTTAGGCTAAAATAATAGGATTTTACTTTTATTACTTTTATTCTATTTATTATTTGTAGAAAAATAATAGAAAATGAATATTATGATTTTGTTTAAATTTTTAAGCTTTTATTGCTTTTATTCTATTTATTATCTATAAAAATAATAGAAAATGAATTTTATGATTTTTTTTATTTAAATCTTAAGCTCTTTATTATTTTTATTCTATTTATTACTTGTAAAATAATAGAAAATGGATTTTTATGATTTTATTTGAGTTTCAAGCTTCTTTTTATAATAACTAAAAGAGTAGGATTTTACTTTCATTATTTTTCACTCTATTTATTTTTGTAGGAAACTACTTATAAAAATAATAGGAAATGAATTAGCTATTATTTATGATTTTATTTGAATCTTAGATTTTTTTTTATAATAGCTAATAAGATTTTGTTTTATTATTATATTTTTTATTATGATATTTTTTATTTGAATTTTAGGGTTTTATAATAGATAAAAGAATGAGATTTATTATATTCTTTATTATAATCATTATTCTCCTTATTGAATTTTATTCACAATAATATTAGGAATGATTTATTTCTTATCATATTTTTATTTATATTTTTAAACTGAAAATGATAAGATTTATTCTATTATTATCATATTTTTATTTGAGTTTTAGATTTTTTAACTAAAACAATGTAATTTACTTTGTTGTGTAATTTTATTTTGGATTCTAAAATAAAATAAGGTATATTTATTATTTATTATTATTATTATTATATTTTTGTTTTTATGAAAAAGTTTAAAATAATATTTATTTATTATTAATAAATTTCATTGTTATTTATTCTCTTTTTATAATAATTTAAGAATAGAATTTATTCTATGATTTCTTATTGGATATTATTATTTTATGAAAAATCACTTAAAAAATCAGTAAAATATATCTAATTATGATTTAAGATTTTAATTGCATTTTTGGAATTTTTATCATATCTAAAATGATAAATCAAAGCTAAATTAAATAGGAAAATGCAATATAGTGTCTTTTGCTTTTAAATTATTTTTATATAATAATATTTTTAAAATTGAAATATTCTTATACAGAAAAATATTATGAGAAATAAAAAATTGAAGTTTAGGAACATTTTCAAATGATTTATTTACTCTATATTTTTAATATTATGTTATTAATTGATTATTGGGCTTAATGAACTGGGCCGAGTTCATTTTTATTTTCCTTTTCCCTTTTCCTTTCTCGAACTGGGCCCAACAAGTAGTTGGGCCAGTTTCTTCTGTTTTAATTGCTACTATTAATATGGGCCGTTGGATCTTCTTCAAGATTCTGTGCTAGTTATGATTAAAAGCCAAGATTTTTTATTTACTTCACATGCGTGCGCCATTCGATCTCTTTAAGATCCACGCAAGCGCGCTAGGATTTGCGCCGGCTGCTCCAATATACGTGACATCATATCCGACGCCTCTCGTGCTTCTGACAGTTGCCGCCGACGATCTCCATGTCCGATTGGAGATCGGGCTTCGTGCCTGGCGTCGTCTTGGTGCCCTGAGTTTAGTACTGATCTCTGATCGACGATCGGTGCGGTGGTTCTCAATGAACACCATCATCAAATCATTTTTGTGGTACATCTCGATACCGAAATGATTCTGGTACCAAATTCGATTCATTCATCGATCAATTCGTGCAATTTTCATGTTATATAGCATCGCCCTTGCTTCTTCAATGAGTTGACACAATCAATTTCTGTTTGAAGTCATTCAAGAATGTTGTGGAGCTCAAGAACACTCAGAACCATTCGGTACCAACTCAGATCGTGTTTGTAATTGGTATACACACAACACACAAGCGATTTTAATGTTCTTCTACACTCTTAGACTTATCTAGAACAAGCTATTAATGTGCAAAGTATTGACAACTCATGAATTAGTGTTAATTGAATGAAATATGCAATCGGTACCGACGCGTTTATCAGTATACCGATTAATCCAATGGAGTTAACTAAATTTATGAAATCTAATTTATAAAATATATTGAGACGACTATGAGATCCTCAATTACTATTTAGATACAGTTTTAACCTAATTATTATGCTAATTCTGATGGAAATAGAAGGAAAAATAAGAAAACAACACCGATTCACCCCATTGTATACCAGTATACCAATTATACTCAATAGATTTACTAAATTCATGCGATTAAACTTGTAAAAGAGCTGAGAGGATTACAGGAACCCTTCAATCAACTTCAATCACCAACTCAAATGAATTATCATTTCAATCTCAATGTAAAATCGGGAGGATTACTCAAACCCTTCAACCGATCATCAACTACTCCAATTTTAATGTACTAACACCTATACAAACACTTATAGTACATAAAGAAACAAGAAAATGAAAAAGAAAAGGTAAGAAAAAGGTAAAGAAAGAGTCAAGTTCAAAGAAAATCGAATTGCATTTCAAATCTACATCAAATTACACCTGTAAAATAAAAATCTTACCTATTCTTGATTCTTGATAGGAATAGCAACAAAGATGATGATGATACTCAAATTTAATTCAATTGAAAGAATATTCATATCGATTTGTTAATTGGACAATCTTATAATTGGCATAATTAGGAGTAATTATATTTATTCACATGAAATTATGGGTATTTATGGGGCCAAAAATTTTAAAAAAGTCAAACAACTTGTTTAAACAGTAGTTTTTAATGAATATTACTTATGTTTTGAGCCAAATTAGCGTCATAGAATATTCATATCAAAGTTTTAATCAGATAATCTTAAAATATGCATAATTAGGAGTAATTATATTAATTTTCACGAAATTATATATAGTTATGCGGCAAAAAAAATTAAAAAACTCAATCAACTAGTTTAAACTGCTGTTTTTTTAATTCATCTTACTTATGGTTTGTGCAAAGTTAGTGTCGTAGAATATTCATATCGAAGTATTAATTGAATTATCTTCTCATAGGCATAACTAGGAGTAATTATATTAATTTTTAAGAAATTATAAGTAGTTATGAGACAATAAATTTTGAAAATCTGAAACAACTTGTTTAAACGGCAGTTTCAAATGTATCTTATTTATGTTTTATGAAAAATTACTGTTATAGGATATTCATATTGGAGTGTTATTTAGATAATTATATAATAGAAAAAATTAGTAGTAATTATATTAATTTGCGTGAAATTATGTGTAGTTATGCAGCCAAAAATTTTAAAAAAACTCAAACAACATGTTTAAACTGCTGTTTTCAATGCATCTTACATATTTTTTATGCAAAATTCCTATCGTATAATGTTCATATCGAAGTGTTAATTGGATAATCTTCTAATAGGCATAACTAGGAGTAATTATATTAATTTTCACGAAATTTTGTATCGTTATGAGGCAATAAATGTTAAAAATCTTAAAAAACTTATTTAAATAGCAGTTTATGAAAAATTAGTGTCCTCTGATATTCATATCAAAGTGTTAATTTGACAATCTTATAATAGACATAATTTGGAGTAATTATATTAATTTGCACCAAATTATGTGTAGTTATGCGGCCAAATTTTTTCATAAAGCCAAGCAACTTGTTTAAACAGCAGTTTTTTAACGCATCTTACTTATATTTTTTTGCAATATTAGTGTTATAGAATATTCATATCGAAGTTTTAATTAGACAATTTTATAATATGCGTAATTAGGAGTAATTGTATTAATTTTCACGAAATTATATGTATTTATGCGGCCAAAAATTATGAAAAACTCAAACAGCTTGTAATTATCGTCATTGAATATTCATACACAGCAGTTTCTAATGCATCTTACTTATGTTTTGCGCAAAATTAGCGTCATTGAATATTCATATCGATGTTTTAATAGGACAGTCTTATAATAGGCGTAACCAGGAGTAACTATTTTAATTTTCACGAAATTATGTGTAGTTGTGTGGCCAAATTTTTTCATAAAACCAAACAACTTGTTTAAACAGCAGTTTTTAACGCATCATACTTATATTTTGTGCAAAATTAGCTCTATAGAATATTCATATCGAAGTTTTAATTGGACAACTTTATAATAGACGTAATTACGAGTAGTTATATTAATTTTCACGAAATTATGTGTAGTTATGAGGGCAAAAATGTTGAAAACTCAAACAACTTTCTTAAATAGCAGTTTCTAATGCATCTTACTTATGTTTTGTGAAAAAATAGTATCGTAGAATATTCACATCAAAGTGTTAATTGAGAAAACTTATAAAAGACATAATTAGAAGTAATTATATTAATTTATACGAAATTATGTGCAGTTATGCGGCCAAAAAAATTGGAAAGATCAAACAACTTGTTTAAACAGCGGTTTTTGATGAAACTTACTTATGTTTTGTGTAAAATTAGTGTAGTGGAATATTCATGTCGAAGTTTTCATTGAAAAATCTTACAATAGACATATTTAGGAGTTGTTATATTAATTTATAAGAAATTATGTGTAGTCATGCAGCCAAAAAAAAAAAAACTCAAATAACTTGTTTAAACACCTGCTTTTAATGCATCTTACTTATATTTTATGTAAAATTAGTGTCGTAGAATATTCATATCGAAGTTTTAATTACAATATCTTATAATAGGCATGCTTAGGAGTAATTATATTAAATTATAAGAAATTACGTGTAATTATGCGGCCAAAAATTAAAAAAAAATCAAACAACTTGTTAAAACAGCTTTTTTTACAGCCTCCTACTTATGTTTTGTGCAGAATAAGTGTTGGAGAATGTTTCTATTGAAGTGCTATTTAGATAATCTTTTGATAGGCATAATTAGGAGTGATTATATTAATTTTCACTAAATTATGTGTAGTTATGACGACAAAAATGTTAAAAATACTCAAATAATTTTTTAAATAGCTGTTTCTAATGCATCTTACTTATGTTTTGGGAATAAATAGTGTCGTAGAATATTCATATCGATTTGTTAATTGGACAATCTTATAATTGGCATAATTAGGAGTAATTATATTTATTCACATGAAATTATGGGTATTTATGGGGCCAAAAATTTTAAAAAGTCAAACAACTTTTTAAACAGTAGTTTTTAATGAATATTACTTATGTTTTGAGCCAAATTAGCGTCATAGAATATTCATGTCAAAGTTTTAATCAGATAATCATAAAATATGTATAATTAGGAGTAATTATATTAATTTGCACGAAATTATATATAGTTATGCGGCAAAAAAATTGAAAAACTCAATCAACTAGTTTAAACTGCTGTTTTTTTAATTCATCTTACTTATGGTTTGTGCAAACTTAGTGTCGTAGAATATTCATATCGAAGTATAAATTGAATTATCTTCTCATAGGCATAACTAGGAGTAATTATATTAATTTTTAAGAAATTATAAGTAGTTATGAGACAATAAATTTTGAAAATCTAAAACAACTTGTTTAAACGGCAGTTTCAAATGTATCTTATTTATGTTTTATGAAAAATTACTGTTATAGGATATTCATATTGGAGTGTTATTTGGATAATTATATAATAGGCAAAATTAGTAGTAATTATATTAATTTGCGTGAAATTATGTGTAGTTATGCAGCCAAAAATTTTATAAAACTCAAACAACATGTTTAAACGGCTGTTTTCAATGCATCTTACATATTTTTTTATGCAAAATTCCTGTCGTAGAATGTTCATATCGAAGTGTTAATTGATAATCCTCTAATAGTCATAACTAGGAGTAATTATATTAATTTTCACGAAATTTTGTATCGTTATGAGGCAATAAATGTCAAAAATCTGAAAAAACTTATTTAAATAGCAGTTTATGAAAAATTAGTGTCCTCTGATATTCATATCGAAGTGTTAATTTGACAATCTTATAATAGACATAATTTGGAGTAATTATATTAATTTGCACCAAATTATGTGTAGTTATGCGGCCAAAATTTTTCATAAAGCCAAGCAACTTGTTTAAACAGCGGTTTTTAACGCATCTTACTTATGTTTTTTTGCAATATTAGCGTTATAGAATATTCATATCGAAGTTTTAATTAGACAATTTTATAATATGCGTAATTAGGAGTAATTTTATTAATTTTCACGAAATTATATGTATTTATGCGGCCAAAAATTATGAAAAACTCAAACAGCTTGTTTATACACAGCAGTTTCTAATGCATCTTACTTATGTTTTGCGCAAAATTAGCGTCATTGAATATTCATATCGATGTTTTAATAGGACAGTCTTATAATAGGCGTAACCAGGAGTAATTATTTTAATTTTCACGAAATTATGTGTAGTTGTGTGGCCAAATTTTTTCATAAAACCAAACAACTTGTTTAAACAGCAGTTTTTAACGCATCATACTTATATTTTGTGCAAAATTAGCTCTATAGAATATTCATATCGAAGTTTTAATTGGACAACTTTATAATAGACGTAATTACGAGTAGTTATATTAATTTTCACGAAATTATGTGTAGTTATGAGGGCAAAAATGTTGAAAACTCAAACAACTTTCTTAAATAGCAGTTTCTAATGCATCTTACTTATGTTTTGTGAAAAAATAGTATCGTAGAATATTCACATCAAAGTGTTAATTGAGAAAACTTATAAAAGACATAATTAGAAGTAATTATATTAATTTATACGAAATTATGTGCAGTTATGCGGCCAAAAAAATTAGAAAGATCAAACAACTTGTTTAAACAGCGGTTTTTGATGAAACTTACTTATGTTTTGTGTAAAATTAGTGTAGTGGAATATTCATGTCGAAGTTTTCATTGGAAAATCTTACAATAGACATATTTAGGAGTTGTTATATTAATTTATAAGAAATTATGTGTAGTCATGCAGCCAAAAAAAAAAAACTCAAATAACTTGTTTAAACACCTGCTTTTAATGCATCTTACTTATATTTTATGTAAAATTAGTGTCGTAGAATATTCATATCGAAGTTTTAATTACAATATCTTATAATAGGCATGCTTAGGAGTAATTATATTAAATTATAAGAAATTATGTGTAATTATGCGGCCAGAAATTAAAAAAAATCAAACAACTTGTTAAAACAGCTTTTTTTACAGCCTCCTACTTATGTTTTGTGCAGAATAAGTGTTGGAGAATGTTTCTATTGAAGTGCTATTTAGATAATCTTTTGATAGGCATAATTAGGAGTGATTATATTAATTTTCACTAAATTATGTGTAGTTATGACGACAAAAATGTTAAAAATACTCAAATAATTTTTTAAATAGCTGTTTCTAATGCATCTTACTTATGTTTTGGGAATAAATAGTGTCGTAGAATATTCATATCGATTTGTTAATTGGACAATCTTATAATTGGCATAATTAGGAGTAATTATATTTATTCACATGAAATTATGGGTATTTATGGGGCCAAAAATTTTAAAAAAGTCAAACAACTTTTTGAAACAGTAGTTTTTAATGAATATTACTTATGTTTTGAGCCAAATTAGCGTCATAGAATATTCATGTCAAAGTTTTAATCAGATAATCATAAAATATGTATAATTAGGAGTAATTATATTAATTTGCACGAAATTATATATAGTTATGCGGCAAAAAAAATTGAAAAACTCAATCAACTAGTTTAAACTGCTGTTTTTTTAATTCATCTTACTTATGGTTTGTGCAAACTTAGTGTCGTAGAATATTCATATCGAAGTATAAATTGAATTATCTTCTCATAGGCATAACTAGGAGTAATTATATTAATTTTTAAGAAATTATAAGTAGTTATGAGACAATAAATTTTGAAAATCTGAAACAACTTGTTTAAACGGCAGTTTCAAATGTATCTTATTTATGTTTTATGAAAAATTACTGTTATAGGATATTCATATTGGAGTGTTATTTGGATAATTATATAATAGGCAAAATTAGTAGTAATTATATTAATTTGCGTGAAATTATGTGTAGTTATGCAGCCAAAAATTTTATAAAACTCAAACAACATGTTTAAACGGCTGTTTTCAATGCATCTTACATATTGTTTATGCAAAATTCCTGTCGTAGAATGTTCATATCGAAGTGTTAATTGGATAATCTTCTAATAGTCATAACTAGGAGTAATTATATTAATTTTCACGAAATTTTGTATCGTTATGAGGCAATAAATGTTAAAAATCTGAAAAAACTTATTTAAATAGCAGTTTATGAAAAATTAGTGTCCTCTGATATTCATATCGAAGTGTTAATTTGACAATCTTATAATAGACATAATTTGGAGTAATTATATTAATTTGCACCAAATTATGTGTAGTTATGCGGCCAAAATTTTTCATAAAGCCAAGCAACTTGTTTAAACAGCGTTTTTTAACGCATCTTACTTATGTTTTTTTGCAATATTAGCGTTATAGAATATTCATATCGAAGTTTTAATTAGACAATTTTATAATATGCGTAATTAGGAGTAATTTTATTAATTTTCACGAAATTATATGTATTTATGCGGCCAAAAATTATGAAAAACTCAAACAGCTTGTTTATACACAGCAGTTTCTAATGCATCTTACTTATGTTTTGCGCAAAATTAGCGTCATTGAATATTCATATCGATGTTTTAATAGGAAAGTCTTATAATAGGCGTAACCAGGAGTAATTATTTTAATTTTCACGAAATTATGTGTAGTTGTGTGGCCAAATTTTTTCATAAAACCAAACAACTTGTTTAAACAGCAGTTTTTAACGCATCATACTTATATTTTGTGCAAAATTAGCTCTATAGAATATTCATATCGAAGTTTTAATTGGACAACTTTATAATAGACGTAATTACGAGTAGTTATATTAATTTTCACGAAATTATGTGTAGTTATGAGGGCAAAAATGTTGAAAACTCAAACAACTTTCTTAAATAGCAGTTTCTAATGCATCTTACTTATGTTTTGTGAAAAAATAGTATCGTAGAATATTCACATCAAAGTGTTAATTGAGAAAACTTATAAAAGACATAATTAGAAGTAATTATATTAATTTATACGAAATTATGTGCAGTTATGCGGCCAAAAAAATTAGAAAGATCAAACAACTTGTTTAAACAGCGGTTTTTGATGAAACTTACTTATGTTTTGTGTAAAATTAGTGTAGTGGAATATTCATGTCGAAGTTTTCATTGGAAAATCTTACAATAGACATATTTAGGAGTTGTTATATTAATTTATAAGAAATTATGTGTAGTCATGCAGCCAAAAAAAAAAAAACTCAAATAACTTGTTTAAACACCTGCTTTTAATGCATCTTACTTATATTTTATGTAAAATTAGTGTCGTAGAATATTCATATCGAAGTTTTAATTACAATATCTTATAATAGGCATGCTTAGGAGTAATTATATTAAATTATAAGAAATTACGTGTAATTATGCGGCCAAAAATTAAAAAAAAATCAAACAACTTGTTAAAACAGCTTTTTTTACAGCCTCCTACTTATGTTTTGTGCAGAATAAGTGTTGGAGAATGTTTCTATTGAAGTGCTATTTAGATAATCTTTTGATAGGCATAATTAGGAGTGATTATATTAATTTTCACTAAATTATGTGTAGTTATGCGGACAAAAATGTTAAAAATACTCAAGTAAGTTTTTAAATAGCTGTTTCTAATGCATCTTACTTATGTTTTGGGAATAAATAGTGTCGTAGAATATTCATATCGATTTGTTAATTGGACAATCTTATAATTGGCATAATTAGGAGTAATTATATTTATTCACACGAAATTATGGGCATTTATGGGGCCAAAAATTTTAAACAAGTCAAACGACTTGTTTAAACAGTAGTTTTTAATGAATATTACTTATGTTTTGAGCCAAATTAGCGTCATAGAATATTCATATCAAAGTTTTAATCAGATAATCTTAAAATATGCATAATTAGGAGTAATTATATTAATTTGCACGAAATTATATATAGTTATGCGGCAAAAAAATTGAAAAACTCAATCAACTAGTTTAAACTGCTGTTTTTTTAATTCATCTTACTTATGGTTTGTGCAAAGTTAGTGTCGTAGAATATTCATATCGAAGTATTAATTGAATTATCTTCTCATAGGCATAACTAGGAGTAATTATATTAATTTTTAAGAAATTATAAGTAGTTATGAGACAATAAATTTTGAAAATCTAAAACAACTTGTTTAAACGGCAGTTTCAAATGTATCTTATTTATGTTTTATGAAAAATTACTGTTATAGGGTATTCATATTGGAGTGTTATTTGGATAATTATATAATAGGCAAAATTAGTAGTAATTATATTAATTTGCGTGAAATTATGTGTAGTTATGCAGCCAAAAATTTTAAAAAACTCAAACAACATGTTTAAACGTCTGTTTTCAATGCATCTTACATATTGTTTATGCAAAATTCCTGTCGTAGAATGTTCATATCGAAGTGTTAATTTGATAATCCTCTAATAGTCATAACTAGGAGTAATTATATTAATTTTCACGAAATTTTGTATCGTTATGAGGCAATGAATGTCAAAAATCTGAAAAAACTTATTTAAATAGCAGTTTATGAAAAATTAGTGTCCTCTGATATTCATATCGAAGTGTTAATTTGACAATCTTATAATAGACATAATTTGGAGTAATTATATTAATTTGCACCAAATTATGTGTAGTTATGCGGCCAAAATTTTTCATAAAGCCAAGCAACTTGTTTAAACAGCGGTTTTTTAACGCATCTTACTTATGTTTTTTGCAATATTAGTGTTATAGAATATTCATATCGAAGTTTTAATTAGACAATTTTATAATATGCGTAATTAGGAGTAATTTTATTAATTTTCACGAAATTATATGTATTTATGCGGCCAAAAATTATGAAAAACTCAAACAGCTTGTTTATACACAGCAGTTTCTAATGCATCTTACTTATGTTTTGCGCAAAATTAGCGTCATTGAATATTCATATCGATGTTTTAATAGGACAGTCTTATAATAGGCGTAACCAGGAGTAATTATTTTAATTTTCACGAAATTATGTGTAGTTGTGTGGCCAAATTTTTTCATAAAACCAAACAACTTGTTTAAACAGCAGTTTTTAACGCATCATACTTATATTTTGTGCAAAATTAGCTCTATAGAATATTCATATCGAAGTTTTAATTGGACAACTTTATAATAGACGTAATTACGAGTAGTTATATTAATTTTCACGAAATTATGTGTAGTTATGAGGGCAAAAATGTTGAAAACTCAAACAACTTTCTTAAATAGCAGTTTCTAATGCATCTTACTTATGTTTTGTGAAAAAATAGTATCGTAGAATATTCACATCAAAGTGTTAATTGAGAAAACTTATAAAAGACATAATTAGAAGTAATTATATTAATTTATACGAAATTATGTGCAGTTATGCGGCCAAAAAAATTGAAAGATCAAACAACTTGTTTAAACAGCGGTTTTTGATGAAACTTACTTATGTTTTGTGTAAAATTAGTGTAGTGGAATATTCATGTCGAAGTTTTCATTGGAAAATCTTACAATAGACATATTTAGGAGTTGTTATATTAATTTATAAGAAATTATGTGTAGTCATGCAGCCAAAAAAAAAAACTCAAATAACTTGTTTAAACACCTGCTTTTAATGCATCTTACTTATATTTTATGTAAAATTAGTGTCGTAGAATATTCATATCGAAGTTTTAATTACAATATCTTATAATAGGCATGCTTAGGAGTAATTATATTAAATTATAAGAAATTACGTGTAATTATGCGGCCAAAAATTAAAAAAAATCAAACAACTTGTTAAAACAGCTTTTTTTACAGCCTCCTACTTATGTTTTGTGCAGAATAAGTGTTGGAGAATGTTTCTATTGAAGTGCTATTTAGATAATCTTTTGATAGGCATAATTAGGAGTGATTATATTAATTTTCACTAAATTATGTGTAGTTATGCAGACAAAAATGTTAAAAATACTCAGTAAGTTTTTAAATAGCTGTTTCTAATGCATCTTACTTATGTTTTGGGAATAAATAGTGTCGTAGAATATTCATATCGATTTGTTAATTGGACAATCTTATAATTGGCATAATTAGGAGTAATTATATTTATTCACATGAAATTATGGGTATTTATGGGGCCAAAAATTTTAAAAAAGTCAAACAACTTTTTGAAACAGTAGTTTTTAATGAATATTACTTATGTTTTGAGCCAAATTAGCGTCATAGAATATTCATGTCAAAGTTTTAATCAGATAATCATAAAATATGTATAATTAGGAGTAACTATATTAATTTGCACGAAATTATATATAGTTATGCGGCAAAAAAATTGAAAAACTCAATCAACTAGTTTAAACTGCTGTTTTTTTAATTCATCTTACTTATGGTTTGTGCAAACTTAGTGTCGTAGAATATTCATATCGAAGTATAAATTGAATTATCTTCTCATAGGCATAACTAGGAGTAATTATATTAATTTTTAAGAAATTATAAGTAGTTATGGGACAATAAATTTTGAAAATCTGAAATAACTTGTTTAAACGGCAGTTTCAAATGTATCTTATTTATGTTTTATGAAAAATTACTGTTATAGGATATTCATATTGGAGTGTTATTTGGATAATTATATAATAGGCAAAATTAGTAGTAATTATATTAATTTGCGTGAAATTATGTGTAGTTATGCAGCCAAAAATTTTAAAAAACTCAAACAACATGTTTAAACGGCTGTTTTCAATGCATCTTACATATTGTTTATGCAAAATTCCTGTCGTAGAATGTTCATATCGAAGTGTTAATTGGATAATCTTCTAATAGTCATAACTAGGAGTAATTATATTAATTTTCACGAAATTTTGTATCGTTATGAGGCAATAAATGTTAAAAATCTGAAAAAACTTATTTAAATAGCAGTTTATGAAAAATTAGTGTCCTCTCGATATTCATATCGAAGTGTTAATTTGACAATCTTATAATAGACATAATTTGGAGTAATTATATTAATTTGCACCAAATTATGTGTAGTTATGCGGCCAAAATTTTTCATAAAGCCAAGCAACTTGTTTAAACAGCAGTTTTTTAACGCATCTTACTTATGTTTTTTTGCAATATTAGCGTTATAGAATATTCATATCGAAGTTTTAATTAGACAATTTTATAATATGCGTAATTAGGAGTAATTTTATTAATTTTCACGAAATTATATGTATTTCTGCGGCCAAAAATTATGAAAAACTCAAACAGCTTGTTTATACACAGCAGTTTCTAATGCATCTTACTTATGTTTTGCGCAAAATTAGCGTCATTGAATATTCATATCGATGTTTTAATAGGAAAGTCTTATAATAGGCGTAACCAGGAGTAATTATTTTAATTTTCACGAAATTATGTGTAGTTGTGTGGCCAAATTTTTTCATAAAACCAAACAACTTGTTTAAACAGCAGTTTTTAACGCATCATACTTATATTTTGTGCAAAATTAGCTCTATAGAATATTCATATCGAAGTTTTAATTGGACAACTTTATAATAGACGTAATTACGAGTAGTTATATTAATTTTCACGAAATTATGTGTAGTTATGAGGGCAAAAATGTTGAAAACTCAAACAACTTTCTTAAATAGCAGTTTCTAATGCATCTTACTTATGTTTTGTGAAAAAATAGTATCGTAGAATATTCACATCAAAGTGTTAATTGAGAAAACTTATAAAAGACATAATTAGAAGTAATTATATTAATTTATACGAAATTATGTGCAGTTATGCGGCCAAAAAAATTGGAAAGATCAAACAACTTGTTTAAACAGCGGTTTTTGATGAAACTTACTTATGTTT
This sequence comes from Schoenoplectus tabernaemontani, assembly GCA_037127355.1. Classification (NCBI taxonomy): domain Eukaryota; kingdom Viridiplantae; phylum Streptophyta; class Magnoliopsida; order Poales; family Cyperaceae; genus Schoenoplectus; species Schoenoplectus tabernaemontani. Next base: position 8,986,925 of record CM073741.1, on the reverse strand, counting down.
TGTGTAAAATTAGTGTAGTGGAATATTCATGTCGAAGTTTTCATTGGAAAATCTTACAATAGACATATTTAGGAGTTGTTATATTAATTTATAAGAAATTATGTGTAGTCATGCAGCCAAAAAAAAAACTCAAATAACTTGTTTAAACACCTGCTTTTAATGCATCTTACTTATATTTTATGTAAAATTAGTGTCGTAGAATATTCATATCGAAGTTTTAATTACAATATCTTATAATAGGCATGCTTAGGAGTAATTATATTAAATTATAAGAAATTACGTGTAATTATGCGGCCAAAAATTAAAAAAATCAAACAACTTGTTAAAACAGCTTTTTTTACAGCCTCCTACTTATGTTTTGTGCAGAATAAGTGTTGGAGAATGTTTCTATTGAAGTGCTATTTAGATAATCTTTTGATAGGCATAATTAGGAGTGATTATATTAATTTTCACTAAATTATGTGTAGTTATGCAGACAAAAATGTTAAAAATACTCAGTAAGTTTTTAAATAGCTGTTTCTAATGCATCTTACTTATGTTTTGGGAATAAATAGTGTCGTAGAATATTCATATCGATTTGTTAATTGGACAATCTTATAATTGGCATAATTAGGAGTAATTATATTTATTCACATGAAATTATGGGTATTTATGGGGCCAAAAATTTTAAAAAAGTCAAACAACTTGTTTAAACAGTAGTTTTTAATGAATATTACTTATGTTTTGAGCCAAATTAGCGTCATAGAATATTCATGTCAAAGTTTTAATCAGATAATCATAAAATATGTATAATTAGGAGTAATTATATTAATTTGCACGAAATTATATATAGTTATGCGGCAAAAAAAATTGAAAAACTCAATCAACTAGTTTAAACTGCTGTTTTTTTAATTCATCTTACTTATGGTTTGTGCAAACTTAGTGTCGTAGAATATTCATATCGAAGTATAAATTGAATTATCTTCTCATAGGCATAACTAGGAGTAATTATATTAATTTTTAAGAAATTATAAGTAGTTATGAGACAATAAATTTTGAAAATCTGAAACAACTTGTTTAAACGGCAGTTTCAAATGTATCTTATTTATGTTTTATGAAAAATTACTGTTATAGGATATTCATATTGGAGTGTTATTTGGATAATTATATAATAGGCAAAATTAGTAGTAATTATATTAATTTGCGTGAAATTATGTGTAGTTATGCAGCCAAAAATTTTATAAAACTCAAACAACATGTTTAAACGGCTGTTTTCAATGCATCTTACATATTTTTTATGCAAAATTCCTGTCGTAGAATGTTCATATCGAAGTGTTAATTGGATAATATTCTAATAAGCATAACTAGGAGTAATTATATTAATTTTCACGAAATTTTGTATCGTTATGAGGCAATAAATGTCAAAAATCTTAAATAACTTATTTAAATAGCAGTTTATGAAAAATTAGTGTCCTCTGATATTCATATCGAAGTGTTAATTTGACAATCTTATAATAGACATAATTTGGAGTAATTATATTAATTTGCACCAAATTATGTGTAGTTATGCGGCCAAAATTTTTCATAAAGCCAAGCAACTTGTTTAAACAGCAGTTTTTTAACGCATCTTACTTATGTTTTTTTGCAATATTAGCGTTATAGAATATTCATATCGAAGTTTTAATTAGACAATTTTATAATATGCGTAATTAGGAGTAATTTTATTAATTTTCACGAAATTATATGTATTTATGCGGCCAAAAATTATGAAAAACTCAAACAGCTTGTTTATACACAGCAGTTTCTAATGCATCTTACTTATGTTTTGCGCAAAATTAGCGTCATTGAATATTCATATCGATGTTTTAATAGGAAAGTCTTATAATAGGCGTAACCAGGAGTAATTATTTTAATTTTCACGAAATTATGTGTAGTTGTGTGGCCAAATTTTTTCATAAAACCAAACAACTTGTTTAAACAGCAGTTTTTAACGCATCATACTTATATTTTGTGCAAAATTAGCTCTATAGAATATTCATATCGAAGTTTTAATTGGACAACTTTATAATAGACGTAATTACGAGTAGTTATATTAATTTTCACGAAATTATGTGTAGTTATGAGGGCAAAAATGTTGAAAACTCAAACAACTTTCTTAAATAGCAGTTTCTAATGCATCTTACTTATGTTTTGTGAAAAAATAGTATCGTAGAATATTCACATCAAAGTGTTAATTGAGAAAACTTATAAAAGACATAATTAGAAGTAATTATATTAATTTATACGAAATTATGTGCAGTTATGCGGCCAAAAAAATTGGAAAGATCAAACAACTTGTTTAAACAGCGGTTTTTGATGAAACTTACTTATGTTTTGTGTAAAATTAGTGTAGTGGAATATTCATGTCGAAGTTTTCATTGGAAAATCTTACAATAGACATATTTAGGAGTTGTTATATTAATTTATAAGAAATTATGTGTAGTCATGCAGCCAAAAAAAAAACTCAAATAACTTGTTTAAACACCTGCTTTTAATGCATCTTACTTATATTTTATGTAAAATTAGTGTCGTAGAATATTCATATCGAAGTTTTAATTACAATATCTTATAATAGGCATGCTTAGGAGTAATTATATTAAATTATAAGAAATTACGTGTAATTATGCGGCCAAAAATTAAAAAAAATCAAACAACTTGTTAAAACAGCTTTTTTTACAGCCTCCTACTTATGTTTTGTGCAGAATAAGTGTTGGAGAATGTTTCTATTGAAGTGCTATTTAGATAATCTTTTGATAGGCATAATTAGGAGTGATTATATTAATTTTCACTAAATTATGTGTAGTTATGACGACAAAAATGTTAAAAATACTCAAATAATTTTTTAAATAGCTGTTTCTAATGCATCTTACTTATGTTTTGGGAATAAATAGTGTCGTAGAATATTCATATCGATTTGTTAATTGGACAATCTTATAATTGGCATAATTAGGAGTAATTATATTTATTCACATGAAATTATGGGTATTTATGGGGCCAAAAATTTTAAAAAGTCAAACAACTTTTTAAACAGTAGTTTTTTAATGAATATTACTTATGTTTTGAGCCAAATTAGCGTCATAGAATATTCATGTCAAAGTTTTAATCAGATAATCATAAAATATGTATAATTAGGAGTAATTATATTAATTTGCACGAAATTATATATAGTTATGCGGCAAAAAAAATTGAAAAACTCAATCAACTAGTTTAAACTGCTGTTTTTTTAATTCATCTTACTTATGGTTTGTGCAAACTTAGTGTCGTAGAATATTCATATCGAAGTATAAATTGAATTATCTTCTCATAGGCATAACTAGGAGTAATTATATTAATTTTTAAGAAATTATAAGTAGTTATGAGACAATAAATTTTGAAAATCTGAAACAACTTGTTTAAACGGCAGTTTCAAATGTATCTTATTTATGTTTTATGAAAAATTACTGTTATAGGATATTCATATTGGAGTGTTATTTGGATAATTATATAATAGGCAAAATTAGTAGTAATTATATTAATTTGCGTGAAATTATGTGTAGTTATGCAGCCAAAAATTTTATAAAACTCAAACAACATGTTTAAACGGCTGTTTTCAATGCATCTTACATATTGTTTATGCAAAATTCCTGTCGTAGAATGTTCATATCGAAGTGTTAATTGGATAATCTTCTAATAGTCATAACTAGGAGTAATTATATTAATTTTCACGAAATTTTGTATCGTTATGAGGCAATAAATGTTAAAAATCTGAAAAAACTTATTTAAATAGCAGTTTATGAAAAATTAGTGTCCTCTGATATTCATATCGAAGTGTTAATTTGACAATCTTATAATAGACATAATTTGGAGTAATTATATTAATTTGCACCAAATTATGTGTAGTTATGCGGCCAAAATTTTTCATAAAGCCAAGCAACTTGTTTAAACAGCAGTTTTTTAACGCATCTTACTTATGTTTTTTTGCAATATTAGCGTTATAGAATATTCATATCGAAGTTTTAATTAGACAATTTTATAATATGCGTAATTAGGAGTAATTTTATTAATTTTCACGAAATTATATGTATTTATGCGGCCAAAAATTATGAAAAACTCAAACAGCTTGTTTATACACAGCAGTTTCTAATGCATCTTACTTATGTTTTGCGCAAAATTAGCGTCATTGAATATTCATATCGATGTTTTAATAGGAAAGTCTTATAATAGGCGTAACCAGGAGTAATTATTTTAATTTTCACGAAATTATGTGTAGTTGTGTGGCCAAATTTTTTCATAAAACCAAACAACTTGTTTAAACAGCAGTTTTTAACGCATCATACTTATATTTTGTGCAAAATTAGCTCTATAGAATATTCATATCGAAGTTTTAATTGGACAACTTTATAATAGACGTAATTACGAGTAGTTATATTAATTTTCACGAAATTATGTGTAGTTATGAGGGCAAAAATGTTGAAAACTCAAACAACTTTCTTAAATAGCAGTTTCTAATGCATCTTACTTATGTTTTGTGAAAAAATAGTATCGTAGAATATTCACATCAAAGTGTTAATTGAGAAAACTTATAAAAGACATAATTAGAAGTAATTATATTAATTTATACGAAATTATGTGCAGTTATGCGGCCAAAAAAATTGGAAAGATCAAACAACTTGTTTAAACAGCGGTTTTTGATGAAACTTACTTATGTTTTGTGTAAAATTAGTGTAGTGGAATATTCATGTCGAAGTTTTCATTGGAAAATCTTACAATAGACATATTTAGGAGTTGTTATATTAATTTATAAGAAATTATGTGTAGTCATGCAGCCAAAAAAAAAAACTCAAATAACTTGTTTAAACACCTGCTTTTAATGCATCTTACTTATATTTTATGTAAAATTAGTGTCGTAGAATATTCATATCGAAGTTTTAATTACAATATCTTATAATAGGCATGCTTAGGAGTAATTATATTAAATTATAAGAAATTACGTGTAATTATGCGGCCAAAAATTAAAAAAATCAAACAACTTGTTAAAACAGCTTTTTTTACAGCCTCCTACTTATGTTTTGTGCAGAATAAGTGTTGGAGAATGTTTCTATTGAAGTGCTATTTAGATAATCTTTTGATAGGCATAATTAGGAGTGATTATATTAATTTTCACTAAATTATGTGTAGTTATGCGGACAAAAATGTTAAAAATACTCAAGTAAGTTTTTAAATAGCTGTTTCTAATGCATCTTACTTATGTTTTGGGAATAAATAGTGTCGTAGAATATTCATATCGATTTGTTAATTGGACAATCTTATAATTGGCATAATTAGGAGTAATTATATTTATTCACATGAAATTATGGGTATTTATGGGGCCAAAAATTTTAAAAAAGTCAAACAACTTGTTTAAACAGTAGTTTTTAATGAATATTACTTATGTTTTGAGCCAAATTAGCGTCATAGAATATTCATGTCAAAGTTTTAATCAGATAATCATAAAATATGTATAATTAGGAGTAATTATATTAATTTGCACGAAATTATATATAGTTATGCGGCAAAAAAAATTGAAAAACTCAATCAACTAGTTTAAACTGCTGTTTTTTTAATTCATCTTACTTATGGTTTGTGCAAACTTAGTGTCGTAGAATATTCATATCGAAGTATAAATTGAATTATCTTCTCATAGGCATAACTAGGAGTAATTATATTAATTTTTAAGAAATTATAAGTAGTTATGAGACAATAAATTTTGAAAATCTAAAACAACTTGTTTAAACGGCAGTTTCAAATGTATCTTATTTATGTTTTATGAAAAATTACTGTTATAGGATATTCATATTGGAGTGTTATTTGGATAATTATATAATAGGCAAAATTAGTAGTAATTATATTAATTTGCGTGAAATTATGTGTAGTTATGCAGCCAAAAATTTTATAAAACTCAAACAACATGTTTAAACGGCTGTTTTCAATGCATCTTACATATTTTTATGCAAAATTCCTGTCGTAGAATGTTCATATCGAAGTGTTAATTGGATAATCCTTCTAATAGTCATAACTAGGAGTAATTATATTAATTTTCACGAAATTTTGTATCGTTATGAGGCAATAAATGTCAAAAATCTTAAATAACTTATTTAAATAGCAGTTTATGAAAAATTAGTGTCCTCTGATATTCATATCGAAGTGTTAATTTGACAATCTTATAATAGACATAATTTGGAGTAATTATATTAATTTGCACCAAATTATGTGTAGTTATGCGGCCAAAATTTTTCATAAAGCCAAGCAACTTGTTTAAACAGCGGTTTTTTAACGCATCTTACTTATGTTTTTTGCAATATTAGTGTTATAGAATATTCATATCGAAGTTTTAATTAGACAATTTTATAATATGCGTAATTAGGAGTAATTTTATTAATTTTCACGAAATTATATGTATTTATGCGGCCAAAAATTATGAAAAACTCAAACAGCTTGTTTATACACAGCAGTTTCTAATGCATCTTACTTATGTTTTGCGCAAAATTAGCGTCATTGAATATTCATATCGATGTTTTAATAGGACAGTCTTATAATAGGCGTAACCAGGAGTAATTATTTTAATTTTCACGAAATTATGTGTAGTTGTGTGGCCAAATTTTTTCATAAAACCAAACAACTTGTTTAAACAGCAGTTTTTAACGCATCATACTTATATTTTGTGCAAAATTAGCTCTATAGAATATTCATATCGAAGTTTTAATTGGACAACTTTATAATAGACGTAATTACGAGTAGTTATATTAATTTTCACGAAATTATGTGTAGTTATGAGGGCAAAAATGTTGAAAACTCAAACAACTTTCTTAAATAGCAGTTTCTAATGCATCTTACTTATGTTTTGTGAAAAAATAGTATCGTAGAATATTCACATCAAAGTGTTAATTGAGAAAACTTATAAAAGACATAATTAGAAGTAATTATATTAATTTATACGAAATTATGTGCAGTTATGCGGCCAAAAAAATTGGAAAGATCAAACAACTTGTTTAAACAGCGGTTTTTGATGAAACTTACTTATGTTTTGTGTAAAATTAGTGTAGTGGAATATTCATGTCGAAGTTTTCATTGGAAAATCTTACAATAGACATATTTAGGAGTTGTTATATTAATTTATAAGAAATTATGTGTAGTCATGCAGCCAAAAAAAAAACTCAAATAACTTGTTTAAACACCTGCTTTTAATGCATCTTACTTATATTTTATGTAAAATTAGTGTCGTAGAATATTCATATCGAAGTTTTAATTACAATATCTTATAATAGGCATGCTTAGGAGTAATTATATTAAATTATAAGAAATTACGTGTAATTATGCGGCCAAAAATTAAAAAAAAATCAAACAACTTGTTAAAACAGCTTTTTTTACAGCCTCCTACTTATGTTTTGTGCAGAATAAGTGTTGGAGAATGTTTCTATTGAAGTGCTATTTAGATAATCTTTTGATAGGCATAATTAGGAGTGATTATATTAATTTTCACTAAATTATGTGTAGTTATGCGGACAAAAATGTTAAAAATACTCAAGTAAGTTTTTAAATAGCTGTTTCTAATGCATCTTACTTATGTTTTGGGAATAAATAGTGTCGTAGAATATTCATATCGATTTGTTAATTGGACAATCTTATAATTGGCATAATTAGGAGTAATTATATTTATTCACATGAAATTATGGGTATTTATGGGGCCAAAAATTTTAAAAAGTCAAACAACTTGTTTAAACAGTAGTTTTTAATGAATATTACTTATGTTTTGAGCCAAATTAGCGTCATAGAATATTCATGTCAAAGTTTTAATCAGATAATCATAAAATATGTATAATTAGGAGTAATTATATTAATTTGCACGAAATTATATATAGTTATGCGGCAAAAAAAATTGAAAAACTCAATCAACTAGTTTAAACTGCTGTTTTTTTAATTCATCTTACTTATGGTTTGTGCAAACTTAGTGTCGTAGAATATTCATATCGAAGTATAAATTGAATTATCTTCTCATAGGCATAACTAGGAGTAATTATATTAATTTTTAAGAAATTATAAGTAGTTATGAGACAATAAATTTTGAAAATCTAAAACAACTTGTTTAAACGGCAGTTTCAAATGTATCTTATTTATGTTTTATGAAAAATTACTGTTATAGGATATTCATATTGGAGTGTTATTTGGATAATTATATAATAGACAAAATTAGTAGTAATTATATTAATTTGCGTGAAATTATGTGTAGTTATGCAGCCAAAAATTTTAAAAAACTCAAACAACATGTTTAAACTACTGTTTTCAATGCATCTTACATATTGTTTATGCAAAATTCTGTCGTAGAATGTTCATATCGAAGTGTTAATTGATAATCTTCTAATAGTCATAACTAGGAGTAATTATATTAATTTTCACGAAATTTTGTATCGTTATGAGGCAATAAATGTCAAAAATCTGAAAAAACTTATTTAAATAGCAGTTTATGAAAAATTAGTGTCCTCTGATATTCATATCGAAGTGTTAATTTGACAATCTTATAATAGACATAATTTGGAGTAATTATATTAATTTGCACCAAATTATGTGTAGTTATGCGGCCAAAATTTTTCATAAAGCCAAGCAACTTGTTTAAACAGCAGTTTTTTAACGCATCTTACTTATGTTTTTTGCAATATTAGTGTTATAGAATATTCATATCGAAGTTTTAATTAGACAATTTTATAATATTCGTAATTAGGAGTAATTTTATTAATTTTCACGAAATTATATGTATTTATGCGGCCAAAAATTATGAAAAACTCAAACAGCTTGTTTATACACAGCGAGTTTCTAATGCATCTTACTTATGTTTTGCGCAAAATTAGCGTTATTGAATATTCATATCGATGTTTTAATAGGAAAGTCTTATAATAGGCGTAACCAGGAGTAATTATTTTAATTTTCACGAAATTATGTGTAGTTGTGTGGCCAAAATTTTTCATAAAACCAAACAACTTGTTTAAACAACAGTTTTTAACGCATTATACTTATATTTTATGCAAAATTAGCTCTATAGAATATTCATATCGAAGTTTTAATTGGACAACTTTATAATAGATGTAATTACGAGTAGTTATATTAATTTTCATGAAATTATGTGTAGTTATGAGGGCAAAAATGTTGAAAACTCAAACAACTTTCTTAAATAGCAGTTTCTAATGCATCTTACTTATGTTTTGTGAAAAAATAGTATCGTAGAATATTCACATCAAAGTGTTAATTGAGAAAACTTATAAAAGACATAATTAGAAGTAATTATATTAATTTATACGAAATTATGTGCAGTTATGCGGCCAAAAAAATTGAAAAGATCATACAACTTGTTTAAACAGTGTGGTTTTTGATGAAACTTACTTATGTTTTGTGCAAAATTAGTGTAGTGGAATATTCATGTCGAAGTTTTCATTGAAAAATCTTACAATAGACATATTTAGGAGTTTTTATATTAATTAGGAGAGATTATATTATTTTTCACTAAATTATGTGTAGTTATGTGGACAAAAATGTTAAAAATACTCGAGTAAGTTTTTAAATAGCTGTTTTTAATGCATCTTACTTATGTTTTGGGAATAAATAGTGTCGTAGAATATTCATATCGATGTGTTAATTGAACAATCTTATAATTGACATAATTAGGAGTAATTATATTTATTCACATGAAATTATGTATATTTATGGGGCCAAAAAAAGTCAAACAACTTGTTTAAAATAACATTTTTTATGCATATTACTTATGTTTTGAACCAAATTAGCGTCATAGAATATTCATATCAAAATTTTAATCATATAATCTTATAATAGGCATAATTAGGAGTAATTATATTAATTTGCACGAAATTAGCGTCGGGTCTAGTTTTGGTAATTACCGTGGGTGACTGATACAGTTTTCTTGTTTTGCGCTTTCGTACTCTTTTTCGGCGGTATTGTGTGCGTCGGTTCCTGTTTTCATGTTTTGCGCTCTCGGACTTATTTTCTACGGTATTAAGGGCGTCGGGTCCCGTTTTCATGTTTTGCGCGCCCGGACTCATTTTCGACTATACTGAGGGCATCCGGTCCCGTTTTCATGTTTTGCGCTCCGAAACATGTTTTTGGCGATGCAGAGGGCGTAGCCTCCTGTTTTCATGTTTTGCGCTTCCGGACTAGTTTTCGGCGGTACCGTGGGCGTCGGCTCTTGTTTTCATGTTTTGCGCTCCCGGATACATTTTCGGCGGTGCGGAGGGCATTGGGTCTCATTTTCATGTTTTTCGCTCTCGGACTCGTTTTCGGCGGTTCCGAGGGCGTCGAGTCCCGTTATCATGTTTTGCGCTCCCGGACTCGTTTTCGGTGGTACCGAGGGCGTCGTCTCCCGTTTTCATGTTTTACGCTCTTGGACTCATTTTCGACGGTAACGAAGGCGTCAACTCCCGTTTTCATGTTTTGCGCTCTCGGGCTCCTTTTCGGCGGTAGCGAGGGCGTCAGGTCCCGTTTTCATGTTTTGCGCTCCCGGACTTGTTTCGGCGGTGCCGAGGGCGTCGTCTCCCATTTTCATGTTTTACGCTCCCGGACTCGTTTTCGGTGGTATCGAGGGCGTCGGGTCCCGTTTTCATGTTTTGCGCTCCCGGACTCGTTTTTCAGTGGTAAGGAGGGTGTTGGCTCCTTATTTGATATTTTGAGCTTCCGGAGTCGTTTCCCGCTATACCGAGGGCGTCGGGACCCATTTTCATGTTTTGCGCTACTGGACTCTTTTTCGGCGGTACCGAGGGCGTCGGCTCCCATTTTCATGTTTTGCGCTCCCGAACTCATTTTCGGCGATACCGAGGGCGTCGGGTCTCGTTTTTAAGTTTTGCGCTCTTGAACTCGTTTTCGACGGTTACAATGGCGTCGGGTCCCGTTTTCATGTTTTGCGCTCCCGAACCAATTTTCGATGGTGCTGAGGGCATCGGGTCCCGTTTTCAAGTTATGCTCTCGCGGACTCTTTTTCGGTGGTACTGAGGTTGTCGGCTCCCGTTTTCATGAAAATTGGACCCAGCGCCCTCGGCGCGAAGTTTCCAAAAGTGTTCCAATGGATATTTTGTGGTCATGTATTCTACAAAATCTCTCATCTAAATAGTGGTAAATGTTTTAGATGAATATTTATTTATTTAGTTATATTAAAAGACCAAAAACAATAAAAATAACTAAGTTATTTTTATAGAGCTCGTCAAATATGATTTTCTTTACATTCATATTATTTTGAGAATATTTTTTCTTACTAATTTTCTAAAATATTTATTTTTAAATATATTAATAGAAAATGATTTTTTTTCGATTAATATCCGAATGATTTCTAAATCACGAATTTTTAATCTCACCGTAAATTTTCCGAATCAACAGGTTGTCGTCACCGAACGTTCCTGAATCAACAAGTTGTCACTATACTTGCTCCTGAATTGACATACTAATTCAACTATAACAAATCAAATTCATTAGTTCCTAAACGAAAATTTAAAAATGCTATTTTTTAACCCCAGCTAATTAACCCTGCTGGTCTACACTTCAGAACTTTCTGGCCTGTCATTTTATTTTTCTTATCTCCTCCACATATGGCCTGTGACGAAAAAAATGGCCTAATTTGATCCTGTCCAGTGTCCAATTTAGTACCAACAGTGACATTATTTTCTTCCAAATTTGTCCGTCTAAAATACACTGTCAAATTGCCTCCCCTGATGTCTGATATTTTTGTACGAGTATCTCGTGCTATAAGTGGATCGACACAAATTGGCAGCACAATTAAATTTGAACACTTTCAGATTATGTTGCAAAATTTTCGGGAAAGAATACATCTGTGAAACGTCCTGGATTAATTTTTTCCTGATTTTATTTTGCGCGCAAATTTTACTGATTATTTGATAAAACATAAAACTTTTTTTGTTTTGAATTAATCAAAGTTATGATGAAATCTCGACTTCAACTGGAGATGCATACGGTGAGCTGGTCATAAGATTCCACTCGTCCCTTGTCGGCGGTTTAAAGACGTCTCTTGCTCGCTCGTAATTAGATTCGTATATCCGACTCGATAGTTTTTGTTAGTCCATCCATTCAAATTAATGCAAATAAGATGTCATTGAAAAAATAATTTGTTGATATACCAATTTTGTACCAATTCTCATACAAATCTTCTAGACATGCAGTACTGGAAAGAGAATATTTTTCAATGATTAGTGTGTAGGGACTATTTTGAAGAAAAAAATTGAATGGATTATTCTGCAGGAATTTGGGTTTTTTCTTTCACGTGCAAACATGGCATAAACAAAAATTGGGTTCATTTGCTCATGGCTCATGCTGATTTTACACGCGCCACATACAGTAACATTATGTGCAGTTGTGTAATTTGTTTTGTACATAACCCCCTAACTATTATTATAATTATTATAATTCAGTGTTGTTAGCCTTTTTTAATTTTTACAAAAAAATGGGTTCATTTGCTCGTTCGGCCTGAAATTAATGTGCTGACTCCTGAGAATATCATGTGTTACATATCTCAATTTCAGGATATATCTTATCACAAATAAAATTTGGGCCAATTTTTGAACGCAGCTATTAGGCCTAAACATTTAGCTTAGCAGGCTTACATACACTGGGTTTCAAGATATTTCTCGGGGCATTGTTTGTCTGAAAAAACTGATAAATATTGGGTTCATAAAAAATATTAGTGAATGTAAAAAAAAATCAGCCTCAAGGATGACCCTTTTATGATGTTTATACGATTCATAAATTCATAAATATATCAGTTTTGGTTCAATAATAATGCAGCATATTATTAACTTAATTATATTAATTTAAATAATATTTTTTTATCAAAAATATACATCAAACTTTGATTATACAAAAGATAGATATGAGTTGGAATGATTTAACTTTTTTACTTGGTTAGTTGGTTGCCACAGTGGTTGTGATGTGGGTGCAGCCCAACATTTTATTCTGAAAATATGGAATATTAAGTTCTAACTAAAAGTTAATATATCCTACATTGGATGTCCACTTAGAAGAATAATACTACTTGATAAATTTTGTCATGAAATGTACTTTGTATATCGTGCAAACGTCTATGTATCGGTCACAAGTAGAGATGACTTAAAATTATTATTGTTTTTTATATTTTACTGATCAATACAACTCATCTAATGTATTCGAAAAATAAAAATCCACCAGCTTACCATATTCTATTTTTTTTTTTAAAAAGTTATATTTTTAAAATAGGGCAATTTTTTCTAAAGAATAGCATATATTAAATTACTCGAACTGATGACTTAAATATAAACAAGTACAATTTACGTTAATTAAAAATGAAATGTTGGCAATTGACATCTAAGAGGTCTCTGATCTCAATTCGTCAATGGTTTTCTTATCTTGGAACTAAAGGGACCTAAACAAACTGGTTGGCGGGTTGCCCAATTTGCACAAGGATTTCGAGAAATGGGGTTTGGGAAACAGCGGTGCAATCAAATTAGATTATAACTCTTAAATCGGCAATGTTGTGATTTGACAAGAACAACGCCACATGAATAGTGCACTGGATCGAATAAGAATTGTTGGGTATAAATCAAGCGGCTCTCATTCACTTCACTGATGTCATCAGTTTGCTTGACCTCCTGATATGAGAGAGATTTGATTTGAACCTGGCGTTGTCCATGCTTGTGTGTTTTCTTATAGATTCTCGGTCTGCGTAGTTTGGGGCTTGGGGCGGTGCTGCCTACTGCATTTTTCTCTGCCTTGGAACAGATACGAGTATTCAGTATGGGTACGTTTGGCAAATTAAGGAATAGTTTTGGAAGAGTGGTAATTTTAGAATAGTATATTTTTTGGAAGAGTGCTAGAAGAGTGGTATTCTTGACTATTCGGAAGAGCGAAAATATCATTTGACAGTTGTTACTCAGAATAGTTAAAATATGAATAATTATGATACTAATAATGATGATGATAATAATAATAATAATAGTAAAATAATAATCATAATAAAATAATAAAAAATAATCATAACAAATAATAATATTATAATAGTAATATAATAAAAATATAAACATAATCATAATATAGTAATATAATAATAAAAAATTATAATTACAATCATAATTATAATAATATAATAATAATAAATAATCATAATTTTAATAATATAATCATAATCATAATCATGATAATAATAATTATAGTCATAATCATAATAATATAACCATAATCATAATCATAATAATATAACAATAAAAATATAATCATAATTATAAAAATAATTATAAATAATTATAATTATAATAATATAATAATAAATTAATCATAATATAATCAACATATAATAATATAATACAACATAATAAGATAATAATAAAGTAATAAAAGTAATTATAATAAATAATAATATTATAATAGTAATATAATAAAAATATAAACATAATCATAATATAGTAATATAATAATAAAAATTTATAATTACAATCATAATTATAATAATATAATAATAATAAGTAATCATAATTTTAATAATATAATCATAATATAATAATCATAATCATAATCATGATAATAATAATTATAGTCATAATCATAATACCATAATCATAATCATAATAATATAATCATAATCATAAAAATAATTATAAATAATTATAATTATAATAATATAATAATAAATTAATCATCACTATAATCAACATATAATAATATAATACAACATAATAAAATAATAATAAGTATTAATAATCATAATCATAATCATCATAATATAATAATATAATAATAAATAATCTTGATCATAATAATATAATAATAAAATAATTATATTTATATTCATAACATAATAATATAATATTAAAATTATATTTATAATAATAATAAATAATATAATAATACTAATGGTAACAATAATATAATAACAATAATGATAATAATAATTTAATAATAATAATATAATAATAATAATAAATAATAATCATAATATTAATATAATAATAAATTATAATCATAAATATAATATAATAATATAATAATACTAAATCTTAATCATAATCATAATAATATAATATAATATAATATAATCAATCAATAATCGCTATTCCGACGAGAGCTAATTCGGTATTCCACCTATAAGTTGGTATACCGAATTAGCACTATTCTGCACTCTTCTACTTAGTCTAAAATTCGTTTGACAAATTAATTCATCGGAATAGCTATTCTATTTCAACTTTTTGTTATTCCATTGAGTGCCAAACACTCCCTATATGACCAAAAATATGGTTTATGTTGTCTTTTTTTTTTCATTTTTTTTATACTTCAGTTACGAACAATTGCTCTTGGTCCATAATTTCAAATAGCGTATTGTGTAAAGACATATGTAAATGAAGGTCTTTAATTATTAAATGCAGCTATATGTTTTGCTTCCTACTAATCTCCTTTCTCTTCTCACCTTTTTCCTCTCTCTTTCGCTCTCATTTACACAACATTTGCAGTTTTTAGTAATAATAAGTTTTATTAAATTAATATTATTAAAAATAAGAGTGAGAAACGTAAAATTTCAAATATACGAATGGCAGTGCGCCACTGCCGGTGGCGCGCGCGCTCACTTTATCGCGTTTTGAATTTACGAAAACGCGCGCATCGCCGGTGGCGCGTTTCCTTTTTCTTTTTTTTTACGAAACACGCCACTGCCAGTGGCGCGTTTCCGTTTTTTTTTTAAACGCGCCACTGCCAGTGACGCGTTTACTTCTTATATATACAAAACGCGCGCAGACGCAAATGAGATGGAGGCGCTGCGCGGCGTTTCATTATTTTTATGAAACGCGCCACTGACAGTGGCGCGCTGCCATTCGTATATTTGAAATTTTACGGTTTTCACTCTTATTTTTAACAATATTAATTTAATAATAATTAATAATAATAAAAACTGCAACATTGGTCAGTGGGGAACTGGGGATCCCAATCTGCCGCCATAGATGGTTTATATGGGTAAAGGGGACGGGCTGAACGGGTAAAGGTGATTGGTTAGACGGGTTTTGGATGGATTTTGCACGGGTTAAAGGTGACGGTTAGACGGGTTTTGAATGGATTTTGCACGGGTTTGCCACGGGTAAAGGTTACGGTGGGACGGGTTTTGAATGGATTTTGCACGGGTTAGGTACGGGTAAAGGCGACGGTGGGACGGGTTTTGAATGGATTTTGCACGGGTTACGCGCGGGTTGGACGGGTATAGGTGACTGATTAATCCGGGTTTTCTGCAGGTTCTTGTCGGGTGTTACACGACTTTAGAGCGGGCTGTACATGGGTTTAGGGCGGGTTAGTCACGGGTTGAACGGGTTTGACGGGTCGGATTTTTTTCATAGCACTAGCAGCTGATGTAACTGGTGTCGGGTTACTCGGGTAATGAACGATGCGTGAGAGGGCCTTGGAGGTGCGCCTGGGCCCGATGAGAGAGGTTGCGAGAGGTCGAATCGCTCAGAGATGGGATGACAGCGTCGATTATTTGCTTTTAGAGCAGCAAAGCACAAAGAGAAGAGAGTGCATGCCGTTGGACGGCAGCGCCGTAGTCCGTAGAGGTGGGGCGAGGATCCGAAGGTTGAGCGTAGAGGCGACGACTGAGGTCTGAGAGGAGGCAGGAGTTGGGGGGCCCAAACCACTGCCCCTTCTGGATTTGAAACTGAAATCGTCCCAGCTAAATCCAGCCGAATTCCTGCTGGGGCTAACGAGGCGCACTGGTCCATGAGTGGTTTGAGCTCATTTTGCCAGCTCCATCTCCAAGTCTCCAAGGTTACAACGTGAGTCTCAACATTTTCCATTTAAATACTTGCTCAAAATTAAATTCCTGCCTTAATAACTCTTATGTAATCAGTTGGGTCCTATTGCTTTCAATTTGAGAAGAGAAGACAGTCTTACAAATCATGGATTAGATATCGGGAGGTGGAGAAGCTAGCCTCATTATCTGGAATCCACTTGCGCATAAGTGCAAGTGCAAAATCAAAGTTCATTCTGACCCAATTCCTCACATACTTTGTCCAGTATCCAACATGTAATTTCATGTGACTGGACAATTCTTAGAGCTTAATGATACGGTACTAATTTCATATTGTAAATTGCTTTATAAGCAAATCAGATGAAGAAAACATCCACTTTTGGTTCAAAATTGTGGATTCAGCTCTATATTGATAAAGAAACACATGCACTCTGTAGTTGCAAAATCCAAGTCAGCTCGTCGGTTCCTTCTGTGCATGGTTATCAAGTTGGTACATACCATTATTAAAATTGTTGGAATAAGTATTTTTTTTACACCTTGCAGAATTAATCAATATTACAATAAGAAGCCTCATTGTAGTGTTAATTTTAATTTCAGCTCATTGGAGAACACTTGGCCATTGAGGAAGTAGAAGTTACTAGACTGAAAAATAGATTAATAGAGTTGCAAGAAACATAACGTATGCTATATTTCTTGGATATTCTTTTCCTTAGTGTCTTGCCCAATAAAAGGAGGTGAAGACGTGGTTTTACTGTTATGGAGGTGTGATCAGATGTCAGTCACTTCATCTAAACAGATTCCTTTGCTCAATGGTACTCTATTTCTTATTTCTCAAATGCTTTCCCATGTCATTCTTAGTTATACTTTATTGTGAAGCAAAGTTTTAAATGACCGATGCCTTCTTCTGTGGTTCATGCTAAATGGAGGAGTTATTGACCTTGGTTCTGCACTTGTGCTCAAGATTGCTGTTTTATTTTCTGAGATACTTTTTTTTTCCATGTAAAATCTATTTCATGCGGTCTCAATTAAATTTTCATGATTGTATTTAGGTTTACTAGCTTTAGTTGCCAAATTAAAAGCGTCTTTGTTAGAATAAATTTTTTATCTCTATTTTGTTCTCTAATTGTTATGTTTGTTTCAATTTCTTTTAGGATGTATTTGTGTTTCAGCCACTTTTAATCTTTTTGTGGGTCTTATATGTTTGTTTTCTCTCATCTATTAGGTAATTCATTGTAGTTATGCAAATGGAAGGCATTCTTGTGTTGAGCAGAAGTCTCTTCAGTATCACAAGATTGAAAGTTCGAATCTAAATTTGAATGGATAATAGAAAATTAGAAACTTCAAATATTATATTTCTGGAGCAATCTTTTTTGTTGACTATTTCTCATAAGCTTTTTTGAATAGCCGTAATGGCTTTATTGAGAATGAAGTGCATGATTGTTTTACCACAAAATAAGGTTTCCACATCCTTGATATTGGTACTTATCAGCATTTTTCCTTGCTGCTTTGCTGGAGTAAATCTGGTACAATCTTCATAAATAACTAAGGCTTAGCATCATACTTTCTGGTTCCCGCACTATTTGTCGGAATATCATTTTTACTAGTACTGTATCAACTGGTTTAATCAAGGTATGTTTCATTTAATCACACAACAAAGCTGATAGAATGAAAACTTATTCTACCTGGCATGGAAGCCTAGAGATTGCTCAGCATATGTAGCTTCGGCCGATTTCTCTACAATCAAGGTATGTCTCATCTAATCAATTTATTTCTTTTAATCTTTAAGTTGTTAGTGTCCTTTTTTCTGCATATATTTTTAATTGCATAATAATCTCTTCAGTTTCTACAAGCACTGAAAGCTGAAGATTTGAGCCTAAACAAGGTCTTTTCTGTATATGCCTACTGTCTAGACTTTTCTTTGTACATTCTTTATATGTTGAGCTCCATGTACTTGAATATTGTGTGGATATATTACTGCTTGTATATAAGAAACTTATTCTGTGTTGTCTCAATGCGCATGCATTTCAATCTCCGTCTAACATTCCTTATTATATTGGGAAAATTGGTTATTTGCCAATACAAAGTTTTAAAATTAGATTTTTGCCACCACAAAGTTTCAATTGAGAAAATTACCATTACAAAATAGTTTTATTCTTAAATTTCCATTATATCTATTTAGTCATAATTAAATAATTCAAAAAAAAATTAATACCAATTTTACCCTTATTCATATTCGATCGATTCAATATATCGATTCAGACGATTCAGACCCATCTCCACTTCCCCTCTTCGACGAAAATTGAAACCCTCAATTTTGCTCTTCCATTTGTTTTCCTCTTCGACAGTTGAAACCCTTGATTCTACGCAACACCCGATTTCACTCACAATCTCTCGCTAAGTCATGGGATTTCGCTCAACTGTTGAAACCCTTGATTCTGCTCAGTTCCTCCTATTTAATTACATATACCAAGACAACAAATTTACCTATTTTTCTTTGAGCTCTCACCTTACCGCCTAGGCTCCAAGTCAGATGGATAAGATCTCAAGTATGGGACAAATGATCCAGCCTCTGCTCAATATTAAGCAATACTATCACACAATCCTCTAGAATAGTAAGGCTATACTCTTCTAGATTGAACTTGGCCTCACTTAAGCCATCCATGCTATGCATCACTATAGTTTGCTTCTCCATGCTGGTTTCCATCAGGCCATCCGCACCATAGCAAACCAGTGCACTTTCATAGCAGATGAAGCTGGGATAATACTCATTTCCTTTCTTATCGTGGTTCTTTTTCATGTCTATAACATAAGCTCTTGCATCATCTCCTATTGCGAAGGCTCTCCTCATGACGGTCAAGTCCCTCTTTTTTATTAAAAGCACTAAGGACGTTATTGTTGAGCTAGACGAGGGAATGGAGACATCAGGCTGATACAATAAGTTTACAAAAACATCAATCTTATCCAATGTATCCCTTGAAACTGCACTTGAACTTGGACAATAAGTCCTCTGTGCTCAGTGCTGTGCTTGGACTTGGTAGATTCGAAGACGAATCGAGTTGTCTGAGAGGAGCGCCAGAGAAGGAGGGTCGAACCTAGGGTTTGGCGGAGGGAATAGAGGAGGTATGAGCACCAGCGAAGGAGGGGGTCTGAACGCCGGACAAGGAGTTCGATAGGATTCCGTCTAAGAAGATTTTGCTCTTCGTCGAAGAAGGAAAAGCGAAGGAAATAGCCTGAGGTCTGAAAAGATCCATCATGTGAATCGATTGAGTCATATTAAACGAGTCTGAATTAGGGTAAAATTGGTATTAAGAAAAAATGAATTATTTAATTATGGTTAAATAGGAATAATGGCAAATTTAAAAATAAATCTGTTTTGTAATGGTAATTTTTCAATTGAAACTTTTGTAGTGGCAAAAATCTAATTTTGAAACTTTATAGTGGAAAATAACCAATTTTCCCTATTATATTTGGCTGCCGTATAATTTAATGATGCTCATACAAAACAAAAAAAAAATTGCTCGAGTTATAAAGAAGAACAATTAAGATTCAACGTGTTTGGCGTGGGACTGGGTATGCGTTTAGCCGTCCATTAAGGCGACTCATGTGTGAATATTACAAAACCCATGTTTCTTTAAGGTGACACATATATCTGGATGGGAAACGCAAATTATTGAGCAGACTCTAGATTTGACCTATGGGTTATAGTCTATATATAGCTTAGTCATACGAGCAATTAAATTATACTAATTAACAATTGAGTTGCATTTAGCAATTTATGCTAGTTAAAAGCGTGTAATTCTTGTAGTTATATGTAGACTTATTGGTCTCAAGTAGCTCACAGTTGAAGGATCCATATTTGCTATCATAAAAGATAATTATGCACATTGCTGTCATAAATTTATGCCGTCGGATTGACTTTAAATGAATCAGATTTAGTACTAGGGGGGGGGGGGGTTCAAAAGTTCTTTGGGTCCCAATTGCCATATAGTTTTTTTATTGTTTCAAATTATCATAGCCAATACTAATATGATTAGTTGATTACCTAGTGCCTTGGAAAAATCCTTTCTTAAGTTTTTGGGTCCATAATTCATTTCAAGCCCTATTGACGTGGTTAAAGATTTGTCTATTTTTTTTATTTTAAAAATAACTAATTTAAAGTCGATTACCGAGCCATTAGTCCAAAGTTAGTGTACTCATGACATCATGCATAAAACGGTGGGGCCGCATAATTTTCTTTTTTTTGTTGTCAAAAAATCTTCCCAGTCAAGTTTGGAACAACTTTTGTGCGTAATGAATTGACTGAAGGTGGGGCTGCTAAATGATTTTTTTTTGACAATTTGTAGAACCGTGTCAAGATTAAGATGCTTCTTTCCGTACTTTAGGAAATTATTTTCAATTGTGCAGCTTTCAATTGATCAAATTATCAAACACATTGCGCGAGTTAGTTGAGTTACGAAAAGTTGAAAACGACCTATGTTAAACATCTTCAAGAAAATGCTTCATTAGCTCAAGTAAATGTTTATCTTTATCTTATGATGCTGACATGTCGCGATTGTTCTAATTTTGGCAGTTTTCTATTACCCCTGCAAAATCTAATAATATTGCATAATGCGTTGCACTTTCAATTAAGAATAACTTTAATAGGGAGATTCTACTATGGATCAAAATAATTTTAGACAGTTTAATTTTGAGTATCGAATGTTAATATAAAGTCCATTACTTAAACTGTTTGTCTGTTTTGCTCCCTCAAATGAATCATTAGGCAATAACAATAATAACCAATTGATTTACACTTGTAAATCCTCTTTTCAAACGGAGGATCAAAAAGCGGTTTGAAACGAACATTTTTTTTCCATAAAAAAGAAATAAAAATATATATGCAATATTTTTGTAATTCTTAAAATAAAAGGCTGCTGTAATCAAAAGGAACATTAAAAAAAATCATAAACATGTAAATGTTCCTCAAAATTTCACAACCACCATTTACACCTCAATTTTATTCTTTTTACCTTGGATCTATAAGTGTTATAGTGACATCATTTACTGATTCATTACATCCTGAATCTGTTTTTGTGCTCATGGACAAATCTGATACTGTATTAGCTCTTGTGTAAGTTGGCGGTTCAGTTGGTAAAGGCAACTGCATCTGATCACTATTTAGCATTAGCAGTACTGTTGACATGGTTGGTCTCTCGTCAGGGTTTCCTTGCACACAGAGCATTCCTATATGGAAGCACCGGAACACCTCATTGGCCGGGTATGAGTTGCAAAGTGTGCGGTCTATGAACTCGGATGCTTGATCTCTGGTCCATAATTTCCAAGCCTAGTACACATTTAAATGGGTCTAAGTCACAAACTGATAAAAGAACTGACAGCTACATCATATATATGTGCAAAATTCATAATTTCCCCCCCCCCCCCCCCCCCCCAACTAGAATTTGTTTTCATCTATCAACCATTCAATACATTTGTGGGGATGGATGCACATGCTAATTCTTGCAAACCAACAAAAAAGAAGAAAAGATTAATGACAATTTAATGTTTCAAATGCCTTACCTCTTGGAGAAGGGTATGTCCATGCTGCTGTAAATAGTAAGTTCCGTTTCGTAGCCCACTAAGTATCTCCAAAAGAAGAACACCAAAACTATACACATCTGATTTTATAGAGAAAGTGCCTTCCAATGCATACTCTGGTGCCATATATCCACTGTAGATAAGTAACAAAGAATGAAAATTTTCATTCTTTTGGGCCTTTAATTATGTCACATTCTAGCATTTCCGGCCATTTATGATTAATTTTATGTTTGGGGAAAAAATAGATATTATTTTTTTATAACTTACAGGGTGCCAACCACTTTGCCAGTATTAACCTCACTGGCATCTTCACCATCAAAGATTTTCGCCATGCCAAAATCAGAGATTTTGGGATTCATTTTATTATCCAAAAGCACATTGCTAGCTTTTAAATCTCTATGTATAACCTTCAATTGAGAATCCTCATGTAGGTACAGTAACCCTCTTGCAATTCCCAATATTATGTTAAGCCTCCTCTTCCAATCCAGCGCAGAATTCCTATTTGGATCTGTGCATCACAAAGAAAAAAAATAGAAAGAAATAGAAGGCAGTTAAAGAACTTTTGGGTATGTGTATTTTTCAAATGATAGAGATATTTGCATTCAAGGCCATTTGGAATTTAATTTTATTTAATGGGCTTGCTACCAGAATTAGCAAAAAATAAGAAGGGCATCCGATCATTGTAACAATGATTTTCATAATACTTTAATATCAGGTCTAAGCAATTTGGTAATTATGTGCTGTTTGTTTTGGCACTGTAATTGATGAGAAGATCTCGGAAATGGCCATGTGCTTCTTGTTTATTGTACATGATTTTGAGAATTGTTCTGCTACAGTTTTAAATTTCCACAAAATGTGCTTTTTTGTGCCCTCAGTACAGCTAGATCTTTCTTGGCGTACACTTCTGCACCTATCTCAATTTTATAAAAACAAGTGGAAGCCACTCCAAGGCATTGCTAACACTTAAGGTTTTTTTCTGAAAAAGCACCGAAAGTTCAAGGTACTAATGTGAATATATGCAACTTTTTTGAAAAAGTACTGAAGGTTCAAGTCAGTAAAAGCACAAGTTCTGAACTACTTTAATTTTTTTTCTGATTAATATACCAAAAGAGGTAGGTATTCTAGTAACTAACCAAAGAGAAAGGCATCAAGGCTTCTATTAGGGAGGTACTCATAGATGAGCAACTTCTCTTCCATGTCTACACAGCAACCCAATAACCTCACTAGATTTCTATGCTGAAGTTTTGCAATCAACTCCACCTCATTTCGAAATTCCACCGCGCCTTGTCGTGACTTAGCCGAGAGCCTTTTTACGGCTATTTCGTGTCCGCCACTCATAACACCCTGATTAATGAATAAAATTTCATGGAAAACCATATGTAAACGGTAGTAGTACTTTTAGTGTTTCTTTTTATGGTATGGTAAATTATTCAGGACATGAAGTTCTCTTGACACATTCTGTTTATGAATACTAAAAGTTGAAAAATACTATTTTGCCCCTGTGTTTCGAGTTTGTGAACTATCTTTGCGCATGACATTAGGAAAATTTTCCTCAATAATAGAGACTGAATTAAGGAAAGTTACTTTATAAACTGGCCCAAATCCACCTTCACCAAGTTTGTTGGATTTAGAGAAATTGTTTGTTGCTTCAACAATGGCTGAGAAATCCATCAACGGGAGATCTGATTTTGTTAAAGTTACTAAATTCTCGATCTGAGCCCTTCTTATTGCTATGAAGTGAACAAAAAGAATAAACAAATACAGTAAGAATGCAAGAACAAACAACCCAAAAACAAATTTATGAAAAGCAATTTGGTTAAATGCCACTCCTTTTCTTTCCCAAATCCCAATCAAATTATTTTGTTTATGAAATGTATAATAACCAAAATAAGAAGCATTGGTGCGCTACACTAACATTACTCCAATAAATATCATCTCATATTTCTAATTTCACAGTGATCTTACCATTTCTTTTTCTCCACCTCCAGCAGTATATGAAGTAGAAGGCTGTGCAACAAATCACCACTACTAAAATCGAAACCATTATAGGCATCGCAGCCGAAGAGCTTGATTTGCTCTGGTCCCCTATTTTTTTTACAAATATAAATAAGCAAAACACAAAAATCTCATAAATCTCATAATATTATGGTATTTACCTTGATCAGTAGTATTCTGGGGTGTCGGCGAATCCATAAGATACCGGCGGTACTGAAATTCCATAACTGAGAATAGTAACAGTTTCTTTTATGAGACTTTGATTAGATTGTTCTCCTCATCCAAGCGAGTACAGCTCTATTTCAAGGCCAATTTAGGCGACAAATAAAGATGGAATAAGGATTGGGTTTGAAAGAAACAAGAATCACTGTTTGGGAAAAAAAAGTCTCAATTGGGAAGAAGGATTGAAGAAAAACCAATGCTTTTACACACATTTAATTATCGCATTTTCTCTGTTAGGTCGTTATAGTAGGCAGATTCGGGCCGGGTTCAATTTACGTACATTAGAATATTAGATCCGCAGGAGACAAAAAGCATATCCGATAAGCTACCATGTAATTAATTATTGATTCATAAAAAAATATTTCAGATAGCAAATACCATCGGATGATCTAATGAAAACATATAAAATTGTGCTTCCATTATTCTATGTCATGAACTGATGTAATGTACTGGTTCAAGGAGTGCAAAAAGAGGGGGGGGGGGGGGGGTGTAAGTATTATTGCTTCACTATCCAGTGTATATAAAACACATTGCGATTATACGCACATTATTTCAAGGTTTATCCATATACTTTTTTTTTCGCTTTTTATGTTTTAGAAAAATATTGTAAATTAATTAGGCCCTGTTCGTCATCCTTTTCTTCACATGAAGTCATGAACAATTAGAGTATATGTCGATTGTCAAAATTAAAATTTTATATCACGTCATGAAATTAACAATTTTTTTTAAGAATGTCATCCCTAAATAGACTGAAATTATCAAAATAATACCGTCGTAATTAAATTTCTACTCCTCCGCCGACGTGACTTATCAAACGGACTGTTAAATTTAAATAATTGTCTAATTTTATCTAGTCTTTGCATCTATGAAATTAAAATGATTTATCAAATAAAATTTAATAATCAATTTGATAGTAAAATGTAAATGCTATTAGTGGGAAAAAAATAAATCAGTCAAAGGAATTTATTTTTTTCCCACGAAACAATATCGTCCCCGTGAGAAAGAGAGGATACTAAACACCCCTAATGTTAAAAAGTTGGTACTTGATACTTTTGATTGTTTCTTTGTTGGGGAAAAGTACATATTAGTAAGAGTGTAGATTCAAGATTCAACAGTATTTTTTTCCCATAAAAAAATAATAAAAAATATAATAGGTTCAAAATATAGCCCAAAAAAATGGGATAAATTTTTAAAATTGAATGGTTTGATTCGTATATTTATTTGCAAATTATTTAGATTTAATATAATATATAATTTTCTGACTAGTAGAGGAAAAAAAAATGGTGCATATCATTTTAACCATCGAAATAATTGGATAATACAAGTTGGATCAAAATGATCGACTCTTTGAGATCATGAGGTCAGGTAAGAAATTCAATCATAGCACATACTTATCTATTACTGTCATCTAGAACTTTTTAAGAGCCACAGCCGACTCTTTTTGACAAAACAAACAGTCAAAAGAAATGAATGGTGTCCACTAATATATATTATTATTTTTTCTTTCTATCAAATTAAAGAAAGAACTTTGCTTTGATATAAGATGTGTGTCATTAGTATATTCGTGGCACTTGACAGTTGACACTGACCTGCGCAACAAATGCTCTATAAACACATCTTGCGTGGCTTTTACTTGACGACCCGTTAACTTTTAAAGATTAGTTTCACACACAATGACTACTAAATTAAAGATTCAGAATTGCTGGAGGAAAATGTGAATAGATCTGCGTTGTAATGATTTCCGGTTTAGATGAATCCTAAAAAGTATTCAATGTCTCAGAGTAAGGGGTGTGTGATTGGATTGTTGCGCGATTTAAACGTGGATTCATTAAAAATGTTTAAGATTTATGGATTTAAATTTATTTAAAATTTAAGAGCTTTGAATTTATATTCATTTATATAGCGGATTGTAATTAGAATTATTATCAAATTTTGTATTTAAATAATAATAATAGTTTTAATAATTAATATGAATGAAATGTGTACAATATGTATTATAAAATATAATATAATCCTCAAATACTAATTCAAATAAATTGTATGACATATTTTTTTTAAATAATGTGATATAATTATATTATTAAGACTAATTTTCTAATTATAATTATAATTATTATTTTTCTATAAAAAATAATATCATATATATCTTGGTATTAAAACTTAAAAGATAATTATTTATCAAATTTGTAACGGATTTAAATTGGATCATGCAAGATCCGAATTTAGAAAGTAAAGCGGTTCTTTTTTCAAAATTTATATGCAGATTTAATAAATTATTATATATTTTTTAAGATCCATGAGGATTTGAATCAGATTTTTAGATTTTAGATATTTATTGACGCCCCTACTCAGAGTAAATTATATGAAGTATTCAGCAGATTTTGAAGGATGCAAATTATATGATCTAAACAATTCTCTAAGCAATATCTTATTAATTAGCATACTCAATTATTTCAGTTGAAATATCTTATCGTGCCGCCGTGTCAACCTAACTTAGCATGATTGGCGAAGCCATACATTTTAAAGGGTTCATTAACACAAGTACAAAATAATAATTAATATTTTAAGAATGGTTGATGGTTTTTATCAAAAATGATAATTTTGGACTATTTTGCTTAAGTACAGAAATTATAAAGAACACTAAAAATATTAACGGAGTTCGACCTAAAATGCCTACGTCTCCGGGTCTCACCCCACTAACAAATAAGAAGCTTTAGCTTCTTCACAATCCAAATACAAAAAGACTAAAAACTGCAAAATAAAACAACAAAGGAGCACTCAAGACTCAAAGAAACCACAGTACAACTGCTGAAAAAAGATTTGAGATAAAACTCAAAGAAGTGTTGAAATGAAAATTGCACAAAAATTTCTTTTGATTTGGCTAATTCAAAATCTCTTATTTTTGTAATTTGAAACGAATGAAATGGGTTCTTTGGTTGTAGTTGAGCGCTCTGGGTTGCTAGCGATGTTGTTTATTTTGAATGAATTAATCCACACTCAGAACATCACTTTTTATAAACCATTAACAGAGAACTGGTATTCTTGCGCTAAGAAACGTTATAACGTTTCATCAATCGTTATAGCATTTCTGTATTGTGAATCTTGAATTTCCAATAATACCCCTTGTCAGAATTGTATATAACATTATAACGGTTTAAAAATGAATAGGATGAATCGTTATAACGATATAGAGAAACATTGAACGCTTTACAGAAACGTTTCAACGCTTTGACTGTTTGACCAATCTTCTGACAGGTCTACTGATCTTCAAAAACGTTAAAATGATTCACTGAATCGTTATACATTTCATGAAGCGTTGAACGCTTTATAAAGTGTTACATAACGATACACTATGTTAATTTTGGCTCATTTCTGCTCACACAAAACTTAAAATATTTTTGAGTAGGTGTATTGAGTCGTTATAACGCTTGACGAAGCATTACATAATGATACACTCTGTTAATTTTGGCTCATTTCTACGCACAAAGAACTTAAAATATATTTTTAGTACGTATATTGAATCGTTATAACGATTGAGGAATCATTATAATGATTGGGGAATCGTTATAACGGTTCTATGCAACAAAGAGCTCTTTCTTGCATAATTATGAATAATATAAGATTTTGAATTATACCTGTACATTGAATATGATCCTATATCTTTATAGAAGCCTCTGAATTGATATTGATCATTTCTTCTTTATTTCCTTGAAACTTCTTAGAAACCTACAATCAAATCTTAAATTTTTTTTTGTTAAATTCAATAATGTTTTACAAAATAATAAAATCAAAGAAATTATTAAGTATAACAATAATTAATTAATTAATATGAGAATTGATGTATACAGTACTATGAGGTGACAAAAAATGGAACTGTGATTATACGTTTATGCGCGTCAAATATAAATGTACTAAATTCAACTTTATAATACAAAAGTGTGGGTATATATATATATATATATATATATATATATAACACTTTGCACAAATGCATCCCGTACTATGTATCGTTTCTTCGATCTCAAATTTTAAATGGTTGATCTAAACTACTCAAAATGATTTTTATATAAATATCTAATTGGAGATCAAATTTTATATTTTTTTAAATTTTTTACTATTTCTTTTAGATAGTTAAAAAATCACTTTGATTTAATTATTATGAGCCGTCTAAAATAAATAATTTTCTAACTATCTAAAAAAACAATTAAAAATTCTAAAAAATATAAAATTTAGTCTATAACTAGATACTAAAATCTTGCCCATATGTTGCTACAGTGATGTCTTTTAGAAATATAAAAATTCATATATTCCTACGAAAAAAATAATAATTAAGATATTTTTGTAATTAATATAAATTTCAATCATGGATACATAATTAATATAAAATAAATATAGAATTGAGAAGAAAATTGATATTTTGAATTTAAAAAAGTTAAAATTCATAATTAATAATAATCTAAGAAAAATGAAAATAAAGTACATCAATTGTACTCCTAAATAAATTATGTAAGAATCAATATTTTTTAACACAAATGGTTATAGAAATAGTAACATTATTTGACTGATATTAGCTTTAGAAATTCAACAAAAAATCTGAATAATTACAGGATCCGAATACTCACGTGCTTAATAAGGAGTAGGGATTTATATGAAAATTATTTTGAACGGTTCAGAAACGATCATTTTGATTTTAAAGATGAAGAAATGATTCATAGCATAGAGTGCTATAGTATATTCTAAAATGCAAGGCATTACACGGATGCATTCTTACACCACATCAAAATCTCAAATTTTAATAAGAAAATCAAATTCTATATTTTTTTGTTAAATTTTTTCGGGTAGAATGTAAATCATCATTGTTAGACGATCCAAAATTCTTAAATCAAACAACTTTCTCTTGGCCTAAAAAAATTGATTTTATTAAAAAAAATATAAAATTTGATTTTCTGCTGAGTTTGATATAGAAAATAAATTGAATGGTTTGGATTGGTAATTTTTAACTTAAAATTTAAGATTTTTGATGTGGTGCACGGACGCACCCGTGAAATGCATTGCATTTTAGACATCTCTATATATAAACATATTTAATTAAAAATTTTTTTGGAGGACGTTAAATCCTATTTGGTTAATCGAAACCCACCCAAGCTAAAATTTAACTAGTATTAATACGTGCCACACGAAAACTTTATTTGTACAGGTGGCAACACGTGAAAGATGTCATAAGGATGTCGGTGCCTAGCTAGTAGATAGGGTTTGTAAAATAAGCCCACTTTATCTTTCCTCCAATAGCAGACAAAATGAGCCCACTTATATCATAACAAGAACATACTCTCAATAGCCCGTTCTACAAGTTTACATCTACAAGTCTTCTTCTTCCACCACATTTTGCAATGCAAACTAAATAGGAGTGTAAATAGAACGGATAATATTAAGTCCGTTTTGCTTTATCCAAAAATTATTTATAAATATATTTTTTGTATTTAAATATTAAATATCTGTATTTATATCTGATTCATATCTATTAAAATAATAATACAAATATAGATATAAATTTGATTTTAGATTTTATTATCTATATCTAAAATAAAGTACATATTATAAAATTGGGTTAATCTTCTAATAGGTTACTGAATTTCAATATTTATCCATATTTGATTACTAAACTTTTATTTTTCCATTTTTAGTCACTGGACTTTGATATTTATCCATATTTGATCACTCCCATTAGCTTTTTCATTCAAAAATAATTAAAAATTAATATAATTTCATTTCAATTAGTTTTGACAATAAATATAATTTTATTTCAATTATTTTTGAATGAGAAAACTAATGGGAGTGACAAAATATGGATAAACATCAAAATTCAGTGACTAAAAACGGATAAATGAAAGTTCAGTGACCAAACATGGATAAACATCGAAGTTCAGTGATCAGTCAGAAAATTAACTCTATAAAGTTTTATTTATATAATAGTATAATTTATCAAAATTTTTATTTATATATAATGTCTTATGAGTGAGGCTATGCCACTATTGTGCTTCGTGAAGTACAAAATCACCCATGTTTCGCGTCCGTATATTGAATTTGAAAGTTCAAATGACTGATCCAAATCATTGAACATGATTTTCATATTGAAATATATTTGGAGATCAAATTATATATATTTTTAATTTATTTTCTATCTTTTAGATAGGTACAAAGTTCAATGATTTAACAATTTATGTACATCCAATATTAGCGATTTTTCACTCATCTAAAAATAGCAAAAATAAAAAAATAAAAAAATATAGAATTTGACCTCCAAAGTTATTTGAATCTGAAGATCATACTCAATGATTTGGATCAACCATTTGAACTTTCAAATTTGAGATACAAACGTGAAGCACGAGAGATACTGTACTATGCAAAGCACCATAGCTTCACTCTCATCTATTATTATTATTATTATTATTATTATTATTATTAATAAATATATACATTGTAAATATTTACTATTAATATAAATATTTTATTATTATATATGTATAGTTATTAGTAATATATATTATATTTTCATTTCATATCCATCATAAAATTCATATTCGTTAAATATATGCTTTGTAACCTTATTTATTTAAGATGGATTTGATTTTGAATTTTGACATTCGTTTAATATATATAATCGTATTTGTATCTGCTAATTAATAAGAAGTGAATATAAATATAATTTCATCACTATCCATTTTGAATCCGTTCTGTTTATATCCCTAAAACTAGAAGAAATGTGTAACTAGAAATTTTAAGGTAAACCTTGTTAATGTTTAATTAATTAATATGTAGTATATGGACATATCTAAAATACTATATGCATCTAAAAGAACGATTTGGGTCAGTCAGGATCGACGTGGCCAATTTATCAACCTACATGTTTATCTCATAATGCTGAACATATAATAATAAAGAAGATGCGAATTTAACGGCTACAAATTGATGTATCCGGATGCGAGATCCAGTAGTATGCGTTGTTTCCCAATCCAATGGTCTAGAATCAAAACTGGAGAGATCAATCCCCGTCCCTGCTGTGCTCTCTCTCTCTACGTACGCTCTAGCATTGAAAGGTTAGAATTTGGATTTCAAGTTTTTTGACCCAAAATTATTCCAAGCTCTTCGAGGATAGTTTCATCTCGGTATATTCATTTTCAATTTGGAATACTTCATGACCAAGGCGCCTGCTAAAGTTAGATATGGTGACTAGTAAAGAAGCCTTATTGATCTTATCTCATCTCATCTCCTTTTATTCATTTCATTTATTGCCATACTTTTGGGAAACGTGTGTGCCTAGCTACCTGAAAGAAGCCCAAGCTGCATAAGCTAAATCCCTTTGAAATGAGACAATAAAAACCCTACTTCATGGAAATATGGAATGGAATAATGAAAATGTATCTTGAAAAAGCGAAAAGAATCTAAAATGTTCCTTTTTTCTTACTCGAACTCTCCAATGGGTGTATAAATTAAATACCGTGAAACTTGGCTTAGTATCTATACTATTATATAAAACGACTAAGCAATAGAGTCGTCCATTTTTATCATGGTATTCAAACTTTCATAATATTCATTTTTATCCTTCATGCAATGGTTGAGATTCAATTTGATTAACTTCGACGACAAATATCATTTTTAGTTTTTCAATTTTCTCTCTATTTGGAAACGATAATTTTTAAAAAAGATAAAGATTTTATTAAATGATATTTGAGATCTTTGATCTTATGTTTTCCGATTGGGTTTCATTTCTAGCCTACCCCAAATTATTTGGGATTAAAGGCTTTATTTTTATTGTTGTATAAAGATTTTATTAAAAATTTGATGTCAATCAACCGAAATAATATGATATTATATTTTTCCTAATAATTGATAGAGACTTTCTGATCATCTTAGTTTTTATAGTAATTATTTTCTAAATTGATTTCTCTTATTGAGTGATCTTCTATAATAATTATTTCCTTTTTATTTTTTCTTTTATAGAAGTTATCTCTGATGGTATATCTCACAATTTCAGATTTAAAAGCACCTACAAATATTAAATATGAAGATGACAATTATGTTACGTATTTTTGATGAAAATAATAGTTTGCTCATTGATAAGTACTTTTTATTAATGATATGACGCACACTATTTGTATAACTAAAAAAAAATAAAAAAGAAAAAACATGATAAATTAACTATCATAGTTATATAAAAACAGAGAAGAGAATCAAAAATAAATTTTAATCTTTTTTCTCTTAAAAATATTAATCATGTCTTCCATCAAGATATATTAGAAGTTACAAGCGAGCACTTTTTATTTTTTCTAATATAAATATATTCATTTGTCAAAATAATATATATATTTTTATGTATCTAAATAAAAATTTCCATCGCAATGTATGGGTATGCAGCTAGTATAAATAAATACTCCATAGAAAATATGTCCAGTCTCTAAATTCTTTAGCTATGCGCCATTTTATTTATATTAATATTTTCATTTGTACAACTGATTTTCTGTCTTCATATTTGTATTTTTAATTAATTAATATTTGTTTAATTTTATTTGGAAGTTATGCGTTTAATATATATGTCCAAGGCAATATAACATTTTAAGTAATACAACCTTTTAATTCGTTTCTTTGATGAATTACCGTGGATATACAATTTTAAACTTTTTACTAAGTACTTAATTAATAATTATATTAAATTTTTTAATACCAATTATTTTTGTAGAACGTAGACATTTTTTCTTTTTGTTTACTAATTTTTCTACAGTAAATCCGGAAGGAAGCTAGTTTTCTACAGTAAATCCGGAAGGAAGCTAGTAAATCTCGGAATTAATATAACAAATTGTTCCGAAATCACAATAAACTCAAATGTGGCCCGCATATGCACAGGTAATGCAGCTTCTTCTTCTTCTTCTTCTTCTTCTTTTTTTCCTCTCTTTTGAGGGGAGGGTGGTTTTGGATTTGGTCAAGGCCTTAGAAGACTTTGGTTCCTTATCCAATGTATGCATCTCTCTCTCTCTCTCTCTTTTTGGGAAAAGTGTTTCGTGCCGTGGCTCATACAAACAATAAAAGTATAAAACCGTCCGAAATTTATGATGGCTTTTTAACGGCATGCACTTCCTTACATAAATATCAACATATACAACCATGCATTTTCTACATTCTGCATTTAGTGTTTGAGTGAGAGTTGGAGAAACAAATCTATGGCTTCTAGAGACTTCACTGTACATGTTGCCGAGCCAGAGTTGGTCCGGCCAGAAAAACCGACTCCATTTGAGTTCAAGAATCTCTCAAACATAGACAACCAGCTCGGCCTTCGAAACCACATCCCTTTTGCTCATATTTACCTTCCTCAAAAAGGCAGCCCTTTAACCGATCCAGCTAGACTTATCCGACATGCGCTGTCGCGTGCTCTAGTGTATTATTATCCACTGGCCGGTCGTCTTAGGCATGCTGAAAATGGAAAGCTGATCATTGAGTGCACCAGTGAAGGTGTCTTGTTTCGGGATGCCCATGCTGATGCTACCATTGAGAAACTGAGACAGAATGGGAATGGATTTATTCCACCCTTTCCACAGTGGGACTGGCTTTTAGTCGATGATAAGTATGGATCCTTTTCTGTTACTGACTCACCGTTGCTCCGATTGCAGGTAAATTAAAGGCTATCTTCACACTGCACTGCGAAATGTGCATCCATACTCAATTAACTTTACAGTTCAATCTCTTTAATTAATTTATAGAATGTGTAATCAGGATTTGTGTAGGTAAAGATTAGTTCAGTTTATGAATTATGATCCACTGGTATATTGAGTGTAAATCAAGAATCATGTCAGCTGATTTTTAATTAATAAGTAATAACAATGACTATTTATCATCTTTTGCTTTCCTGTTTACTTTTTAGGTGACAAGATTTTCGTGTGGTGGCTTTGTTCTTGCTTATAGTTTCAACCACTGTTCATGTGATGCCGCTGGTGCTCTTCAATTCATCACTGCTGTTGCCGAACTCAGTCGAAACCCACACCTTTCCAATCCATCTCTCGTGCCGGTTTGGGCACGTGAATTGCTCATCCCACGCCCACGGAACCCACCACATATTTTGTTTCCCCATTATGAATACAAAATTTCTAACAACAATGATATGTACCATCCTTCGGATTTCCACCTGCACACGCAATCCTCCTTATTTTTACCGCGTTCTGCTGTTTCAGCTATTAAAAAGCTAGCAAGGGCTAGTGCCTCTTTTGATGCAGCTGCTGCTCTGTTCTGGCAGTCCCGTGCCCGGGCAATTGGCTTAGCAAACACTGATATTGCACATTTCCTCTTTCCTGTTGATACACGACACCTTCAAAGGGTCTCACCACTGCCTAAAGGCTATTATGGTGCCGCCGTTGTGTTCCCTTGTGTGTCGGTACCTGTTGATGAGTTGTGTCAGAAACCACTTAGCTATGCCGCTTCCCAGATTGCCATGACAAAGCACCTTGCCTCACAACCAGAGTACCGGTCGTCAGTGATTGACTATTTGGAAGTGCACCAGGGAAAAGTTGGGTTTTGTGGAGGGAAAGAGGCATTTGTTGTCTCAGATCAGAGCAAGCTTAGGTTTGCTGATGTGGACTTTGGATGGGGCCGGGCACTGTATGGTGGGCCCGGGAGAGCCAACACCGGGAATGAGCCAGGAATGGTGGCAGCAGTGGTTTCGCACCATCTAGAGAATGGCGAAGAGGGTTTACTTCTGATATTTACAATGGCCAATGAAGCACTAATTGCTTTTCGCAATGAGGTTTGGAAGACAGTCTTAGCGGCGACTAATGATAAAAACACAATTGAAGTTACTGGCATTTCTTCCAGTAATTTTGCGAAGTCAGCTCTCTAGGCAAGCAAATTCAACTCCAACTTCAATGTTACTCATTCAAATGTCTTTTATATTTCAAGTCCTTGGATTGTTTGCAATTGTTTGCAACTGTTTGAAGAAGTACACAAATACGTATGCATTAAACATGTTTTTGAGTTGACAATTTATACAGTTGGTTAAAGTGTGTCATTTGTAAATACAACTTATGCTGCATACAGTAGTGAATCAATTGTGTTCAGAGAGCATGCTGGTATGGAATTTTTGCTTATATATGCCAATTGATCCAAAACTTTTGTATAAGCCTCTTTACTGTTTGATTTTTTAATTTTAAAATTTGGTTTCATATTCGTCCAAATAAAATTTATTACTTAACCTGAACTATGAATAGCAAATCCATGTATTGGTTTCAGTTGGAACAAAACGAACTTCGCTTTTGGTACAGCGTACAATTGAGACTTTTTCATTAAATTAGTACAGTCTATGCTTCTTTAGTTACCCAACAACTGGATCTAAGCATAAGGGAAAAGAGGAGGTTAATTTCATGAATGTCGACCTTTAGCAGATGCAAGACAGGGTTTTGAGTGAGTGAAGACATTGACTATTTGTTGACCAAATTAATTTTTGGTAATTAATTTACTAAAAAAATAATTGTTGGTAATTAACATGCAAAGCTGATGACAAGTAGGTCCAACCAGCCACAAAAGTTTTCCCGCATATCAGTTTGTAATCTTGTATATTGTAATTTTAGCGAATTGACCCCAACTTAACGAATTTTGTCAATCAGGTCCATTTGGGCCAATGTCTGTACATCCAGCCCAATGGACTGAAAAAACGTGTTCGTTCAATTGTCAAATTTAAACCCAGATGCAAACAATTTTGCATAAAAAAATATTCTTAAAAATCCTCTGTACAAAAGGAGGATTGAACATCAGTATCTAGATGCAAACATTTTTGCATAAAAAAAATAGAAGAAGAAGACTCAAACAAATGGTATATGTGTGTAATTATTAACAACAGAAGTTTGTGTGTTTGAAGGAACAATTTATAGTACCAGTACCAGTACCAGGCATTACTTTCTATCTCGGCTCGATCAGGGATATGGTGATCTCATTTACAGATCTGCTATGACCTTTACCAAGGTCACTGCTGATTGAAGGATCAGCCACTATTTTTGTACTTGCATAAGTCGGCGGCTCAGTTGGTGAAGGCAACTGCATCTGATCACTACTTAGCATTAGCAGTACTGTTGAGATGGTTGGTCTTTCATCAGGGTTTCCTTGCACACACAGCAATCCTATGTGGAAGCACCGAGACACCTCATTGGCTGAGTAGGAGTTGCTGATTGTGGGGTCCATGAATTCTGATGCTCGTTTTTCGGTCCATAATGTCCAAGCCTTTTAAAAGTGTAAATGTAGAAATTCACAAAACTTGCAGTTGTTTGGGGAAGAAAAACTATAGGGTAATTTATACGTAATCATTGCGGTCAAATTTGGAAAGAATAATAGATATATAACAAATATTAACAATTAACTTGAACAGCCTTACGTGTTGGAGAAGAGTGTGACCATGCTTTTGTAAATGATAAGAACGTTGCCTGCTAAGTATCTCCAAAAGAAGAACACCAAAACTAAACACATCTGATTTTATAGAGAAAGTTCCTTTTAATGCATACTCTGGGGCCATGTATCCACTGCAGAAGCAAGGCTTAATTAATTATATAAAATTATACAAGTAATGAAATACGTAATACTATTTGATGATCATTAATTTATTCATTATTTGCCCCTTCTCTAAAACTTGAAAACATTATAGAAAATTATCCTTGTTCTTCTTTCCAGTGAATGTTTCTACTACTCCGGTATTAATTGATTGTATCTTGCATAGACTGTGATGATACATCTTTTACTCCTTATTGTGTAAAACCTCTTTCCATTAATTCATAAAGATCCAAAATATACTAGGGATTTTATCAGCGGAGGAAAATTAATACTATAATAATAATAATAAGCAGAAAGCAACTTTTTAGGCCATTTATGAATATTAAATTGATTTTTATAGGGACCATTTCTTGATTAATTGCTCAACTTACAGGGTGCCAACAACTTTGCCAGTATTAACCTGATTGCTATCTTCTCCATAGAAATTTTTTGCCATACCAAAATCAGAGATTTTGGGGTTCATATTATTATCCAAAAGTACATTGCTAGCCTTTAGATCTCTGTGTATAACCTTCAGTTGAGAATCCTCGTGTAGGTAAAGCAGGCCTCTCGCAATGCCGAGTATTATGTCATGCCTTCTCTTCCAATCCAGCTGAGGATTTTTATTTGGATCTGTGGATTCAATCCAAAAGTAAGATGATAATTAAGGATGTATAGTCTAAATTGATATTTGAAATTTTAAGCTCTTGCCTAATATTTTTCTTCATGATGTTGTCAATAAAGAACAAGAGTACTAGGGGAAGTAGGAAACTAACAAAAGAGAGAGGCATCAAGGCTTCCATTGGGAACAAACTCATAGATGATCAATTTCTCTTCCTTATTTACACAACAACCCAATAATCTCACTAAATTTCTGTGTTGAAGTTTTGCAATGGACTCGACCTCATTTTGAATTTCTGCTGTACCTTGTTGTGATCTAGCAGATAGCCTCTTCACGGCTATCTCATATCCTCCACTCAAAACACCCTAATAATAGATAACATTTAATGTAAGAACACATGAAAACAAGAACCACAATGTGAAGTACAATTAACTGCTTAAAATAAGGCAAAGCTTTCAGAACAAAAGAAGCTACTACAAGTTAGAATGTTAATATATTCACCTCAACATTTAATTTCTTTTTAAAATCGGACATATTCAGCTCAACTTAAAATGTTAAAATGTCAGAAAGTATACTATAACTAACACATGCAGAAATCAATATTTGACCGTATTAATGATGAGCTTAGAATTATCTTTGTCCAAGAAGAATTATTGAAATAGGGAAACGTTACTTTATAAACTGGCCCAAATCCACCTTCACCAAGCTTGTTGTACTGGGAGAAATTGTTGGTAGCTTCTACAATTGTGGAGAAATCCATCTTCGGCAGATCAGATGTTGAGAAAGTAACTAAGCTCTCCATCTGAGCTCTTCTTATTGCTATATTTTTTGGGGCAAACGAAATAGTAAATACAGTAAACTCTTTTTCTATAATATATATTCGATCACATATATACTTCATATTATTTGAAACTCCAGGCAGTGATCTACTTGTATGTTTTAGAAGCTTATAGAAATATCATGAACACAAGAATTCATAAAACGGAATCCTTAGTAATGAAGTGAGATGAGTACCAATCTTACCATTTCTTTTTCTCCACTGCCAACAATATACAAAATAGAAGCATGTGCAAAAGATCACCACTACTAAGATCGAAATCATTATCGGCATTGCAGCTGAAGAGCTTGAGTTGCTCTGCTCCCCTATATCTTAACAAATCTAAAATATCAGAAAACAAATTTGAAAACAGAATGCTTGGATATAGAATAGCTTCAAATATATTTTCTTATTAACCTTGATCAGTGGTATTTTGGAGCAGCGGTGAACCCATGAGACGCCGACAGTGATAAAACCCCATTTTTGTAAATTTTAGAACTTTTTTCTGAAAGTTCTGTTGGATGGATCTCATTCATGAGAATACGGTTTAACCAGAATGCCATTTATTTTGTTAGAATTTAAAGATCCGATCAAAAGATAAAAAAAGACTGATTTCATTGGTTGTTGCCTAAAATAGATTAGAAAGAACAAATGACAAAGCACGATGCTCGAGTCGCGCACGATTGAAATTCGAATGTGGGTTCCTTTCCAAACTTCTTCTGGAATGAAAATGATTGATGCAACATATTTGTAGGCAGAATCTTTTCTACCAACAAGCCAACAAAAAAGAATTAGACTAAACACTATGTGGTCAATTCTTTTTTGCCAGCTTGACGGCTACTTTGCTGGCATGGATTCCTCCACCATTGGGAGCTGATCTGATATATGCATATATTTTATCCTTCTCTTGCTTTCAAAATTATGTGGTGGTGATATGACGCGAGGCTGGAACTTAGTCAAGTTACGGTAGCTGATGGAGAACAAGAAGAGCATACCGCTGATCATGAGATACAGAGTCAGCTGTCAGCTAGGCCAATTATTACTAAACAATATCAAAGGCGCCACAAATGATCCATACTTCAATCCAGCCAAGGATGGCCTTCTTGTTTTGGTGAGATATTTCAACCAAGCCAAGCCAAGGATAACCTTCCTTTATTGGTGGCTGTCTAAACTTAGCAGCAATTAATTTTCTTCTTATTTTAGAATATTATATTAAGTAAGAAATAATTATACTCTCTATTTTATATTAGGTGCTGCACACCAGAGGGGAGTTTTTTTTGAATTTTCCATTATTATGTTCTCCTCTGTAGGAGTTTTGTTGCTGTCTTGAACTACCATAGAATTAATATAATTTTCTACTAAAATTCTCTTTCTTCTACCTGACAACCTCGGAGTAGACATCAGAAACGACGGTGGCTCTTTGTCACTCGTCGTCAGTTGGTATCAGAGCAAGGTCGAATTTCTTCCATTACCCGACAAGATGAGCAACTCCAGTCATCCTAATGAACCGTCCATGGCAGCTATGTTAGAAGCAATCCATCAATCCAACCAATTGTTTCAGCGTTCCCAAGAGCAAATGATGCAAACCCTTACTGCCATGATGGAGCAACTTGCAATAGACACCAGAACTATAGCTACCGAGCTTCCCACACGGCTAGAACGACAGCCAAAAGACCGTCAGCTTCGTGACAGCTTGTACAACCGGTGGGATGGAGGTTTTCGGGTAGAGATCCCGGAGTTTGCAGGTGGCCTCAGCGCTGATGAGTATCTTGACTGGGCAACTGCTGTCGACGAGATTCTGTCTCTTAAAGAAGTACCCCCAAACAAGCAAGTCCCATTGATTGCCATCTGGTTTAGAGATAGAGCAACCGCTTGGTGGCAGTCCTATCGCTACAGACGATATCTTGATGGGTTGCCATTGCTTAACGGTTGGAGAGAACTCAAACAAGAAATGACCAAGGAGTTTTTACCATTGAATTTTCATCAAACACTATACCAACAGCTACAAGGGCTAATACAAGGATCCAAAAGTATAGAGAAATACACCATGAATTTTTATCGGCTAGTTGCCCGCAACCAGCTACGAGAGTC
Source organism: Schoenoplectus tabernaemontani (assembly GCA_037127355.1). Lineage (NCBI taxonomy): Eukaryota > Viridiplantae > Streptophyta > Magnoliopsida > Poales > Cyperaceae > Schoenoplectus > Schoenoplectus tabernaemontani. The sequence continues at coordinate 8,946,254 of CM073741.1, read as the reverse complement.
ACTAGAGCAACTTGTGGCCTGTTACTTACACGGCCTCCGACCAGCCATCCAAGATGCGCTTCAGGTGCATACAATTGAGGACGTGGCAGTAGCCCAAATTAAAGCCCGAGCTATTGAGCAAAGCCTCACCCGCAGTCGTTCCTATACACCTAACTGAAGCCCTGGGCCGTTAGGCATTTCAAACCCTACCAATTTGAAGACTCCCACGAACCAAAATATGGCCAGCAAAGCCATCTATCCTGTTGGGGGCGTCTCCTCCACGAAACCTGCAAATAGACGACCCAATGTGCGCTCTCACCGCTGCCAAGAACTGGGGCACTATGCCAATGAATGCCCGAAGTTTCGTTCTCAGTTGTACATTGCTGAAGAAGATGAAGAGATCATCCCTACAACAGAAAACTGGGAGGATCAAATCGAGAGGAAAGAACCTATTATTTCTCACCGGATGAAGTGCAAGGGGAGAGTCTCGTAAGCCAGAGGTTATGTTTAGCGCCAAAAACCAGTGAGGACTGGAGGAGGCGTGATATCTTCACCACCAATTGCACCATAAGCGACAAAATCTGTAAAGTTATCATTGATACCTGCAGTTGAGAAAACATGATTTCAGAAGAGGCGGTGAGCAAACTGAAGCTACCTACCGAGCAACACCCTCATCCATATCGATTAGACTGGGTGAAATAAGGCACAGACATTAAGGTGGGAAAAGTGTGCTATATCAACTTGTCCTTTGGACCTCATTACAAGACCCAAATACAAGTCGATGTTGTGCCAATGGACGCTGCCCACCTCATCCTTGGCCGACCGTGGCAATATGACAACCATGTCGTATATGATGGACGGGCCCACACGTACACCCTGCATACGAAAAATAAGAAGGTGGTAGTGCAACCCTTGCGTCGAACAGAGGCAAGTACGAAGAACACTATAATTTGTCTCCCTAGAGTAGAATTTGAAGAAGAAGTGGCCACTGCTGAATTTTGTTTTGCACTAGTTTCCCTTACGTCATCTGTTATAGAGGCCAAGTCTGACATTCCAGAGGGGCTTCATGAATTATTAATGGAATTTAGTGATGTTCTAGCAAATTTTCCCAATCATCCACCTCCCTTACGAGATATACAACATCAAATTGATTTACTTCCGGGTGCAACCCTTCCCAACCGAGCTCATTACAGAAATAACTCCACAACAACACGAGGAGCTGAAAAGACAAGTCCAGGAATTACTAGACAAGGGGTTTGTGCATGAAAGTGTTAGCCCCTGTGCTGTACCAGCGTTACTAGTACCAAAGAAAGATGAAAGTTGGCGTATGTGTGTGGACAGCCGAGCTATTAACCAAATTACCATCAAATACCGTTTTCCCATACCCCGCTTGGAGGATATGCTCGACCAACTAAGTGGAGCCAAAATATTCTCGAAAATTTATCTAAAAAGTGGCTACCATCAGGTCAGAATTAAGCCAGGAGACGAGTGGAAGACCGCTTTTAAAACTAAAGAAGGGTTGTTCGAGTGGATGGTCATGCCCTTTGGACTATCCAATACACCCAGCACCTTCATGTGCATGATGAATCAGGTTCTATGACCTTTCCTTAATAATTTCGTGGTGGTTTATTTTGACGACATTTTGATTTACAATAAGACAAGGGAAGGGCATCAGCAACATCTCAAGCAAGTTCTAGATGCCTTGAGAGTGCAACAACTTTTTGTTAACCCTCTGAAGTGTGTCTGGCAAGTAGAGGAACTATTATTTCTGGGCTTCATGATCACCGCTGATGGAATAGCCCCTGACCAGAGCAAGATACAGGCCATCACAGAATGGCCGGAACCTATGACTGTCACTGAAGTGCGGTTTTTTCTCGGACTGGCCGGGTTCTACCAACGTTTCATTCGTCACTATAGTCGAATAGCTACCCCTATCACCGACCTACTCAAGAAATCACAATTCGAGTGGACCCCAGAAGCACAATTGGCCTTTAATGAGCTGAAGAATAAGTTGGTTTGTGCACCGTTACTGGTGCTACCAGATTTTGAGCAGTTATTTGAGGTAGATTGTGATGCATCAAAGGTAGGAATAGCGTTGTCCTCTGCCAAGAGGGCAAGCTTGTGGCATACTACAGTGAAAAATTGAATGGTGCAAAGCTCAACTGCTCAGTGTATGATCTCGACTTATATGCCATAGTTAAGGCACTACAACATTGGAGGCATTATCTTCTTCATCGAGAATTTGTTTTATTCTCTGACCATCAAGCCCTAGCATTTCTACAGGGCCAACACAAACTGAGTTCAAAGCATGCTAAATGGGTTGCAACATTACAGGAATTCTCCTTCGCCATTAAACACAAATCTGGTGAGATCAATAAGGTGGCAGATGCCTTGAGTAGGCGTCGTGCCCTAGTCGCTGCCATGACAGTGCACACGTTGGGGTTTGAGCAAGTCCAAGACATCATTCGCGAAGATGAAGATTTTAAAGCAATTATTGAAGTTGTGGAGGGTAAGATGAGAAACGATTACTCCTTGCATGATGGGTACCTTTTTCAAGGGTCGTGCATTTGCATACCCAAACACATCATTAAGGGTCCTCATCATACAAGAAATGCACTAGCAGGGTCATTTTGGTCAGGACAAAATATTGTGGCTAGTGAAAGAGAGATTTTACTTGCCGGGCATGGACAAAGATGTGAAATTGTTCGTAAAGCGATGTCGGATATGCCAACAAGCCAAAGGAACCGATAGTAACAAAGGTTTGTACACACCGCTGCCCATACCTACAATGTCGTGGAGTGATGTGTCGATGGATTTTGTTATGGGACTGCCACGCACCAAGAAAGGACATGACATCATTATGGTGGTGGTTGATCGTTTCAGCAAGATGGCTATATTCATTGCTTGCAAAACGATCATGGATGCCTCCAAGATAGCTGACCTATACTTTGGAACCGTGGTGAGACATTATGGGTTACCAGGTTCGATTGTATCAGACCCTGACACAAAATTCATGAGCCATTTCTGGAAGGAACTATGGAGAAAGCTAGGGACTACACTGAAATTTTACAGCCCTTATCATCCGCAAACTGATGGACAAACAGAGGTTGTGAACAGGAGCTTGGACAACATGTTGCGTGCTCAAGTGAAGACGATGGGCAGTTGGGACAACATTCTGTCTAAGGTTGAATTCGAGTTTAACAGCTCAGATAACCGCTCAACTAGTTTTTCTCCCTTCCAGGTATTGTATGGTTTCAATCCAAAAGGCCCTCTCGACCTACTCCCTATTCAGGGTCCAGGTGAAAGCATAAAGAAAGTGGAGCAACGACTAACTGAGTTGCAAGTTATACATGCTCAGGTGCGTGAAAATCTGGAGGCTTCATATGCACGGTATAAACAGCAAGCTGATGCTTCAAGGGTGGAGGTGAGTTTTGACGTGGGAGACCTGGTATGGTTTAGGGTTTTGACGTGGGAGACCTGGTGAATTTTGACGTGGGAGACCTGGTATGGGTCTATTTGTCACGTGACCGGTACCCACTGGGGACCTACAACAAACTAAAACCACGTAAGTTTGGACCATGTCAGATTCTAGAGAAAATGGGTAACAATGCATATCGTGTGCAATTGCCAGATGACATGAACATCACAAACGTTTTTAATGTGAGGCATTGACACCCGTTTCACAGAGACAATCCAAGCTTGAGGTCAAGCTTTCAAGAGGAGGAGGAGTATGACGCGAGGCTAGAACCTAGTCAAGCTACGATAGCTGATGGAGAACAAGAAGAACATACCGCTGATCATGAGATACATAGTCAGCTGCCAGCTAGGCCAATTATTAGTAAACAATATCAAAGGCGCCACAAATGATCCATACTTCAATCCAGCCAAGGATGGCCTTCTTGTTTTGGTGAGATATTTCAACTAAGCCAAGGATAGCCTTCTTTTATTGTTGGCTGTCTAAACTTAGCAGCTATTAATTTTCTTCTTATTTTAGAATATTATATTAAGTAAGAAATAATTATACTCTTTATTTTATATTAGATGCTATGCATCAGAGAGGGGAGTTTTTTTTTTGGATTTTCCATTATTATGTTCTCCTCTGTAGGAGTTTTGTTGTTGTCCTGAACTACCATAAAATTTATATAATTTTTTACTAAAATTCTCTTTCTTCTATCTGACAACCTCGGAGTAGACGTCAGAAACAACAGTGACCCTTTGTCACTCGTCATCATGATACTCTCCTAAGTCCCATCTCCTCCTCTTTCTCTTTTCACACTTCAACATTTTCTTTTAACGAGGTAAAAACATCCACGAAGTAGAAAATAACGGGTTTTGTTGTTATATATCTTCCTGACAGAAATTAACTGTCAATATCGTCATGGACGACGTAGTTTTACCCTGTTCAACTTTCAAGAAAAAAATGTCTAGTTAAGCATTTACCAAAGTCAAGCAAGTCAAAACCACTATTTATTCTTCAATTTTTTTCTTGAAAAGAAATTGAGATAATAATTCTACGTGCAGGATGTTACCGTTTGCAATTCGAAAAATATAATTTCTATAACTATTTAAAAGTTGACGTCTTAACTTCCATTTTTATTTATAAAAATCCGTTGACCATATTAAAAAATGTCCGAATTAAAAATTTAAATACGAACTTATGAAACGAACTCTTTTATTTTCTATTTTACTTGAAAAATCAATCGACTTTTTTTGGAGAAAATATTGAATAAAAAATAAATTTTAGAAGAGAATAATTAGAGAAGTAGAGCAAAAAAGTGGCGGGGAAGAACATTCTACCATACTCAAATCTAATATTCCGGTACAAACAGGGGCGGAGCTAGAAACGATCGATAGAGATGTACGGTTTAAATAAATAGAATATTCGGGTAAACAAAATTATTTTTTATCATATGATTTTTATTTTTCAGTAAACCGAGGGGTACCCGGACGCCGGCTGACGACTACGACTTTGAATCCGCCCGTGGGTACAAAGACATCGTTTGGTCCCCAGCTCGGAGCTTTGATATAGATGGCTTCTATCTACGAAAATTTTCCTTTCAAGATATATTTTATATGTTTTATTGAAATAAAAGTCTACACTCCTTAGTAAGGCCTTCTAAGTGAAGCCCTTCAAGAGAAGTGGATAAGGTTTGTTCTGCTTTCGTAGGTAAGCTACACTCCTGGTCATCAGCCAGCGGGTTCGATGCTTAATTATGCCCCTTATTGGGGGTGCAAACAGATCGGATATCCGACTTTATTTGGATTCAAATTTGGATAATGGCGCATATAGATATTTATATAAGAAATTGAATACGGATAATTTTTTATTGATACGAATATGATTTTTAATTTAGAACGGATACAAATAATTATTAAGATCCGAATGTTTTTGAAATTCGGATATCTGGATAAAATTTATAGTTTTTCTGATATATTTTAACTAATATTTTAGTTTTTATAGTTTTTTGACGACTAATTTATAATAATAATTATTGATTAAATCACTAATAATATAATAATAATTTATAACTAATTTTTATAATTAGTGATCTATGATGAAAAATATTATGTAATTATATTTTTAATTATGCTTGTATATTTTAATTTAGTATCTGAAATATATCCGTATTTATATTCATATTTGTATATAATCCAATTTGTATTCATATTCATATTCGGAATTATCCCTATTCATATTTAAAAAATTAAAATAATTACGAATATAGTTTTGAGCACTATCTGACCGTATCCGATCATTTGCACCCTCTTACTAGATCCTCATCGGATTTTTTTTTTCGTGGAGGGAGACGGATAGTTTTCTCAATTTTTCAATTAAGTGCGTGCCTTAATTGATAATTAACATTTAACAAGACCAAGAAAAATAAAGAGACCCAAAGGAGGGTTTCAATGCTATCATTTTAATGTGTCATATGGTGCAACACTAATTCAGTTATGTTTAACCCAAAATCCCTAGTTGTATTATTTTTAAATCTATGCAGAAAATTGTAGATATATGTTCATAATTTTTCATATTTTTTAAACCGTACTATAATAAATTAAATGATAATAAAATGAATACATACAAATTAATCAATCATATTTAATTAGATTTATTCATTTCATTACTATTTGATCTAGTATAAATGATCTTCAACAATCATAAAATTTTACGAGCATACATATATCATAGAAATTAATAAAATTAACTATTTGGATTCATAATTTAAGTGTTAAAACTTAAAATATTAATTAAAAAGTATGTTGGTTACATTTATAATGACATTGAAACCATCGTCAAATAAAATATTGTGATATCTAATTTTTGATAAACATGAATTAATTCTGTTCAAAAAATGGAGTTTGATTTTCGATTAATCAGGAACTAAATTATGCTAAATCGTGATGTTTGAATAATTTTAATAAAATTTATAAATATGCCACTCTCACCTTTTAACACCTGTTTTTTAAAAAATCGTTTCTAAATAGGCGGTTCTAAATCAATTTTTTCTGGTAGTGACTTGTGTTAAAAAGAAAAAAAAATATATAATGTGCCATTGTCGAAGTTTCAAATATAGCTGGAATACATTTTTTTTGTGAAAAGGTTGATAGTGGCTGTCAAATAATATTCTAAAAGAAAATAACAAACTACATTTATCCATCTCATGGAATACATCTTTGATAGTAGATATTAAATTTCTTCATTTTTATTCAGTATAAAGAGCGTTCCTGTGGCCCCAGGTTACCTTGACCTTTCTTATTCATTAAAGCTCCAAAATCGAAGCCTTACAATATGAATGGTTGATAATCTTCGTCAGAAGCTTATGCATTCTCATGTAAAGTACTTTTTGTTTACTTGTATAAGAGCAAGAGCCCTAAAATTAACGGGTCAGTTTAATGGTTGTAGATAAATCTAAGCATGTTGATATGTTGAAATCCTTCATTTCTCATTTTTAGTAGGATTACTACCATGATTACATTCTTCAATGGACAATTTTGCTAGGTATTATGTTTATGATGCTTTGATTTGCTCTTATTTTCTGAGAACATGTTCTCTTAGTCGCTATTGTTGTATTGTTCTTGACCTTACTATGTCCTTTTCATATCTGCAATGGAAAAGTATTATAAGAGGATACCCAACCCTAAAGAGCTTGATGCACAAAAAGAGCATGAGATTTTGAAGAAAGATGTGGTGGATAGTCTCTGTCTTTTCTTGCGCCAAGGTTTGGCTTATGAGGGGATTAAACCTGTGGAAAATATTTGGGATATTAAGATTGACACTGCGGATGAGTTGGGGATAGTAAGCAGTGATCGTCGTATATTTCTCGCGTTATTAGATCTTTTAGCAAAAGTGAACAATGATGTCGACAATTCTTTGATGAAAGATGTTTTGGAGAATAACCGAAAAATAACCTCCCAGGGAGTCCAAAGAGAAATAGTCAGAAGCCGTGCAAAAGAAATAATCAACTCTATTTTGAATGATATTGGTGACTCAAACTTCTCGCTTATACTTGATAGTTGGAGTGGTATACTCTGACATCTACATGTATGACTTATTGTTCGGTTTGTTAATAAAACTGGTGCCGTGATCGAGAGGTTTTTGTTGAGAATAGTAAACTCAAAGTCTCGATTCTCAAGGACTAAGAGCTCGAGAATCCGACCACCTCAAGATACCCCATGACGAACCCGAAGAAGTAACAGCACCAAGGACGAGCAGAAGCCAAAGACAAAACTTGAGATGGACGAGAGCCTAATAGCTCGAGAACATCAGAAAACTCAGGATGAAGCTCTTGCCCCGATGAATAACATGACACTTCTGACATCTGCCGCATGTGTCAGAGACAACTGATGGGAGCAGCAGTGGAAGTGACAGAAGTATGGCTAGGCAATTAATGCCAATATATATATATCTAGAATAGCTAGGATTAGATTGATTGTATAGGATTGTAGGTGCATTAATGACACCGAGCGCTATAAATAGAGTAGTAGTGTAAAGAGAGATAAGAGAGAGAAAATACTATGTAAACATAGTTGAGTTATAAAGAAAATATGTTTCAGAGCACTCTCTTCTTTCTCCCCGATCTAGTAACTTATTTTATTCTCATTTAATTCAGTTATTCGTCTGTTCTTATTTGTCAGAGTGAAAACTTGTGTCAGATCTCGAGATAGTATTTCAAGTTTAAAGAGTTCGAAATAGATTTCGAGTTTAAAGAGTTCGAAATAGATTTTGAGATAATCTATTTCGGGATAATTAGACAAGAAGGTCAACAAATTGGTATCAGAGCTTATGGCTGGTCTCAGGAATAGTACACTCAACATGTCGGTGCCCAAGTTGACGAAGTCAAACTACCATAACTAGAGCATCCAGATCAAAGTTCTGCTAGGAGTGCAGGATATGTGGGATATAGTCAAAACCGAGTATGTTGAACCTGAGAATGTCACACTTCTGACCGTGTAACAGCTAAAACTGTTGAAGGAGAAGAAAGTAGCAGACAAGACAACACTCTACATTCTATATCAAGGAGTAGATGAAGCCAGGTTCGAGAAGGTTGCCGAAGCAATAACTTCTAAAGAGACGTGGGGAATACTCCAAACAGCCTAGAAAGGAGCTGACTAGGTAAAATAGATAAGACTCCAAACTCTACGAGCTGAGTTTGAGATGCTAAGGATGAACGACAGAGAGGGAGTCTCGAACTATATCACCAGAGTATAGACAGTAACAAATCAACTGAAGAGAAATGGAGAAAGCCTCTCAGAGCAGAGGGTGGTGGAGAAGATCTTGAGGTCGCTAACCGACATGTTCGAAAATGTGGTTTGTGCGATAGAGGAGTCAAAGGGTAACCGTTGATGAACTCGCCGACTCGCTCTTAGCACACGAGCAGAGAAAGAACCTCAAGAAGAAAAAAACTCTCGAGGAGACCCTTCATGCTAAGGTAGTTCTCAAAGAGAAAGCATTGTACGTGCAGAAAGCACAACAGGCACGCGACTGAAGAGGTCGTGGACGATGTGGCCGAGATGAGTTAAGCCAGTCGGGCCATCAAAGCACAACCTCGTCAAGACGAGGAAGAAGCCAAAAAGGCAGAAGAAAACCCAATGTAGATTGCTACAATTGTGATCAGCATGGACATTACGTTTAAAATTGCTGGGCAGAGAAGAAAGTAGAAGACAAAACCAACTACGCTGAAGTGATCAAAGATGAGAAAGTATTGCTGATGACACAAACTCTGTAGACTTTAGGATGTGATACTGTGTGGTATCTAGTCACAGGAGCCAGCAATCATATGACCGATCACAAGCACTTATTTGCTGAGATGACCGAGTTAGCCAGGACAGTTTCCTTCGGAGATGCCTTTAAGGTGGAGGTTAAAGGAAAAGGCAATGTGAAGTTTCTCCAAAAGAATGGGAAACTCGAGATGGTAGAAGATGTCTACTATATTTCAGAAATAAAGAGCAACATTCTGAGTGTGAGCCTGTTAATGAAAAAATGGTTCAAAATATTCATGAAGAAGAGGACTCTACATTTGAAAGATAACCGAGGAAGAGTTATCACTCGAGTTGAAATAGGGGGAAAACAAAATGTTTAAACTGAACTTATAAATGATCGAGCAGAAATATCTCAAGATTAATAAGGAAGATGAAGCCTGATTATGACACATGAGGTTCGGACATCTGGGGTATAGTGACCTCAGAGATTTAGTGAAGAAATAGTCAGTGCAAGGACTGCTGAATCTCGACTTCGAGAACAAGTTCTGTGAAGGGTGTGTGATAGGAAAACATACGAGAAGGCAATTCGAGAAGTCTATGTTTTCGACAACTAGACCCCTCGAGTTGATCCATACCGACATCTATAGTCCGATCACCCTATGCTCATTCAGTGGGAAGGAGTATTTCATCACTTTCATCGATGACTATTCAAGGAAGTGTTGGGTGTACTTCCTCGAGAAGAAATCTGAGGCATTCAAAACCTTCAAAAAGTTCAAGGTTGTGGTTGAGAAAATTACGGGAAGGAAGATTCGATCTTTGAGATCGGATAGAGGCAGTGAGTATCTATCCAATCAATTTAAGTCATACTGTGATAATCACATGATTCACAAGTTTTTTACAGTACCTTACACACCACAGAAGAATGACGTCACTAAGAGAAAAAAATAGGACAATCCTCGACATGGTGAGATCAATGATCAAAACCAAAGAAATGCCGAAGGAATTTTGGGCCGAAGCTGTGCAATGTGCAGTGTACATACACAATCGATGCCCACATATATTTCTCAATGATAGAACCCCTAAGAACTCTGGAGCGGCCACAAACCCAACGTTGCACATCTCAAGGTATTTAGAAGCATAGCATACGGGAAAATCCCGAACCCGAAGAGAACCAAGCTTGAAGACAAAAACAAAAAATATATCTTCATTGGATACAATGAGAAATCTAAGGTATACAAACTCTATAATCTGATCGAGAAGAAACTCGTGACTAGAAGAACCAGTAGGAAGAGCTGTCAACTGAGGAAGTCGAGGTGAGACACCTAGTTCAAGATGATAGAGCCTCGAACTCGAGAAGCTCAAGAGAGGACTCCAGTTCGGGAAGCTCAGATGAAGTTGAGGCTAAACCGAGAAACTCAAGATTTCGGGATCTTCAAGATCTCTATGAGACAACCAATGAGGTACACCTAGTATGTCTGTTAGCTGATGCCGAGACGATCTCATTCAAAGAAGTAGTTCGAGATCTAAAATAGAAAGCTGTGATGGACGAAGAGATGAAGACAATTGAGAAGAATGAAACTTAGGAGATGACAGATCTGCCCAAAGGGCACAAACCAATTGGAGTCAAGTGGGTGTACAAGAAGAAAATGATCCCACAAGGCACAATTGAGAGGCACAAGTCGAGACTCATAGTCAAAGGATATCGGCAGAAGGCCGGGATCGACTATGATGAGGTGTTTGCCCTAGTAGCATGAGTGGAGACAATTCGGCTGCTGATCTCGCAGGCTACACACAAATGAATGGTTGATACATCAGATGGATATGAAGTCGGCATTCTTGAATGGTGTACTCGAAGAGGGGGTGTATGTCTAACAGCCCCTTAGGTACATGAAGCTCGGGAAGGAGCACAACGTGCTCGGATTGAAGAAGGCGTTGTACGAGTTAAAGCAAGCCCCGAGAGCGTGGAATACTAGGATTGACAGCTATTTCAAGGAAAATGGTTTCAAATAGTATCCTTTCGAAGTGACAATCTACGTGAAGGCACACAATGATGAACTCTTGATCTTCGCACTGTATGTGGATGATCTGATCTTCATGGGCAACAACCACATGCTTATTGACTAGTTCAAACGAGAAATGAAGCTCGAGTTCGAGATGACAGACCTCAGGATGATGAGATACTTTCTCAGTCTCGAGATCAAGCAGGAGAGGTCAGAAATATTTGTATCTCAATGAGCATATGCTCGGGAAATTCTCCATAAGTTCGGGATGAGTGATTGCAACCCGATAACGACACCGATGGAACTCGGAGCCAAGCTCTCAAAACTCGAAGGAGGAGAAGCTATGGACTCGAATACCTACCGGAGTATGATTGGTAGTCTAAGGTACCTGACTTGCACGAGGCCCGACATAGCTTTTACCGTGGGGGTCGCAAGCTGATTCATGGAGGACTCGAGATACCCTCACTTGAAAGCAATGAAGAGGATTCTCAGATATATCAAGGGGACAGAAGATCTCAGATTGTTCTACCAAAAGACTAATATTTTTGAATTTGCAAGTTATATGGACACTGACTGGTGCGGTGACATTAATGATCGCAAGAGAACCTTGGGATATGCATTCTACATGGGAGACAACCTTTATATGGTTGTCGAAGAAGCAGCTCATCGTCACACTATCCACCTGTGAGGCCGAGTATATCGCAACACCACTCGGTGTGAGCCATGCAATATGGCTCAGAAGACTACTGTAGGAGCTAAAGTGCCCACAACTTGAATCGACCTTGAATCGACCGAGATTCGAGTTGATAACAAGTCGGCTATCGAATTAGCCAAGAACCCGGTACATCATAAAAGGAGCAAGCACATAGATGTGAGGTTCCACTCAATCCGGGAACATATCAAGGATGGAGAGGTTCGAGTTATTCATGTGCAATGCAATGATCAAGCTGCAGATATTTTCACAAAGGCTTTGCCGAAGCCACTATTCGAGAACTACAAGCAGATGCTCGAGATGATGAAGGAGTGATACTTGAGTTTAAGGAAGGATGTTGAGATTAGTAAACTCCAAGTCCTAATCATGAAGGATCAAGAGCTTGGGAACCCGACCACCTCAAGATACCCCATGGCGAACCCGAAGAAGCAGCAGCACCAAGGACGAGTAGAAGCCAAAGGTAAAACTCGATATGGACGAGAGCCTAACAGCTCGAGAACATCAGGAAGCTCGGAATGAATCCCTTGCCCCAATGAATAACAAGACACTTCTAACATCTGCCGTATGTGTTAGAGACAGCTAATGGGAGCAGCAGTGGAAGTGACAGAAGTGTGGCTAGATAATTAATACCAATGTATAGCTAGGATTAGATTAATTGTATAGGATTACAAATGCGTTAATGACACCGAGCACTATAAATATAGTAGTAGTATAAAGAGAGATAAGAGAGAGATAAGAGAGAGAAAATACTTTATAAACACAGCTGAGTTATAAAGAAAACAACTTTCAGAGCACTCTCTTCCTTCTCCCCGATCTAGTAACTTGTTTTATTCTCATTTAATTCAGTTCTTCATCTGTTCTCATTTGTCAGAGTGAACACCTATGTCAGACCTCGAGATAGTATATCGAGTTCAAAGAGTTCGAGATAATCCATTTCGGGATAATTAGACAAAAATGTCAACAATTTCTTGATATTATTTGTGTTCCAGAGCAGCATCATACTGCACCGTCTCTCAAAAGGTAAATAGAATAATATTTGAAAGAGACAGGGCTTAAGCTTCAGAAACTCTACTGCCATTCTTATAATGGATCAAGTTTGCTTTCTGAACTACTAAGTGACCTCAGAGATGTCCTTTTGCAAGAACACAAATCAGCTGACTACATCCATTGCTTCTCTCATCAATTCCAGCTAACAATTGGCACAATTGGTGGAAGTAATCATGGTTCGCAAAATCGGCCGATTCCGAGTTGACTCGACCGAGTCGGACCGGAATCGGCCGGTGCTAAGATGAGTTTTGCCGATTTTTACGACTGGCCATTTTTTTTCAAAGAAAATCACTAGAATCGTCTGAGTGGGCCGAGTCACGGTCGAGTCAAGGCCGAGTCACGGCTGAGTCAACCGATTTCAAGCGTAGGACTGCTGTAGGAATGAACTCTGAAACTGAGAAATAGTTATAGTGATTGAGTGAAAACTTAAAGGTTTAATTTGTAAAAATAATAATGGTCCAATTCAATTGATACTTGATCGGTTATTGTTGTATTAATTTACAAATGTCATCTATATAATGTTTATAATATTGATAACAGTTTTATATGTTATGACAAATTTGTTTAACTTAATTGATTGTTGTTTCTTTCATTTATCAACGCGCAGAAAAATCAGAATTGAAAACATGAGCAAATTTTCATCACTTTATCATCTAAAGAGCATCTATAGACTTTGATTTAGAAAACACTCAATATATACTGACAAATAATTGACAGCGCCTTGTAATTTCTTTTGACACAGAATCACATGCATAAATAAATGATGAAGTGATCTAGCCAGTTCGACATAGTTTCTGACAATAAATGAATGTGTTTCAATTATAATTATATATGATCTACGTTTGAACATTGATATGCAATTTGATTTATCATTAAAAAAATATTTATTTTTGTATAATTTTGTACTAAAATTGAGAATGTATTAGATTATCCGATTAGTTTGAATGTTTGTATTATAGTAATATAATGGATTATTTGAGTGTAATATGTTGCTTTAACATCATTTTGTGATTAAATATTTTTTTACATTTTTTTCTTTTTTTTATTGAAAAATATTTTTTTTCGAAAAAAATTGAGTTTCTTATCCGATTTCGGCTGATTCTTTTGATTCTGATTCCACGATCAACTTGCCGATTCCTATTTCGATTCTAATTTTACGAACCTTGGAAGTAACTATGATATCTGCAACCTTTTTAAATTCCTTGGGATTGCATTTTCTATTAAAATAGAATTACATCAAGGATCAACATTGAGTCAATATATTTTCATCTTAATGATGGATGAGATCACAATGGACATACAAAGAGATATTTTTTGGTATATGCTCTTTGCTGATGGTGTGGTGCTGATTGACAAGAGTAGAATTAGAGTCGATCAAAAACTAGAGTTGTGGAGATAAACTTTAGAATCGAAATATTTTAGACTTAGTAGGACCAAAACTGAATATATGAGGCGTCAGTTCAGCGGGAAAAACTGAGATGATGGATATATGAGTTTGGACGGACGAGTAGTACTCATAAATGACACATTTTAGTATTTGAGATCGATGTTGCAGAGTGACAAAGAGATCAATTAAGATGTTAGTCATAGAATAAAAGCCAGATAAGTGAAATGGAGATAAGCATATGATATTCTCTGTGATAAGAAGGTCTCAAACAAACTAAAAGATAAATTCTACAAGACGACGATTAGACCCGTGATGATGTATAACGCAGAATGTTGGACTATGAAAGGACAACACATCTATAAGATGAGTGTAGCTGAAATGCGGATGTTGCTTTGGATATGTGGCCACAAAAGGAAAGATCGAATCAGAAATAATGATATTCGGGACAAACTTAGGGTAGCATCAATTCAAGAGAAACTAGTCCAACACCATTTGCGATGGTTTGGTCATATCCAACAAAGGCCTCCTGAAGTACCAGTATGCAGTGGTATTCTAAGTCGTCCTGAAAACATAAGAAGAGGAAGAGATCGACCGCGACTGACATGGGAGGAAACAATAAAAAAATATTTGAATGAATATAATTAATATATCCAAAGAGCTTGCTTTGAATATGTATGCTTGAAATATGACGATTTATGTATCTAAACCAAGATTTAAGAGTTAGAGTCTAGTAGTATAGTTATAGATTTCAGATTCTTAGATTTTTAGAAATTTAGAGTTTAAAATTTAGGATTTAGAAATAAATTTTATAATAAAGGTTTATTGTACTATTATTATTATTATTAGCATATCATTAGTATCATTATCATCATATTATTATCATATTGTCATCACCATTATCATTATCATTTTTATTTATTATTATTATAAATTTTTTCTCATCATCCTATTTATCATCATTGATATTTGAGATCTTTGATCTTATACTTTCTGATTGGGTTTCATTTCTAGCCTATACCGATTTATTTGGGATTAAAAACTTTATTGTTGTTGTTATATGAAATCAGTATAATGAAATCTGTGCAGTGTTTACGAATGATAAACTAGTGTACCACGATGCAATTGTTAGCCTGATTGCAGACTACTCCAGTGTCCTTGATTTGCTAGAGTTCACATCTGATTTCGGGTCATGCATTGATCAGAAGTTGAAATCACACCAGTTGCTTAGGTCGGTATTTACTTTTGAGTTTGCTCTCTGTGTACACCTCATGAGGGATATTGTTGGTCTCACAAATGAGATGTCACAATTGTTGGAGATGCGTGAGAGTGAAGTAGAGAAAGCTGTGAGTTTGGTTGGAATGATAAATCAAAAGCTTGAGGGTTTGAGGGATATTGGTGGGACCCACTTTACAGTGAAGTCTCTTCTTTTTGTGAGAAAAATGAGATTGAAGTTCCTGATATTGCTGCCCTATATCCTGAGAGACCTTCTCTTCGAAATAAGGGTCGAAAGATTAGTAATCTGCAATATTACCGTGATGAGCTCTTCCTTTCAGTTGTAGAAACTGAGATTAAGGAGTTTAATAAGCAGTTTTTTATTCTGAGTCAAATACCAACCTAATCCTCCGCAGTGCTGCCAATGAACCCCAAAAAATCACTCTCCTCTTTTGACAAAGAAAAAAAATAGTGTGTTTTACTCAACGTTTTTCCTGTGATTTTTCACCAATGAGCTGGAGAATTATATAGTGGACATTAGTATTTTGTAAACGGTCCGGTTTAAATCTGGGCGGTTCACAGGTCGGGACAGTCCACGGTCCACGGTCCACGGTCCCGCATGGTCCACACGGGACGGTTTTAGGTGGTCCAAACTCGAAAAAATCGAACCCGTCCCACCATTGACATCCGGGGGCCGGACCCCTACGGGTCGGCACGGTCCGGTCCGTTCTATTTTTTTTAACAAATTCAAAAAATTATTAAATTTGAAAAATAAATTTATGATATTTTATAAATAATAATTTTCATTGAATTAATTTTATATTTTTAATTGTTTAAAAATCGAATAATACTCAAAAAATTATAAAAATATCAAAAATTATAAAAAAATATCAAAAATTATAAAAAATTGGTCCGATCTACGGTCCCGCACAGTCCACGGGTCCGCACGGGACAGATCTACACGGTCCGATTTTGGGTGAAGGGCGGACCGGCCCATCGTTGGACCGGACCGTGGTAGAGCATGAGACGGGCACAAATATGTTTTAGTTCTCTTATTTTTATTGTATATCTATACTATTATATAAAGTATCTAAAAATTGGAGGATTCATTTTTTGTCATGGTATTATTTTATTATACCCATTTTATCTCTCAATTAAACGAATAATATATTTTTTTGACTGATCAAACGTATGTAATCGCGTCCATTTATCCCCTCTTTCTCTCCATTTCTTTCTCATCTATATTATTATTTCCATTTATACACATGATTTATAAATTAGAATACTCAATATCTTTCTATTTATATTATGATATAAAAAAATAATTTAAGGCTTAAGATATGTGCTATGATTAGTAACTTTGTACATATTTGGTAAGAAATTAATGGTGATAATATATGCTAGAAAATTCATTAATTCATATTGTGCAGAAAATTCCATTCAAGATTAAATATGATTTTTATTATAGATTTTCTCTATAATTTGATGATTTTATAATTTAATATTAGATCGATGTGATTTTTTTT
Organism: Schoenoplectus tabernaemontani; assembly: GCA_037127355.1. Classification (NCBI taxonomy): domain Eukaryota; kingdom Viridiplantae; phylum Streptophyta; class Magnoliopsida; order Poales; family Cyperaceae; genus Schoenoplectus; species Schoenoplectus tabernaemontani. The sequence goes on along the minus strand of CM073741.1, from coordinate 8,929,190 downwards.
ATTTTATAATATTTTCATGTTTCAATAAAAAAGTCCGCTGCAACGCGCGGGTATATTGCTAGTATACTTCATTCTCGTTGTTCTAATATTTTTACTGTATCTATGCAGAACAAGACTGAGCTTGTGAACACCACATCCTCGTCTCACTTTTGAAGGTATTGAATATTTGTGCGCCAATCTCAACTCTCATTATGTATGCTTCATTCTCTCTTTTGAAGGTATTGTATATTTTTGCAGACAGTATTTTAGTTCAAGTTGGAGCTAACCTTTTGTGAAGTTCAGATCAATGTTTTGTATCTAAATTCCAAGTACTCAGCAACCTCTTTCGCCCCCCTTTTGTTGCAATGTCTACCATGTCGATGGTCGAGTATCAAATATGGTTTTACTCGTTTGATTATGACAGGGGTATTTTGCGAACATATTATTATATTAATGGAGCTGTTAGTTTCCTGTTATTATATTTTGTGCATATGAATTCTATTTGCGATCTTCTCTTTATCAAATTGTTCTTTGTTTTATCAATTTGTGCCATCTTTTCCGTCATGCAACTAAACTTTTCTAAAGTCAGGGTTTATTTGTAAAATAGGCCTCTCTAAACAGGCCGCCCATAAACAAACTTGAAACGGGCTAACATGAAACCTCACAGTCACTAAAAGAAAGAAGCAAACAGCCTAACTGCTTTACCCATCACTTTTATTAACTCAGTAAAAGCAATAATTAATGAATTGAAGTTGATATAATTTCATCCGTTCGATCAGAAATAACAGGAATTTAATTTATGATCATAATGTCTTTTTTGGTCCAAATTGATTTATGATCTATATAGTCCCATTTATCATTGAATACATTTCGCCAAACGAATTACTAATATTTTTTGTCATTATTACATGCTTTTACTTAGAAAAGCATTAGTTCTTTGACCGTCTCGTTTATTTCAGTCATATCAGATGCAGACTGAGTACAAAATTGGTGTGTGTTCTTCTAAAAAAAAAAAAACAGAAACAGAACACAACAATTTTGTCAACTTCGCATTAAGAATAGCTCCTGGCTTTTTATGCTCACACAATTGTCTTCAAAGGAAGACGCCGTTTTTCTTTTTCATAAATATACTAATCATTCATATTTCTTTTGTTTAGTGTTGTTCTGTAATCTAAGCATTTAATGCATATAAGTACAAATTTCGTAATACTAAATTATCCGGGGCCGACCATGTCAGTTTGCAAGTTTATATTAAAAAGTGTTCTTTACGAATTTCAATAGCAGTATTTTTTTCATTTGAAGCATAATAAGATAATAAATGTTGAAGTCGAAATGAATTGAATTTAAACGATACAATAATTAAGTTAAGATTTGACTATAATTTTCAGCCTGATTAGATCAACACTGTCGAAATTAATGTTTTTACGTTAGTGCTCAGCATGTCTTCTAACAATAAATTTTGTTTGTACCTTTTCTTGTCTTTTTTCTGAGCCTGAAATATTAACTTTTTTTTTTTGAGGAAACTGAAATCTTAACTCAGCACTTGCTTCTATAAACGAGGGATTTTTTATTTATTTATTTTATTTTATCTAGACTCCATTTGTAACTACACACTACATATAAACAACATTATATTTGCCAATTTATATTTACTCAATATCCTTGTGTTTCATGTGTGATGTTAAATTAAAGTGAAATAAATGTTGAAATAATTTATTTATGGATTTTGGTTTATATTTCTATCTTACTTAGACTGTATGACAACTATTGCCTTAGTCTAAAAAATAATTTAAAACATTGATATTTTATAGATTATTTTATAAGAAAGATGAAAATCATGTCATCAAATTTCATAAATGTCTATAATATCTCATCTGGTTTTTGAACCTACGACCTTCATAGTTCATATAAAGAGAATTATCTTTTGTCATTATACCAAATAATTATTTTTAGATATTTATAGATATTAAGTAAACAGATGAAAGAGCTGCTGCATAACTAGATTATCATTATGTATTATATTAGTAAATGAAATGATAAGAAATATAAAAATGATGAAAAGTTGAAGAAGTTGGGGATTTAATTTTATTCCTCTAGAAGAAATGTTTTGACATTATCTTGGAGCACATCAAAAGACTTCAAATTAATGTATCAAGGCAACTTAAAAATACTTAAATTCTATTACCGCACTTGTCAAACACATGCCATGCAATTCGTCTTGAGATTTATATTTGCGCAGCCAAATTAATGACGATGCGAATATCCATAACACACAAAAATAAACAATTTGTCATATGAGATATGAGGCTACTACATGTCCTGCCACGATGATTGTGTCGCCGAAAACGAGCTGGCATGTGCGGTTAATTATTCTGAAATATAATTAATGATGAGCCAAGGTAAAAATTTCGATCATTAATACGTTTATTTTTATGGTAAATTTAATGCAAAAAAAAGGATTTTTGTGATTGCGGATTTTAAAAGGCCATGTGCGTATGGTTGCATCTGCCATCTAGTGGCTATAATTTTTTGCTTTTCCTTTTCTTAGATAAAAATAAATCAATCGACTCTAAATATTCACAAAATGTCGAGTCAAGTTTCTAACATACAACATTTGACCCCCCCCCCCCCCAAAAAAAAATAATAATAAAAAAAATAGAAACAATTGCCTTAGCCACCAGACAACCAGTAAAAAAAAATAGAAACTTTTGAAAATTTTACTAATGACCACGCATGTTTAATTTTTAACTTGAAAAAAAAAGAACCATGAAATAGACGAAAATGTTAGACTTCTTTTTAGCATGAACATGCTTAAATTTGTATATATACCAATAATCATTTAACATCTTGCAAACTGGCAAATGAGTAATCATTCTTTCAATTTTGAAATTTCTATAATAATAATTTTCTTGAAAAAGAAAACGGCAAATTGGACATATTATTTTTTTTTCCAAAGTTTCATAAAATTCTGAGTTACATAGACTCTCCTTATATATTTTTTTCCATTTTGATCTTTAAAATTTCAAAACTATCAATGTAATTTTATTTTATTTTTCATTATAATTTTGATGCTTTTATCGAAAAAACTGAGCCTATATGCTTATTGGGATCCAAAAAAAAAAGAGAGAGAGAACTTTATAAAAAAAATACTCCTATTGTTAAATGGGAAGTATTTGAATTTTATGACAGCAACATACCATAAAAAACTATAGCAATGGTTACGGAGTTTTTTCAATGCATCATGTCCCCAGTCAATTATAAATTACCAAAGATTCATTAATTTCTCTTGTAAGCGGAAGGCATGTAGCACGTCTTTCCTTTTTATCCAATTAACAACATAGTGAAAATATTGTACATTTCATGCCCGGCTATGGTTTACAAGTTGTGTTTGATTGAGTTATAATTAATGTGTTAATTGTATATAAACTGTCAGATAACATCTTAATTAGTTAAGAATCTGTACCTAGTTATCATTTTCATTATATATAACTAGTATCATACAGTAAAAAATGTTTATGATCAACCAGAGAGATGGCAAGTTCTCACAAATGTATTCTTTTTATGAAGCATCAATGTTTTAAGTGTTGCGGTTATTATTATTTTTTCCTCATGGTTTATTGTAGTTTCTGTATTTTTCTTTAGAAAAGGAGACAATTACAGAAATGCTAATGTGTCGGATAACAAAGAAAATCCACACTAAAGATTATCGGTGTAGAATTTGCAACAAAATCGATATTGATAGTCTATTTATAGGAGCAAATCTACAATGTTCTTAAGCTCACGGAAGATCTCCGTGAGTTTAGCTTAAAAAAATATATTAAATAATCTTCAAATTTTGATTTTTTTACTCTCATTAAATTTTTCATATTAAAATCTTGTGGGGTACCAAAATTTAAGATGTTTCGAGTTTTCTAAGTCATTCTTCATATTTAAATATTTTATTATTTTTTTGAGCTTATATTCAAAAATTGAAAAAAAAATGACTTAGAAAACTCGAAATATTTCAAATTTTTGTACCTCGCGAGATTTCAATATGAAGAATTTAATCAGAATAAAAAATCAAAATTTAGAGATCATTTGATATATTTTTTGAGCTAAACTCACGGAGGTCTTCCGTGAAATTAAGAACACGGTAGATTTGCTCTCATTTATAGTGTCAGTTTTATCAAAAAAAACAGACACTGATTGTTCAGCAAATATTAATGTCGATTTTTTATAAACAAATCAACACTAAAAATAGGCAATCGATGTCAATTTTTTTTTGTAAAAAATCGACACTAATGAGTTAGTAAATTTTAATATTGATTTTATAAAAACGACATTAAAAGTGTGGAAAATCAATGTTCATTTTGGTTGTTGAATTAATGTTAGATTTTTTTTTTGTAAAATTAGTGTCGGTTTTCTAAATTCCGACACTAAATATTTTTCACGTATTTTCCATTCCAAATTTGAAATTTAAATCAAGGTCTTTTTTTTATAAAATCACTGTCAGAATTTTTGTAAAATCAGTTTTATTTATTTTTAAATCAGTGTCGGATATTTTGTAAAATCAATTATATCTAATAGTTCTGACATATAACGTTAGTAGTGCTGATTCAGATTGTAGGACAACCCAGAAATTTAGTGCTTACTCAAAAGCAAAAAAGCTCAGGACAGGAAGGTCCAGCCCTTGTCTTTTTTATAATTAACAAAAGTTGTTTTACAAATTTTTTTTTTGATAATTACCCGTAGGCAAGTTGTTTTACGATTGAGCAGTTAAGAAGGAAAAAGCATAAAATGAGACATTACATCAGCCTGTCAAGACTGTAAAAAATGTGTCTTTGGTGATAAAGATGAAAAAATAGTTAGGTCTGATTTTATGAATATACGCTAAACTTTTGCATAACTTGGAAAGGTCTTCCTACACGTGAATTATGTGCAAAGTTGCTCTGAGCTACATATAGCATAATTTTATGAGTCTACAAGGTTTACCATCTTTTTTGGGATGGGATTAATTAATGTTATCATAACCGGATCGGAGATCGACCCGGTAATGTTTCAGGTCAATGGTTTATCGGTCGGAACGCTGGGTCAACCGTGTTAATTGCTGATTTTTATAAATATTCATATATTTATTTCACATGAAGATAACCATGAATTTGATAAAATACTCACATTATATTTGTGAAAAATATGCCTATATAACTATATTTATTGGGTAATATATTAATAGATGACAAGAAGATTTTAACAAAATGGATGTTAAATAATTTTACAAAATGATAAGTTTTCTCGGATGTATCTATTTTATAATTATTAGTATATAATTTATAAAAAAATGTATGCTCATGATCAGAAATAGTTTGCTCCAAAAAATATCCATAAATAATTAAATAATAATAAACACGATTGTTATTTAAAAAAATCATAGATGACTAATATATATTAGTAATGTAATCTTTTCATATTATTCTAAAGTATAAGGTCTTATATGTAAATGTTCATTAAACAAATCCGTAATTTATTCCTGTGGCCTTAAAAGTTTAGCTGCCAACTCATTCTCTCTCCACTGCAACAACACATTTTTCTAGAAAATAAAATCATTACATCGTGAGATGTGAGAATTTATTTAAACCGGTTCTTTTTAATGGTTGGATTTCCGATTTGATCAAAATAACCGGCCAATTAAATCGAGTTTTACCGGTTCTTCAACAGATATGGTCCTACTATTGAACCAAACCGAAAATGCCACCGGGTCCGATTTTTTTCGATCCAATCGGCCGGTCTGGTCCGGTTTTAATAACAGTCCGATTAATTACTAAATTTTCATATTAGTAAATGAGGCCGATCGTGCCAATTTGCATATTTTAATAAGAAGCTACTCTTAACTAAACCTTATTATTATCTGACATGGACGCATTTGGCGCGCGAACAGTGTTTTTCATTTGATAAAGTAAGATGTTTTGATAGATTTTGACTTCATGCTGAATTTATTAAAACGTTATTAAAAAATGTTAGAAGCGAATTTCTGACATCAATTGGTTTAGATTAATTCGATCAACACCGATCGAATTTAATGCTATTTGCATGAGTGCGCAGCATGTCTTCTGATAATCATTTGTAATTTTTTTTTTCTTGGTCTAAAGTATAGACTTGGCTCTATCTTCTATACATATTTCCCCCCCTCCTTTTGGCATTGTCATTGTAGACTCCATATACATATATATGCGTCCAAAAGTGCGCACTAAAGACTTATACCATTTGAAGTGAGTGTATTTGCATAAATAATCTAGTGTGAATGTGAGTACAATAGTATTTCCATAGAAAGGAGATTATGTGAATTAGGGACTGATCCATCGTGGAAGGCAGCTGTGTGTGGATTTTGAAAAATAGTGTTATTTATTAAGATTTTAATAATTTATTCCTTTGAATCAACTCTTTGTTTGTTCTAAATTGTTTGATTATTTTCATTGTGAAAAAAATATTTAATATAGTAAATAACGAAAGAATTATATAAATATTTCAAATATGAAATCTTGTAGATGAAAATTTTATTTTTGGTTATTTATTATTTTGAGTTTTATTTTATTGTTATTTTTAATATGAAAAAAATATTATTTTGATAATTTTTATTAGATAAGAATATATATATATATATATATATATATATATATATTACATTAATATTTTTTTATTTAGTACTCGATTAGCTAATGAATTTAAACTAAACTATTATAATTTTACTTCTCCGATCAAAATTTCGTATTCGCCCATAATGTGAATAGAATAATATCAAACTATCACTTTCTCAAAGAGAAGGAAAATAATAAGGAAAAATGCTGGTCAACATTGATGATTTGCATGGAGAAACTTCTGCCGTTGAACTTTTTTTCCTATTTTTTTGTTGGTATTTCTTTTTATATTAACAAATAAATCCTGTGGGTGTCATGGTTTCCGTATAAGCAATACGGTGTGTAACATATACCTCTGCCACAGCGTATCTAGACAGGATGCAAGTGAATGATTGTAGGAATCTTTCGCGGCATGTGACGCCGGATCTTTTGCGGCATGTCGGTAATCTCCGCATCCGGGTTGGACATGCACAAGTTAGATCCGATCCGAAAGTATGCTGAAGAGTGAAGACAGACTACTGCTAGATTTTATTATTATTGTACTTGAGCATTGAAAAATAAATACTAGTTTTCTTCTTTTTATATTCATTTTTTTAATTTCAATGTCATTTACTCTTTTTTAAAAAAAAATGTTCTTAACATAGAGGTTTATAGATCAAGCAATTTTGCTTGTTGCTGGTATTGTTCTTTTTGTTGTATTTTATTGAGCCTGATACTGTGTTAATTAAGCCTCAAAACTGGAATAGGGTAGTGTGAGGAGGCGATTCCTTTAATTCACAGACAATGTATTTATATATGATTTCATGATTCATAGTATCCATGCATGGTTTATGGAAGCCACTTTTCTCAAAAAAAAAATGTTTATATTGTTGAATAACATTTTTAAACAGTATAGAAATTATTAATGCCTTAACCCTCTCTTATAAGATCCGACTAAACATATTGGATATCCATTCGACATGAACAGCATTGAAAATGCTGAGACCCATGCTTTAGGCCAGCTAACATAACCAAAGAAGCATTTAATGCGAGTGATAACATGCGCCCTCAAGCTTATAATTAACATTAATATATACTTTCCTTTGAACTTCCCCACATGTGTGATCAGTACTTTAATCTCTCTTTATAAGTTGATATATATATAAGAGACTAGCCGTCTTGGAACCAAACTCGATCCATGCATTCAAACAATCACACAGAAATAAAACCAATTAATTAGACTTTCACTTTCCTTCTTCCTTCTAGCATAACCCTAGCTTTGCCAAAATATTACGAACTCTCATATTATGGCGCTCAACTCTTCTCCTCCTGAGCGACACAACTTCAATCAAGGCCACCTCAATTCTGATATACAAGTAGATGATGCCCCAAGTGTGTTCCCCTATCATCTTTCCCATTCAAAAACTGGGAATTATGCACTTACACCGGATAATTGGGCTTATTCAAGCTCATCAGTTCTTAGTTTTGATCAACCGGGTTATTACTCGAGCCCGGATCAGGGAGAATATGAACCATGGATTGATACAACCATGAACCAAAATAATCCCAATGCTGACCAGTATGAAGATTGTTTTGCCAATGCTAATACCGGGCATCAAAATTCAATTCGGAAAGACGGGATTAGCAGTAGCGGGTATAGTGAAGAGTTGCAACTGACATATATGTACACGAGCACGAGCTCAGTCAGTACTGCTGAAGATCACGTATCACAAAAGCGCCACCATGAGGTAGGATAACAATTCAACAAAATTACTTTCTTCAAGATTACTTCTACATTTATTTTGGTGAATGTGCATTAAACTAGTGAAATTAACATATATTTTCAGGTTGGAGACATGCAAAATTTACAAGTAGCTAAGAAGCAATGTGCAGAAAACAAAAAGACAAAATCAAAAGCAAATTCTCCAACTAGGGAACCTCAAAGCATCACTGCTAAGGTTTTTCTTTCATGTCTATCATCCACTTTTTGGAAGCTCAATTACTAGAGGAAGTTGTTACTACGCAAGGAAATTATCTAAGAACATAAGCAGGGGATTCTAATTTAAAAGCAGAACAACTAATTTCACATTTACAAGATGAAAACCTCAAAACCCTAAAAATTAAGTTTACTTTTGACAATCAAGAATCATCTTTAGTCGATATCCAGAGTTGTATAATTTTGAATCAACAGAAAATTGAAGACCTATCAAATTTGCAGGCATGCACCAAAACAATTAACTGGTTTAATCTTCAGAGAAAATTAATTGATTGCTTATTTCGTTTTAGAACCGAAGGGAACGAATCAGTGAGCGGCTCAAAGTGCTTCAAGAGCTTGTTCCAAACGGGACAAAGGTGCGATTATTTTATGCATACTAACACTCCTTAATTTTGAAATTTTGTCATATCTATATTGCTTGTTTTAAATTTTCTCATAAAGTGATGAAGTCCTATTTCTTTGTAATATATCATTAGGTTGACATGGTAACCATGTTAGAGAAGGCAATTAGCTACGTTAAGTTCCTTCAGTTGCAAGTCAAGGTTCGTATCTATATGCACTAAAGCTTCTCAACATCAAATATTTATCATCACTTAGCTAAAATGCAATACATTGGACGAATTAACCAGTATCATTTTGTTGTTTTGTAAATAGGTATTGGCAACAGATGAGTTTTGGCCAGCACAAGGAAAGAAGGCACCTGATATTTTTCAAGTTAGAGAGGCTCTTGATGCCATTTTGTCTTCTCAAAGAAACAGCAGTTCCAGTACCGAGAATTAATTATATATATATATCAGTTTTCGAGAGCATAGGGGAAAAAGAGAAAGAAGAAAAAATAATTAATTTAGTTCTTAATGTATTTCCTTCATCTTGAATTTCATAACAAGATACAGTTCTTTAATTTTTCACGGGCATGCATCGTCTGTTTGCCAAAAAATTTTGTAGCAAGCGAATTATTAAATTATCAATAACATTTATTTTGCATTATGCATGACATAGAAGTATGTTGGCTATCCTTATGATTTTATAAAGATCTATATTATTCTTGCCATTTGTTCTTTCTATTGTACTTTTTATTAAAGGTAGAGCTCATGGTTCTCCTTTATACAATTTAATTATCTGCTCATTCACGAAGGTTTTGTCACATTATTTCACAAATACCGGCTTCCCATTCTTTACAGGAACCAAAGTTAGAGAAAAAAGAATTAAAAGGAAGATAAATAGAGAAACATGAACCTCACAAACTAAATCAACAACTTTCTAAACCAAAAACACTTGGTATCTTCTGATTTATGTGTTTAGGAGGATGCAAGTACAAATCAGATGGGGTCCTTTATGATATGTAGACATTTAAAATTAGACGGTTTAAAATTTCAAATTCTCATATTTATTTTAAAAATAATACCTAAAGAAAAAAAAAACACTTAGCAAACTTAAAATACTTCTACCCTAATATCATTTGGTACTTATTAAATGAGCTCAGTCGATTGCATGCCCACCTAAATTAGATCAGCAATTCTTTAAACTCTGTTTTCTGGCAATTCTCTCAAATCATTTTCTCTTTAAATGAAAGCTCAGTAAAGGTTGGCATGTTTGAAATTCTAGTCTATTGAGGGTGTTTTTATAAGTACTGTGTATGTTAGCATCAGTAAGATCAGATTTTGCAATAGATTGCAGTGTAATTCTTCTGTAAAATACTGATAACGACAATGAGGATCAGGATGGTCAATAAATAAATCATGCAAGCAGCATTTCTGAACTTAATTAGCCTATAGTAAATAATTTCAGTATTTGACACGTAATTCTTTTCTTCATCTCCAATTATCTAATCCATGAATTTGACGGATATATGTTTAGAGAACTCCTGCAATGTATAATTAGCTGATTCCTATTATGATCCTGTCCACCAGTAAAAGTGTTTATAGGTATTTTTGTAAATATTATACGCGTTGACAACAATGTTTGCTTTTGATTATATATAGTTATATTATAGACACTTGAGATTAATACAAGCCCAGATTACGAAAAATTCCAGATTACATGCATACGAGTTGCTTGCTTACGATTATTTCGTGGTATGTATTTCTTTTTTAGTTTATTGTTTAATTGAGATACATCTTTTCTCCAAGCAATATATATAAGTAGGAATTTTCTACATATCAATTATCTGCTTCCACTTGTTGTTAGTTTCAGTCGTGTGCCTGCAAAACACACTACGAGAGAAAATATCTTTATTAAAGGTTTGATTAAATTTAGTAATAATTTTTAAACCGTTATTAAAGAGTGTTAGAAGAACTTTTAAATAACCGATGTTAAATCATATGTGTTTGAGAATTTTTCTTTTAGAAATAATATTTAGTAACAATTTTGTGTCAGAACCATTGTTAGAGGAATATTTAACAACGTTTTTGAAACTATTGCTAAAGGTCATTTTTTTTTATTTTTTACTTTCTTTAATGAAGAATAAACAATAAATAAAAATATAGAATGAAAAATATATATTGATTTATAAGAACAAACTAAAAATAACCATTGTGACATATATATTATATATTTCATAATTAATATGAAAGAAATGCATTCATTCATCAAATGAAAAAAATATTTACTCAACAATACATCATGCAATAATATGAAAATCTATACATTTCTAAGAAAAATAAAAAAAAACTAAAAAAAATAAATCTCAAATCTTCAAACATGTTTCTGAGGGTCAAGATGAGTTTTTTGGCCTAAAAATCACCGTAATGGTTTATTTTTCATCTTTCTCTTTTTTTGCCTCTAAGCTCTCTTTTATATATGGAATAGATGAAAACTGAGATGGTAATATATGAGATTCAATTTTTAGATCGTTGGATTGAGATGAATAAACAGTGAGATAAAAAAATTTAGCAATTTGTGAGAACAAATGTCATTGATAGAGATAAATCTGTCAGAGCCAAAATACTACATAACAATTTAGCAATGATTCTTTCAAAAAACTACATAACATTTTAACAATGGTTAATTGTTCAAAACCTTTGCTAAATAGTGTATTTACTAATTGTTCCTTCAAGGAACCATTGATAAATGAGTGTACTACTTTTTGGAGTTGTTTGACTTTATTTTAATAACTTTTTTTATTAAAAATCATTGTTAAAGAAATTCTCAATATTTTAATAATATCACCGAGTCATTTTAACAACGTATTTGATATATGATCGTTGTTAAAAACAGTATTATCTAAGGTCATTTTTGTTGTAGGGGTGGTATCTAAAATAGCTTCTTATTTGATTAGTTAAAAATGCCAAGGAGAAGATGCAAAGCGAAGTCCGATTGGTTGTTATAATTAGTAGTAATTAGTCTTTAACACTCTTTCTCACATGCTTTAAAAACCTGACAGCTGTGCTCTATTATAATGCAACTGAAAAGTCATGACATGTTTTTTTGGGACCATTCAATTACTTCTGATCGGAGTTTTAATTTCCAATCCATGTTATTGTAAAAAAAAATCCAATTAATCTGTCGAAAATAATAATAATAATAATAATAATAATAATTATTATTATTATTATTATTATTATTATTATTATGATAATGCATATGACAACAACAATAAGGACAACAACTATATATAGAATATGTTCTTTAATTTCTTCTACCAGTTAAGTCCGATGTGCATATATAAGAAAGATACACTACTACACAAAAAGACTTTTGTAGCCCTATTTAATAGCGGTTATATAATAGAACAACTATAAAAGGCATTAATAACTGTTGTTTAATAGCAACCGCTATTAAAACTGATCTTTTACAGCGGTTGCTATTAAACAACCGCTATTAAAATCTTTTATAGCGGTTCTACTAAAGAACCACTATTAAAGGGTACCTTTAATAGCGATCCCTCCAAAAAACCGCTATTTTGACATTTAATAGTGGTTGTTCAATAGCAACCGCTATAAAATGGGTCTTACGAATATGCACCACTGTCCACGGATCGCCAATATATTTTTTAATATACAACGTCCATTTTAATTGATCCAACGCTCATAAATCACTCAGAAAATTTCCACGGATTCATCCCTTTCTTACCTATTTATATACCTCTCTTCACCCCCCATCCATCTCTCATTTTCTCTTCATCTTCCCTATTTATCAAAATTCAAACACAAAATATCAAACAAAAAGTTCAAGATTTTTTGTTTTGTTCTTTTTAAATTTATTTGTTTATTCTTTTTTTTTTAGTTTTCTGTTCAAATTTCGAACTCAAATTATTTTTTTTTTCAAATTTCAAATTTTATATTCAAATTGTGATCAAATTTAAAACTCAAATTATTTTTATGTTCTAAATTTTTTGTTCAAATTATTTTCGATTCTAATTTTTTTGTTCAAATTAGTTTTATAATTTGTGTTTTAGAATGAAAAAAATAAAAAAAAAATAAAAGGTCGACGATGTGACGGTAAATTGTACTATCACATGTAGGATTTTTTTTTCAAATTCGCACAACCCTTTAATAGTCATTTTTTTAAATTCGGCATAACCCTTTAATAGCGGTTGTTATATAACAACCGCTATTAAAGCATACCCTTTAATAGCGGTTCTCAATACTTTTTATAGCACCCTTCAATAACAGCTCCCTTTGGACCGCTATAAAATATATTTTTTTACCGCTATTAAAGGCAGATTGTGTAGTAGTGATAATTTATGTAAATATATTTTTTGATTTTTTATTTATACAAATAGTGAATGTTCATTTTCATCCTTTAAAGCAAGATCATAGTTTTGGACCGTCTGATTGAGGCCTGTAAAATTCAACTGCTTTTACACGACAGACAAATGATCTGGATCGTCGATATTGTATTCAATGTTATAGATTAAATAGCACAAAAGCTTGAGTCTTCATCTATAAATATGATATAGAGCAAACTAATACTCGTTAGTGGAAAACACCATGCGCCTCTCCGGCCCACAAAATACCTCAAGTAGGTTTCTATAGGCTGTGGATGCGTAAGTGTCTTCTGACGTTGAATTCCAAATAAAACAAGGCCCATAGACATAGTGGTCTCTTCTTTTCTGTTGTTCGTCAATTCCAACACATTGACTTACATTAGATTTTCTAATATATATCGAGGAAAATCCGGTTTACGGTCATGATAAGTTATTTCTAATTTTTTTCATTTGCTTTCGTCCTTTAATTTTGGTTGGAACAAGTACGAAATAATGCTATTGGCCATCATGTGAAATTCAATCTTGTATAAACAAAGTAGAATTAAGCTAAGCACGTGGCATGTTAATCTTGGAGGCAGCATATTGAATTGTAATGCATTCTCACGCGTGTACATTTCTCAGTTTTTTTTCCTAATGGTTGCTGACTATCGATGGTTGTTGGTTCTTTGATGGCACTTCTCTTTATGGTCATATGTGGAAGCAGTCATAATCATATATAATACAAGGTTCTACATTTTTGGAAATAATTAGAAAATATTTAAAACTTGTAGCTCGAAATTAATGACATATGTATCATTCACAAATAATTTCTTATAATATAGTATATCATATTTTCACAACAATATCAAAATGTTCTAAAATTTTCCAAAGAATTAACATTAGGAAAGTATATAGTACGGGTTTGTTTGGCACAATATGGAATAGCAAAAAGTAGGAATAGAATTGCTATTCCGACGAAATAATTTGCCAAACGAATTTTAGACTAAGTAGAAGAGTGCGGAATAGTGCTAATCCGGTATACCAACTTATAGGTGGAATACCGGATTAGCTCTCGTCGGAATAGCGATTATTGTTTGATTATATTATATTATATTATTATATTATGATTATGATTAAGATTTAGTATTATTATATTATTATATTATATTTATGATTATAATTTATTATTATATTACTATTATTATTATTTATTATTATTATTATCATTATATTATTATTATTATTAAATTATTATTATCATTATTGTTACCATTAGTATTATTATTATAAATATAATTAATTTTAATATTATATTATTATATTATGAATATAAATATAATTATTTTATTATTATATTATTATGATCAAGATTATTTATTATTATATTATTATATTATGATGATTATGATTATGATTATTATTACTTATTATTATTTTATTATGTTGTATTATATTATTATATGTTGATTATAGTTATGATTAATTTATTATTATCTTATTATAATTATAATTATTTATAATTATTTTTATTATTATATTATTATGATTATGATTATGGTTATATTATTATGATTATGACTATAATTATTATTATCATGATTATGATTATGATTATTATATTATGATTATATTATTAAAATTATGATTACTTATTATTATTATATTATTATAATTATGATTATAATTATAATTTTTTATTATTATATTACTATATTATGATTATGTTTATATTTTTATTAATTACTATTATAATATTATTATTTATTATGATTATTTTTTATTACTTTATTATTATTTTATTATGTTGTATTATATTATCATATATTGATTATAATTATGATTATTTTATTATTATATTATTATAATGATAATTATTTTTATGATTATGATTATATTTTTATTATTATATTATTATGATTATGATTATGGTTATATTATTATGATTATGATTATAATTATTATTATCATGATTATGATTATGATTATTATATTATGATTATATTATTAAAATTATGATTACTTATTATTATTATATTATTATAATTATGATTGTAATTATAATTTTTTATTATTATATTACTATATTATGATTATGTTTATATTTTTATTATATTACTATTATTATTTATTATGATTATTTTTTATTACTTTATTATTATTATTATTATCTTACTATTATGATTATTATTTTACTATTATTATTATTATCATCATCATTATTAGTATCATAATTATTCATATTTTAACTATTCTGAGTAACAACTGCCAAACGATATTTTCGCTCTTCCGAATAGTCAAGAATACCACTCTTCCAAAAAAACTACTATTCCATCACTCTTCCAAAATTATCACTATTTCAAAGCTATTCCTTGATTTGCCAAACGGACCCGTACGTGATTTCTTTAATTTGTTACAATATTGGGTACTCATTTGGAGAAAGTGATCGAAAAAAAAAATTGTTCAGTAATTTGGTTGATATGGACAGAATAAAATTATTTTCACATATATAGGTGACAAATCTGTATATCTCCGTGTTGTGGAATGATAGTAGTGAATTATCTGTAAAATAAAATACATATTTATCAAGCCAGATGAAAAAACTAATCAATAGAGACATTGAAAGATCCACCAATTTTCTAGAGTCTGCTTGGAAAAAAGATTTAGTAGAAACTTTGTTTACTATTCTACGCGTGTCTAGGACATTTGGGAAACTGTACTAAGACGGAGGTTCGTTGAGCTTGACAACAATGGAAAAGCTTTTAATTTTTCTTGACAAAACTTTAGGGTTTCGTGAAGAATCTTCTATTCCTGAAGATTCAATTTATTTTGAAATGAAAAAGACTGTTTAATTCTTTGATAAAAACTGATGCTTTAGTCGAATATTCCTGCTTTTTTTATTGTCGATTTTTGCATTTTAAAATTGAATTTTTTTGAAATAAAAACACATTGTATTCTTTGAGTACTTCATGTTGAACACTAATTCAACCATAATAACACAATTATTAATTATAGATAATAAATAAATAAAATATACCTTTAATATTAAGTGAAAACAAATAATAATGCTTTGTGTTGCCAAAACATATTATGTAATTTAATTACTGCCAAATATTTAACTTGAATTTTCTTACATAATTAATTAGTTATTTTATATGCACTGTGCATATATTTTGAGACCTTTTATCAGGTGCACTAAATTATTAACCAGCTACACAAATAGTTAGTCACACTTGTGTTTGAAGTTGCAATGCAGGAGGACCTAAAGGCGAAGTGCTCCTCACGTCTTCGCAAATCATTAATTATAAAGACAATCTTCTATTTCTCACGAGTTGCATGGAAACTTCAGTGTCTAATATAGCATAGAATTAGTGGGTTGGCATAAAAAAAATAAAAATATGTTAACTTGGTATACTGGTATAGGGTGGCGTAAATTATTTACTAGTAATTTTAAATATTATTAATTAGAAGTTAGCTAAATTTGTATTTCATAGAAAATCTTAATTCAATACTTTTTGGAGGAGATATTCTTCCAAAAAGTATGACTATTCATCATAATATAAATATATTTTGGAGTATCGAATCCAAACAAATATAATCAGATTTTAGAAAGATCGATCAATAAATTGCTTCAGTATACTCCAAAAATTACTTTGCTACCATGCATATAGAATTTGGATGGAGCTAGCATTTATGATTGTTTGAAAATTCACACTCCAAAAAGGCAGTTAGCAATGCAGGCTCCTAAGCCATCCTCCCCCAAAATCATTCACCGCCATTCATTTTTTTTTTTTTTGGAAAATAGATCATACGGTTCAGAACTTCAGATCCTTGATGCTATTTTTTTTTTTTTTGAAAGAGTGGGTTATTTATGAGTGGCAATTAATGAAATCGTGCCTTCTCACCTAAGTTGTTCAATAATTAACTTCTCAGCGCATATCTCCTCTCTTGTGATGTGGATCCAACTATTTTTTTATAACACTAAATTTACTGTCTTTTTTTAGTCATTGAAAGATAGATAGCTAAACGGATCCAATTTAGCGTTCAGCTCAGGAAAAAGAAATTATTATTTTTCATGTTGCGGGTTATTCATTTGAGATATCTTTGGCGCAGCAAAATAAACAAAACATATATCCCACAAATTTATATCATTGATTGTGATTTAGGAAGGATATAATTTATTAGATTAGCGGGGAGGCGAGTTGGAGAAGTCATTTTTAGTATTTTTATTTAATGCATCAAAGATATAAATTAATTGCATGCACTTTTTTGTTTTGTTTTAGATTTCACTATTTATATCTTCCTTTCTAGCTAGCATACTTTAGCGTGATTTTTTGCACTTTTTCTAGGTAATGTTCCTTTCTTGTAACATCATTGATTGCTTTTATTTAAGAATCATAGGCGGGGCGGAGCTTCCTAGAGCAAATTGGCCATGACTCCTTTATTAATCTCACTTTATTAATCTCAAAATAATATATTTAGTATTTATTTTCTAAATGAAATCATACTTAAAGCATATAATTGACCCCTCTAATTATTTAATGTAAGTAATCAAATCTCATTAGCTCTCTTTTAATTTCCTCTCAAGCTCTGCTACTGATCATAGGTGTAATTATCAATATAGTTGATTTAGATGTAAATCACATATTTCATGAACTAAAACTAAATCAATTGATGAAAAAATAGATTATAAAAAAAATGCTTACTCTCATCTTCATAAAATTGTTTCTTTTTGTTTGCTATTTTTCTCCGTCGTCTTAGATTGAGAATTTTTTTTTCCATTTTGTTGCTGCATAAAATGACAAATAAAATGAATGACTATTTTGTATCTGTGTACTTAATCCGCTGCGAGGGTTCCAACTCTAGTTGACCAAAATTAATATATATATAACAGTTATTAATCGTTGTTTTCATCCCGTCAAAATTGATTCTTTTAACCAGCGGGGATTTGATTGATTAATTTGGATGGCTTCCATTCCTTTGTATATATGTGGTTGTCAAATTAATTGGCACTAAACGTGCATGGAAGAGGTTTGTTTATAAAAAAGGAGGTACATTTAGATCGACTACACAAGAAAATTAAATAAAAACTGTCTTTTCTTGAGAATAATGAGTTGGCATTTGTTATAAGTGATAACTAATGCATATGCAATCATCGATTTACACAGTATATACATGTGTGTGAGTGTTTATAGATGTATATAATATGTTCTGTAATCATTAACAAATGCCAACTTATTATATACAAGCGTGTATATATAAATGTTAATATGGATATTTTTTATTTATGGTTGACAATCGTGAGTAATGGATATTCATATTAAGACTTATATATATCATACACCTTAAAATAAAGTAATATTCTATACCATACCAAAAAAGTAATAGCAATATATTTTTATGTTCAAAAAAATGTTTTTTTTATATACTTTTAAATTTTTTAACTTTTTATTTGAAAAAATTAAGATAAACGTAAGGTTATTTTTATCTGAAGAGATGATAGAGTTTCTAAAATATAATATTGGAGATCGAAAGAGGAAATTATGAGAATAATGAAAAAAAAAAGATGGATTAGTGAGAAGGTTTAAAAGAGAGGAGGAAGGTTAAAGTGAATATATGATATCTTTATGTATTCTACTTGTCTGGACTATCATGTTTCAAATAGCAGACATAGAAAATACTGCTAGAAACTGAGACCACTTTTTTCCAATTATCCGGAGAAATCAACACAAGCAAATCATTTTTAATTCATAAAATATGTGTTTACAACTTTTTTTTTCTTTGAGAAAATTTAGAAAGTTCGCAGGCCAGGCGAAATAAAGCAGTAATACTATGATAATCCGCTAGTACTGTTATGGATTAAGTATATCTGGAAAATGAAATACAAGCATGGGTCGGTATCCGCTTGGTAGGTCTAAACCTTTTTTTCTTTTCTTCCTCAGAACAAAGATAACCCGCTAGTATTAGACAAACACTAAAAAAAAACTACATAAATATCAAACTTTAAAATTAACAAATAGAAATCAATGTAAACCATTTAGAGCATCTCCAATGAAAGTTTCTATTGAATTTCTATTCCTACGTGTTACTGTTTATTTTTTATTTTAGCATTAAAGGAGTAGTTTCTAATTTAGAAACTTTAATTACAGTTTCTAATTTAGCAATTCAATTCTAATTGTCACTTCAAATTAGCAACTTGTTTAATTTAGCATTGGAGGGGAGAGCAGACGCAGAAGCACAAATTTTCCTTGTAATTATTGTTTGCACGAGTAATAATTGTCTGTTTGGCATAAAAGTTATCATCACACGATTTTAGCGTTGGAGAAGGTTAATTATAATTAGTAATTTTTCTGACTTGACTTAACTAAGAGATTACAAATAATTTCAGCGTTGGAGATGCTCTTAGTATGTTTTGCGCAATTCTCCATAATATGTGAAATATTTATTCTTTCGAATGTCTTGCCATTAATACAAAATTCAGTCGAAATTACTAAACACATGTTTTCAAAATTTTAACTTAGTCTTATAAAACAATCTTTTAATCCATAAGAGTTAGTATATCGAGTCCTGCTATTAAAAAAAAAAACAAAGAGCTCTACGGCACTTTTTAATTAATCCTTTTTCCTCCTGTTGTATTTTCTTGTTTTCACTTTTTTTACGTTCATTAGAAAATTAAATAATTTTGTTTCAGATGTTATAATTTCGTTTACAAATTTATGCATCGGCAGTGGGACTTTTTTTTTTTTGGGGGGGGGGGGGGGCGCTGCATTTTAGTACGAAATTGATACCCTGCATCCAGGAAGTTGTCAAAACAGATTAAGAAAATCAAGTCAATTAGCATGCAGTTAAGGGCAATTGACCTACAAATTGAACTTTACAAAAATCAGGTCAACAAATGTGTAATTATGTGCTCATCACATTGCTGATCTTTGCATACTCTGTTCTGTCTGCCACAATAAATGCCTGGTATTTTGTCAAAGAATAATAATTTAATAGATTTTGACTTTTTAACAAAATTTAAGAAAAAAATTAATGGTTGAGCATTTAAAATAGGCTTAAAAGGTCGTTAAATCACAATAAAAAATCCTTTTTAAGATTTTTTTAATACAGAGGTTTAGCAATACATTCTATGCTTAATATTTGACAAAATAATGAAAATAAATGACGAAAATAATTATAACACAAGTTAAATATTCAAATATTTAAATAATACCATGTAGTTTGAACATGACAAAGTTAATTTTAATTTTCATTAATTAATATTTAGTTTGTTTATTTTGGATCTTGGATGGCATTAGGATAGGTCGAGTCAGGTTCAGATTGAATCAAATCAGTTTGATTTAATTAAAAATCGGATCAAATCGAATTCGAATCCGGACGAATCGTACGGATTTATCGGATCGGTTGGATTTTGCCACCTACTGCATCGACACAGGCATGTAGTAATGTGCACACAGTACTGCATCGAAACTGGTACGTAGTAAGTACACATAAAAACAAATGACAGATCTAATTTCGGGCCAATTATCTAATAATTTGTGATACAAAATTATTTGTATTTGAGTTTAATGTTAGATTAACAAAGCATTATCATTATAGAGAAGGGATTAGTTGACAATGGTTATTTTGATAAATTTGACAATGGATTTCTAAAAAAATAGAAAAAAAAATCTTAAAAATAGAAAGAAAAAAAAATGTATAGATGTGTTCTTCTACCTTTAGATTGATGGTCATTCAAATTTCATGCAATTTCATTATCTTTTGATAGTCCATCAAAGACCATCAAATATTTATATAATTTACAATGGTTCCAAATTAACGGTCTTTGATGGACTATCACGATAATTAAATTTTATGAACTTTGAATGACCATCAATATAAAGGTAAAAGAATATATTTATAAATTTTTTTCCATTTTTAAGAGTTTTTTTGTATTTATTTAGAGATTCATTATCAAAGTTGTCAAAATAACCCATTGTAAATGGATCCCCACTCATCATTATAAACCATCCTTTTGCCATCTTTAAACTATTTTACAAAAATTAATATACTTTTCTTTTTGAGGGAGACACAAATTAATATACTGAATCAACCATCTTGGCAAGGGAATAATACATGATGTTCCCGGATATTTTACTGGGTTTTGCCCCCTGATAAGTCTATGATCAAGATAAGTAGGCACTCAATTTTTAGTAGATTATAATTTACAAGAAATTCTCCATTCTAATTTAAATCATGAAACTCTTTAAAACGATTAAAGACTGATTATTACGGGAAAATAACATTTAATTTTGCGTCCCCTATTTTTTTTTAAAAAAAATCGCGTCTCCTGACTGTATCAGTATTAGGGTCTCAAAATTTTATCTAACCCGAGAATAAATAGATTGGATGTGGATAAAAAAATTTTGATTCATCACGGATTGGATCGGATGCAGATCAACCCGACACATTTTATTATGTTTAGATTAATTAAATATTAATTAATATTAAACAGGAGGGTTCAATCATGTCTCAAGTTTTTATATTGATTTGTGTGCCTCAATCATGTCTCAAGTTTTTAAATTTTTAATAACTGAAAATTTAAGAACTAAAATATGAAAAATAAAATCATTAAATTTGATCTATATTATATTTTCTTCTTCCACATAAAAATTTATTCTTTTTTTCAATTTTATTTTATGTAAATCAACAACTAAAACTCAATGTTCAAATATTAATCATATTAGTGTATTTTTTTATAATCTCTTGATGTCATAGAAAATAATATTCAAACATAGTTATTTTTAATCTATACATAAATAAAATGACATAGATCAAATTTAATTGTTTTGCTTTGCTAATTCAGCTTTGAAATTTTGAGATAAGATTGCCTCAAAATCAAGACATTTGAATCCTCCTTAATATTAAATTATTTAAAATATATAAAATTAATTAATAAATATTTAATTATTTTACGCGAGTCGGATCTATCTATGACATGTTTGGATCGGGTTGGATCAAAAGAATGTTGATCCAATTTTAAATGAGTCATATCAGAATAAAAAATAATAAAATAATGATGATTTGGTCCAATCAATTGACATCCTAACATATTCTGTATGAATAATCAACATTCTAATGCAACAAGATCCATAGTACATTCATTTATTCATGCATACAATGGATATCTAGATTGAAGACAGCATGTGCGCTGGAGATTTGGTTGACACAAGTTATGGTAAATTAGCAAGTAGCAACAAGGTTCATGCGTATAATGCTGGAGATTTGGTTGACACAGAATCCATGTATTAATTACAAGCAACAAATGCTTCTGGTACGTGGAAGATTTGATTTGTACCAAACCCATGTTCTTCATAAACGATAAGAGTACTGTTTAAATATGGTGTTCCCCAATTAAACATATAAATTAACCTTATCTACTCAAAATTAATTTTATGGCACGAGTTCTTCCATCACCAATTCTCCAAAACCAGAATAAATAACAATTTGGGTTACAGTAAACAATTCGGTGGATACTCTGGCATGTCCGCTATTTGATCGACAATTTATGAGGTTTTAGAATTTGGTAATTAAATAAAAATTCAGGTTTCATTTCTGGGTATATAGAAGTTCCACTATAAACCAGAGTATATAATCAATTGGATCTGAAAAGCACGACCCAAGCTGAAATTGGATCCTAATATGTATTTTGGGCTGACATTTAGTTGCAGAACTTGGTTATTTTGTGAATCTATCTAGTATTACAAGACAGTTTGTTGACAAGGAGAAGGGTAAGAACAAGGAGTATGGGCAATGGATTGCACTCACTGGTAAATAAAAAACTCTAGCAATAAATATCTTGATACATTTACAATACAAGTAGAGAGTTTAGATAAAATGCTGGCTGTTCGTTCCAATGGTGCAGTTCAGTCATGCACAACTATTTTTATTAATAACTTGAGAAAATAACGTAGTGGATGAAATTAGAGGAGTAGGGGAAATTGTCAGGGTTCTTGATAATTGTGGTTGCAATAATCAATTTCTACTATAAAATGTTTTGCCATGTCTATAATTGATTGTCTACTTCATACTGAATAGTCTTTTTTTTGCCTTAAATTCCATATTGATCGGATAAAACATGATAATATAATATAACTTCTTTTTGAAAATTTGTATTTTTATGGGTATATGAATCTTAGGGGTGCAAAATTGACCCGACCTGATGGGTCAACTTGAGAATAAATGAGTTACTTATGGGTTAAGATTTTTTTTATCACGTCATGAGTCGGGTACAAGATCAATCCGACCCATTTAATTGTGTTTTTGATTTATTTTATAATTTAACACTACTACAAATTTATATAGATTAATTATTTATTTATTAATTTATATTTTTTTAAATATATTAAAATTATTAATAAATACTTACTTATTTTATTCTTATTGTTATAAATAATTCTCATTTTTATATTTGATAATTTATAAAATAATTATAAATAAATTTTATTTTTTCTTTGAGGATGTTAAATGTAGGATATTAAGCTTTAAAATAAAAATAATGTATTTAGATCAAATTACATGAAGATCTCAAGAATAAAGTTAGGTTAAATTAAATTTATAATAAATAAAAATAATCAAAAGTAATTTTGAGATCAAAATAAAGAAAATAAAGGTATTATACCTTAACCATTGTGACGGAATCCATAATCGTTGAAACTATGACTCCGGAATCTTTTTTAGTGTATTTCAGAAAATAACTGTTGAAATTATTATCACAACCGTTGTAACGGAATAAATTAAAATCTATTCAAAACTTATCCAAAAGTCACCAGAGTGTAACTAATCAACATTTATTATAATAGTTATCATAATTATTACAACTGATAACTTTTTATTCCATTTAATATAAGTTTCGTTGTAATTGATAGTTTAAATTTTTCAGCCTTTCACAATTGTTGTAATGGTTATACATCCATTGCAACAAATATGACCAATTTGTTATATATTTTGTTGTCCGGTTATAAAAAATAATGTTTATTCTCTCTATTTTGTGATTTTCACGGCCATACATTTCAAAAACTCTAGCCATATTTAATAAATCTTTAAAACCTTAAAATATTTTATGATAATCTCAACATTACTTTATTAAACCTTTAATAAATTAGATTTCTAGCCTATCCAATTTATTTTGGATTAAAGGCTTTGTTGTTGTTGTTGTTATTGTTGTGTGAGACTCATTTTTTTAAAGGTATTGTACTTGTTATTTCTTTGACCAACAATTGTCCGCTTACTTGGTGCAAGGGGCCGGAGGTTCATAGTTGTAAGAATAATTGTGATATTTAGTGACTCGATAAAATTGACATTGATGATTGTGAGTTCCGAAAACATAGATTCTTCATAACCGAACTCCATTAAATACTGTATTTTCTTTCGATCTCTAATAAATAAGTTCTTGATATTGAACTGCAAAATTAACCCAAGGTTTTTTTATTAAGCATTATTAGTGTTATTTAGGACAACAATTCTGATCGGATTGAATCAGTTCATGACATATTCTAACCGGATCGGATCAAAAACTATTGACCTGATTTTAAATAGGCTGGATCAGACTAAAAGATAATAAAATAATAATTACTCGATCTTACCTGTCTCGATCCATTAATAGCTTTGTATATGAACTTTTCAAAATAGCTGAAGTACATTTCGGTTTCTGTATAGCAAAATTAACACACATAGGCACTCGTTCAAAGCACACCCACTCGCCAGTCGACACTGACACACTATCACCAAATTTATTTTTCCCACCCGCACGGTTCGAGTGGGTGAGCTCCGAATTTATTTTGAAAAGCATTTTTTGTGAAATTGTCAAATTTATTTTTCCCACCTGCACGGTTGCGAATGGGTGAGCTCCGAATTTATTTTGAAAAGCATTTTTTGTGAAATTGTGAAACGAAACTAATTTATTTTAACATGTCACCTAATTTCTTTTCTAAATACAGAGTTACATAGACTCAAAAATAGTGATGGCTATAGCAGAACCATTTTTTTGTGGAATTGTGAAATAAAAATCCATGTACAATTTTTCAAAAAAAAATTGTTTATACTTTTTAACAAAAAAAATAGAAGCAGCATGTAGAACTGAGTGAACCCTTCTGTCTTGCGATCAATGTCCACTAATCCCACCTCTTGATTCTGTTTATTGAAATTAAAATACATGGTTGACTGGTAAGGAATAATTATTAGCAGTTGAATTTTATTGGGCGTATAATCTAATTAGCATTTGATAATTAATAGTGCAATTGGAGCATACTTGCATGTGGGAAGCGCATTAACACTGTAAATAATTTTGTTGTTCCATATATCTAATTAGCATTTGATATATCACTTCCAATCAGCTGAACAATTTGATGTTCCATATGAAATCATCCAACAGATTTGCAGGTTTTATTACCATAAATTTACATGCGACAAAGAATCAAAATCAATCTTAATTTGTATCATTTTACGCTTTAGTATAGAAATGAAAATAGGAAAAATAATATTTATATCGTCCGCCTGAATCTTGTTTCATGAGTTATTTTTCTGAAATATTTTAAGAAATTGAAATGGAAGAAGAAACTGAATCAAATATAATTACTTCATATTGGAAAGAGCGAAATTTATTTATTTATTTACTTGGTACACACATACACATATCTACCTACCAACTTTTAGTGTAAATTTCATTCATATCAATTTATTTTCCCCCTTTTTAATTAACATGATAACATGGTAATACATTAACATCAAGAAATATCCTACAAAAGATTTTTCTTTAGTACACTTTCATCAAGCATAATGAAGAAGTTGGCTCGTAGTTGAAACTGTTTGTCTTGACTAAAGTACAGCACATTTAATTAGAAACTATGCACGATGTTTATTCTCGTCCTTTCATTGCCATTGCACCATCAGGACGGCCAAAATAATTAAAAAAAAAAGATTTGCCAATTATGGTCAATAAGCAAAGTAATTAAACTTCTTAATTGTATAATAGTTTTTTTTTTACTTGTCATTAAGTAAGAAGAAGTTTCATGGATGGGTAGGTAGCGTTTTAATTTGATCGTTTGATTATTTGATCCAACGGCCACAAGAGGATGTACATTAATTGCACGTACGGCGGTCCTATCCCTTGGAAAGGCACGAGTACATTTAACATATAGCTAAGAGACCGAAAGGTCACCCCACATTAATGGCAATAATGTCTTTATTGATCTATTTAATTTTGTTTGCAGATTTGCATTATCAATCTAAGTCCCGGCCCGTATACCCTAATAAATGCACACGTTTTCGTGCATGCATGCATTATTGCCAAGAATATTGGAGGTATAATTAGGGTGCAAACAAATTGGATATAGTTGGATAGTAGATAAAATTATCACTATATGAAAAAAGATTTTTTGCAATCCCTTATATACGCCGGTTATATTAAAAACGGGTGTAGAACTTTCAGTCTCGCCCTCCAGAATAATTCTCCACCGGTTGTTTTAATAACTGGTGTATGAAGCAAGACATCTACACCCTTTATTTAATAAATCCGGTGTAGAAAATATCAGTTCACATCTACACCATTTGTTTACTATAAACCGGTGTAGAAAATCATCATCTACACCCTTTAATAGTTTAACCGGTGTAGAAAATCATCACCTACACCCTTTAATATTTAACTGGTGTAGAAAACCAATACAGCAAAAACAACCAACGCGCGTCGACCTAGCTAATAATTCTTGACCCTTCTCCATACCCCGGTAGCCACTTTCGATCCTGATCTGAAACTTCATCTCTCTCACCATTAACTCTCCCATTAGCTACTCTTCAATTAATTCAGTCCAAATAAATAGTACAAAATTCATGAAAAATAGGGAAAAATCAGAAATATAAGGAGAAAGAGAAGGAGAGCACGTGGTAGCAAAGAAAATTTGATTTTGCTCAAATTTGGTATATTTTTTATTTTTGTCCTTTATTATTTCGGTTTTTATATAATTAATATTTAAATAGTTAATTAATTATTTAATCTTGGTCTTAGAATCAATTCTGCTCTCCAGGCTTGAGCTTGCATCTTCTCGACTCCGTAGTCATCTCTTCCGTTTTCGATTATTTTGAGGTTATTTTTGCATCTTTTTATTGATTTATTTAAATCTTAAAATTTATGATATGGTGTATATTTACTAATTAATTAGCATTAGCATATCAGTTGTATTGTCATATAGGACCATTTTTCGGAACTTAAATTAATTTAGGTCGATATCCGTTCGGGATTAATCCAATAGGGATTAATCTCAAATTGTCCCCGATTTGGGACTGCTCTTTGAATACTTTGTCTCATTTAGGATTAATGAACATACGCTAGCTACAATCTGATATTTGAGAAGAAATTGGTTCAGTATTTCTCCTATTGTTTCCACGAATACATACGTACAAGCAAATGTGCATTGGCGTATTCGGGAAACTATAGGGAAATGCTGCCAAATTTTTCTCAAACATCAGTTTGTAGCTAGTATATGTTCACTAATGAGATAAAGTATTCAAAGAGTGGATTAGGATGGTTGGCCGGTCCAAAACTCTTGCTTTGAGTCTTGACCCTAAACCCCTGACATGTGAACAATTTTATTTTCTACAGATGGATCGTAATACTTGGATGTATGAGATCGATCGGACATCAGATGAATATTTGTCAAGAGTTGAAGAATTTATGAAATGTGCCACAGAAAATATGAGACTAAGAGGTGAAGTGAAACTTCTATGTCCTTGTTGTGACTGTCAAAACTTCATCAGGTGGAAGGATGCTGAAGAAGTCAAATCTCATCTGATTCGTCGTGGATTTAAACAGCGGTATACAAGGTGGACCAAGCACGGAGAATATGTAGATGTCAGGACTAGCATGAATCTACTGGATTTAGGAACTAATGTTGAAAATGAATTACAAACTGAAAATGTTGAACATGTAGAACCGACTGAAAATATAAATTTTCCACAGTGTAATGATGAATTGGATGAAATGATGAATCACATGACTGCAGATTTTGTTGATGATGTTCCTGATATTTTTGAAAATTTGCACAAGGACTCGAACATACCTTTATTTCCAAGTTGTACGAAATATACAAAAATTTCAGCGATTTTCAAATTGTATAATCTGAAAGACAAGAACAATTGGAGCGATGTTAGTTTCACATCTCTACTCAAACTTTTGGGAGATATGCTTCCGAAAAATAATGTGTTGCCAGATTCAAATTATAGGGCAAAAAAATTGTTATGTCCCTTGAACTTGGAAGTAGAGAGAATTTCGGCATGTCCGAATGATTGCATACTATTCCGAAATGAACACAGGGATCTGGATAAATGTCCAAAGTGTAATGCATCTCGATACAAACCGAGGGATGATAGGGTCGAAGATGATAGAAAGAAGAAACCATCTGCAAATGTATTGTTCTATCTGCCAATAATACCCAGGTTGAAGCGTCTTTTTGGTAATAAGAGAGATGCTAAATTATTGAGGTGGCACGTAGATTGCAGGAAAAAGGATACATTACTACGACACCCTACGGACTCTCCAAAATGGAGGAACATAAATAGAGCATTTTCGAAGTTCGGAAATGAACCTAGAAATTTGAGATTGGGGCTATGCACGGATGGCATGAATCCTTACGGCAACATGAGTAGTCGTTCGACTACATGGCCAGTTTTAGTGTGTATTTACAATCTTCCTCCATGGTTATGCATGAAAAGAAGATATATGATGATGTCATTGCTAATTTCTGGGCCTAAACAACCAGGTAATGACATAGACGTGTACCTAGTTTCTTTAATAGAAGAACTCAAAGCATTATGGGATGATGGCGTGGAGGTATTCGATTCACATTTGCAGGAAAACTTTCCCCTTCGTGCTATGTTATTTTGCACAATTAATGATTTTTCCGCATACGGTAATTTATCAGGTTTTAGGAATAAAGGGGCCAAAGCATGTCCTATTTGCGAGGAAGACACTCATTCCCAATGGTTAAGTAATTGCAAGAAAACTATTTATTTAGGTCATCGCAGGTTCTTTAGAAGTTCACACCCCTACCGACGAAACAAGAAGGCATTTGATGGAAAGACCGAAAAAGCCTTAGCACCACTGCCGAAATCTGAAAAACAAATATATGGTATGGTGAAGGACATAAAAGTCTGTTTTGGAAAAAAGTTTGAAAATAGTATTCCTGACGGTTTATGGAAGAAGAAGTCAATTTTCTAGGACCTTGAATATTGGCCACATTTGGAGGTTAGGCATTGCCTGAATCCGATGCACATTGTTAAGAACATAAGTGAATCTGTGATTGGGTTGCTATTGAACATTTCAGGAAAAACAAAAGACGGACCCAAAGTGAGGCAGGACATGATCAATATGAGAATTGAACCCGAAGATCATTCCAAACATACTTTGTCTAGGAAGGAGAAGATCAGTTTGTTAGAGTGTTTGAAGTCAATTAAAGTTCCTTCTGGTTATTCCTCGATTATCTCAAGAAAGGTGTCGATTAAGGAGATGAAATTAATTGGAATGAAGTCACATGACTGTCACGTTCTATTGACCTAGTTGCTTCCAGTCGCGATCCGAGAAATTCTTGAGGATAATGTCAGAGACTCAATCACCAAGTTGTGTTTCTTCTTCAACACGATTTGCTCCAAAGTGATCGATCCTAGCACACTGGATGAATTACAGGACGAAACGGTGAAGACCCTATGTGAGCTAGAGATGTACTTTCCACCATTATTTTTTGATGTCATGGTGCATTTGACTGTTCATTTAGTTAGGGAGGTAAAATTATGTGATCCAACATTTTTGCGACACATGTATCCTTTTAAGAGAGCAATGAGAATGTTGAAAGGACTAGTTCGAAGCCGTTCTCATTCTGAAGAAGCATAGTTGAAGGATATGTTGCTGAAGAGGTTGTTGAGTTCTATACTGATTTCCTAAATGGACTTGAGCTCGTTGGTCTGCCGAAATCTCGACATGAGGGTAGACTCGAAGGAACTGGTACGCTTGGATCCAAGATAACTACGCCGGGACTGCAAATGCGGGAAAAGGCACATCTTAAAGTCCTTCAGCACCTCGTTGTTGTGGCTCCTTATGTGGACGAGCACCTAGATGAGTTGCGACAACATAATCCCTCAGCGCCAGAAATCTGGATAAACAAAGAGCACAACTCTAAATTTTGTGAATGGTTTAAGGAAAGGGTACAATCCCAACCAGCAGATGTTGTTACTGAAACTGTGAGACGACTATCGGTTGGTCCTCAAGCGACCGTGACAACATGGCAAGGGTACGACATGAATGGATTCATCTGGTATATCAAACAACAAGATGGTAAAAGTGTCGTACAAAACAGTGGAGTGACAGTAGAAGCAATATCAGGTGATGGAGGTGATCCGATACCTTACTATGGGTGGATCGAGGAGATCTGGGAACTTGATTACTTGAGATTTCGGATACCCTTATTTTTGTGTAAATGGATTGAGAATACGTGCGGAATCCGAAAAGACAAATACAACATGATATCCGTTGATTTCAACCGATTGGGTTATAAAGACAACCCTTTTATACTTGCCAACAAACAAGCAAAGCAAGTTTTTTACATTGTTGATCCAGCCGATAGAAAATGGCATGTTATCCTTCCTGGGAAAAGACACATTGTTGGTGTTGGAGACATCGTGGATGAAGGAGACTATGATAAATTTGATGAATTTGCGGGAAGGTAGTACCGATGAGTCATGCAATTTGCGTCCAGGTAGTAATAATTTTCTTTCATTTTTTTTATTTTTAATGTTATTTATTTTTAAATATATCACTAACATATGCTTTTTCTACATAAATGCAGGTTTTGGATGTATTTTCTTTTTTAGTATTTTATTGAATGTAACGTTTTGTGCCTTTTTTGATGTATGTTTTAAATTTTGAATGCTATTTTAGTATTTTTTTTGGATACTTTTGGAATGCTTAAATTATCATTATCATATAAAATTACTGTCAAAAATCACTATGAAATTATTTGAATGTTAGTATAAATAATTTTAAATTTGATATAAACAGTGCATATTAGTATTTATATCTTTTAATCTATTATCATCGATACTATTATGATATTTAATATAAATATTTTTAAATTATATATAAGTACTAATAAGTACTACTAAGGTTTTGCATAAACTTCGTTATTGATCTTTTTTTTGGGTTAAATAGTACATATCAAGCAAATGCTTGCAAGATCATGTTTAACTGAAATGCGTTCTAGCTATTCAAATATCACATCTCAATTAGAGGTTTGCTAAAACCCGCTGGGTATAACCTGTACCCGTGTACCCGTGCCCGGTACCCATACCTGTGCTCGGGTATAGGCGAGTAGACGGGTACACGGCTACGAGTTTGAGAAGGGCCGGTTAGTTTTTTTTGGAAAAAACTCGTTGTACCCATACCCGTTTACCCGTCGTCCGCGTACCCGCGCCCGTGTACCCGCCGCTCGTGCCGTGCCCCGCGTACCGTCATTATAACGATTCGGCGAAACGTTATAACGTTTCATAAATCGTTATAACGGTTCGATGCAAATCGTTATAACGTTTGACCGTCCCATTCCCGACCATGCCGACTGTGTGCCCGAGTACCCCGTGCCGTACCCGTGATACTCGTGTACCCGCGACGGGCACGGGTATGAGACGGGTAGGGTACGGTTTTGAAAAAAAACCTGTCTACCCGTGCCCGTCGTACCCGTCTACCCACCGTACCCGTGCCCGCCCTACCCGCCGCCTGCCGCGGGTGTACCCGGCCCGTACCCACGGTACCCACCGGCAAATCACTAAATATAGTATATACCAATCATAATTAAAAGCTAATATGAAGGATTGAAGTGTAATTTAGTTTTGATATTATTTAATTTGTAATATGTGATAATTGGAGCGTTGTAATATCACATCATCCCTCCTGGGGACTCCACGTGGCCTTTGTTTAATTGCCTACACATGCACCATCCTTTATAAAAAAAAAAAAAGAAGAGGCATCAGTGCTCCAGCTCGTAGGAGATAAGAACGGAAAAAAATAGACGGTTGATGGGAGCAATCTTGAACTGCAATTTTTCGCTTTTCGCTTCAGTTACTGGGAGCAATCTTGAACTGCAAGATCTGAAAATGGACGGTTGAGATCGACACATAAGCATCATATGAAATTTCTTCAACCTTAATCTCTCCAACCTTTAATTATCAAAACATGACAGCCCTCCGCTCTGGCGATAATCCCTCTAAAATTTTCAACCAAAATTTCAATCTCCCTCCTCGCCTCTGGCGATAAACCCTAGACTAAAAATATGGCGATAATCTCTCCGCACAATCCTTTTTTTTCCCCACACGACAGCCCTCCGCTCAACCTTGCGTATCCCCACACGACAGCCCTTCGCGCAACCCCTTTCTTTTTCCCCACACAATAAGCCCTCATCTTCCACCATTGCTTCCTTCGCTGGCCGCAGTCGATCAGGGCGGTCAGAGCGAGAGGTGTCAAGAGCAGAGCAACATCAGCTGGCTGCCTTTTCTTTAATTGATTAGTGCTTGTCAGAGTGAAGAGGTGGTGCTCATTGAAGCAGTTGGTGTCAAGAGCAGAGTGCTTCTCTGGTATATTTATAACCCTATCTATAAATCAAGAACCCTTTGCTGCCATAGGTTAATATACTAGTAGTGTTCGGTTGTCGAAATGTCGAAAGAAGTCTTAAATCGTAGAAAAAGGTCGAGGACAAAATGTGAGAAATTGAGGGCTTTGAAAGGGACAGCCACTATCGATTTCGATGAAAATGGCTCGCCAATCGGGAAGTATGCCGAAAATTTGGCCAGCTTTGCTGCCATGTTAGTGAAGGATGATTCTGTGGCATGCACATACAAGAGTTGGAAAGATGTTTCAGAAGATGATAAAAATGATATCTGGGCTGAGATAAAGATAATTTTATATCCATCATGTTTTATAGATTACATATGATTATTTTTGTCTTCTGATACATTTTTCCTTTTGTCATTACACATACACATATTTAGGACGTATTTAACATCAAGGTTGAGAATGAAGTTGCCAAGAAGAAGACAATAAAGACGATGGGCGAGCGCTGGAAGAACTGGAAATCTCATTTGGTAAAAAAATATATCTTAAATGAGAATCCTGGAGATCCATGCGATGATTGGACTATCTCGGAGGCACAGTGGGAGGAATTCAAAAGACAAAAAACCACACCCGAGTGGCAGGTATTAAAACCCTAAATCAAACCTACAACATCTGTTATGCCTAAAAAACCAATCTTTTCATATTGTTCAAGCTTTGGCAAAGGAAAAGAGAAGAGTTACAGACATGATAATTGGGAAAAAGAAAATGAGGATAATAATGGTACTGAGTGACACCGCTACAGCTTCAAAAAAACTCTAAATTATCAATAGATATCTTTCTTGATTTGCTTTGTTGTTGTGATAATTTGCAGTTACAGACTTGATTTTCATGAAATAAATTACAATTACAATTGCTTTTGTTAATAGGAGAAGAGTCAGCGGGGGCAAGCGTCGGCAAGACTGCCCAAGATTCCTCACAGACTTGGATCAACTGATTATAGAGGCGCAGAGTTAAAGTGGAAGGACTCTGACACCATTTCAACAGCTTCAGAATCCTCATCAGTGGTACAATTACTTCCTGAACAATGTAAAAGATGGGTGATGGCAAGGTGCAGACCAAACGAGGCGGGAGTTTATATACCTCAAGACAAGCAGACTGAAGAGGTCATCGAGCGATTGGTATGATTGAAATTGATATTACTGACCTTAGACTTTATTTTGATAATTTTTGACAATTGGAGGTTCTTTTTATGGCAACATGTTTAACTTATTATCTCTCGTGGCAGCGATCAATGTCATCTCAAGAAGTCGATCAAAGGTTGCCACCGAGTCAGATGTTGACCGCTGCGGTTGGGAATCCCGAACATCCAGGGAGGGTTAGAGGATACTCGGGGTGTGTTGGCAAGAAGAAAATCTATGGGAAAAGCAAGAGGAGTGGGGCATCTCATGCCAATTGCATCTCCAAGGAAGAGTGGACGAAGAAGAAGCAAATGTTAGAGGAGAGGTGGGGACAACAGGTTCAGACCCTCCTAGCGCAGTTGTGGGGACAACATGTTCAGCAACCATTGCAAGGGCAGAGTGATGATTACTCTCCTCGAGAATCCAACCAAAATACCCAAGTGGGCTCAAATAATATGACTCCAGATACATTTCAAAATCTTAAGGTTAGTTCTCCTATATCATTTTAAAATACTGATATGTCTTATTTAACTAACCGACTAGTACAAGGATCTGATTTTATTTTTAATTTGTAGGGCCCTATAGACTGCAACCTCTACCTCCTAGACACTTTACACCAACGAAGAAAGGTAGCGGAAGGATAGTGCCACCTGTCTACCGGCGAGGCTACCGTGCATCACCAAACCCTTCGGCCAGATCAGGTAAGGGTTTCTATTGATAAAGTGATGGAGGAGTATCGCGAATGGTCTCCTCATTTTTCGATCGGGGACGGTGTAGATCGGCTTGCTGATCTAATTAACTCTTTCCTCATTTGGCCAGTAGCTTATGTGGAACTGCTAGGGCAGGTATTTCTTAATCCACATTATAAGAGAATTAAGCCTCTAATTACCATATAAGAAATCACCCATTAATTTTGTTATGACTAATTTTTTTACTTACCATAGGCTACTAAACCTACAAAACAGCCTAAGAAGGCTGTGAATAAGAAGCAAGTGCCTACTGCAATGTCTACTTTGAACCGGGGGCTACTTCTTTCTGACGCAATATTGCAATGCCTCTCTGAGCCGTGTCTCTTACTGCACCAGTTTTTGATGGCTCAACCTAAGGACTATGTTCAAATGGTAATACCTTTTCAAAAAGATCACTTCTTTCGTGCGGGTCAATTGATTGTGAATGTCGAGGACCTGATTGAGATGTTAAAGCAAGAAGAAGCCAACATCTCAATCCTCAAGCTTTTCTACATGTAATAACTTTCAATCTTAATATTTTCTTAAAATTTCATTGTTTTGGAACACAAGTGTTATGTACATACATCCGATATATGCATCTAGGTTCTATAAAAAGTTATGTCAGGAAGTCAACAATGAGGCAAGCCGATCTGTGTACTTTTTGGATCCAGAGATTTGCGCAGCAGAAAATTTCAGCATTGATTTTGTGGGGACAACGACATACATGAATGAAGTGTTTGACATAGTGTCCGACAAAGTCGGTGCCGGGCCTTCTATCATTCTTCTGTCGTATCATCAGGGGTTAGAATAATCTAACCTTCACATATTTCTGTACTTATTCTCAATATTTTATCTATCTCATAGGAGTTAAAAATCCATTGCAGGAGACATTGGGTACTTCTTATTATAGACCTCGCACGATGCCTTGTTCATCTTGTGGATTCTCTATGTCCTACAAATATATCGAACTTGAAGATCAATTTGGTTCTGGATACATAAGACTTACATAGAGCTATTTTCATAGTTTAATGCTTCTATTAGCTTCACATAGGACTATTTCGTATAATTGATATTGTATCCACTACTAAATTATATACATTTCATTTACTTTTTTTTCCAGTGCTTTACGACATCTCTGGAGAGATGATAAGAACACGGCCAAGTTCACTTGGGAGTTAATGAAGGTAAGTAACTTGAACTTATTTGTTAGAAATTAATGAGTGATATTATGATTTAGGGTTTGGTAATTTTTTCAATAATTTGATTCTTAGCTTTATTCTTTACCATTGATTTATTTCCTATTTTTTTAGAGTCCACAACAAACAGATGGTGTCAAATACGGTTATTATGTTATGAGGTCGATGTTTAACATAGTAACACATTACATTCAAGCCGTCCGAGCTGCTTTGCCTTTGGTAGTTTTTTTCTTTATAACAGCACCTCATCAAAAGAACAACCATAGTCCAACTTTGATTTCTAGTGAGAACAACCATACTGTTTGCCTCTTTATTATTGGTAGTTGGTTTAACAAAAATTGCATACACAAAATACACCACTGTATTTTGAGGAAGGGGCAAGATTTGTAATATACATACACCACTATACTTGTTGCTGTTTTGTGCTCAGTCAATGAAAATATGGTGATATTTATATTATAAATTTCCAAATTTGCAAAGGCATAGTGCAATATTTTTTTTGTTTGGTAAACTAAGATCTAGGTAATAAAAGTTCCTAATTAGATACCTCTGTGACATAGTGGGTTGCAAATTGTGGGCCCAACTTCAGATTTATTGGTCTGGAGCTTTATAATTTGTATTGATTAATTACCAGTAGGTTGTAGTTCATGCACGAAGCCATTTGGCAGAAATAATCTATTTTTAGTGGATTTGACCAATGTCTGAATTAAGTTGGTTAACTCCTCAACTGCTTCAGGTTTGACTAGGAATTTAGTTTAAGGTTAATGCTTCACCTGTTCATCAAATGAAACTGTTGAAAATTTTTTCATTCATATATTAAAAAATATCCATGGTAGTACAAGTGTATATTATTACTCATATTTTACGGCACAACTATGTCATGGATGATGGTTTCTTATAGTGTTCTTCATACGGTCATAAAAATTAGATACACAAATTGCCCCTTCCTCAAATTGCATACCAAATCAGTCATATATCTAACTTTACTCATAATTATGCAGGTTATTGAACCCGTAGCTCCGAAGAGCTATCTGCAAAATGAACTTGACCACATAGTGACTTTGCTTGCTGAATTTATTGTTGAGGTTATTTGATTATGTAATCTTTTTATCAAAATATACCAATGTATATCATGGATTATGTAAATTAGAAAATACCAATGTATGTCATGGATTATTAATC
The DNA here is from genome assembly GCA_037127355.1 of Schoenoplectus tabernaemontani. Taxonomy (NCBI): domain Eukaryota; kingdom Viridiplantae; phylum Streptophyta; class Magnoliopsida; order Poales; family Cyperaceae; genus Schoenoplectus; species Schoenoplectus tabernaemontani. The sequence goes on along the minus strand of CM073741.1, from coordinate 8,892,033 downwards.
TTCTTACTGTTATTTGGTGATGTTAATTGGTGATCTTTTGGTATAATTAATTCTCTTATTGTTGGGGTCATTTGGTAAATTAATTTTGCGCTAGCAAAAAGGGCTAGCAACGTACAAGCATCTGTACCTTACTGAAAATTATTGGTCTTCTACGACGGGTATAATTAACAAATGGTGCAGAAAAAGTACTGAGGGATTTTTTACACCGGTTATTAGCAAAGAAAGGGTGTATATAGAGTATATATACACCGGTTATTAACAAATAAAAGGTGTAGAAAAGCAGAAGACGCTGGTGACAAAATTTATATAATATTTCTATATATCCTCTACATCGGTTGGTAGTTAATAAAAATGGTGTAGAAAACCGGAGATAGTTCACTTTTACGCCTCCTCGCCTACGACAGGTTTTAACTAACATTTTACAACCCCAGCATTTACAACGGAAGATAACCGGTGTATAAGCCTATAAATACCCGGTGTGGAAAAAGATTTTTCCTGTAGTGTATATTAGTATTTATTTTAATTTTTCAAATTTGAATATGAATAGGGATATTTTCGGATATGAATATAAATATGGATAATATATATATTGTTGAAGATAAACATAAAATTCTGTTAAAATTTATCAATTTTATTGAAATGTAAAAAAAAAATCAATATTATTCTTTATTTAAACATATATTTTTTATTTTAAAAACATTAAAATTCATAATATATAATCAAATATAGTGATGAATAGTATTTATTTTTATATAATATATATTAAATAATATATTATATATCAAGTATTCAAATATGAATAATTAAGATTGAAATTATATATAGACCATAAAATCCTATACTTTATGTGATATTTAATAAGTTTATTTTTTTGGTCTATTTCACTCGTCACGAAGTTTTCTCAGATGAAAAATGAAATTCGCTCCGCGAAACCTGCTTCGTGACAAGTCATAGTTAAATATGGTGGAACAAAATTTTAAGGTAGCATATAATTGCAAATATTATTGAACAACATACATATATCGTCGTAATCTATCTAGCGCGTTGGAAATTTTTATAAAAAGCATTCATTACTTATTTTGAGAATACTGTTCCGTTTAGAACCTACCATTTCTATTATGTCTGAATTCATTTATTCGGGATAAAGACTAAGCATAAATGGTGACAAAGGGAAAACAAATTCTAATTAATTGAAGAATCATAAAAGAAGAGAAAGACTTAAAAGAAAACATTGCACTAAATATATTATATTTTATTTGTGCAACTCGCTGACCAGGCTTTCCTCATGAATCATTTTAAATAATTAAGAATATTTATATAATTAAGATGATTAATTGCATGTGGATCTTACTCATGTGAGGTGCATTAATTACATCTTCGTTATGACTTATGATTAAGCTAGCCAGGCCCAGAACTACACTTGACGCTGATTATTTTCATATTTTAATTTTTAGTATGAAAAGCAAGCAGAGAATCTCATGATTCCAATGCATCTGCCCCCTTAAACAACCATACAAAAGAACATTACCTCCCTTTTGGAGAAAAATTCGGTACCTTTTATTGGATTCCTTCTTTGTACAGCAGTCATTAACTAAAAATTTTCATTGGCCTACATATCCTATAATGTCATGTGCATCCTTTTCATTTAGAAGACATATCTATCCAATGAGCCTTAGATTGTCATAATTAAGCATTATATATTTTGTCACTCTGCTAATTTTTCCAAAAAAAAAGTAAAAAGTTGATTTTAGCGACATATATTTTCTATAACAAGTTTTCCAATAAATAATTCAGTAACCAACGATTACATTATACTGTTAGTCAAATTTTACCAAAACTATAAATCTTGATAGAAGTTACAAAGGAGTGTGATTATATGATTCGATAAACATTAGTAATAATTATTAAGGTAATTCTCTATAAAAAGATATTACAATATCACAAGATTCCTATTTGTAATTATTTGTTTATAACATAAAGAATATATCCGCAATCATATCTATATTTGGATTTTATTCCTATTCCTAAAAAATGTCCGGTAGAATTTAATTTAATGCCCATAAACACTCTTTTAGTTTATATATAAAATATCAAAAATTAGTATAATTTTAGATTCTTCTGTATCTTTCTTGCTGAGTTCCAAATAAATATATAAATAGGGTGCGGCGTTTTCCCATAAACATAAATCATACGAATTATGTTTTCTTTTTCTTTTTTTATTTCTGTATGAATCGTTTTGGTAACGATGCGTTCATCATCAGTACAATTTTTTTTAAGAGAATAATTAATCAATTTGTAAATTGGATACGTAATTAATTCTTATCTGCCGTCTGCCAATTAATGCAAACGATCGCATGCAATGCAATGCTGGTTTTGAATACTACCAGATTTATATATTTCTTTAGAAGTTGAGAAGTTTAATCAGTCATTACTCTTAATTTATCAGACAAATCACTTCAGGATTCGAAATAAAAAATCAGTTCAAAAAATATTAATCCAACAATCCATGTGCGATGCTGCACCAGAGAATATAGATTCTAGAGAATGACGATGAAAAAATATATTCCCTAACGCTACATAACATAAGTGCACCCTGTTTTATGACCTTAATTAGGTACGTAATAACCACTACATCAAGTAACAACTGCAAATTTAGTATTTATGGTAATAGAATCGGTCTTACTGATGTAGATTTAAATTTAAAAAAATATATATTAAAAAATAATATATACTGAATTTTATGTGTGTCTTATTTTAAAAAACAGAAAAACGATAAAATCCAGGACTCGTCACATAGAAGTCGCCATCTCGTGGAGTTCATATATACACATTCGCCTACCCATGATCTTGGCCCATTTCAATAGTAGGCGGTGGTGGGCCGCGAAGATGAAAAAAGAGGAGATAGTAGAAATTAGAGGTGGCAATCGGGCGGGTCGGTGGTCGGGTTCGGGTTCGGGGCTTAATTTCGTCGTTGATAGATTTCGATTGGATTGAAGGCCATTTGATCTCGGGTCGTCGGGTCGGGTCGGGTCCTGTCGGGTTCGGGTCCCGGGGCGGGTCGGGCGTGTTTGTCTGGTCGGGTCGGGTTCTGCCTCCTCTACTCAGAATTAAGGGTTCGTTTCGCAAATTAAAAAATAGCTTTGGAAGAATAATAATTTTGGAAGAGTGATATAATATTATATTTTTAGAAGAGTTGTATTCTTAACTATTTGGAAGAGCGAAAATATCATTTGACAGTTGTTAATCCGAATAGTTAAAATATGAATAATTATGATACTAATAATGATGATGATAATAATAATAAGTAAAAATAATAATAATAATAATAATAAAATAATGATCATAATCATAATATAATAATATAATAATAAATCATCATACTTTTAATAATATAATCATAATATAATAATACAATACAACATAATCAAATAATAATAAAATAATAATTAATATGATAATAATAATCATAGTCTTAATCAATAATATAATAATATAATAAACAAAATTATAATAATAATGATTATATAATAATAATAATTATAAATAATTATAATAATAATATATAATTATAATCATAAACATAATATAATAATACTAATAAATAATTATAATCATAATAATATAATTAAAACATAATCATAGCTATAATCATAATATAATATAATATAATATAATAATAATAATAAAATAATAATAGTAAGTAATAATAATCATAGTAATAATCATAATAATATAATAATAAATATTATAATCATAATTATAATAATATAATATAATAATAATAAATAATCATAATAATAATAATAATAATAATAATAATAATAAATAATCATAATCATAATAATATTATAATAATATAATCATATTTATCTTAGGAAAATAATAATACAATACTAAAATCATAATTATTATAAGTTATAATCATAATCATAATAAAATAATAAAATAATAATAATAATAATAATAATAATAATAATAATAAGTAATAATAATCATAGTCATAATCATAATAATATAAAAATAATAAAATAATAATAATAAAACAATAATCATAATCATAATAATATAATATAATAATAATAAATAATCATAATAATATATATAATAATAATAATAATAATAATAATATAATATAATAATAATAATAATCAAATATAATATAATAATAAATAAATAAATAAACATAATCATAATCATAATAATTAATAATAATAATATAATCATATTAATAATCATAATATAATAATAATACTAAAATCATAATTATTACAATATAACATTAATACATAATAATAAAATTTGTCATATAATAATAATACTAACAAAGGATGTTAATATAATAATAACAATAATTATTATAATAATATATAATAATATTATTAATAAATAAATAAATAATCATCATAATATTAATATGATAATAAATCATAATTATAATAATATAATGATATTGAATCATAATCATATTTATAATAATAATATAATAATATAATATAACATAATCAAACAATAATCGCTATTCCGACGAGAGCTAATCCGGTATACCATCTATAACTTGGTATACCGGATTAGCACTCTTCCGCACTCTTCTACTTAGTCTAAAATTCGTTTGGTAAATTAATTCATCGAAATAGTTATTCTATTCCAATTTTTTGTTATTCCACCGTGTGGTACACGTACCCTAAATAAACATTCCCTTGTGTGATTAAGCTGCTCGGTGCTGACCTCTTTTTTTTTTTTGACATATGCACCAAGGTCCACACACTCATACCACATTTCAGCTTAAAATTGTGTTGGATACCACATTTCAGCTTAAAATTGTGTTGGAAACCACATTTCAGCTTAAAATTGTGTTGGATTTCTTAACCTCCGAAAATCAGGATTATACCATAACCGTTACACTCAGCAGTCGGTGACAGCTTGGCGTTGAGGTGATAATCGGACGGTTCCTTTAAGGTCGGGTTGGATTATAATCGGATTAATATATATATTGATTTTTTTTTTCAAAACTTCATTTGATATTGATTCAGATCGGATTCCGATTAAGTTGAGTCAGTTTGACTTTTCTAAAATATTCAAACTTTTAAAAAATATTTAACGACTCTTAACGATGAGATGATCATTTAAGGGTTGACGATTTTATCGATTTTACACGGCAGTTAAATTAAAATCTGATCAATTATTTTTACCTATTACTTGACATTTAAAAATACTAAGAAAAATATTTTCATATGATTAGTACTTAATAATTAACTAAATTAAATAAAAATAATAATTATAATATTAATTAAGTATAAAAGTTAAAAAAATTAAATAATACTAAGTTATTACATGATATATTTGATTTTTATTTTTATTGGGGCATTAATTTACATTCAAAAAATAATAAAAAATTTAAATCATTAAGTATTATGATTTAAAATAAAATAAATTTCAGTCGTTAATTATTTTTTTTAAATAATGATTTTAACTTGTTTAACATTAGATAAAATGGTTAAATCACTGAAAACTCGTTAAATCTATTGTTTTCTCAAAAACTTAACGTTAGATTCTATCAAAATCGAAAAAACGGTTAAAACTTTTAGTTTTTTGGAAACTTAAAAATGCAGGATCAGAATTGGATTCAAAATGAGCCGAATCAGTTTTTTTTTAATTTAAATCGGATTCGATTCAAATCTAAATAAGTCAAATGAATTTCTCAAATCTAATAGAATTTTGTCACCTGCGGTGCCGACTTTGTTTTTGGTAACCCACAAATCTGATTATATAACCTCGTTGTATTACTTGTATTTGTCTCCATTTGTCTATAGTGTGGTATTATTCCCTCCACCTTTTTGGACACTTATGCGTTAAAATAAAAATATTGGCAATCGGATCTTTCGAGTCCAGTATGATATCAGAAAATTGATGGGTTTGGATCAAGTTTTAATTTAGTCAACATAATGTCATCGCATGTCATGTATTAGGTACTTATTAATTCGGATTGATCATTTTGATCGTTAAATTTTACATCGTCTCGAATTTTGGAGATAATATGCTCTGGTAATTAATCCACTTGGTAAATAATTGCAGTATACACATCTCAATCTGACTCTTCATAGTTGATATCAATACACCTGCATCACTCTCACTGTCTCAAATAATCTGACTAGGGGCGTAAAATAGTATGGTTAGACTTGGCAAAATGAGATCTAATCCGTTCAAATTTGAATCTGATCTGTTCTATTTTTTTAACTCAAACTGATATGATATGATCCGAACCCAACTCAATCCAACATATCTGATTTGAGATCGACATGCAATCTAATTGAAATTAATATAAAATATGAAAAAAATCAACATATAAATTTGATCCTGATCCAAATCCTATCTGATTTCTTTTAGAAAATTAAACCGGTCCAATCTGAACTACTCAAATTTGAACTAGCCCGACTCAGACCGATTCTCAACTCTAAGTGTGGTTCAATCTGAAATATATATTTTGAAAAAAATGCTGTTATTTGTACTGTGCGCAATTAATGTGACGGATCTGCCAAAACCTTTTGTTAGATGTGTGTAACACTGTAACTATAATATCATATGTTGACCCCCCATAATTTTTTAGAGAAAAGATTAAATATAATATCATATGTATAATGTAGAAGATTTATAACATTTAAAAGTAATTTAAAAAATTTGGTGCTAACAAAGGTTATAGAGTCTTGTAAAATCATTTTAGTTTTCGACTTCTCATTTAGATTAGAAATAAAAAATTACATCACAACTATTTCTTTTACAATTACTGCTACATTTTTTTTGCTATTATTCCAAAAAAAAATCATATAAATAAATGAGAAAGATTATAAAGAAAAACTATTTATTTTTAGATAAGTAGAGCTAATTCATAATTGTACAATAATTCAGGTTATCTTTGATATGTTCTGTTATTTTAAACTTAAATTTTACTCTTGTTAAGATTATTCGTTGATAAGTTATTATATTTATAATCTAATTCTAACATAATTTTTTTTCTCCGCAAACATATATAGAAAGACAAAAAAATTCGAAAATGATGATTTCAAAATGTATCCACTCCCCAATCAAAAAAAATCGAGACACTTATATTTTTTAAATCTTTATGCTTCAATATAAATATCAAAATGGTTAAATCATGAATATTTATTTTATGTAAAAAATAATTATGATGAATATATTAATATTTAATTAATATTAATTTTTAATATATTTTGACCCCCATACGTCAAGAGTCTGTCTCCACCCCTGATATCTGTTATTATGAAAATTATAGTAGAAAAAACGGATGTCAGCGGATGTCATCATCAAATTTATTTAAATAATTATGATTAGATACAAGAGTTATTATTATTAAATAGGTTTTACGATCATAGATATAAAAAAAGTATGACAGACTGCTACAATAGAAAAACTATGACAAAGGACATAGGACATATTTTCTGGAACTGGGAGTATCAAATGGATCTGATCCAGTTGGGTTTCAAGTTGGAACGATATTATTTTATTATTTTTCTTATACAATTTTAATCTAAACTCAATCTGAATAGAACCTTTTTAACCTGAACTCAATCCGATAGAATATTTTTTAACCTGAACTCAATCCGAATAGAACATTATTTTTATACGATCTTAACATTATTTTTTAACCTAAATTCAATTTGAATAGAACATTGTTTGATCTAATCTGACTCAAATAAATTAATTAAGTTTTTATTAAATATTTTTTATATCCTTAGGCAATTAAATAGTAATCGACTAACAATATCCAATTTTATATTATGATCTATACCCCCAACTAAAAATACATTGACCACATTCTTAAACATCTCCGAGGAGATCTTTAAAATCTTAATATCTTACAAGCTCCTATATTATGACTTAATACCTAACATTAATATTTTAGCTTCGAAGATATAAAAATTCTAAATATTTGTTGAATATTTGTATAAACCAAATTTTTATATTTGATGTCTTAAGTCTTAGGAACTTCAATATGAAGTTTTAATATATAATGTTAGAAATCATTATTCAGCTCCAAAGGGTATAAAAATTATAAATATTTGTTGAACAATATTATAAGCTAAATTTTTATATTTAATATTTTAAGTTTCAAGAATTCATATATAATGTTTTAATATCTAATGTTAAAGTTTTAATATCAAACGTTCAAAGTCTTAGGAATCCTATATATTGTCTTAATACCTAACATAAAAAAAAATTAACTTCAAAGGTATGAAATTTTTGAGTATTTACTTAATATCGTTGTGCACCAAATCTTTATATCTAATATCTTAAGCTTAAGAACTTCTATACCATATCTTCATATCTAATGTTAAAAGTCATTTTTAAACTTTGAAAAATATAATAATTATAAATATTTGTTAAACATAGTTATGAGTAAATCTTTATACTTAATATTTTAAGTGGTAACAACGCACAAATTGAAGTCTTAAAAAATTATCTTGAATTATATTTTAACGTAATTCATATATTTTATGTCTTAAAATCTCACAAATAAAATTCTAATATATTTTAATATAAATCATACAACTACTAAGCATACATTACATATTATTTATAGGTCATATTAGCAATAAAGAAATATATAGTCGTAAAATCAAAGTCTTCATATCTAGTATAAAACTCAAAATAACATGTTCTTCAACAGTCAATATTAAAATCCTGATCATTTTTAAGATGAAATAAAATAATAACATAAACAAAATTATGCACATTAAATATTATCATTAAAATATAAATAAATTTCAATATCTAAACTCAATTACTGTCAAGTCTCAGTACTTCTGCCAACTCTCTGTCATACTCATTCAAATTTATCTCCAACTTAACATCAACTCATAAGTCTGATACTCAAACCTACAAGTCTAAACAATTATAAATACAGTCTCATAAGACTCATGTTTTATCATTCGTATTGTGGATGAGCAGTTTGTATTCAAAAATGAACCTCTCATTTCTAATTTTATTTTATAAATTTAAATTAAATAGAAGTTGAATTTGATTGGAATTGCATTTCAATTATCACTACTTAAAGAAATAAAGTTACAATGTCTATCTGCCAAATATAATTATAAATCTAGTAACAAGTCTTATATGTCTGTTTGGATTGGTGAAGAATAATAATTTTTTTGGGTTAACTATTTTTATTTGCTATTTTTATGTTTGGATGAGAAATAACTTTTAAAAAATATAGAGTTAGTGGTTATTCTACAAACCCAAAAAATATTGGTTTTTTTTACTACTTCAAACCTTGAGTTAGTGATTATTCTCACTAACCCGCCCATTCATCCAAACACACCAAATTATATATATCTAGTAAAATATATCACTTTATCATTTTTTTTCTATTGTGGGTACTTTTTATATTAGAGGTCAGGTCTACACCCAATTATTTTAAAGAGTCAATGTTCCCTCTTAAAATTTGCTGGAGTTTAAACCACGACCTTAGCGGTAACAATGATGTCATTCATCGTCCGTTATGAACACCACGTTCACCCCTTTATTGGTCTCCACAGTCATTTTATCAAGTCTCAACACCCACTATCCCATATCTCAACACCCACTCTTTCAAATCTAAAAATCAAATATATTATATCTTAAATCTCAACTATTCTCCTAAATTTCTATAACCACAATCCTAAATATCGATATTTATCATTCCAAAATTTAAAAAAAGGATATAAGAAAATTTCTCATTTGAAATATTATATAATATATAAATAAACTTTAATTACTTTTAAATTTCAAAACTAACCAAAAAAGTACAATTAAAGGGTTGGCCGTTATAACTAAAAAGTTCTAAAAATTATTGACTCTATTCGACCCATTGTTTCTTAGATTATTTCGGATCAAATCTGATAAAAAAAAATAACATCTAGATGAAGAGTTCTTCTCAAAAACGTCTAGATGGAAATAAATATATATCGGTAACGGAATAGCGCTATTCCAATTACAAGATCAGGTAATCAAAAAATTAGTTGCAATAGATATTAAATGATAGCATTAGCATTAATTTACAACAAAGATAATAGGTATATGCATTTAGTAGGAATTTTAGTATTGTATTTGTATCGTTCTTAATAAAATTTAATAAATTTAATATTATTATAACTTTTCGGCGCCGCTCTTGATAGCGATTAGAACAGCCATGTTGCATAAATAGTAATTTCACGTGAGTTATTTTGGTTTCACTTTTATTTATACTGAGCAAGTTTGTATAGATGATGCAAACTAAAATCAGAACCCGAGGCGTAAATTTTTTTAATTGGGTCAACTATTCGAATTGCTAACTGTGTTTTATATATAAAGATATAAGAAATTAAAAATTGCTTATTGTCTTACAATAATTTTTATGTATTTTTTAAAAGTATGGGTGTCATTTGTATTTATTATTTACTAAATATGTGGATCAAATTTTCATTCTGTAATATTTAGTAGTCTGTTTTGGGAGAAATAAATACTAAAGGCATGTACGACAACACAATACAACACGGGAGTTGATGGGTATTTTAGTCGCACGGGAATTTTTTTCAAAAGATTTGTTCAGCACACCTTTTCTTCAGCAAAATTTGGAAAAAATTTCACAAAAATTTGATGCATTTTTTGGGGAAAAAATAATTCGCTCTGACTCAATTTTATTGAATTAACTATTACGTTAAAAAATAATTATTAAACAAGTTGAATTTTTTAATTAAAAATAAAGGTAACAAAAATGAGAAGTTCAAAACTCAACAAAAATTTGCGCCATAGTTGAAGCAAAATAAGACTTTCCTCTATAATTAGTAGGGAAATAATGTAACATTCACCATAGCATAGTAAAACTTATTAGCATTCCTAGTAAGGTAAAAAGGAGCACTTTGATGAGCTGACCTCCATGATAATTAATCAATCAAGTTATCGATTAGCATTAATGACGATCTACAAGTGGATCTTTGTTGCATGTGGAGTGCACTAATGACACCCTTAATTAGTTATGATTAAATCCTAAACTAACAATCTCAGATAGGCCCTGCCGTAATTAATATTAACATGCCAAAATCAGAGAATTTCAAGATCCCAAGGCATCTTGTCCTCTTAGAACCATACCAAGTACAACACATCCTCTTACAGATATACTCAAATTATCAGAGGTATTTAATTGGATTCCATTCTAAACACGAGATAGTAATTAAATTGGTCGCCAACTTGGTGATTTTTTTTTAGTTTGACATAAGAGTCCTTGAATCTCACTCATAGCCAATTACAAATTGAGAGACATTGCAAAAATAAATATATATTGTATCCATCGGTAATGGACTAATTGGCCCCCTCCTTTATTTTAGCATAAATGTATTAAAATAAATAACGCAATGATTATCTCAATCACCTTACCTTCATATTAATTTGAGAAAGTTTTAGATAGCAGTGAAAAAAATAGGACATTGGCTTCGGCTATCCAACATTTCTGCAATTAAATAAACAGAGCTTGTTCAACAGATATTTTAATTGGATGAAGATGTAATAATTGTAACTTCGCTGGGTATGTAACAAATTATTTTATTTGGAATTAGAATTTAGAAATGAGCTTTAGCCGAGGATCACAAAACATCTGAGCCATTAACTGGCATTTGTTCCGAGCGCTGTTTGAATCGAACGGGCCAGATTCGTCGTGGTTATTTATCAACGTGATCAGCTAGATACTCAAACTTTATAGACTGATGTGTAGCGAGCTACTTTCTGAAAGAAAACTCAGATTGAAAAACAGAGGCTACGATAGTACCATATTGTTGGCGCCGCAAATCAACTATTTATACGGGAACCAATCAGGAGATGAAACGTGGCGAAAGGATCATGGAAGGGACGTATCCATTTCCTCATGAACCCTCCGAGTTTTCTATCAAAAATTATAACCGTTTAAAGATCAAATTTTCAAATCAACAAGCATTTAAGAAAATTTTGAGCCCACTACTCATTATATATAACAAATAATTAAAATTATATTTATATTTTTAATTAAAAATTTAAATATATTTTTAGTTATTTATATATATAGTTAATATTATATTTAAAATTAAAATTAAAATTAAAATTATATTTTTATTTTTAATTTAAAAAATATAAATTTAGTTATTTATATATGTAAATAATTAAAATTATATTAAAATTATAATTTGCGAACGAAATTTAAAAATGTAAATATAATAAATAGCTAATCGAATTATATTTAAAAATATAAATATAATTTTAATTATAATTTTAAATATAATTTTAACTATATATATAACTAAAAATATATTTAAATTTTTATTAAAAATATAAATATAATTTTAATTATTTGTTATATATAATGCGTAGTGGGCTGAGAAATTTCTAAATCTGTGATGATGAGCTGAAAATTTGATTTTTAAACGGTTATAACTTTTGATAGGAAACTCCGATCGGGACGTTTAAATATAATTCGGAAACATTGCGAAAAGGTCTATCTTCTAGCTCAATTAAAAGGCGTGAGTCGGGCTTGCGCCCTTCAAATACGAACTGAAGGGCGTGAGCTGGGCTTGCGCCCTTCAATGCTGATTAAACACGGTCAGTTATCGAGCATGAAAATACACTTTGAATGGCGTGAGCCCGGATTGCGCCCTTCCCATGGCTCTCTGTAAAAATAAGTTTAGAACGTAGCCCTTCCTGAAAATAAATTACTATTCAAAGCCCTTTCAGAAAAAATTCCCCGTTAGGATGCATCCATTATCTCGGGTCCTCAGTGCGACGCTAGATCCACTGTGGCGATTATTCAACAGCTAGCGCAGAATGTTGCCTCTTGCATACATACAGGCTACCATAATGATAAGTTCATGATTTGGAAAATATTTTGCGAGGTCAAAAATTTGACATTCGGATATAATATGGATATAATTTGGGAATAGTTTGTTTTATATAATATTAATAAAATATATATTATAATGATAAAATATTAAAAATATATTAAAATATAAAATTTCATTTAAAATAATATATAATGTATTTTTTTCTGAATAATTTACGAATAAAATATTTTTTTGACCAAAAAAATATATTGTATATTAAACGGACGAATTATTCGTGAAACATCTGGCTATAAATGAAAAATAAATTATTCACGAATCTTATCGGTATGTAGGCTACAACTGGATTAGTCTGCTTCAGCGGTTCAGCCTTCATGTAAAGGTGATGAATTTAAAATTATATTTCCTAAAACAAATGTAACTCGGGATATTTTGTTGCTTCATAAAACTAATAGTGAACTAATATTTCCTCAAAATGAATAAAAAGCGTTCACAAATTATATGAATAGACAAATTTCATTTGTTATTAAAAAATTTCTACAATAATAGACTATTTCAGTTCCACAATAAAAAAATGAATTAATTTATCACATTAATATTTCAATTTTTTTTATCAAATTTTAGGAGTATCCTTGTAATTTCAGTTTCATCAATATGACAAGCAGGCTTAATTCGTATTAATTTTTTCTTCATAAATTAGGCATTGTTTCATATCGTAACAACTATTACATAAACTTTTGAAATTTCTTCACAAGTTAGATAAAGATTGTCTTAATTATAAAAGAATAAAAATGTAATTGAGGTACTAATGCATCATGTTTTTAATCTATTTTGAGCATTTTTAATCTGGATATAATTAAGGATGTCAACGAGTACGATACAGAATGGATGAAAATATTTTTATTATCATACTCATTTGAAATTACTCTAATTCATACTCATTTAAAATTAAACTTACTTATACCCTACCTTTATAACGGGTAATGAAGTAATGACAAATGTTAATAAATAATACTAATATATTAATTAATTTATCATCATTTAAAAAATACATCCGAACTCATTCTTTTTATACAAATGTATATTTATTTTACTAGTATAAAATTAAAATATAACTATGAAATCAATTTCAAGTCATTTCAAAAATAAATAAATTAAATAATATAAATATTTCTTGTCAAACTTTTAACTAGAAAATAAACATATTAAAATAAAAATAATATTTTATCTTAAATAAAGTTTTACATCGTTTCATCCTATCATTTTAAGTACTCTACTAAATATTATTCATACATTATAATTTATCATATGATGAAATCTAAAGAAGATAATAGTTATAATTCATAACTCGTAGAACTCAGAGTAACTAACATAAAAATATTATTATAGGAGATAATTATATTGAAAATAATATAATATTTTTTTAATAATTTATCCTATAAAACAAACGAATATGAAATGACTTTTATTATACCCTTACTCATTTACATAATAAAAAATATCTT